>CAMZMU010000059.1:27908742-29108742 GCA_947311845.1 Poa pratensis | reverse complement strand
AATTATTGCTTATTTTACGAGGTCCCTGCGCGATCTTAACTGATCTATTTTGATAGCTTTTCTGGCATACTCTGCTTTTGGTACTTAGTCTAGGTAATAACTGAAGGGATAGATCTTGCTGGTAAAAGAAAAACTCACTGTACAATGTCGAGGGCATCATTCATTGTATACTTTTCAGAATAAGAGTATGCACCATTTGATAACTTTGGGTATGAAGGTATCTCAAGAGGAAATGACTGCTCATCCACGATGTGCCAATGAAGAACATTCTGCACGGTGAAATGGTAAGCATATCATATGATGCAACTATAACTTAGTTATGAAGCATACATATAAGACATTTGTAATGGAGGAAAGAAATCAGATTTAGGATTAAAGAGCTTATTTGGAAAGGTGAAACATACCAACTTGCTGTAGGTCATTGAATCGATTACACCTTTGATTACTGGAACAGGAAGATAATGCCTTGCAGTATCTGCAACATGCAATGCACAAATTAATATCGACAATTTTCTTTAAATAGTGCAAGGATAAAAGATAAGCTATATCACTATCTTAACATGAAACTCAAGGTTCTTAGATGTAGTATGGATCTATGAAGCATATAAAATATAGCAAGCGTAAAACATGTGCTAACCAATCTTGATATTTACTTGCGATGTTTGTTGACAAGAAAATGAAATATAGACTGAATACTGTGAACAAAATAGATGGTTAGAAATTTCAATACGTGTAACAATAAGACTTATGATATGCTCGTTATTCTTTTTGCTGTGTTTGTGTAATTTTACTGTGTTATAGTAGTATGTCACAGTTGGTCCATTTATGCTGCTTATGCATAGCAACTTGGTGGTCAATCTATTCATGTGACATGTTATATTTCAGAGACATTATAAAGGCGATTATATGAGCAAAGAAACAGCTGGAGCCAATTGAAGTGGACCTACATTGACCATATGTAATTAACTCTGGTGAATCCAACTTATAAGCTCTATTACTCTGAATTTTGAAGACCTTTACAGTTTTGTAATTGTAATATGATGGGAAAAAATCAGATTACACCTTACCAATAAGAAGCCCTCGATAAGGAAACCTGGGCTTGTCGATGATAGTCCAAGGAGCCGAATGAAGGCCAGTTACACTCAAAATAAAATCAAAGTAACATAATTGGCTGAATGTCTGCAACAACAAAAACTTGTTTTAGGGTATCTGGAAGTGATGTTGTTTCTGAACTTTATCTAATAATATATGAATCATGCAAAAGTTACCTCCAAAGCATGAAGCGCTCCAAAAACTGTTTGGGCCTGCAAAATGTAGTGAACTGATATCAACTGTGTGTCACAGTTTGTACAGCGAATAATGTTTGTCCTGAATATGCTATCATTGCCAAACATTATTGTTCAGACACGTCAAACAAAAGTGAAAATATTACTGCTGTTATATCAAGTATGTACACTGTTGTATGAACATCACATTGTTATTTCTATTTAAAATCTTAGTATTTGTATATCAGAGACCCATCTGGCAGAATTCTTTGTTTTTCGAAAAATCTCAAACGGTAGGAGCACTGCAATTCAATCAGAGGATTCGTTGGTGGTGATACAGGGTAAGCGTGCGTCGAGGACGTTTAAAAGCAGGTATTATTACAGTATAAGGCACAGTGAACATATTCTTATATACTAACTATAGTAGTGCATTCTTCTAGGTTAAAAATAAGAAGGAAAGCAAGTTGCCACTTCATGAGTTCAGGTTCAGCACGCCGTCAAAATCTGCGAGGCAATTTGTAATGAAGAGTCCATAGGCATTGATTGAGTACAAATCTTTTACTAACCTCGATTTGGGCATACATCGGGTTCCCAGTTGCAGGCACAATCAGCTTGTACGACTCATCCACCCCGAACTTGAGCTGCACACCAAAATGCAGAGCATAAGAAAAACAAGGAAGCATCAAGAAGCAATCCTGCAGTGCAGCTCACAAAACATGTTACATCCATACCTCATCGTCCAGGGAGCTGACAGCTATTTTGACACCGGCAACCACGGGGAGGCCGCCGTAGCTGCCATTGATGGCGTGGTCCATCTGGACGACGGCCAGCATCCTCTTGAAGGCGTCCGCCAGGATGGCCTTCCCGTCGGTGTACGTGCTCCCGGCCGTCGACAGCTTGAGGTCCTTGGCGACGTAGAGCGTCTTGGCCCCGCGGCTCACCGACGCAGGCATTGGCCACAGGTCGACGCGCCCGCCAGCGGCGGCCACGGCGGCGGCGCAACACGCCGTCACCGTGAGCGCCAGCACCAGCCTCAGCGTCGGCGCCATCTCTCTGCAGCAACAGTGTCACCTTCGCTACAGAGCCAGACTGGCAGATAACATATACTACAGATTGCGAATGCGCAGTGCAGAATGCATGGAGATGGAGACCAGCGGAGAGTGACAGGGATCGCACACCTACTGGATGCAAGCCGTCGCCGCTAAATCCGTAGGAGCCGGCCGCGCCGGAGCTAGAGGCGCGTCGTGGTATGTCTCTGGGTTGCAAGTGGTGGTGGAGGAACTACTAGCAAATAGCAATAATGGTGTGCGTACCAACCTAACCGGGTAACAATAGGCTCTCCACTTTACGCCTGCCCTCCAAACTTTTGGATGAAAAATAACGCGATGATGAATTGATGATGATTATGATAATCCAAGCAATATCTACCCTCTCCCTACCTTTATGAGTATGACGAATGAGAGTGTATGGGTAGTAGATGGCGAGGTTGACGAGCCCACTACAGCACGAATGCAGAGTCATAATAGGGATCTGGGCTGGTAGGGGTGTGGGCTCGAGCAGTTGCTCTGTTTTGAGGAATCTTTTGGGTGACCTTTGCTGCTTCTAGGCCGGATAGGTAAACTGGTAAAGCATAGGTTACTAGCTGTTCTGGGTGATGGCAAGAAATGGCAAGGTGACGCATCCTCTGACATTACAGCACAATGTCAAGATATAATATAGTACAATAATAAAGTGGTGAGTGAAATGATCAATTGGCACCATCTTCTAAAATTCTCATACAGTATATCCCACAATAAGTTGCTTGAGTCTATTTAGTGGAGATAGTAATTTGCTGTCTTTTTCTTAGTGCTTCCAGTGGCGCGCTGCCGAATCGTCTCATGACCGATTGGTTATCTGTTCTATAGAGTAATCGATTTGATTGTCCTGCGAATTCGCATCAGAAGGGATTAGTGATATGGTTTGGTGGCTCACTCCTCACTCACATAGTCACATGTAGTTGTCCTCTCCTCCATTGTCCAGTTTGTACCGACAAGTGATGGTCCTTATGCTCATGACTCGTTGGTCTGCTTGCGTCTGGCTTAGAGCATCTCTAATCGGAGCCCTCAAAATCAGCCTTCAAACTGATTGCGGACACGTCCGGACGTGTCCGTGGACAGTGACCGGACCACTCTAAAGTTGGGCTCCTACAACCATGTCCCCCAAATCTTCTCCCTAAACTCATGCAATGACATGCAACGTCGATCCGATACATACCGGATCCAAATTATAAAACAAAATGGTCTGAATTCAACACGAAAGTAAAGAAGTTCAACTAGTTGTCCGATACATACCGGAAGCAGAAGGCCAAACAAACAGGGCCTAAGTGTACATGTTCTTGGAGGCAATGGGTAGGAAATCAGTGTCGATATGGATGCTACTTGAGTGCCGAACTAATCAATTCATTTTTTTTTTTAGAAAAGGAGGGTGCGATTCCCCAGCCTCTGCATCGAGTGATGCACACAGCCATACGCACTTATTAATTCCAACCAGATTTACAGAGTACAATGTTGAACACAAACTGAAATCAACCTGTCGACAACCTATGATGGGGGTGACTAACACCAACGCACATCATCTAAAACCCAGTTCAGCTAAACACTCAACGCACACCGTCATGTACGCTTTAGTCGTTGCCGCCGTCTTCCACGAACCCATCTTCAGAAAGGATCAACACCATGATCTCGCAAAACCGGTCTGCCGTCGGCATCGCCACGATGCCAGACAGCGCCACCAAGCGTGAGTCCATCGACCCGAAATCGAGACCCCGCAGCGCCACGCCGCCGAGACACACCGACATCGACGTGGAAGATGACAACCGCTCCGCCAGCTGACCCACTTCAGGTAGCACGTGTTCCAAAACGATGCCCTCAAGAGGGTACACGACACCGAAGGTGACGCCATCATCCGATCTGGGTATACCAGATCTAGGGTTTCCCCCAGAACATAGTGCAGGAGGTGATTAGCAGCGACAACTCCTTCAACAAGGTGGCGACACCCACGGGCGCCGCAGTCGCCGGCCAGAGCCCGGCTTTCACCGGCCGCGGCCTCACCTCCCAGTCCGAGGCGGATGTGTAGCGGCGACAGCTCCTTCAACAAGGTGACGACACCCACGGGCGTCGTAGCCGCTGGCCAGGAGACGAGAGATCCCCCCGCCGCCGCCGGCAGCCGAGCTATGCCTGGCCGCGCCCGTGGTGGCGGCAGGGGAGGGAGGCAGGAGGAGATCGGGGGAGGGCTGGCGGCGGCGGTAGGTTTCGCCCTCCCCGTCGCCTCACGGGGGCGACGCGAGAGGGTACCGTTACGCGAGAGGGATGGTTCCTATACGTACGAACTAATCAATTCATGGCCCGACGGTGGGCCATGTGGGCAGCTGCAACCTGTAACTAGTGCTAACCAAGGCTGTCAGGAATGCCAGATCCCGCGACTACGTACGAACTAGTGCGAGCTTTGCAGCCCACTCCTTTTTTATTTCAGAAATCTTGCAGCCCACTCCTGATGGATATGATTTGCCTAGTGTCAGTTCCTAAGCCCATGAATATAATGCCCATATGATACTGATAGCATTTTATGGGCCACTTTGGAGGGTAAGAAGGTCGATTTGTGCAGTATCTGGAATGGGCATAAGATAGTACTTTGTGGTATTGGGCCTTTAGCAAGGCGTTCTTAGCCAATACGGCCTCCACAACCAAATATCCTTTCACCTCCCTAAAAAAATTGCCGTAAAAAAACCTCCCTAAAAAAACAATATACTTTACTGAAAAACAGCAGTATCCTTATTCCTCCCTAAGAAAAAGTATCATTTTTTCCTAATGGAATGATATTTTTATAGGATTAACGCAATGCTATCTAAAAGTAAAGTAAAAAACTGCTCTCAAGAATATCTAACAAATTATAAATAAGTGATGAAAAAACTCTAAAAACAAAAGACGTCTTTGAAGTTTGAACCTTGAATGGTCAAACAAAAGATGGAGTCCCCAAGGAAAAAGAAACAACAACAAAAAAAAAAATTCGCACATGTATAAGAAACAACCAGTCACACCCGTATGGTGACTATGGTCCATTAGCACAATTTGATTTAACTGCAAGAAGGATAAATTTCCGTACCTTTTATGTGTGTTTGATCCTTCCACTGGCCGAGTCTAAGGATACTGTATGCACTGCTCTAGTGCTCTGTATGACTGGTTCCCTCAACCTCTCCCTGGTAATCCTTATATCAGCATGAAACCAATACCTCCCAGCAGTCGAAACTGACCCATGCAGTATATATGCGAATGTGTAATCGTTTCATAACTCTTACTCTTTTAATTCTTAATTAATGCAGCAAATAACCGTACTGTAGTAAATACTCCCATTCAACCAGCAACAACGACATCTTGGTGTATTGATATTAAAAGATCTTACAGTCAAAAAAAAAATTAAAAGATCTGGCATTTAATCCTATTTATGATAAGAAGAGCATAAATCTATTCTCTAGATGTACTAGCAATATTTCCTCCCTCCATAATTACCCTGCATTCGGTGATTTTTTTTTAAACAACGCAAAAGATTTATATTTGTGACCAAGCCTATAAGAAAATATATCCAACATCTATAGTGTAATTAATGGAAAAATTATTAGAATCATCATAAAATATCCTTTCATACTATATGTATATGTTATTGTCGATGTTAATGACGTTGTCTATATATTTGATCAAAATTTACAAAGTTTGATTTTGACTAAACATAGAGAATGCAAGGTAATTATGAACATGGGGAGTACTAATATTCGTCTAATCAATAGATCTCTACACTATAGATGAAAACTCAACAATTCTCACGATAAAAAACACTCGAGTGCTTGTTAGCAATACACCAATTTTACTCACAAAGAAGAAGCCGTGAATTTGGTGACATCAAGAAATTAACAAAAAAAGTTCAATTTCCAGTCTTCTCATGTATAAAATTGGTTATTGTATGGAAGTATTATAACATATTTCCTATATTCTTTCTTCTTGTAACACATAGTTTATTTTTCAATAAAGACAAAAGCTTTTGGCGCAAACAGAAAGTTCATGGAGCCTCGAGGTAAGGCCTTACAACGACAATGCCGACTTGAGTTTGCCATAAGAAATGACACATCCGAACTTTTTAATGTGCTCGGATGTCCCCCGAGTCTACCAAGAGTTGGCTCGCCACGGTTGTTATTGTTTTGCTAATCAAAACGAGTTATGATTGATATTTTGTACTATCACATATTCATGGAATATTATTTGCCAAAGTCTTGTCTTAAACTTTCAATGTGCATCCCACAAATAATTTGGCCGGCTATTGATTGGTAGGGTAGTTATATATACTCATAATCCACTAGGCATCACAACCAAGGTTTGATGTTATGGTGTGTGTCCAGCCAACACTCCTGCCGGCTGTCTATATATAGTAAGCTATCTGTTGTGTTACTTCGCTCCACTTATCTGGTCTCTGGTAGTCTCGGTTCTGCGCGTGTGTTGATATCCAAAAGCATATATTTTTTTCCTGGAGTTTGTTTCAAAAAAAGGTTGCATGAAGAGAAACAGAGAGATTGCTTCTTTTAGCTGAAACCAGAGGGCGTTGGTACTTGCCAAACCTGAACTTAATTCGCGCGCGAAACCGATGTACTCACGACTTCACGAGTCATGACTCGTGTGGGAGCCCGGAAGACCTGCATCGCCCGAAACAGAACGGGGTCTCGGATGAGAAAAACGAGTCTTGGACAGCTGCTCGGCGTGGAGTGTGAGCACAAACCAGCGTATGTACCACTCTGTTGGCGTTTCTGTTGACTACGGCGCCTTCATTTCCGTGGAGCCAGGCAAACCCTAAAGACGGGACAGTGCTTCAAGAATCGAGACCTAAACGCGGGTCAAGAACAGTGCTAACTTCTCCATACTACGCGTACAACTGAACTGAACTGAACTGGGTTCGTTCACACGTGAAATGGTTACCGAGCTACCAACCGCTGCGAATGAGCTCTCTTTCTTGCATGCGTCACATGTTTTGAAAAAGACTACCACAAGACAAAATGGGGCATACAGTCGGTGAACCCAAAAGTCTCGAGCAAATCTTCATGCACACATCCGGCAACAAAACCTACCAAGATTCATTGATTCTACTCAACTCAACTGCCGGGACATTGCGACAGATCCACTCCATGGTCACTCATTCCAACGAAGCCAGTCGGGACCGTTCCGGGCACCGCGCGCCCCTTCGAAGGCTTCGGCGTGATGGCAGGATAGGGACGTGAGAACGAAACCCGCAAATTTTGACTCGGCCAACCTCCTTCCAAGAACACGTCCGTGGTGCAGCATCTCCGGCTCAGATGCTGTTGTGATCGTCAAAAAGGAAATGTTGTGGGTGTTTTCCATACTCCCTACGTTTTCAAGAACACATCCATGCAGCATCTCCGGCTCATGGATGCTGTACAAGAATATTTCAATGGAAGTCCATGCAGGTATATATGGAAACCAACCAAAACATTTTCTTTTTCTAGATCACAACAGCATCCATGAGCCGGAGATGCTGCATGGATGTGTTCTTGGAAGGAGGTTGGCAGGACTCAGACGGATGTGGTGATGGTGCCATGTCCACCGCCAAAGACTCCAATGAGCCCAGCTCCATCAGAAGACTTGATCTCTCTTGTGATTGAGCCATATGGTCCCATAGTTCCCTCCAAAATATCACCAATTGTCGGTCTACAGCAACATAGATTCATGCAACGCTCTCCTCTCCTTATCCTCTGCTACAGTTCTCCTGTGGCGAAAAGGAGGCGACCGCAAGGGCGAGAGCTTCGCCGGCGGGCCTGCTGCTCCCCTCCGCCTCCGGCCGCCTTTCCGGCGCCGCGAGGTGGGGGGGAGCCTCGGCTCTGCCGTGCGTGCAGTTTAGGTAGAGGTATAGGTGTGTGTGCCCGTGTAGCGTCGCTGAAGACGGTGGCGGTGGCGCTGCTTGTTTGGGCTTCGTCCTCCCCCTCCGGTCCCCGTTCCGGCCTCGTCGCCGGGGAGGCTGTGGAGGCTCTTCGTCGGGCGCATGCCGCCTTTGGTGCTTCTCTGGCCGGCCGTGGCGGCGGGGGGAGGAGGCCGTGGTGGTCGGCGTTTCCTTTTTGGTGCAGGTGGTGGTGGAGGTCTTCTTCTTCGACGTTCGAGCTCTGGCCGGCCTTGGTGGCGAGGGGAGCTGCGTCGGGAGTTGGTGTGGTGGTGGTGGTGGTTGGCCTGGGCGGGTGGCGCGTCGGCTGGGAGCTTGGTGGAGCTGGGGTGTGAGCACCGTGGCCGTGTTCGTTCAATGAGTCTAAGCTTCGTCGCGCGGCGGCGGACGACTCTTGTGGCCTCTACATCTTCGTGGCGGTGCTTCCTCTCCGACGGCTGGCGGTACGGCGACGGCGGCGCTGGCTAGGTTCTTGGGAGCCGGCTTGGGGTCCGATTGTGTTTCTTTCGGTGTGCTCAGGGTGCTGCGTGCAAATTTTGGGGTCTTTTTGTAATTTCCTTTTCTTTGCTGGACCTTCTTGTAATTTGTACTGAGTACTCTGAATATATGGATCGGATCCTTCCTCAAAAAAAAACATAGATTCTTGCAAGAGCCAAGTCTTCTGCCAAATCTAAATCTTCCCTACACGCAATGCAAGAGCTTCCAAAGTTGCGAGGTCGGATGCACCATCAATCACCAGAACCGATGCACTCAAGTACAGGCCCTTGTGCCCAAGTAAAGGCGCATTTGGCAGGCAGCGGTTCCCATACTTTCCTGCCCGGCCCTTCAAAGTCTGGGCTCGGGTAGGCCCACGGCCCTCCAGTTTTGGCAAGCCTTGGCTAACATGCCAACGGCCAACCCCAAAGGTTTGAAGTCCGCCATCATGTTGATTGCCTGAAAGATATGGAAGGAGAGAAACGCAAGGGGTATTCAACAGCAAAATCTCCATGTCGTCGGTCCTTTTCCAGAATATTAAACATGAGAGCAAGGCTGGATCCTAGCGGGAGCTAAACATCTACGGAAATTATCTCTTATGCACTATGGCCTTAAGGGCTTTTTTTTATTTTTGGGCTTAGGCCGCTCTATGTTTTCTCCTCCTTTATCAATATAAAAGGCAAAGCTTTTGCCCCTTTTAAAAAAAAGTACGGGCCATCGGAATCACAACAAATAGCTCCGGCTCTTGACATAGGAGCATCCACATTAATTTTATGACATGCACCCTCCCTTTCTTTCTCCTAGGTCTCCTCCTTGAGAGTCGCCGCGTGCGTTGTGTCACCTCCCCCCATCTTCCTCGGTGGCCTCGACGGCTGGAGATGGGGAGGGCGAGGTGGTCACCCCTTTGTATATAGGTGTAGTGTAGGTTTTCTCCTTTGGTTGACTTGGTCCCTTGTGACGTCTGGCGCTATGCCGCGGGAGTTCTGGGCACCGAAACGCTCGAGCCGTGTTGGATGGCCGACAGTGGTGCTGCTTATTGCCATGACGCTCCGGAGGCCGGAGCTAGAGGCGGAAGATTCATCTGCTGCGCTCGTTCTCCTAAATAAGCTCGGTGGTGTTCATCCGCATCAAGATCCAGGCTCTCCCGCCGTCCTAGATTCCTCTTGGTGAGGGGTTTGAAGATGGTGACGAGTCTAGGGGTCTTGCTGCTCTGCCGCCATGGGAAGGTGGACTTGGCGCGATGGCGCTAGCTCTAGGAGCTGCTCATTGGCGGAGATCCCCAACCCCCACGACGATGTGTTGGGGTTACATCGAGCCTGAGAGGTCATTCCGCGCTCGGATTCTTCGATCCTCCGACCTTCTTCTTCCTTAACTATAATATCTCCATCGATCTCGGTGTGGGAATCAACGGTGGCGGTGCACCAAGTGGTGGCGTCCCCGGCGGTGCTTCTGCTGCCCGTGCCTAGAGGTCAAGTGCTGATTGCGGCCATGGTCAAGGACCTGATTGCTTTTCCTTTAATCTTTTAGGGTCATGTTTGTAAGTTTTGAGGGCCTAGTTGTTATTTCTACTTCCTGTAGGGCACTCAATGTAATTGTGTCACAGAGTTAATGCAGTTCCAGGCTTTCAGGGCCATTCCCCGTTAAAAAACATTAAAATTTTGCCATTCCAGTGGGCAATGAGATTCAAGGCCCTCTTGCTCTACTCACTGTTTGGCGCAACATGCGGTGAAGTCTCTGAAGTAGACTGTAGTTCTTCTAAAAAGGAGTTAATAAACCGTGATTAGATGGTCTCTAGAAAACCTCTTCATGTATGGCTTTTTGACGTGCTCACCATTTTGAGTATTTTTTTTTGTGAAATCTCGCTCTTTTAAGAAACTAAACACATGTATGGCCCTTCTCAAAACTATTTCCAAATTTAATCCATGAGATCGTCGCCAAAGAGGTTGGAGCCAAACTTGTACTGTTCAGCGTCATCCTCTTTTAGCGCCGAACACTCGTTTTGGTTCCATAATTTTTTTTGAGGATTTAGAAATTTTAAAACGGAGTCGGCTCCAGAGAGGATGGATCAGACATGTACAAGTTTGGCTCCATCCTCTTTGACGCCAAACTCAAAAGTCAGATTTGTACATATCGGTTCCATCCTCTTTGACGCCAACCTCAGAAGTCATATTTGAAAATAGTTTTGAGAACAAGACATACATGTGTTTAGTTTCTTTAAAGGACCAGATTTGAAGAAAAAAATACCCATATTACCCACAATGTGACTGATGCCTTGGCGATTTGATCATGCAGCATAGTCTCAATCATCCCAAACAAACACTATCTGGCATTCAATTCAAATACTCTCTCTAATACAAAATAAGTGCCCAAGTTTTGAAATGGGGATAGGTTCACAATTGCGACACTTATTACGATCGGATATAGTAGTTTGTAAGAGACACCCTAAAGCCTCAATGGGGTCCGTTCCAAAAAAAAAAAAACTCCGGCGGCACCACCCATCGGTCTGACACCCCTGAGGGAGACCCCAACTTTTGGGGGTGGCCCTGTGTTGGACTGGCCGACATGTCATTTAGTCTAACACGTGGTCATATGGGCGAACGATCCACTAGGAGGATTTTATGTGCCTGCATGTTGGTGTGTGGATCGAGTGGCCGCAGAAGATCCGGTGAGTGGATGGAATGGCCTCTCATCCTCAAGGGATCCACTCACATATGTGCAGGCTAGACACACACCATGTGCCATATTTTTACACCTTATACAAATATAAATTTTATTAAAAAATTGATAATCACGCATTTGTCCGGTCTATCGTCACTGGGGGCATCATCCCTCATTGTGCCGAACACGTGTCCAACACCCCAAACTGGATGTATTTTGGGGTGTGGAAGACAAAATTACTCGGGTGCGATGAAGATGTTCTAAATGAGTCGTGAGAGGGATTAGTTGTTGTGGAAGGGCCATATTTGGAAGGAAAAAATACATCTCTATAAGCCCAACATTTCTTTTCGTGGCCACGACCTAGGAGGGAAGTGAGCAAGCAGCGGCAGCAACACGCACACAACCGAGGAGACACCCGAGACCAGCTCGGTGACGCCGTAGCCATTCGTCCGGCCGGCCATTCATCCATCCAGAGAAAGCAGACGGGTTGACTGGGGCAGTTGACCAGCAAAGTCCGTAGATTTCCGCGTCCCCCTCTCGCTCTCGCCGGGCCCGCCCACGCCCCCAGCTTAGAAAAACTCCCACTTTCTTTTCCTTTCCTTTGACGGGCGCCCGGCGGCTTCTCCTCTCTCCTCCGGTCCTCCCCCTCCTACTCCCCTCACTACTCTTCTCCCCTTCCGCTGGCGCTTGGTATTGGCTCCGGTCCTCCCGGAGGCGAGGGCGGCAGCTGACGAGCCTCAGGTGAGCAGCCCTCCTGCTTCGCCCTGTTCTCTCAGATTTGTTCAGTTTGTAGCTGTTCTTGTGGTGCGAATGATATATCTATGTGTGTGTGATCTTTGGAGTGCGAGCTCTGGCTCGGGTTGGCGATGGAGGGTTCTTGCGGGGTCAAGTAGCGGTTCTGAGTTACCATGTATGGTGAGAAGATGTGACTTTCGGGAGCTTGTATTTCAGTTAGGAAAAAATTCACAAAAATATTCAGTTAGGAATTTCGGGAGAGGAATTGCTTGCATCTTGATTGCTGCCGGTTTGTCCAGTGCCCTTTTTTTGGTTAAAAGAAGACCAGGGAGAATGATAGCATACACGTATGGTATTGGTATGTATGGCAGTTTCGGAAGCTGTTATTTCAGTTAGGAAAATTTTCACACAAAACTTCGATTAAGAATTTCCGGCGAGGAATTGCTTGCCTCTTGATTGGTGCCTGTTTGTTGCCGAAGCAGCAGCAGGAAGGGTTTGTCCAGTGCCTTTTTTTCGTTATAAGAAGGCCGGTCCGTTGGTGTGAAATCAGGGAGAAAGATAGCATGCACGTATGGCCTGTGTGGTGCGGTGCCATTATTTTGACAGATTATTTCTCCCCCGCTTCTTAGATTTTCCTCTTTCTGGAAAGTAGGGCGCCTTTTGGCCGTTGGAGCCGTTTGCCTCTGGTGTGAGAAATCGAGATATATTAAATGCTCCAAAAGCCTTTTGGTTGTTTCTGTAAAGGATTGATGCCTGCCTCGATTGATGGTTCAGGAGCCTGCAACTGCCTCCGTTGCAAGTTTATAGTAGCTGTTATTATTATCAGGGGCGATGCAAATTGCACTTATTCTTTGGTGCTAATCTTAGCAGAATATTGGCATCATTTGTTATCTGCTATGTCAGTAGTGGGGATCAGTTCTCCACTAATGGTGTCCGCATGTATTGATGCTCCTTTTGCTATTCTTTGTTGCAATCAAGTCCGTGTTTCCATTTCAGAATATGGTTATCGCCAATCGGTGTCTCTAATTTTTTCGATTCGGTTGCGTTTACGTGTAGGTGAAGCCTGAACTTACAAGTGGTGTCGCTCAAGGAGGACAGGTGACATTAATTCTGTACAAGTGCTCGATGGCAAATCACTATGCTCCACTGAGGGTTATTCTTCTGCTGTTGTTGATCTCCACCTGTTTCGCTTCTGAACTCGATATCCAATGCTTGAGATCTGTACAACGGTCAGTGACTGACCCCAATGGTGTGCTTAAATCCTCATGGATTTTTGGCAATTCCACTGTTGGTTTCATATGCAAATTTACCGGCGTGGAGTGTTGGCACCCGGATGAGAACCGAGTTCTTTCTTTGCGCCTCGGCAACCTTGGTCTGCAGGGTTCATTTCCTCAAGGTCTTCAGAATTGTAGCAGTATGACTGGGCTGGATCTGTCAAGTAACAACTTTACAGGATCCATCCCTCCAGATATCTCCCGCGAAATGCCCTACTTGACACAATTGGACCTCTCCTACAATAGTTTTTCAGGCGATCTCCCACAAAACATATCAAACATGACATACCTAAATCTCCTCAATCTCCAGCATAACCAGTTTAGTGGTCAAATTCCGCAGCAGTTCAGCCTTCTTGCTCGGTTGGCTACATTCAATGTCGCAGACAACCGACTATCAGGGCCTATTCCACCTTCACTAAAGAATTTCCCAGCGTCAAACTTTGCCGGTAATCAAGGGCTATGTGAGAGTCCATTGGATCGGTGCCAAGCTTCATCAAAAAGCAAAAACACCGCAGCAATCATTGGAGCTATTGTTGGCGTTGTAGTTGTGATCATAATTGTTGTAATAGTTGTATTCGTTTGTCTGCGGAAAATACCAGCCAAGAAGGCAAAAGCTGCGGAGGATAATAAGTGGGCTAAGAGTATCAAAGGAACAAAAACAATCAAGGTAATTAGTGTTACCTTTTCTTTCTTGTAGCACACAAGGCAATGTCAAATGGCATCGTTCATAGAAATTTTAACTATTAACTTACTATTGTCATGGTTTTTTGGATTATCCAGGTGTCTATGTTTGAGAATCCAGTTTCGAAGATGAAATTAAGTGATCTTATGAAGGCCACCAAACAATTCAGCAACGAAAACATCATAGGTACTGGGAGGACAGGAACTATGTACAGGGCAGTGCTACCCGATGGGTCTTTTCTTGCTGTCAAAAGGCTACAAGATTCACAGCATTCTGAATCACAGTTCACTTCAGAGATGAAGACACTAGGCCAAGTAAGGCATCGCAACTTGGTTCCTCTCCTAGGATTTTGTATCGCTAAGAGGGAGAAGTTGCTTGTGTACAAGCACACGCCCAAAGGTTCACTCTATGATCAGTTACACGAGGTGGGAAAAGATTGCAAGATGGATTGGCCTCTGAGGTTGAGAATCGGCATTGGTGCAGCAAAAGGCCTTGCATATCTTCACCACACATGCAATCCTCGAATCCTTCACCGTAATATAAGTTCCAAATGTATCCTCTTGGATGAGGACTATGAACCAAAGATTTCGGATTTTGGGCTTGCTAGGCTTATGAATCCCTTAGACACCCATCTCAGCACCTTTGTCAATGGAGAATTTGGAGATATTGGTTATGTGGCGCCTGAGTACGGGAGCACTCTGGTGGCCACGCCAAAGGGTGATGTCTACAGCTTTGGCGTGGTTCTACTCGAACTCGTCACCGGTGAGAGGCCTACTCAGGTTTCCAATGCTCCAGATAATTTCAGAGGCAATCTAGTAGAGTGGATCACTTACCTATCGAACAATGGGATTCTCCAAGACTCAATCGATAAGTCACTGATAGGGAAGGACAGCGATAGTGAGCTGATGCAATTCCTGAAAGTTGCATGTTCTTGCACAGTCTCCACTGCGAAAGAGAGACCCACCATGTTTGAGGTGTACCAGCTCCTAGAGCCATCGGGGAGAAGTACCATTTCTCGGCCGCGGACGACTTGATGCTGCCACCTCTAAGCACAGATAGAGAAACCCCGGACGAGCTCATTGTTGCCATGTAACTGCAGATCCATATATTGCAGAAGGCAAGTATGACTGCAAGCAAGGCTCTCCCCTCTGTATGATCTTAATTTTTTTCCTGCGGGCATTACCATGCTCGAGTAGCAGCGGTATGCTGCATGCACTGTTGTGTATATATAGTTCTTGTAGCTTTGTTCTTCTCCACCCTTGGGGGTGGTGCTAGTAGCAGCGAGGATAATTTTCGTATGACCTATTTGCGAAAAGGGTATCTGTTAGTTAGCCTGCTCTTGTGTTAGTATACGATTCTGCCATTATGGGATTGCGCTCTTTGGTAGGCAATTTCATACTATTCTTATTTGTATATCAGATAATGAGCAGGTCCTAGCACGCAAATGTCTGAAATGGTATCTTATGTCGCTCTATTGGGCGTCTGAAGATGCATTCAGTGAAACTTTTTCGAAGTTTGATTACTATTTCGTGGGAAACAATATGGGTTGACTGCGGAAAATGATAGCACTGAATTTACCAGACTGAAATATTATATATTGTATTTTAAATTTGGTTTCTGATAGCATGCGATTGAAAACTGTAGTCGAATTTTGGAATTGTTTACCATGAAAAGTCAAATTTGCCTTATATTCTTAAAAAGAAGGAGTAGGTGCTTGATCCAAAGGTTCTGATGTAGGTGTTGTGACTGAAACTTGCGTTAGACTCCAGAAAATATCCTGAGATAATTAGTTGTGATGTACGTCTTCTGAACTGAAATGTGATCAGTGCTTCCAACAGATTCTTCCCCTGTCTCTGCGTGCAACCTAGAAATTTTAGATCCAAATGCTAGTACTGAAAAATCCATTTGCTTTCTACTGTCTTGTCTGCAATTATTATTGCCTGGAGCTTGGTCAGAGAGGCACTGAAAATAGGAGGCCTATGGCTCCATGTAAAGGAAGAGGAGTTCCTATAACAAGATCGTCCGTGTCTGACCCAATCTCTCTTTTGACTATCTATGTGGGCACCTGATATTAGGGTTTACCCACCATATGTCAGTGACAGCATTCGTCAGGGCTTCGGTTTCCTCTGTAGATAGTTCCAATTCCAGTTCGAAAAGATCACCAATCTGATTTAGCTAATGGTTACATTGTTGAAAACTCGGTTAATCGCAGCAAATGGTTGGTCTCATATGCTCATGCAAGTGAAATGCACCGGCTACAAATAAAAAGAATAGTGAGAATGCATTTCAGCCAAAGTGCACATTACATACAGAACATATGCATTACAGTCATGTACTTCAGCCAAAGCCCAAATTATATGCAGAACACTTTTAGTCCAGATACAGAAAAATCATAGCATAGTTAAATTACAGAGCAGGGCTGTTGGCAAGTATGTTTCATCCAGTATCTCTCATCGCGTGCACTATTTCATTGGACTTTCATCCTTGATCAGCAATGAAAGGGACATGATAATGGTACGAGGCGCACCTAGGCAACGAGCCTCTGGTCAATGGATCTGTTTAATCGGGATATGTGCTACTTTATCCCATTCTGGACCATTGTTCAGTTGCAGTTGGTTCAGCAGAGCTGGCTTGCACCCAATCAGATCAACAACTTGCGATGAAGACGGGAAGCCACTTGGCAGCGACTCCAGCTCCACATTATATTCAATTTTTTCAGAGAACTGAGCCTGTTGAAGTCGGTAGGGAAAGATTCTACGGTTAGCTTGGAGCAATTTTCGATCGACATGCTTCCCAGTGCTGCAAGATTTGGCAAGGAGTGGAGAGAAGACAACTTGGAGCACTGCTGAATGTATAACGTTGTTAATCTGCTCCGATTCTCAACATGTGGAAGAGATGTTATGTTGCTGCAGTTGTCTATCTCCAGAAAGATCAGCGATTGTAAACCTCGCAGACAAGCACCCAGCTGCTCATCTGTTATGTCTAAATGTGATATTTGCATCTTGTTGAGTGAGGTAAGTGCCTGAAGCTGCTCAAATTTTACACCTTGGCAGTGCCGCAGAGTCAAAACTAAATTGCTTCATATGTTGCTGGTGCAGCAAGCCATCTGTAAGGATGGTGGTAGAACATGTCTCTAATGCAGCATTGCAAGCTTTCGATGATGATGATGATTCAGCTTCATGCGTAAAATGAACCCTGTATTTCTAACAGTGACCTTCCTGGTAGACGATGAGAAAGGAGGAACTTTAACCAACTTGGGACAGTTCAGAAGATTCAGCTTAGGGAGCTTGGGAAAAACACTGATGTCCTTCTCTTCTTTAGTGCACTCAACCCATTGCGGCATATCATCAGATTCAAGGTCTGTCAGGCATGGAAGTGCAATCAAGTTGGTTCCATAGAATTTGCTGTCAATAGTATACTAGAACCACTACTCAGATATTTGTTCGAATGTATGTTTTAGAGGTCTATATCATAGTATTTAATGATACTATAGTATATACACTACCACACACGTAGTATATACACTACCACACACGATACATATATATGCACTTTATTTATGATTTTTTTTAAATAGTTCAAGGATAATTTTTATTACAACATACAACATAAATTTAGCACTAACAATATTTGCAGTTATCTACATTACAACAGTAAAATAGAGAACAACATAGCTAATAATATGAAAAGTTGTCACTCGTTTAACTATACAATCTAAGTAACAAAATGTTGTACTTATTAATGCAATAACATGATAGGAGTAAGTGTAAGAGAAGTATAAAAGTCTAGTATATAAAATATGTTAATTTATATTAATTTAACTTGTGTTCAAAAATTGTTTCGACACATCTGCGGCCAGCCACAAGTTCTGTATTTCTACCAGCATTCACGTCCCGACAATGTCAAAGCAGCCCACATGTCCCAATTCCATCACAAGTGGTCACGTGTATTCACCCATTGTCATTACCCTACACAATTAGTGGTGGTGTCGTAGTCACGCCCACCGAAGCTGCGTCAAGTCTCTTATAGATAACACAACCGAATGTAAAAAATACAATGAAGTTCTTCACAAAGCTCAAAAATAGAAGTTGCTATATTTTTTTTCTGAAAACATATGTAGCATTTTATTTTCATTTCTTTCAAATTAGTGAGTGAGGCCACACACTAGTACAAATCGGGCCATTTTAGCCCTTCAATCACATGCAAGAGCTCAACTATGTGCGATCCAAATAATCATTTACCGTTATACAAACTCTATGCACGGGTTCAATCTATGTGCAAAGGCCAAAATATCACATACGGTTTATTCATGTCAAACGTGTGCTACATGTCCAAACGGTTAGATTTATTGAATCATGTGCATTATGTTGCAACATCACACACGATGGATCCCAAAGAAACCGTGTGCACTTTTGTTGCTAGGCTTGGCGGGAAATAAACATGTGGATAGTTCCCATCATCGCAAACGAGCGGGAAACGATAGTCGTGTTATTTCTTTCCCGCTAAACTGCCTCATCGGTTTCTATTCGACGCGTGTAGATCCCGCTCGAGCTTTCTAGGCAGCGTTGATGAGCCCAATAAATCTCCTCGCCGCCGTCCTGTCAGAAGACGGTAGCGCCACAGTAGAATCACAGTAAATGGTTCGCTGGAAGAATACTGCTCATGTTTCATGCGTATCTATGTGGCGCAGTGCCACGCTCGCAACATCGGGAACTCCTCTCAGTCCATGGAGTCTAGGAACTCTTCCCCCATGTGATTGTCACCGTGTTGACTAGTGTGTCTAGAGGAAGAGGAGGAGGCACACTCCGTCTGTTCCTCCTCTGGCGAGTCCAAAACAAATTTTGAGCTGGACTATGAGGATGAGGGAAGCGACACTCGAGGATTACTCTCCACGTCTCGAGTAATGGGAGGAGGCTGAGTGCGAGCCCGCGTAGGAGATATTCCAAGAGCATATTGTGGTGGACAAGTTCATGGGGACAAAGCTCGCAGAAGATAAAGTGCGCGCGGCGAATGGCAATGCCGTCGCCAACGATGTCGGGACCTCTAGCTTTGACATTTTTAAGACCAGCAATGCTGAGGTCTTGGCCCTCTGCAAGGGAAAGGAGGAGATGATCACCATCTCCTCCTCCGACGAGGAGTAGCAGGATTTAGTTTAGAAGTTAGATGTTTCTATGTAATGGTCAGTTAATTGTTTTTTATATGTAAGGAGGAAAATATTTCTTCAGTTTGTAATGCGTCGCTGAAATGTTTCCAATGCTTTCTTAGTAGATAATATTGTTTAAAATAGTTACATGGTTATATTGTTCAAAACTCATTTAAGCGTAGCAAATAGTTGTTCTCATATGCTCGTGCAATTGAAATGCACCGGCTACAAATAGAAAGAATAGTGAGAATGTACTTACAGCCAAAGTGCACATTACATACAGAACATATGCATTACAGTCATGTACTTCAGCCTAAGCGCGCATTACATGCAGACCACTTTTATAGTCAAGATACAGAAAAATCATACAATGGTTCAATTATAGAGCAGGCCTGTTGGCAAGTATGATTCATCCAGTATCTCTCATTGCGTTGATTTTATCTCACTATTTCATTGGACCGTCATCCTTGATCAGCAACGAAAGGGATATGATAACGGTACAGGGCTCACCTAGCCTCTGATCAATGGATCCGTTTAATCGGGATATGTGCTACTTTGTCCCATTCTGGTCCGTCCTTGAGTTGCAGTTGGTTCAACAGAGCTGGCTTGCACCCAATCAGATCAAGAACTTGCAGTGAAGACGGCAATCCACCTGGCAGCGACTCCAGCTCCGTGCAGCACATTATATTCATCTTTTTCAGAGAACTGAGCCTGCTGAAGTCGGTAGGGAAAGATTCTACCGTGAGCTTGGAGCAATTTTCGATCGACATGCTTTCCAGTGCTCCAAGATTTGGCAAGGAATGCAGTGAAGACAACTCGGAGCACTGCCGAATGTGTAACGTTGTTAATCTGCTCGGATTTTCAACATGTGGAAGAGATGTTATGCTGCTGCAGTTGTCTATCTCCAGAAAGGTCAGCGATTGTAAACCTCGCAGACAATCACCCAGCTGCTCATCTGTTATGTCTAAATGGGATATTTGCAGCTTCTTGAGTGAGGTAAGTGCCCGAAGCTGCTCAAATTTTACACCTTGGCAGTGTCGCAGAGTCAAAACTGAAATTGCTTCCATCTGTTGCTGGTGCAGCAAGCCACCTGTAAGGATGGTGGTAGAACATGTCTCTAATGCAGCATTGCAAGCTTTCGATGATGATGATGATGATGATGATGAGAAGGATAGCTTCATGTGTGAAACGAACCCTGTATTTCTGACAGTGACCTTCCTGGTAGACAGAGAGAAAGGAGGAACTTTAACCAACTTGGGACAGTTCAGAAGATTCAGCTTACGGAGCTTGGGAAAAACACTGATGTCCTTCTCTTGTTTAGTCCACTCAACCCATTGTGGCATATCATCAAATTCAAGGTCTGTCAGACATGGAAATGCAATCAATCTGGTTCCATAAAACTCGCTGCCAATCTGCCTCAGTGAGCACATTTCTTTCAAATGCAAAATCTTCAGACAAGGAAGCTGCCCAAGAGGAGGCAGGACCTCCCACTTTCTACAATTGGTCAAATGTAAAGATTTAAGTAGGCACAATTTATTGTCCTTCCTGAAACTCATGTCCAACCAACGTGGTGAAATATTACCATGATATCTTCTGATACGGACCTCTTCGACATGCGGATGAGGTTCAAGGCCTTCTAAGACTTCAGCGTCGACAGAAGGTACACTCTTACCAGTGGAATTCCATTCCAGTTCCAGCACCTTAATACCTTTTTTCTTTTTTAAGCCAGCTTTGCAGGCCTCTTGTTTGCTGGCTACAACATCAAGGTTCTTGATATGGAGCTTTCTGCAGAGATCATTCATATCATACAGATCTTCCAACGTAGTATGACCCTTTTCCTTTTTAACATGGAACTCAATTGATCCCTGGAGATGAATCAGTTCCCCAATACCCACGACTTTCGATGTACTTGCTCTGTCCATATCCAAATGGCGCAAATATTGCAAGTTCCGCATATCTTTCGGAAACTCCTCGATGCGGCACCTCTTAGGAATACTCAAGGTTTGAAGAAGGAACAGCTTTGTCAGTGACTGTGGAAGCTTTGTAATTGTCTTGCAAAGAGCCAGGTACCTCAGGTGGATCAATTGACCAATTTTATCTGACAGATCAACCATACCGCAGCCATCCAAACCAAGCACACGGACACCTTTTAATTCTTTGAGGATATCATCTGGCAGTTGACTGAGGGAAGACGAAGATTGCTTAAGAATTATGAATGTGCGCAATCTGTCGAGCTTGCACCGGCCTTTGAGATGCGCAACAGCATCACCAGTTACAGATAAATGCCGAACTGTACTAGGAATCTGTTTCTCCTCAACATTCTCAACTCTTGCACAGTCAACTCGTGAGACACTCTCGGCGAGGTCATGCATCAGGTCATGAATGTAATAGTAATTCTGACGGCCCTCCTTGCGCTGGTGGAAGAAGGATCCATCCACAAGTTGATCAAAGTACTCCTTCCCTACATCCTCCGGTTTCTTCACATCAGCTGGCCGGATGAAATCCAGGGCCATCCAAATCTTAACCAAATTGTCACGCTTAAACCGCCAGTTCTTCGGGAATATGCTACAGATTGCAAAGCATGGCTGCAAGTGCTCCTGCAAGTTCCGGTAGCACAGCTCGAGCGTCGAGCTTACATTGTCATAGTTTTCCATCTCCGAGATGTTCTTCCACTCACGGATACTCCGGGTACCCTTCAGCATCCCACCAACGACCTTGGCAGCCAACGGCAACCCCTTGAGCTTCAGAACAAGCTGCTCCCCAATTGCACGCAGTGCCGGATGCTTGTCAACACTGTCATTGCTGAAAGCAATCCTGGTGAAGAGCGACCAAACATCGGCGAACGCCAACCCGTCCAACATGACATGCTTGCTCGCATTCAGCATGTTCGCTACAATCTTTTTCCGGGTGGTGATCATGATCTTACTTCCAGGCTTGCCACATCTAAGAGGAGCCAACACCTCGCCCCAGGTATGCCCATCCATCTCACCTTTATTCCAGACATTGTCGAGCACCAGCAGGAACCTCCGGGACGAGACGGCCTCCTCGAGCCGCCTCTGGAGCCAATCAAAGTTGGTCCTGTCGTCAGGGAGTTCCACCCCAGCAGACTGCAAGATTTCCTTGAGGAGCCCAACCTTGTTGTTGGTTGCAACAGGACACAACCACATGACCAAATCGAAGGTCGCCTTTACCGAATCGTCGTGGCGCAGGACGCGCGCCAGCGTGGTCTTCCCCATCCCGCCGAGCCCCATGATGGCGGCGACGGGGACGGCGGCGCGCCGATCTGCGCAGTGGGGCGGGCCTGGGGCGAGCAGCCAAGAAACCATGTCCTTGCGCTCCGCGTCACGCCCAAACACCTCGTCGTCCTCCAGCAGCGAGCCCGTGACCTGGCCCTCCCAGGCGGGGTGGCGGCCGCTCAACTCGCCCGACCACGACGCCTCCAGCTCCGTCACCTGCATCAGCCGCCCGGAGCTGGCCATGATGCCACCCAGCTTCTCGATGACGGCCTTGAGCCTGTTGAGCGACTCGTCGGCGCCGACGAGCTGCTTGCCGATCTTGACGAGCGAGGAGCGCGCGCGGTCGACCTTGCCGCCGTCGGGGCGGAGGAGCCGGTACACGAACTCGTCGACGACCTCGTCAGCCTCGTGGACGGCGTCGTTGAGCTGCAGCAGCCACCGGTCGAGGTCGCCGCCGCCGCCGCTGCCCCTAGCGCCTCGGCTCCGCTCGACGGCGCCCGCCACGGCGCGGAGCTGCGTGAGCGTCACGTCCAGCTGCTCGAGCGCAACGGGGACACCGCCGTTGAGCCACCTGAATCTGTCGGCGGCGCAAGATTTGGCCTTGTCGACAACGATCTTGATGACCGGGCACACCAGCCAGCCGGCCACCGCCTCCACCATCTCGCCGGCCGGTCGTCGGAGACCGCGGGCTCTGGGCGTGTAGGGGATTAGGAGGAGTTGACGAGGGTCAACGGCTAAGGTGGAGCGGCCGTGCCGTGGTCACCGTTTTGATGGTTCGGCCGTGGAAATTTTGGTGCTCTGTTTGGGTTTTTCCGGGCTCCTTCTCGCACCGGCCGGTGAGCTCGAAATTTCGCGGGGCCGCGTCGATTGCGCGTGAAGGAAGTCCAGAGTCGTTCATTAGACACGGCAAGTCCACTTAATTCTCGCATCATATAGGGCAACTCGATTACAAGTACAAGTGTGTCCAGCATTCTTCGTCATGTTGATGAATGAAGCTCAGGGTCTGACTAGGGCTCCTTTGATTAAAGGGGAAAAATTCGAAGGAATTTATAGGATTTTTGTAGGATAAGAATTCTTAGAATTTTTTCCTCAGGTGGTCGTTTGATTTTAAAATGTCATCATAAAAAAAAATCTCATAAGAATCTTGTAACTTCAACCGCATAGGGAAAATAATATGAGGTCCAACCTCATGGAAAATTTCTTCACCACAATTAAAGAGAATTGCTCTTCCCATAGGATTTGAAAATTTCTTCACCACAATCAAAGAGAATTGCTCTTCCTATAGGATTCAATTAGATATGCGATTCCAATCCTATAGATTTCTATTACCACACTACTTTTCCTATCCTATGAATTAAAAGATATCTGGTATCGGATTTCTGGCAACCTTCATCGTTGGAGACATAATATGGAGGTCGCTTGGATTTTTTCTCGGGTGAAAACTCGTTATCTCACTTTGTTTATTTGATCCTATATTTTATCATCGTTGTGAAGATCCTTTTTCTTTGCATTTTTTGCGGGGTTCTTCGTATTTTTCTCTATGCATTCTTAATATCTCGACTAGTTACTAGTATTATGTTTAAGACATAATATTCAGTTTAATGTAAGAGCGTAATTGCAATCCATTTTACTTTCTTAGATCTTGTCTAGCTGGTGACATTTCCGCAACCACTAGACCATGACTCCCTAGTGCACTTTCAAACGTCTATCGGATCAAGCTTAATTTTAAACCTACATCTAGTTTAAGTTAATATTATTGCTAAAAGGGGGTTACCCTACTTTTGCATCGGTTGATGGGCAGGGCTATTTTCATTAAAAAGTTAAATGGTACAGAAAGTTAAAAGAGTGGGAAAAAGGAGAAGAGCGTCATATTCCATCAATCGTGGCCCCTACCACGAATGATATGGCATATCGATGTTGACCTAGGAGCGCCACCCCGCTCGGGGCTGCGACTCGGTAAGAAGCTATCACAGCATGTCCTCCTAGTTGTTCAATTAGGTCATCCGTCGTCGTACGATTTGGGGGCGGGGGGCGCCATCGGATACACCCGCCCATGCCTTTCTTCAAATACAGCCCAACTCCACATTCTCACCCCCCCCCCCCCCCCCCTCCTCACTTTTTGCCTCACACCCATCTTCTTTGTTGGGCCACGGTGGAATAAGCTATGCAACCAAAAAAATCTATCGAAGCACACCCAAGATTCGGTTCAGGGATTAGGCAAAGATTCATACTGCTAGACGTGCATGTGCGGAATTGTCAATGGCGCGTCTACTCGGGGCAGTGAAGGCTTGGCGTCCTACGTCCGGTGGTCTAGCGGTAAGAGTCATTGTCTAAACACTGAGCCGGATCTTGGGAGTGACTCGGTAGAAAAGGTTTTTGTTTGCATAGCTTCTTCTATTGTGGCCCAACAGAAAGCATAGCACGGACATCGTTCTTCAATACACTGTGTAGACTGCCCCTCGGCAGCTATGGATGGATGCAAAAACATTACATGGAATTTTCCAAGAAAATATCTGGCGTTTCCGGTTGACCTATTACCTTGTATGTAGCATAAAAGTACTTCAAAAAACTACTTTTGTCTACACAGATCAATGTAATTTTACCTATTCTTTCCGTGTAAATAGATGAATATTGCAGATATACAAGGATCGAGATAATAGCAATGTAATCATGCATTTTTCCTCTATATACTCTCATAACACCTAGTACAAGAAAGTGTTACTTTTATTCGCTATCTCAATCGTCTCCTTTTCATGGGTTCTTTCTCATCGATTTCTTCTTTGTGAAAGAATCAACTGCTTCATCCACCTCTTCCTCTATTTGCTCAATCTGCATTAAATCAGCAAAGAAAATAGAATCGTTTATTTATATATGACATCAAACATCTTCACATCGTAAGAACACATTTCACTCAATCTACTCCTACTGATTACTCAACTCAAAACAGTTTTATTTAGTTTTATGGGGTCATTAGGACTTTGGGAATTCAAATACTTATAATTTTTTCCTTGAGCTCGCTTGACTTACATAACTGAAATTATTAGGGGATATTATTAAGGATTCCTTTGCATTCTTTTTTGGATAAAAAATATCCATTTAAAAATCATGTTAGTAATTGCTTTTTTTCCTTGCAATTTGCCAAACACTCTTTGATGCTACTTCATGTAGCTTTTCCCCCAAAATTCACATCTACACGGTTTGAACTAGGTAAACTGCACTAATAAAGGAACACAACTTGGCAACAAACCTAACCTTGTGAAGTAGGGTCTCGGCTTTGTTCGCATCCTCATCGATCTCATCTGCGATAGCCTTGATCCTGGATACTGCCTTCTTTAGACTTTTATTCTCAGGAAAGGCTTCAGCGACATCTTCGGCGATTTTCTCAGCCGTCATCGCCATCTTGTCGACCGCCTCGATTGCTTCCTCTACCGTTTGATCCACCTTTTCTATTGGATTGATGTCATATTTACACGGAGAGGGAAGTTGAAATCAAGATGCGCCCTAAGATCCACCAAAAGATTGTAATACTGATTTGGAGTAACCTTCCATTACTCTCATTTGCCAGTAAAATGGTACTGCCGCAAAGTAGGCACCAGCGATCAACTTGACCCTGAAAAGCTCATATAGAGTTTTTGAATGTGAGAAGGGAGTTCATGAAACAAATCTAGAAATATGTGGACAAAAAATGCGTGCAGCAATGTAACTTTTCTGTACGTACGCACCATGAAGGTATGTTGGGTAATGAGAATTTTCCTGCTGCTGGTGGTTCTTTGGGTCCTGGATCAACCGCTGGAAATTTTCCTCCTGCTGGCAGTTCTCCTGAATCAACTGTAGGGATTCTAAAAAAAGTAGGTGAATTTCGTATTTCCTGTAAACACTTTTTTCTAGTCATAGGCAAAAGCTTTGCCTATTCATAATGGAGAAAAAAGTGATATCTGTTAATTAGCTGAAAACCGAATAAAAACAGATACAGCCGGCCTAATCTCACACGCGTGGAATGCGAGCGGGAAAACCGCTACACCAAAATAGCTAGCCTCCTACCGTTTCTGAGGAGAAGAAGTTTCGCATGCCACAAGACTTTTTGAACCCATGTGTCACATTTGACACCCCGTCGGCCACACAGAACATCTCACGGCTCACCGACGGAGACTAACACCCTCAGTTAGGGCTTCTTTAGATCGCAGGGTTGAAAAACACAAGAATATGGAATAAAAACAGGAATTTCACAGGTTTGCAAGTGCAAAACAGAGGATTGTAAAACACAATAAAATTGCATGAATTGTCGTTTGGATAAAACACTAGAAAAATCTCTCGATCCTACGCAATTGAGTCTAAAAAAGAGGTTGGAGTGGACATTTAAATTTCTATGAAATTGAGTCATAGGAATGCAATCCATAGTATTTTGGTAGCACCATTCCTTTAAACCAAAGACAATCCATAGGAAAAATCCTAAGGATTAGAACTTATGAAAATCATTTGAAATTCCTGCAATGCAAGAGACCCTTAATGTTGTAAAATCCCAAGGTTGCCACCCGGCATCGAGACGCTTTGCTACGCCCCTATACGGCATGCCGACACCACCTTCCGGGATTGCTGCCCTGATATACCACCGTTCGCTCAAAATGCAACTCCTCATGACCCATCTGCCTGGGGCCCAAGCTTCTACCACCCGCAGATCACAACCGCCACACAAACACATCCGAAACTCGGAGACTGCCGCCCGTCTGACCATCCTGAGCTGCACCGTTCCGGCAACTAGGTCGGGCGCCATGGTGCGGCCCATGGGGAGCAGCACGGGAGCGAGTCCTGTGCATATATACACTAGTGTGCAAAGCTTGTTGATAAATTTCTACATGCATGTTGCATGCCATCATCGACGTACTACGAGCTAATTAGATGGGAAAACGATAGGTACTAATTACTGCATTCTAAGAACAAGCATGCACATTAAAAAAAAAGTCTGAACTTACTGTGTTGCTCCTGTTACCGGCGGGACAGAGTGGATGTCCCAAGACTTCGTGGTTAAGCCGATAGGGATCTGCCGGCGATGAGCTGATACAGATATACCTGTAGTGTTCGTTCGTCGACGAGAAACTTCCGGAGTGTATAGCGCCAAGGCTTTGGAAGGAACGCGAGATACGAGTATCGCCATGAGGTTGATCTTAAAGGGACTATCTCAGCCGGTTTCTTCAACTTCGAAGCTACTCTTTCACGAGTTTCGAACTTGTGGCAATCTCCCTTTGTTGCTCTCTTGCTTGTCCAGAGTGACCTGCTCGATTTAATTTAAATGCACCAATCGTATACAATGACAAAGCGACGACCATCATCGGTGTGGAAATCTAGGACGCAGCACATGCGAAACACGGACACATACGACAGCCACAGAGACGGAAGGCCACACAATTTTGGCAACTCACTACTCATACACTTACCCTATTTCGAGTAGCTACAAACCGTGTACATGCAACGCACGTTGCAAATAAATCCAAGCACCAAGTTTTGCTACAACACACTCTACTGGAACCAGATTTAGTGTTAGAGTATACGTGTACGGTTCGGTTATGGTAGTTTAGGATAGTTAGGATCTCTTTCTATATAATTCCTAACTTGCCTTGTACTCCAAGTCGGTCCATTGTACGCCTATATATACTCGCTCATGAGCCCCAATAATACATCTATCAATTCCGCCAATCTCATAATTCTACATGGTATCAGAGCGGCACGATCTGACCTAGCCGCCGCCGCCGCGCTTCCGCACCGCGCCGCCCTCGGGGAGGTCGATCTCCATGATCTCCGCCGGGGGCCGCGCCGCCCGTACCTAGGGTTCGTCCGCCGATCGGTTGATCGGCTGCCCTAGCGTCTTTTTTTTCGATCTTTAGATCGGTTTTCTTTTCTCCGCCGGTCACTCGATCGGCGTTTTCTTTTTTGGTTTGCCGATCATCGATCGGTTTGCGTCGCCCACCACCGCCGTCGTCTTCTCGCGCCTCTACTCCGACAACGGTATCGACCTGCACCGCCCCCCTCCTCGACAACCGGCTATCGCGGCCGACACGCCGGCGCAGACTTCGCACCGTTCGGCTCCTCCAAGCCGGCTATCGCGGACGACACGCCGATGCCGACTCCGCACCGACCGGCTCGTCTTCACCGACCGCGCAGCAAAGCCGGACGCGCCGTCCACGGGACGTCTCGACGCGTCGCCGCCGGCTTCTCTCGCTTGCAAGGTCTCCATCGCCGGTTCGTCTTCGCCGTCATCGACCGGGACTTCATCGACAACTTCGCCATCGACTCCGATCTGCGCGATGTCGTCGCCGCCATGGCGCGTTCCGCGCTGCCTCGGTCTGATCAACCGATCGCGTGCCTGCACCACCAAGCACGTCCCGAGCACGCGCCTACCACCGATCGAGCTACAGGCTGCCGTCGCATCGCCCCTTCGGGCCGCCGAGGCGTGTATGCCGTTGGCGACACCTCGCCGTCGCCCCGACCCGCGCACTGCTGCTGCGTCGCCCCTTCGGGCTGTAGCGCCGCGGAACGCGGTCCTCTTCGCCGTCCCTGCATGTCAAATTCTACGTGGTATGCGCCGCGCCGACTCCCTCGGCATGGGAACGCCACCGTCCGCGCATGGTCTTCGTAAAGCCGCCGGGTTCTTCCTCGCCTACTTCGAGTAACGCCGTCGCCATCTACAGGTAACCTGCATGGCCACCTCAGGCCGTCGCAGGTCCCGTCGACCACCCGTTGTCCAGGCCACCTGCATGGCCACCTCAGGCCGTCACAGGTCCGCCGACCACCCCTTGTCCAGGCGTCCAGCATGGCCACCCCTGGCCGCCGCTGCCTTCGCCGCCTTCTACATCTTCGTCCACCACGACCATGTCGCCAGCGTCATCATCCTCGTCCCCGACTACGTCTACTTCGACAACCGCGGACGCCATCGGCACCTTCTACCCCCGCTGATTGGCACCGCAATCGTCGTCGAGTCCTCCTCTGCTGGCCCCTCCGACGCTGGCGTATGGTTCACGGTGGTCCCTGCCCCCGCATGCACGGTACTAGCAACACCGGTGCGTGCCTTCGTCCCCGACGTGTCCCCGGGTCTGGCAAGCCCGGGTCGGCGCCTCGTCTACATCGGCCTCGACAATGTCTTCGGCATCAACTTCCTCCTATACGACTGCCTCGACCACGTCACCGATTTCTTCTATGCGTACTCGGTTCTGGCAAAACCGGAGTATGCCTTCGTCCCCGACGTGCGCCTTGTTCCGACAAAACAATGACCGCACCTCGTCC
This sequence comes from Poa pratensis, assembly GCA_947311845.1. Lineage (NCBI taxonomy): Eukaryota > Viridiplantae > Streptophyta > Magnoliopsida > Poales > Poaceae > Poa > Poa pratensis. The sequence continues at coordinate 29,079,031 of CAMZMU010000059.1, read as the reverse complement.
TCGACGGCTCGTACTGCGTCGTCCCCGGCATCGGCATCCTCGACGACTGCCTCGATGCCTCCCCGTCACTCTCCTCGCGTACTATGTGCCTGCGGCTTTTTCTGCGTCTACCTCGACACCGGCAACCCGACCACGACATCGACCACGGCGACCCCTCGCACGGCTACCACGACCAAGGCTGCACCGCCTAATGCTCTCAGCTCCCTCGACATCGGCAACAAGGGCTACCACCTCGCTTGAGCACTCATCAGCTTCCTCTACAGTCCAAGCTCCGTGCCGTGACACCGTCCACGACGTTCCCACTCCTACTGCGGGGGGATGTCAGCCCCTGGATTCTATTTCGGCTTATCTCCAGTCTGACCGTCCGCGACGCTCCAGTTGTTCATGACGCTACCGCTACGACTGCGGGGGGATGTTAGAGTATACGTGTACGGTTCGGTTATGGTAGTTTAGGATAGTTAGGATCTCTTTCCATATAATCCCTAACTTGTCTTGTACTCCAAGTCGGTCCATTGTACGCCTATATATACTCGCTCATGAGGCCCAATAATACATCCACCAATTCCGCCAATCTCATAATTCTACATTTAGCCGCAGCAAAGAGTAACTAATTAAAACCGTCATCCGATGATGTCACGAGATGAGACAATGTGCTCCAGTGTGATCAAACCATCCGATCATAACACATGTTACCAATATCATTCTCTTTTCTCATTCCGTATTCTCGATGTCCTGCGATAAATCACACTGTGTCTGGCCAGACGATTGGGGTGACATCGATAATAATGAGATGGTGTAGAGGATGTATCTCTCAATCGCCTGGAGGAGTAAGTACCAGTTTTGAATAATCTCTGTTCCGTTACGCATTCTAGATTGCACCCAAAAGCCACCGTTATAATCCCCAATTAAGGCCAGATGTTTGATGACACTCAAAATGTAAGTGTCAAATGCGCGGTCACTAGATATTCTCATGTTATACAAATATAGCTAACGAAAACTCCATATGATCAATTGCTAATTTCATCTGTGACGATTTGTCTCTTAGCAAGATCATACTAACGGGTCGGTTCACTACTATTGTCATTCCAACAATATACTCTTATAGTTATGTGACTTATACAAAATCCATGATCAGAAAAACGTGATCATCTAACAACAAGATAAGCTAGTCTTACAAGAACACTTCGGTATTGTTCATATCTCTACACGTGCATTGGAGATTTTCCTTTGAAGACTCACTATTCAATTGCCAATACAGTTGTAGCACAAAGATAAACATTTAATAATAAACTTGGAGATAAATAATAACTAAATATTATTGTCTCTAGGGTATATCTCCAACACCGGCGACAAATGCCGCACATGTCAGCACCGCGTCCATGGCAACGAGAATCAACTGCCACGGGAGTCTGGAAGTTAAAGCTGACGGATAGATCTCCACGACTGTTGTTTCTAGGAGTCCGACCATGGCAGCGACTAGATGCGCTATAGAGCCATGTTGGGATAGTTTTGGGAGGGCAAATGGGACAAATATCACAGATTTTCTTGGGCTAAAAAGCAATGGTTTTTGCAAAAAAAAAAATCTTGGGGTGGGGGAGGGGGGCGTCGGCCCCCTGGCCTGTACATAGCTCCACAAATGTTGGCTACATCGCCCAGAGAGAGCATGGTAACATATGCCGTCAGTGCACCTTGGATGAAGTTGCTCACGAACGGCCTAGGAATCTCCTTTGAAGGTCGAGGAGGAGGGTGGAGGTGATTCAGGATGAACCCGCGTGGACGATGTCGGCTAGGTCAATTAAAATCACATAGCCAGCGCGCAATGCAATACCTCCCAAGAAGCACAAAACCATCACCGCAAGCATGCGACTTCCTACTTCTTGCATGAGTGGACGCTATGCCTCCCATAGTCCCAAGAAGGAGATCATTGTGCCGCATATCACATAGATCCTCTATCCCCTCCCTATGTATCCAGTGAGGAGCACCAGGATGGTGCCGACAAAGAATGTCGCGGACCCATTCGCCATGTCCTTTATGGCATGCAGGAATATCCTAGGGTGCCTCGACATAAAGACGCCCGTACCCAACTCTGCTACGACGGCCTGTACTACTCCCCGCATCGATCGCCCCCACAATGCCAGCTCCAATTTTTTTTGATGGTTGCATCCCCTAGTACTATCATAGCGACGGAGAAATCAAGACACCTTGTATGAAATTGCTGACAACTGTCTTGAGAAACTTCATTGAAGGCATTGAACATGAAGAACTCGATAGAGTTCCTGGGATGAGAGGGGATGGATCGATGGAGTTAGTAGGTGTGCGCTAGCTTTTTGTGTAGAGAAATCAGTTCATGGCAACGCGGTGAAGCTCCACTCACGTTTACTAAAACTGGTGCATTACTAGACTTTCTCTGTAAGAGACGCCCTACTTTTATGTTGCAAGGTTTGACGTGTACTACGTTGTAGTCTTGCACCGTCTTTTAGGTATAGAATTTCTTGCAAGTTATTTTTTGAGAAGGAGAAACAATAATCCAATGCACACCAAGGTTTTTCTTTCTTTTTCTAATTATCAATTTATGGCAAAAATCTACAAAACTCACATATATAAGAAGAGCTAGATGTACCCCAAAACACTTGGTGGTTAATTTAAAAAATTCAAAATCCAATGCACATCCTATCTTGGCCAAAGTTGATGGATATTGATGTAGGTGATCTTTTAAATTTCGAAAATCTTGCAAGCTTGGCAATGCCATACTCTATCTCACATCTATCCTATATGATCTATCTTTTCATGTTGTTGCTTGAGCATCATTGGATCAAACTCCCAAATTTCATGAGATCATTTTCTTCCCTGGTAAAAACACCTACCACCCTCTTCTCTCTCACTCTTAACCAACTTGGATCATCCCCTAAACCTCTCCATCACCTCTCATCCTCATTTAATCCCACTAACTACCTCTTCATCTCTGTTGCATACCAATGGTCCTTTAACTTGTAGCAGCTAGAGACAAGGAGGATATGGCCGAAGCCATTATTGCCTTAGGTGACCAAAACATGTGCAGCACCCCTCTCCCCTCCCGAGCTTATGAACTTGCGAGTATCAGGAACCCATCCCCACTCCCTACTGAAAGTGCATGAGCCCTCATGTGTGGTTTTGTTAATTAATGACAATCTCTATTGACTAATGGTTGCATTGAGCTATCCTTGTAGGGCTTGTCCATTGGCAATGCTTGAACACCATGTGTTGGTATCAAGATTGAAAGAAGAAGATAAAGTGATGACCAAAGCAATATCCAAGTCATCATATATATTAAGAGAAGAAGTTAAAGTGCAAGTTCAAGAGAAGCATCTCGAAGAAATCCTATGCTTGAAGCTTGTCACCCTTTTGGAGATATTGGTCAAGTGAAGATGTGCCTTATAGAGCCTCTCCCATATTGGTGTATGGGGGAGCGATATGTGAGTCTTCACCAAGCAAAGCGCAATCAAGAAAGGTGGTCAACTTGAAGAGATCAAGATCGTCATCATCTAGCTCAAGTGGAATGCGCAAGGCAAATGTTTGATCTTGATAGGGTTTCTATTTTACCGGTCTCTTGTTGGTGGAAGACCGGGTTATAGGATAGACGGTGTACTATCAAGAGGGGCTCTCAAGTGAGTAACTTAATCGCATCTTTGTGGAGAGCTCAAACCTTTTCATTCTTGGCATCATCATATTTCTTGGTTCTTATTTGGTTTTTCTCCTAGTTGGGTTTTGGTGCTTGTCGTGATCTTCCTGACAAGCCCAAGTTCTTCGAAAACGGTTTTTGTTGGGAAAACTTGTTGAATTTTCATGTTGAAAATATTATCGGTTTATCCATGAGGAAAGTTTCACACCTCCCCATGGGAAATCTCTTGTCGTTACATTTCCAACAAAATTGGTTTCACCTAATTTGGAGTTCAAACGAGAAAGTTATTGGGTTTACAATTTTGTTGATTTGCTGCTGTTTTTCCTGGCCGAACTGTCCGGTGTGCCAGGGCCGGAGTTTCCGGTGTCCCAGGGCCGGAGTCTCCGGCCTCAGGGGTGCTCAGGGGCCGGAATCTCCGGCCCATCAGGTTTTGGTGCGAAGTGCGCAAAAAGACAGCGCTCTCTGTTTTGGGTCCGGAGTTGGTTCGGAGGGACCCCGGAGTCTCCGACCCTCCTGGACCGGAGTCTCCGGTGTATGTTTCCTGCAATGGCTCTTTTTCTGGGACCTATGAAAAGGCCTCATTCTTCCCCAAAGAGAAAGCTCTTCCAAGCATGAAATTCCCCCTCTCTCACCTCCATTGTTGACCTTGGAAAGCTTGTCCCTCTCCTAATTCCTCCCATGATTCTTGCATATCTTTGAGGGATTTGAGAGAGGAGATCTAGATCTACAATTCTACCAATCCATTCCTCCTCTAGGTGAGGGGAACCTAGTAGATCTTGATCTTGGAGTTCCATTTGTTGTGTTCGTCATTGTTCTTCCTCTCTTCTCCCCCACAAGCATTAGTTGCTTTTGGTGGGATTTGAGAGTGAAGGATTTGAACACTTGTGCTCTTGCCATTGCATTTGTGCATCGGTTTGTGCTCTCCACGAGGATTCGTGGAAGTGAAAGTTTGTGAGCTTGTTACTCTTGGGTCGTTGGACCCTAGACGCCTTTTGTGGTGTTTGAGACCTTTTGTGGTCACTTGGGAGCTCCCAATCCTTTTGTGGGTTCTGCCTCAAGATTGTTGTAAGGGACTCGATTTCCGCCCAAAAGAAAATCAATAGTGGAAGGTGAACCGAGCTTTTGGGCAAGGTTCATCGGAGAATAGGGTGAGGCCATTTGTGGCGTCTTGAGTTTGAAACTCACACCCTCAAACGAGACGTACTCCCCTAAAAAGGACGAACTCGGGAATACATCGTCGTCTCCGCGTGCCTCGGTTATTTCTATACCCGCGCTCTTTACTTATGCACTTTACATTGTGATAGCCTTCGTGCTTGAAGTATTATATATTGCTTTCACTTTGTTGCTTGTCTTGCTTAGCATAAGTTGTTGGTGCACATAGGTGAGCCTAGTATATTTAGATTGTTGGCTTGTTAATTTAAACACCTAGTTTTATTCCACAATTATCAAGACTAAACCGGAAAAGCTTTAGATCACCTATTAACCCCCCCCCCCCGCCCCTCTAGGCGACATCCTTGTCCTTTCACCTACCCCACCTGGCAGCCGCTCTGTCTAGCCCTAGCCCACTCCATCTCTCTGTTTCTTCCTCGGGAACCGACGCATAATTCTTACGAGACAAAACCCCACTAACATGCACTAAATTAGTCTATCTTTACATGCAAGGTGTCCACATCATCCACTATTTCAGTCCATGCCATCCCATATTTATTAGTAATAAAATATATTCATACATGCTATCTATTCACATTATTAATTCTTTTAGCCGTATGGTGATTAAATTTAAATTTTCGACTATTGTGGCAAATCAATTCCCATATTTAAAAAAAAAATCCATTTCATGATTCAAATATCCTTTCATCTATGATACAATTTTTTTATAAAAAATCCCTTAAGTAGGATGATTAGTGTGCCCCCATCGACAAGTTCGACTACCACTGATGCATTTTACTCCCAACTCCCAAGAATCTACCCGGTGCGGCTTGACTGGATTTATAATCTTCGATTTTAAAAACAACAAGGGTTTTACAATCATCGGGCTTCGGCCGTTCGGCGGCATGCAAAGCACCCGCTCCACCGCTCGGCAGTCGGTATCCACTCGCCGGACGCCATGCAGCATTCTCTCGGTTGGAACGGCGCGGCACCGTGCTGCCTCGCCACGACTGCACCAGCAAGGGCGAGGGACATGAAGAGATCTGAGGCATCCTCCCAAACCCTAGGTGAGTGTCACACTGATGTAGTGCAACCTACGACCATCACCATGTCAAGCACTCCAATTCATCACAAGTCGCCATGGACATCAAAGGTGAACTCTTTCCTCTACAAGATCCTATTTCGTGCACCTTTGGATGGTATACTACGTGAGCATCTACCCCTTCTCTATGCTAGCTTTGATACGACGAGTACGAACATCCGGGAAGATGCCGAGGAAGCCCAAGCCTCAAGACCATCCAAGGCGTATGCATGGAAGAGGAGGAGAAAGCGTCAAGACGAAGGAGAGGAAGAAGGAGCAGGCAGCTCGGCCGGTCCTCCAGCCGGCCAAGGCCGGACCCTAGGCCGGACCACAACCCGAAGGCGCCGGTCTCCCAACCGGCATAAACCGGACTCAGGTCCGGGCCACCTTCCGACCAGGCCGGTCGCTCAGCCGGCCAAAACCGGCCCCAAGGCCGTGCCGCTTCCAGAGACGGCCGGACCCCCAGCCGGCCTCGACTAGGCTCACTTTCGGACCAGCACCCGACGCAGCTGGCACCCAGGCCGGCCTAAACCAGCCCCAGGTCCGGATCTCCTCCAGCGCACGCCGACCCCACGCGTCACTTGCCTTATCCCCTTGTTTTGTACCCAGACTATAAATACCCCCTTGGCTGCCTAGGGTTAGGTTAGACTATGTTTGAGATTAGAGTAGAGCTGTGCTCCCCACATCAAGATGGTCTCCTTCCTTCCCTTGCGGGGATGGTTCCTCCCCTTGTGGAGAAGATCCCCTTGTGGATTCAAGACCTCTACTTGTAGTTTGACTACTTGCCAATCTTTCATCCTCGGGTGACTTTATTGGATTGGTTTGGTTGACCGTTGGAGAAACAACCGTCCAAGATCCCTTCTTGTATCTACTTGTCGATCTCCCACCCTCGTGTGGATTCTATTGGGCCGGTTGGACCCACCGGTAAGGGAAACGGTTCTTGTATCGTGTTTGAGTTCGTGTATCCTTGGCGTTCTTTGTGTTTCTCTGTGTTCTTGTGCGTGTTCGTCCACATCCACCGTCAATCCGTGAAGATCGGGCCACCCTAGAAGTCCTCACTTCACCATATGGTTGCCACGGATTTGACTTGTCTTTCCACCCCCAAATCCACCCAATTTTTCTTTGATTTTGAGAAATTCGAAAATTTCCACCAAAAATAGCCCCAAATTGTTTTTGTTCGATTCGGAGATTCGAGTGCGTTTTTGCAGGTTTTGATCCGTAGATCTATTGCTATACTTGTTGATCTACCTTCCTTTGCGTTCCCATGGCCAAATTTCATTGATTTCCCCTTCGATTTGAGGTTTTTCGGGCCGTTTTTCCGCCAAAATCGCGATTTTCGAGGGTCAACTCGACATGGGTCAAACCGGTCTTCAAACCGGCCTCAAACCGGTCTAAACCGGACCCTACCCGACCCAACCGGCCTCCTAGCCGGCCTAAAACCGGACTCAGGTCCGGACTGCCCGAAACTTCAAATTTCAAATTTTGTCTTGGCCATATCTTTTGATTCCGGACTCCTTTTTTGGTGTTCTTTGGCTCGTTTCGAAGCTACGAATAAGACCTTCATCACCATTACAGAAGATCCATCATCCACCATCACCAAAATTTGTGGGCAAGCACGAAGCTTCTACATCAACGGGTGAAGATCTTCGACGAAAGGTATAAACATCACGAATCTTTTCCCCTTGCCATTCCTTTGATAGCCATCATGCCCTTGTGTTTATCTTGCCCTATTGAGGCTAGCTCTTGATGATTGTTTGGTCTTTGCACATTTGCACCATGTAGTTTTCGATCAAACGTTGTATGCGCTAGTTGATATATCTTGTGTTGGCATAAAACAGAAGTGGGTGTGTAAAAGAGAAAGAATCGAAAGAGTAAAGAGCAAAAAGCAAAAAGTGCAAGAAAAGAAAAGAAAAAGAAACACCACTTGCGATATCTTGTAGGAAGCGCGCAAGCTCGATGAACATCTAGTAGGTGGTGCATTATTGTGCAAATCTTGTAGCCCACAAATAAATTACAATCAAGCTAGTGGCTCTCCTTGTACTTGTGCAACACGAGCTTATAGTCTTCGCTAGGATCATATGGTTCTTTAGCTCACTTCTTGGTTGCATAAGTCCCATTTATCTCTCCGCGCGTGTGTTTCCTGGAACTACATTCCTATCTTTGAGATTGACTTATTTTTGCTTTGTGATCATTGCGGTTCTCTACTTGCTTTGACAATATCTTGGTTTCCGGTTGGTTCAATTTGTTTTCCACCTACCATACCTTCCTACCAACTTTTAAGCCGTGTGTGTTTTGGAGTTTGCTTTGGATACTTGAACACAAGCATTTTACTTTGTGATCGTTTCCCTTGGTTGTCCACGATGTCCAATACTATCTACAAGGTGAGAGGTTGTGTTATAGTTCCTTTCCACTCCACATATATACACTTGTCTTGTGAGTTGACATGTCTAGAGAGAGCGAATGCAACTATGGACCTATGAGGAGGACTACACGATGAGTCACATGTACTTTGAGGACATGGGGGACTACTACGACTACGCCGACAATGACCCCCATGATATGATGGATCATCACGAAAACTTCCGCTACAACTACTCCGACTACGACTCCGACTGTTCAAGCGTCCACGCCATGGAGCGGTACCACGACTTCGAGCAACCGTCATTATATGGTATCGACTCCAAGTACATACGAATCTACCACGACTCCGACTACACAAGCTCCGATGATAATGAGGCACAAATTTCCTTATATGCCTCAACATATGGTACCGACTACAACTCCAATGACATGGTGGGGAAAGTCTACGACTACTACTCTTGTAGCATGTGCGACGACATCGACTATACCTTCGACAACATGAAAGAGGAGAAGAACCCCCTCACCACCATGTTCAAGAGCAGCACCACCAAGCGTCATGGCACAACCTACTATGGTTCAAGCTCAAGATTGAGCAATAAGAAGACCACCATGCGTCCATCCTATGAAGCTCCATCTACTTCAACAAGGCGCAATGACAAGGACATCGCCAAGAGTGCCAAGCTTCTCCATTCTACATCGACAACAAGACGGCGCCCCAAGAAGTGCATCGACAAGGCCAAGCCAAGCCAAGACCCATCTAGCTCATCAAGGCGACACAAGAAAGATGCAATGGTGGACCACAACATGTCCAAGCTTCAAGACGACATGGACACACTCGCGAAGTTTCGGAACATATCACCAAGTTCGAGTGGGAGCTCCAAGACAAGGTCACCAAAACAACAAGCACGCCGACGCCAACATGAGGAGAACCATCCCAATGACTTTCGGTGTCACCCCTCCACTCAAGAGCGTCAACGTCGACATGAGAAGAAGACGGCGACAAAGGCGCATCCTATGGTGTCACCTCGTGCTACCACTTCAAGTGTGCCAACAAGAGCTACAAAGTTCTTCTTCGACGATTATATTGTTGACAAAATCATGGCCGACATTGACAAGTTCTTCGAGCAACGATCACGCTCACGTCGATGCCACAAGAAGCGTGGTCACACATGTGAGGCCACCACCGCGACCTCTACATTGGAGCTCTTCTCAAGCCCCTCACATGATATGGTGTCTACAACAAGTGCCACCACCACATTGGTCCCCATATGGCAAGATGAAGACCTCCTATGCGACAATTGCCAAGGCCAAGACCATGATCCATGAGAATGTCCCAATCTCTTGTGCCCACTATGCAATAGAAGATTCACTTGATGTGGGAATGCCAAGTTGGTGAACAAGACGGTGACCAAGGCGATAACAAGATAGTCGAGCATGGGATTTTCCCTTCGACCAAGGAGGCGAGCATTGATGATGCTATTACCTATGACCATGGGTCAAGTGATGATGATGTCGAGCATGGGATTTTCCTTTCGGCAAAGGAGTCGAGTGATCATGCCTACACTATGTCATTGACCTTTGGAGGCGAGAAGGTTGAGGAGGTTGAGCATGGGAGTTTCCCTTCAACCTTGGAGGCGTATGGAGATGAGAACATTGAGCCTACCCTCATGTGTTTGAGTTATGATATGGTACCAATCCCATGTGAGAATGAGAGCCACTTAGCCCACTTGAGTGAGAGTGAGAATGGGTTGAGTGCCTCCACCATATGTGAGTTTGAGTGCTTTCACTTTGAGGGAATGAGTGATACACCATTTGAGTTGAGAGAGGTAGTTGATAGGTCTTGTGAGGCCATTTCGATTTCTAACAACTTAACCTCTACCTCTAGTGTGTTTTCTCATTGTGTGCTAGGTTCCATGGATGATGAGACGCCTATCTTCGACTTGACGGTGCCTCAAATGGAAAAGATGTACATGGAGGATGATGATGATGCCACCCCATGTCTACTTCAAGATGAAAAAGTCGGCTACATGGAAGCCCCTACTAGTTCAACACCTACTTCACATGAGCGGGACTACAAAGGTATGGGTGTTGATGTGACCATGATCCCACTAGTGGACATGATGAACTATGATTGCTTGCATGCTATGGATGATTCTTTTGAGGTCACATATGATTCGTTCTTATTCCCTTGTGACACTTTGTTTGAAACCAATGTTGATCAAGTGGAATTACCTAGTTATGATGATTTTGCCATGAGCATGCCTTGTTATGAATGTCTCCATTTTTCTCCCATTGTGGCATGCAACATGTTGAACAATTTCTCTTTCAACATGTGTTGCTTGCAATAATGTTGAAATGCTTGATAATGAGATTGCCCCCATAGCTTTCCCACATTTTGGAAATGTTTCGTTTTCTCTTATGGACCTTGTTCCATCCTTCATTTTGCATAGTGATCATCCACATATGTCATATTTTCCCATTGATTTTGATGTGTTTGGTGATGTGCAAATGAAGAAACACTTCATGATGGATGATGTGTTCCTATACCATGCACATAACTTCTTTATATGGTGTCTTGTGTGTGTCGGTAAACGCATGATAATGTCAACCTCAATTGAGCATGAGTTGACAATACGAGCTCTTGAGAGCATACATGTGAGTTGTGAAACAAATCCAACTCTAGAATCTTTCTCATGTTTTCCATCAAATAAGTTGACCAATTTCTCTTGCTTTTGGTTTGTTTGCAAACATGTTTGTGATATTGGTTTCCCCTATGGCAAGAATGTATCCTTGATCTTTCATATGAATGATTTATGTGTTGCACCAACTATGATGAACACTTGTTCTTTCTAATGGCTTGTTTGCAAGCATAATGACATTTTTAGCATGTCTTGTCATGAGTTTATTGGTTTCTACCAATTTGGTGTTGCAACAAATATGTTGCAAACTTGCTCTTTCATGTGCTTTGTTTGCCACCATGATGATATTTCAGACATTCTTCATTGTGTGTTTTTGCCAAACTCTTCGCTTATTGCATCAAGGATGATGACAACTTGTTCTTTCCAATGCCTTGTGTGCAATAATGATCATATGATTCCAAATGAGAAACCTAGATGGCATTCTCATGTTTTCATGGAGTTTTTGTGTTCCCACATTTTGAAGATGATCCATTGGATTGCTTGCACATTGACCTTGCACTTGCACTACCTTTTCATATTCTTGTGTTGTGCTAACGGCGCTATGATAAAGAATGGACATGTCACAGTTGACATGCTCCTCTTTCTTGCACACACATGTTTTGCTTGGTCTTTAGTGTTTGTAGGCATGGTGAATTCCAATTCTTCGACAACACATCTACCTCCTTTGCATGGTGATGACGAGCAAGAGTCGAGGACGACTCTTTTTAAAGGTGGGGAGATGATGTAGTGCAACCTACATCCATCACCATGTCAAGCACTCCAATTCATCACAAGTCGCCATGGACATCAAAGGTGAACTCTTTCCTCTACAAGATCTCATTTCGTGCACCTTTGGATGGTATACTACGTGAGCATCTACCCCTTCTCTATGCTAGGTTTGATACGACGAGTACGAACATCCGGGAAGATGACGAGGAAGCCCAAGCATCAAGACCATCCAAGGCGTACGCATGGAAGAGGAGGAGGAAGCGTCAAGACGAAGGAGAGGAAGAAGGAGCAGGCAGCTCGGCCGGTCCTCCAGCCGGCCAAGGCCGGACCCCAGGCCGGACCACAACCCGAAGTCGCCGGTCTCCCAGCCGGCATAAACTGGACTCAGGTCCAGACCACCTTCCGACCAGGCCGGTCGCTCAGCCGGCCAAAACCGGCCCCAAGGCCGGGCCGCTTCCAGAGACGGCCGGACCCCCAGCCGGCCTCGACCGGGCTCAGGTCCGGACCAGCACCCGACGCAGCCGGCACCCAGGCCGGCCTAAACCGGCCCCAGGTCCAGATCTCCTCCAGCGCACGCCGACCCCACGCGTCACTTGCCTTATCCCCTTGTTTTGTACCCAAATATAAATACCCCCTTGGCTGCCTATGGTTAGGTTAGACTATGTTTTGAGATTAGAGTAGAGCTGTGCTCCCCACCTCAAGACGGTCTCCTTCCTCCCCTTGCGGGGATGGTTCCTCCCCTTGTGGAGAAGATCCCCTTGTGGATTCAATACCTCTACTTATAGTTTGACTACTTGCCAATCTTTCATCCTCGGGTGACTTTATTGGATCGGTTAGGTTGACCGTTGGAGAAACAACCGTTCAAGATCCCTTCTTGTATCTACTCGCCGATCTCCCACCCTCGTGTGGATTCTATTGGGCCGGTTGGACCGACCGGTAAGGGAAACGGTTCTTGTATCGTGTTTGAGTTCGTGTATCCTTGGTGTTCTTCGTGTTTCTCCGTGTTCTTGCGTGTGTTCGTCCACATACACCGTCAATCCGTGAAGATCGGGCCACCCTAGAAGTCCTCACTTCACCACACACCCTAGCTAAGCAGATTCCTCAAACCGACGGTAAATGTGGGGACCCCGGACTAGCTGTCCGAAATACCCGATTATGCTTAACACAACGATCCCGTGATCAGTCTGTCGTTGCACATAATCCGAAGTGGATACCAAAGTTTACATCCATTATAGTACCGAATAAAAGTCTTACATAAATGGTCATTTAGACCAAGTTCTTACATAGGTGCCTTCATGGGCCAAACCAAATATATCAGCGGAAGCTACGGCGTAATCGACATCATATTCTAACGATGACGACCCGACAGGCAGCTGACTTGTGGAGATCCTTAGTTGGCGTAGAAGTCGCCATATTCTTGCTCGGCGTAGTGCTCCTCCTCGTAGTCTGGCTAGGTCAATAGCCAGGGACGAAACCAATATGAGTACATTTGAATGTACTCGCAAACTACCCCAACATGAGTATGCACCAGTTTTATTTTAGTTGACAACTTTTTCTTATTTAAAACATCTCTATATCTTTATTGAAAAAAGTAAGAAGAGTTTTGTAACTATTTTATAGAAGTCACCATTTTCATCTGTTTTTCCAAAACTCCCCTTTTTCCGACCATAGCCCGTCATGGTCCACTTTCATCCAACCACCTCATACCGATCCGTTGGTATAGGTGTAGGAAACAATCTCCACTTCATTTTTCTTTTAAAACTCAAAGCCTTTTTAAAACTTGCACAAGGTCTTAGGACAGTCTCCCAATTGTCCATATCCGAGGACTCGGCTATTCGAATAGTTTTTAACACTCTGCAGAGGTAGCACGCTTTTAGCCCACATCCATCCGGCAACTCATCGTGTCTGCCACGTCTCGCCATACCAGGTGTATGCGAAGTAAGCCGTCGGCCCTAGCCTCTTATTTGCTCATGCTAGTATAGGATCCTTCCCTATGACACTTTCCATCTACACCCAGTCCGGTTTCCCGTCAGAAACCCTAAGTGTGAGGACTCATAGTTTTGTCCGGCGGTTTATGGTGGAACCTTCTATCCTCCCACCAACTTGTGTGAGGACCCGGGTCAGGGGGTAGATCCTCGGACCATCCCCTCATGCATAACGGAGTCATCTCCGTCGATGAGGTATCCCATACTAATAAGAGCAAACTACATGACTAAGCCTTTTCCCATATGTGGTAAATGTGGTCGCACAGGGTAAGATTGGTCGCATAGTACTAGGACACTGTGCATTTTTCATAAACATCACCACTTTTTCACTTTTCCAATACAACACCGACATCTCGGCATTCCATAAACTCACAAGAATTTCAAAGGAGTTTTGAATAAACAACATTGTTTTCCCATCCTAAAGTTTTATATAAACTACTACATAGGGTGGCAAAATAATATCCATATACTTTTGAAATGGGTTTTATAAATCTTGCTTTGAGAGTAAAACATGTTATGAAAGTAGATGCATGTGTTGGTAGTGCAAGCTCAGAGAATAGCTTGCCTTGCTTGGCAAAGTGATCTTGCTCTTGTTCTTCAAATTCAGCAAACTCTCCTTCCTCGATATATCCGACAACGTTCTCGTCTAATTAATAAACAAACAATGCAAACAATCACTAAGCTATACAAGCAATCATCTCAACATAACCATCAACATCACAATTAGCTACTGCACACATCAAACCACACAATTTGATTTTCAAATCAATTGAATTAAACATTATTTAATTACTTCTAAATTATGGCAGAACTAGTTATTCATGTTTAATTCCACAACTTGAGTTCTGTTGGTCACAAAAATACAAACTAAAATTCTCTGGAAAGCTACTGATGTGTAGAATACAACCCAATTTGAATTGGATCATTTGGAGTTACCAAACTCCCTACACATTGGATTGAATCCAGTAGCTTAATAATCAAGTTTTAGCTACCATTTAAATTCTATTGTTCCAAAAATTAAACCCTTTTAGGGGTAACTAAACATGGCTATAGTGAGCTAACAAAATTGGTCCTAACTCATTTGGGTCAACCAATAAACATATTTGTTTGTTTTAGTAGAAGGGTTTATCTTAAAGTCAACAATTAATACTGATTAATTAATTCTACCAAAATTAGGGGAGCTAACAAAGGCAGTACTAAGCTAGAAAAATGGTTTGGAATTATTTGGACTAACAGAGTATCAGAAACAAACAAGTTTAGAATTTAAACCTTTGTAGCATTTTCAATAATACTTTTTACTTATTTAATTAAATGACATGAGACCAATTGTGTTGGTTAAACAATTTCATAAGCTTTCCAGAACAGTTGAGTTTGATTTATTTGGATTCCTAAATCTCGAGATATTGAATTTTAAAGTTGGATCCAGTACTGATTATTCAGAGAAGTTTGAAATTCGAAAATTCCCTCCTCTGGATAATGTTGAAAAGGCTGACTAGTGGGGCCTACACGTCAGCGACACAGTGCGTGGTTGGAAAATAATAAAATCCTGATGAGCGGGGCCCGCCCGTCAGTCTCTCTCTCTCTTTCACTTAACCGAAGCGGTACGCAATCGTTGGATTAAGATCCAACGGCTCACGTTAGCCCACGTCGTCGAAATGTCGGCGACCTAAAACGAGAGGCGCTGCCGCGCCGGCGACGGCGAGGTGGACGGAAAACTCACCTAGAGGGCACGGCAGACGGCGGCGATGACGTGAATCGACGGCGGAGGCTCGGGTAAGGTTGTGGCGCGAGTTGTGCTTGCTGGGACGGAGTGTAGCGTGACGGCGGCTTCTGCAACTTCCCGCGGCACGGCAGCAACTCCGGCGATGATCCCACGGCGAATCTGGACACAATCCAGAGGGAAAAAGGGTGCGGTGAGTGCGGTGAAGCAGAGGGAAGCAAGTGCAGGCCAGAGAGGGAAGAATGGGAGGGTGTGGTGTTGCGGCGATGATCGACCTTGACGGCGGCGACGGGTGCGGCGGTGCACGGCCCTCTGGCGGTGCACAGACCAAATTGGAGCGAGGGAGAGATCGAGGGAGGGGTGTGGAGTTTCAGTGAGGTCTTGGGGTGGCTTTATAGGCTCGGGGCGGTCCATGGTGGTCGAGGTCCACGGCGGCGACCATGGCGCGTCTACGGCGACCAATTCCTCGGCTACGCGGCGAGGGTGCAGAGGCTCGTGGCGGCTTGGTGCTTAACGGGGTCCGGACACGTTCTAGAAGCGTCTAGAGGAGCTGGGCGTGTCGAGGCGCAGAGGGCTGGGCCAATTTGGCCGGCGACGCCGCGGATGCCACGGCGATGCATCGGGGCAGAGGGCGGCGTAATGGCGCGGGGAGGGGCTCGAGTGCTCTCTCCTGCACGCAGAGGCAGCAGAGGCACCGGGCGCGCGCGCAGGGGGGGCCTGGGCGGCTCGGAAACGGCGAGGCGCAGCACGGCGACACGGCGGCACGTCGGGGCGAGGGAGAGAGGTAGGGGATGACATTTTTGCAGAAAACCCCCTGCCTCCTCTCTGCTCTTTTTTTATTTCTGTTTTAGTCCTTCTGTTAAATCCAGAAGGTTTTCTAGGATTTAATTAGGGCATTTAAACATTTTAGAAAAATTTGCAAAAATTTGTGGGGCCTTCCCATAATGTACAGAAGCTCCACAAAAATTGGCATAAAATAATAAAATGTTTTGAAACATTTTCTTTTATAGTACTTTGTTTATGTTATTTGAATTTATTTCATTTGTTTTTATTTTAGAATTTTAAAACTAGTTCAAAAATAATATTTGAGAGGGGAAAGTGGTAGGAACAAAATGGGGAGTGTTTACATTACAACTCCACTGACTTTGGTTTGAAAATAATTGAGTTTGTCACTTGGAGATTTTCATGTGACAACTTGTCACTTTTATTTTTCTTGCTTTGATTTTATATTTTGTTTTCTTTCTTTCTTACTAGTGTTTACTAGAGCAAACACTCACACAACAGCAAGAACAACAACTCAAGTAACAAAAGCAATTAACATACAATAAACAACAAAAGTTTTTGTTGGCTCTCATTTTTGGAATATAATCCTGATAATAATTTTGGGATGTTACAATCCTTCCCCCCTTAAAATAAATCTCGTCCCGAGATTTGCTAGGCTTAGGTTTTAAGGAGGTCTGGGAATTCGCTTCTAAGATAATCTTCGCGTTCCCAAGTTGCTTCTTCTTCAGAGTGGTTAGTCCACTGGACTTTGTAAAACTTGATCGCACGTCTTCGGGTAACACGAACATCTTCTTCGAGAATTTTGAGGGGTCTCTCACGATAAGTCAGGTCTTGGTTCAGGTCGATGGAGAGGTGGTCGATGTTTTTGAAAACATCAGGCTGGTCAGGAACTTCAAGACACTTCCGGAGCAAGGAAATGTGGAAGACATCATGATAATCTCCTAACTCCTGGGGTAACTCCAGCTGATAGGATACTTCTCCTCGACGAGCAATGACCTTGAAGGGTCCAATATACCTTGGCGCTAACTTTCCTTTGACATGGAAACGCTGCATTCCCTTGAGGGGTGTCACTCGGAGATACACATAATCTCCGACACTGAAAGTGAGATCACGGCGCTTGGTGTCAGCGTAACTCTTCTGACGGGATTGGGCAGTTTTGAGGCGTTCACGAATAAGCTGAACTTGCTCTTCAGCTTCACGGAGGGTATCTGGTCCGAACAATTTGCTCTCTCCGGTATCGGACCAATTCAGGGGTGTACGACACTTCTTGCCGTAAAGGGCTTCAAAAGGGGCCATTTGCAGACTAGACTGATAACTGTTGTTGTACGAGAACTCTGCAAACGGAAGACAATCTTCCCACTTGGAACCATAGGATAGAACACATGCGCGAAGCATGTCCTCCAATATCTGGTTCACTCGCTCAGTCTGGCCATCGGTCTGGGGATGATAAGCTGTGCTAAAGGCTAACTTGGTTCCGAGGGCTTCATGAAGGGATTTCCAGAATCTTGAGGTGAATTGCGTGCCTCTATCAGATACAATCTTCTTAGGCACACCATGCAGGCTCACTATTCTGGAAATATACAGGTCTGCTAACTGAGCTCCGGTATGAGTGGTCTTGACAGGAACAAAGTGGGCAACCTTGGTCAGTCGATCAACGATGACCCAGATTGAATCATGGCCTCGGTTGGATCTTGGAAGTCCGGTAATAAAATCCATTCCAATCTCATCCCACTTCCACTCGGGAATTTTCAAAGGTTGAAGCAATCCAGCGGGTCGCTGATGTTCAGCCTTGACTCGCTGACAGATATCACACTTGGCTACGAATGAACCAATCTCTCGCTTCATTCCATGCCACCAAAATCTTTCTCGAAGGTCTTGGTACATTTTGGTTCCGCCGGGGTGGATTGAATAAGGGGTCTCATGGGCCTCCTTCAGGATTAACTCCTTAAGTTCCGTGACATTGGGCACACAGATACGGTCATTGAATTTCAGCACTCCTTCAGCATCTTCGGTAAAACCGGGTGCTTTGCCGAGGGAAATTTCTTCCTAATTCCCTCTATGCTTTCATGACCTTTTGGGCTTCTTTGATTTGATCCATCAGGGTTGGGGTTAACTCTAGATTGGCGAGATAACCATGGCTAACAAGCTCTAGTCCAAAATCTTGGAAGTCTTTGAACAAGGCTGGCTGTTCGGCTTGGATCAGGGCATTCAGGGTGCAAGGTTTGCGACTAAGGGCATCGGCAACTACATTAGCCTTTCCGGGGTGATAATGGATTCCAATATCATAATCCTTGATTAATTCCATCCATCTCCTCTGTCGCAGGTTCAGATCTTTCTGGGTGAAAATATACTTCAAGCTTTTGTGATCTGTATAGACCTCGCAGCGATGTCCCGCAAGATAGGGACGCCACTTCTTAAGAGCAAAGACTACAGCAGCTAACTCCAAGTCATGGGTTGGGTAATTCTCTTCATGCGGTCGCAACTGCCGGGACAGATACGACACAACTTTGCCTTCTTGCATCAGAACGCAACCAAGTCCGAGGCGTGATGCATCGCAATACACGTCGAAACTCTGGGTGACGTCTGGCATGATCAGGATTGGGGCTGAGGTTAGTCTCTTCTTCAGTTCTTGGAAACTATCCTCACACTTCTGAGTCCATTCAAATTTCTTGTCCTTCTTCAACAGTTGGGTCAGAGGTTTGGCTATACTGGAAAATCCTTCAACGAACTTGCGGTAATAACCGGCAAGTCCGAGAAAGCTTCGGATTTCAAAAACATTGGTTGGGGATAACCAGTCAAGAATGGCTTGTATCTTCTCAGGGTCAACAGAAATTCCTCCAGCGGATACAATATGTCCGAGAAATGCCACTTCACTGAGCCAAAACTCACACTTGCTAAGCTTGGCATACAGCTGGTGCTCGGAGGGTCTCCAAAACTAGACGCAGGTGTTCAGCATGCTCTTCTTCGGTCTTGGAATAAATAAGGATGTCATCAAGGAAAACTACCACGAACTTGTCGAGGTACTCCATGAAAATCTTGTTCATGAGATTCATGAAATAGGCTGGGGCATTGGTCAGACCAAAAGACATCACGGTGTATTCAAACAACCGTAACGAGTGGTGAAGGCGGTCTTGGGAATATCTGTCTCTCTGATCTTCAACTGATGGTAACCTGTCCGAAGATCGATCTTTGAAAAGACTCGGGCTCCGTTCATTTGATCGAACAGATCCTCGATCTTGGGAAGAGGGTACTTATTTTTAATGGTCACGTCATTCAGCTTGCGATAATCCACACACAGGCGTGTGGTACCGTCTCTCTTGTCCACAAAATAATGGGTGATCCCCATGGTGAAGCGCTTGGGCGGACAAGACCTTTGCTTAGCATATCAGCCAACTGCTTCTTCAACTCAACCAGTTCTTCCGGATTCATCCGATAAGGCTTTTGGGATATGGGGGATGTTCCTGGGATAAGCTCAATTATGAACTCAATATCCCTATCTGGCGGCATACCAGGCAATTCTTCTGGGAAAACATCCTTGAACAGATGAACAACACGGATCTCATCTAGGGCGGGTCGAGCTATGCTCTCATGGCAGCCTGGGTGAGGTTGACTAGTTTCAGACACATACTCCACTTCTACTTCTTTGTCGGTGGTGATGGATACAGCTCTTCTGGCACAGTCAATTCGACCATGGTACTTGGCTAACCAATTCATACCGAGTATAACATCGATGCCTTGGGTTCCCAGAACAATTAAGTTAACTGGAAACTTTTCTCCTTTGATCTCAAGGGGTACATCGGAGCAAAACATCTTGGTCTCTACGGTGGATTCTGGGATTTGGATGACCATGGGTTTGGGTAAGAGGCTCTTAACTAAACCTCCCTTAGCAACAAATTCTTGGGTAACAAATGAATGGGTAGCACCAGAATCAAACAGAACAGTTGCAGGTACTGAGTTGACAAGGAACGTACCCAGCACAACATCCGGAGCATCCTGAGCTTCTTCAGCATTGATGTGGTGCAGACGACCCTTGGCAACAGCAGCATTTCCGCGAGGTGCGGCATTCTTGCCATTTCCATTTCCATTGCGGCCTTGACCATTGTTCTGTGCCGGCGCATTGGGGCGCTGGACATTCCTCTTGGGATTGGGACATTCTTTGGAGTAGTGACCCTTGTTGCCGCATTCAAAGCAGATCACATTGGGATTGCGGGTGAAGTTGTTGAAGTTTCCTCCGGGACGGTTATTGTCATTGGGGCGGTTGAAGTTGTTTGGGCGGTTAGGGTAATTGGGCGTGGAGCTTGGGGTGGACGATAGGCAGGCCTGGTGTTCTGCTGAAAGATACGAGGTTTCTGGCTGCTCGAACCTTCCTGAGCATTCATCCTCCTCTTGCGACCTTCATACATCGACTTGCGCTTGGTCTCCAGCTGGATGGCTTTGTCCACAAGTGACTCCAGATCACGGAAGTCATGGATAACCAAAGCACACTGAAGTTCATCATGAAGTCCACTCATGAAACGCTCCATCTTCTTCTCTTCCTTGTCGGTGTCATCAGGAGCATACCGAGATAAGTCGGTAAACTCCTCAAGATAACCGACCACATCTCTACTTCCCTGCCTCAGTTTGCGGAACTCATCCTTCTTCCTCTCAATAAGTCCACTGGGAATATGCTTCTTGCGGAACTTCTCCTGGAACTCAGCCCAGTTGATGACATGACCAGCTGGCTGGAGAGTCTTGGTAGTTTCCCACCAAGCTCTTGCAGGTCCAGCGAGATAGTGGGTTGCATACAACACTTTCTCATTTTCTCCCACAGCAGCAACTTCAGATTATTGTCGATGGTGCGAAGCCAATCATCGGCTTCTAGTGGGTGAAGTCCCTTGGAGTAGGTGGGTGGGTTGGTCTTCTGAAAATCACCCAAGGTAGATCGCTGGTTCTCATTGCCATTGCCACCATTGTTGTTGTTGTTGTTGTTGTTGTTGTTGTTGTTGTTGTTATAGCGGCTGCGAGTTGTTGTAAGGCAGCGAGATGAGCTTGGCGCTCTTGCCGGGCATTTTCACGCTCCTCCATGATAAGTGCGAGAAGTTGGGTGGGGGTTGGGTCCGGTGGTGGTGGTGCTGATCCTGATCCTTCCGCATTGCTGCGACGGGGTGGCATCCTGAAGCACACCGGGTATAAGAGACAAGGCAAGAAAAGTTCGACTAAGGGAAAAGACGATCTCTCAAGTGGTTGATTAATCCTAAGATTTATATGAAAATAGTTCACACAATTTAAACAAGACAAACATACTTATATTTCACAAACAACACATCAAGGAGTTCACATCAACATCAAGCTTACAACATCACTACATCTAGATACATAACATCTGGTTTCCAAAAGAACCACTACTACTACTCGACTAGCTATAGGGGGTCAACCTAATCCTGCGGTAGTGATCAAGTCACTCGCCTACTGAGGTGGAACCTCCAGCTCTAACACGTCAGCATCTGACTGGTAGGCTGGCTCCTCGGGATCCTCCTCCTCGTCCTCGAGAACTGGCTCGAGTGGCTCCTCCTCCTCGTCAACTAACTCCTCCTCATCATCCTCCTCCTCACAGTCCATCTCCTCCACGAAGTCATCATCGTCACTGAGGAAAGCGTCGTTCTCCTTGCGGAGATCCTCGCCCTCCTCCTCCATCTCGTCAGTATGGTGCTCTAGATCCTCAATCAGTCCTCCTGCTCTGCCACCTTCGTGCGGAGCTTCACGATAGTCTTCCTCAGCTGGGCCCTCTTCCTGAGAAGAGCAACCTTCTCCACCATCAGCTTCATCTCGTTCTCGCGAAGCTCAACGAGCGACTCGCGGTCGAAGTGAGCTGAATCCTAGTGCGCAACAGATCATCCTGAGTGCACTGAAGTAAGATCTCCATGTCCATGATGTAGCTCCCAAACATCGGGTGGTAAGGTGAAGGAGTAGGGTGTCCATCACAGTTGCGCCTCCCGTAGAACCGGAAACGGGAGTCTACTAACTCCGCCTTGTGCTCCTCACAAAGTCGGGCTAGCATCCTCTGTGTAGCAGTACAGAGACCATCAACCCAGGTGGCCTCCTTGGTGGTGAAGATGAGCGTCCTGGAATGGGAGACTTGATGTTCCTGCGAACTGACGATCTGATGAGCCAGCTCAGCCTTCCAACACCGTGAACATCAATCTGAGCTCCCTCAAACTCTGGAGCGGGGCGACCTAACAGCTTGGTCAACTCGAACAAGTCCCTCTCAAACGTCAGCTTGCTGTCCTTCTCCAGCTGAACGAACTCGGTCCAGTGGAGTGCCATCTACAGTTTTTAAGCAAAATTTTAAGTTAGTTAGGTGACAAGTATATCAAAATTTTAATATAGTAGGGCAACAAGTGAGTCAAATTTTAAACTTAATGAGAGGTGTACAAAATTTTAGGGATACTAAGGAAAATGTAATATTTAATGAGAGTAAAATTTTGCATAAGTAAGAGGATTGGAGATAAGCAATTTTCGAAAATACTTCATTCCTTTCTTTTTAGAAATTCATCTTTTGTAACATTTGACAAACGACCATGCTAACTAAGGTTTCCTAAAGTCAGGATGGCTCTGATACCAAGTCTGTGGGGACCCCGGACTAGCTGTCCGAAATACCCGATTATGCTTAACACAACGATCCCGTGATCAGTCTGTCGTTGCACATAATCCGAATTGGATACCAAAGTTTACATCCATTACAGTACCGAATAAAAGTCTTACATAAATGGTCATTTAGACCAAGTTCTTACATAGGTGCCTTCATGGGCCAAACCAAATATATCAGCGGAAGCTACGGCGTAATCGACATCATATTCTAACGATGACACCCGACAGGCAGCTGACTTGTGGAGATCCTTAGTTGGCGTAGAAGTCGCCATATTCCTGCTCGGCGTAGTGTCCTCCTCGTAGTCTGGCTAGGACAATAGCCAGGGACGAAACCAATATGAGTACATTTGAATGTACTCGCAAACTACCCCAACATGAGTATGCACCAGTTTTATTTTAGTTGACAACTTTTCTTATTTAAAACATCTCTATATCTTTATTGAAAAAGGTAAGAAGAGTTTTATAACTATCTTTAAAGAAGTCACCATTTTCATCTGTTTTTCCAAAACTCCCCTTTTTCCGACCATAGCCCGTCATGGTCCACTTTCATCCAACCACCTCATACCGATCCGTTGGTATAGGTGTAGGAAACAATCTCCACTTCATTTTTCTTTTAAAACTCAAAGCCTTTTTAAAACTTGCACAAGGTCTTAGGACAGTCTCCCAATTGTCCATATCCGAGGACTCGGCTATTCGAATAGTTTTAACACTCTGCAGAGGTAGCACGCTTTTAACCCACATCCATCCGGCAACTCATCGTGTCTGCCACGTCTCGCCATACCAGGTGTATGCGAAGTAAGCCGCCGGCCATAGCCTCTTATTTGCTCATGCTAGTATAGGATCCTTCCCATATGACACTTTCCATCGACACCCAGTCCGGTTTCCCGTCAGAAACCCTAAGTGTGAGGACTCATAGTTTTGTCCGGCGGTTTATGGTGGAACCTTCTATCCTCCCCACCAACTTGTGTGAGGACCCGGGTCAGGGGGTAGATCCTCGGACCATCCCCTCATGCATAACGGAGTCATCTCCGTCGATGAGGTATCCCATACTAATAAGAGCAAACTACATGACTACGCCTTTTCCCATATGTGGTAAATGTGGTCGCACAGGGTAGGATTGGTTTCCATAGTACTAGGACACTGTGCATTTTTCATAAACATCACCACTTTTCCATACAACACCGACATCTCGGCATTCCATAAACTCACAAGAAATTTCAAAGGAGTTTTGAATAAACAACATTGTTTTCCCATCCTAAAGTTTTATATAAACTACTACATAGGGTGGCAAAATAATATCCATATACTTTTGAAATGGGTTTTATAAATCTTGCTTTGAGAGTAAAACATGTTATGAAAGTAGATGCATATGTTGGTAGTGCAAGCTCAGAGAATAGCTTGCCTTGCTTGGCAAAGTGATCTTGCTCTTGTTCTTCAAATTCAGCAAACTCTCCTTCCTCGATATATCCGACAACGTTCTCGTCTAATTAATAAACAAACAATGCAAACAATCACTAAGCTATACAAGCAATCATCTCAACATAACCATCATCAACATCACAATTAGCTACTGCACACATCAAACCACACAATTTGATTTTCAAATAAATTGAATTAAACATTATTTAATTACTTCTAAATTATGGCAGAAACTAGTTATTCATGTTTAATTCCACAACTTGAGTTCTGTTGGTCACAAAAATACAAACTAAAATTCTATGGAAAGCTACTGATGTGTAGAATACAACCCAATTTGAATTGGATCATTTGGAGTTACCAAACTCCCTACACATTGGATTGAATCCAGTAGCTTAATAATCAAGTTTTAGCTACCATTTAAATTCTATTGTTCCAAAAATTAAACCCTTTTAGGGGTAACTAAACATGGCTATATGTGAGCTAACAAAATTGGTCCTAACTCATTTGGATCAACCAATAAACATATTTGTTTGTTTTAGTCCAGAAGGGTTTATCTTAAAGTCAACAATTAATACTGCTTAATTAATTCTACCAAAATTAGGGGAGCTAACACAAGGCAGTACTAAGCTAGCAAAATTGGTTTGGAATTATTTGGACTAACAGAGTATCAGAAACAAACAAGTTTAGATTTAAACCTTCTGTAGCATTTTCAATAATACTTTTTACTTATTTAATTAAATGACATGAGACCAATTGTGTTGGTTAAACAATTTCATAAGCTTTCCAGAACAGTTGAGTTTGATTTATTTGGATTCCTAAATCTCGAGATATTGAATTTCAAAGTTGGATCCAGTACTGATTATTCAGAGAAGTTTGAAATTCGAAAATTCCCTCCTCTGGATAATGTTGAAAAGGCTGACTAGTGGGGCCTACACGTCAGCGACACAGTGCGTGGTTGGAAAATAATAAAATCCTGACGAGCGGGGCCCGCCCGTCAGTCTCTCTCTCTCTTTCACTTAACCGAAGCGGTACGCAATCGTTGGATTAAGATCCAACGGCTCACGTTAGCCCACGTCGTCGACAAATGTCGGCGACCTAAAACGAGCGGCGCTGCCGCGCCGGCGACGGCGAGGTGGACGGAAAACTCACCTAGAGGGCACGGCAGACGGCGGCGATGACGTGAATCGACGGCGGAGGCTCGGGTAAGGTTGTGGCGCGAGTTGTGCTTGCTGGGACGGAGTGTAGCGTGACGACGGCTCGCAACTTCCACGGCCACGGGCACGAGCTCCGGCGATGATCCCACGGCGAATCTGGACACAATCCAGAGGGAAAAAGGGTGCGGTGAGTGCGGTGAAGCAGAGGGAAGCAAGTGCAGGCCAGAGAGGGAAGAATGGGAGGGTGTGGTGTTGCGGCGATGATCGACCTTGACGGCGGCGACGGGTGCGGCGGTGCACGGCCCTCTGGCGGTGCACAGACCAAATTGGAGCGAGGGAGAGATCGAGGGAGGGGTGTGGAGTTTCAGTGAGGTCTTGGGGTGGCTTTATAGGCTCGGGGCGGTCCATGGTGGTCGAGGTCCACGGCGGCGACCATGGCGCGTCTACGGCGACCAATTCCTCGGCTACGCGGCGAGGGTGCAGAGGCTCGTGGCGGCTTGGTGCTTAACGGGGTCCGGACACGTTCTAGAAGCGTCTAGAGGAGCTGGGCGTGTCGAGGCGCAGAGGGCTGGGCCAATTTGGCCGGCGACGCCGCGGATGCCACGGCGATGCATCGGGGCAGAGGGCGGCGTAATGGCGCGGGGAGGGGCTCGAGCGCTCTCTCCTGCACGCAGAGGCAGCAGAGGCACCGGGCGCGCGCGCAGGGGGGGCCTGGGCGGCTCGGAAACGGCGAGGCGCAGCACGGCGACACGGCGGCACGTCGGGGCGAGGGAGAGAGGTAGGGGATGACATTTTTGCAGAAAACCCCCTGCCTCCTCTCTGCCTCTTTTTTTATTTCTGTTTTAGTCCTTCTGTTAAATCTAGAAGGTTTTCTAGGATTTAATTAGGGCATTTAAACATTTTAGAAAAATTTGCAAAAATTTGTGGGGCCTTCCCATAATGTACAGAAGCTCCACAAAAATTGGCATAAAATAATAAAATGTTTTGAAACATTTTCTTTTATAGTACTTTGTTTATGTTATTTGAATTTATTTCCATTTGTTTTTATTTTAGAATTTTAAAACTAATTCAAAAATAATATTTGAGAGGGGAAAGTGGTAGGAACAAAATGGGGAGTGTTTACATTACAACTCCACTGACTTTGGTTTGAAAATAATTGAGTTTGTCACTTGGAGATTTTCATGTGACCACTTGTCACTTTTATTTTTCTTGCTTTGATTTTATATTTTGTTTTCTTTCTTTCTTACTAGTGTTTACTAGTGCAAACACTCACACGAACAGCAAGAACAACAACTCAAGTAACAAAAGCAATTATCACACAATAAACAACAAAAGTTTTTGTTGGCTCTCATTTTTGGAATATAAACCTGATAATAATTTTGGGATGTTACAGTAAATCACAGGAAAGGGGTGAGATAATAAACGAATTTGGGTGAGGAAATCAGAGGAAACATAGATGAGTAAAAGAAGAAGCAAATAGATGAGGGCCGAGCTGAGAAGCAGCGGCGGCGCTAGGGTTCATATTACTCAGAATGATAGATAGTCTTTAGGGTTTACAAGCCAAGGCATATAAGGCATCCGATGCAACGGAGCTCGACGGAAGCTTAACGTAAAGAAGACTGAAAACGACAGCTACAGAGACGACATTGGCGGGAAACGGCCACCTGCCACTTGAACTTGGGCCACAGGATCCTCATAAGCGAAACGGTATCTCTCCATCTGGACCGTCCGTTATCTGAACTGATCACCTTGTGTCTTCTGTTCTGAACTTGGAACTTCAGTTTGTGACAGTGAGACCCGCTCGTGTTCCGCTTTCAGATCGCCGGCCCCTCGCATCTGCCTGGCTCCATCTTGTTACTTCTCGTACGCTCGCCCCGCATGCGCTGCGAGCTGCCACACCGGTAGGGGGCGATTCGTATGTGGTGTTTGGGGGAACTCTGGATGGATTTGGGGCTAGCATGTATACTCTGTTTTTTCGCAATTTTGCTGCTTCAGTTTTCGAAAATAAGCCAACGCAGTCTATCTCGGTATGTGTAATTGTATGGATGGCTCAGTTAACAAGGATTCCTGTGCGTTTACGAGAGGTCTATGATTTAGGTACCTGTGTCCTCTTGTAGGTAAACAGAAATTGGAACAATGGCATCTTCAGTAGCTCATTCACCTGCATGTATGAAGTCTTTAGCCGACAATCGTAATCTTAATCAACAATGTGACCGAATTTGGTGGTGCAGATTGTGTTGAGATGTCCAATCAATTTTAGTGGTGCCGATTAACCTTTTCCTGCGAACTGTCATGGTAGATGCCAAATTTCCCATATGACATTATTTCCTTGATCATTTATTGTGTACTATAGCTTTTCGTTTCGGTAGGATATCATATCAAGAATAGGAATCCATCTGATAACGGATTGTCTACTTTTGCTCCCGTCTCTAATGTCCACGTTATTATGTGTGGCATGTTAGAGACTTATAAGTTTTTTATCGCACTGCGCAGGTTCTAACAGTAGAAGTGTACCAAATGGACCACTGTCGTTCCTCGACGAAGATTTGTAGATCTGTTGCACATGAAGATATCATCAGCAACCTACCGGATGGCCTCAAAGACAAAATTCTTTGCTGTCTGCCAATTAAAGAAGCTGTTGGAACTTGCCTCTTGTCAAGGAACTGGAGGTACACATGGACATCAATGACCGAACCGATATTCAGGGGAGATGATTTTGCTTCAGAAAAATGCAATGCAAACGATGACGTATTCAGGTTTCTTAAGTTCACTGACATGTTTCTCTCCCTTCACAATGGCCCAATTCTTATGTTTGGACTGAATACAAAAGGCATTCAAATATCCACCGGAGGACACATCTATCGCTGGATGCTCATTCTTTCAAGAAACAGAATTAAGGAACTTCACCTAAGGACAAGTATGCATGCCTGTTACAAGATCCCTTCTTGTTTTTTCTCCTGTGATGAGCTGGAATATGTGCACATGCGAAATTTCATATTCACAACTTCACATTGGCCACTACTATCTAAAGGCTTCAAACAACTGCATACTCTTCATATCGAGTACTGCTATGTTGAAGGAAATAGTTTTGGGGATTTAGTAGCAAGTTACCCAAACTTAATTAAGCTTACTCTATTTCGGTTTATCAGCTTTTCCAATATCAATATTCATTCAACAAAGCTCAAGATACTAGCAGTCGATGGTCAGTTTAATCACCTCGATCTGCGTACTCCATATCTTACTTCGGCAGCCATCAAACTGATACACGTCACAGGTGATGCTTCAAAGGCCAGATGCAACTTCATTTTTTCTCAGTTTATTGCTTCCCTTTCAGATGTTGAAAATATTTCACTTCATGGCCCAATACTTCAGGTAAGAATCTGTGATAGACCAGTTTTCCTTGGTGCTTGTTATTTCACAGTTTGGTATTATGTTTATGGACCTCTTGCTAGTTTACAGTGTGCAGAACATGAATTCCTGGTTATCAGTCCGCCGAAATTATTCAACCGGCTAACAAAGATAAGCCTGGACATGGATCTTGGTAATCCGAAAGAGGCAAATCTTGCTCTCTGCTTATTTCAGCATGCCCCCAACCTGCAACTTATTAATCTGAAGGTGAATTGATGAAATATTTGACTTGCTACATGATATACAAAAATCTCCATAGCTCTTGTTAATTTACAGTTTGTACTTTACAACTCACTTCCAAGAAGTCCATGGTACCCACAGTGCATCTCTGGGAATCAATAGATCGTCAAGTATGTCTCTTCCAAAACGTTCACATAGTTGGTATTATCAACTTTACTGGCTCCTGCGCAGAGCGAGGCTTCTTGAAACTTATACTTGAAGATGCACCAGTGCTAAGAAAAGTGGAAATAAAAGATAATGGAAATTTGGGAAAAGATGACCTCAAGAACCTCCTGAAGATGAGAAGAGCATCGAAGGATGCAGAAATAGTGATTCGTTGAGGCTTGGTTCTTCCACTCCGAAAAGGTGCAGCCTATTTTTTTGTAGTGAAGGAACAATAATATATATTTCACTGGTATATTCTGTTACTTGCAAAACTTTAGGTTTTCTTACATAAAGGAGGCAGCGACCCAGGCGCTTATGTTTTTTTTTCATAAGAATAGGTAGAGCTTTAAGTAAACAAAAACTGCAGTCGTTTTATTTGGGAATACCAATGTCCCCTTCAGAGATTCAAACATTGCACCTGGCACATCGTTTCTGTTTCACCATTTTGGGTAACATTTGAAATTTAGTACCGACATTTCATCAGCCAATTTCAGATTACTTTCGAATAATGTGCAAAAGGAGAATTCGGAGCAACGTGTTCGTAGAAGATGAACCTATTGACTACTGATTTGTCACTTTACTTAATATTATGCTCTTGTGCAGGTCAGCTTTGCCACCCCTAAAATTCCAATCTCAATGGAGTGTGAGAAGAAAAAATATCGTCTGACTAAATGGAGTGTGGTTTGTTGCCCTAAAGACCAAGGAGGGCTCGAAATTCATGACCTTGAGATCAAGAATAGAGTCTTGCTAGGTAAATGGCTCTTCAAACTTCTATCGAAAGATGGAGTTTGGCAAACCCTACTTAGGAGAAACTATGTGGGAGATCAAGCTGTTTCTCTGGTTTTTTGGAAACCTATCGATTCACACTTCTGGGCTGGCCTCATGGCTACAAAGAAGTTTTTTTTTTCAACATGGATCTTTCTCAATTAGGGATGGATCGGAAATTCGTTTCTGGGAGGATAAATGGTTAGGCCATTCTACGTTAGAGAACAATATCCGGCTCTGTACACTATTGTACGAAACAAAAGCAACACGATCGCGAAGGTGTTGGGTAGCTCCCCACCAGATGTTTCGTTCAGAAGAAGTTTACTTGGAACGAGACAAGCATCCTGAAATGTCTTGCTCATCCGATTGGATTCAGTCCAATTGTCGGAAGGTCCAGATAAATTTCAATGGAATCTTACGAAGAATGGCAAATTCTCGGTTGATTCTATGTATAGAGCACTAATTCTACCCGAAGTGCCAGTCGATATTAAGGATTATAACAAAATTTGGAAGATGAAGATCCCGCTTAAAACTAAAATGTTTGCGTGGTACCTTCGTCGGGGTGTAATTCTTACAAAAGACAACCTTGCCAAGCGTAATTGGCACGGAAGTAAAAAGTGTGTTTTCTGTCAATATGACGAGACCATTAAAAACTTATTCTTCCGGTGCGAATTCGGCAAGTCTATATGGTCAGCCATCCAGATAGGTTCTACCTTATATCCACCGCATACTGTTGCAAACATTTTTGGCAACTGGTTAAATGGCGTGGATCCTAGGTTTAAACTCTTCTGTAGGATGGGCGCGATTGCCATTATTTGGCCGCTGTGGCTATGTAGAAATGACAAGGTTTTTAACGATAAAAATGCTTCTGTTATGCAGGTTATCTATCGGTGTACAGCTACGCTACGAGCATGGTTGGACCTGCAGCGTGTGGAGCACCGAGACTTATTTTTGGAGGTGGCGTCGAGACTGGAGGCTACGGCCAGAGAGTTATTCTCCCGGCATGGATGGCAATATAGATTCCGGATAGACCTACCAGTTTCTTAGACAGATCTACAATTTCTCATTATGATATGTAATTCGCCTTTTTACTTTTTTTTCTGAATTGGTTACTGGTGAACTGGTGGCTGTGTGCATCTCAGCTATGCAGAGGCCAGGTGTAATGCTTAAAACTCTTAAGTAATAAAATCTCTTTATCTAAAAAAAAATTCAATCTCTGAAGGAAGAACTCGAGACCAGGCCACATAACTGCTATCAAACTCATGTTTGAACTTTGAAGAACTCTACTTTCTTTTAGCGTGATCTTGTAAGACGTAAACTCTGCATTGTGGGTATACAAGCATAAATAGTTTGGTACTTTTTATATTGAAGTTATCCTGTGGTCCTATGGAAAACAACATTGTCTGTCTCTCTCAAAATGTCTTGCTTGTGTCGAAGTTCAGAAAAATATTGTGTTCTTGCCAACTTAACAGTCGCACTTTGCAGCTTGTTTCCAATGTTTCTGAGGTAAGCAATATATTGGTAGATTATAGGGCTTATCTGCTCATCTTTTTCATAACCTTGATGGTATTAGAAACCTTACTAGTTGCCATTTGCCAGGAATATCTGAACCAGAACATTGATGTAGTTGATACAGTTAACATTTCTGGCTCCTGTCGAGCTAAGATTTTTGAGACTCGCACTTGAAGATGCACAGTGTTAAGAAAGTTCACATAAGAAACCTTGGAAAATTGGAGAAAACAGACCTTGATGGTATTAGAAACCTTACTAATTGTCAGGAATATCTGAACCAGAACATTGATTTAGTGGATACAGTTAACATTTCTTTCTCCAGTCTAGAGCTAAGATTTTTGAGACTCGCACTTGAAGATGCACAGTGTTAAGAAAGTGCACATAAGAGACCTTGGAAAATTGGAGAAAACAGACCTAAGACCCTCCTGAAGACTGAGATGAACGTTGCAGGATAATGGTTGTTCACTAGTGAATGAATAACATATGCATTTTCTGGTTGTTCACTAGGAATTTCTCTGTATTCGCATGGAGTCCTCTTACCATTTTGGGTCGTACAACTCCATTTCATTAGTTGATGTCAGTTTCTTCAGTTGACTTCGGTGTAACGAGCAAAAGGTGGACCTCGAAAGATATTTTTACTTAACCTAATTGACCTGACTTCCTGTACACCTTAACCGGAAAAAAAAGTCCAGCTTTTGGGTTTAACGCGCGTTACACGGTGCACTTTAATTTGTATAAGTTGAACGTGTTGACTCTAATTGTTTTATCTTGAAGTCTGTGAAGTCAGCTTTGCTAATTGTTCTGGTCAACTTTGCTGCCTTTAAAGAAATGCATCTGCTGTTTTCTCAAGGATAGGATCGAGTCTGATCTCTGAACGAGCAAGACAAGACTTGGAACAGTCAGCATTCAGCAAGCTCGTGGTTGGAACTTGGAACACCTCCACTTCTCCTGTTTAGTGTGATCTGCAAGGCATGAGCTGTGAGTCGCAAGTACTCCGGGGTACTACATGCTAGTATGCTACAGCGGTGCAAGGCATCGTCGCAATCACCAGCGTTTTAGAAATATTGATTGCTGAATTTGTCCTAGTGTCATGTTACAGTTGCTTGCTTGTTGAGGC
Organism: Poa pratensis; assembly: GCA_947311845.1. Classification (NCBI taxonomy): domain Eukaryota; kingdom Viridiplantae; phylum Streptophyta; class Magnoliopsida; order Poales; family Poaceae; genus Poa; species Poa pratensis. The sequence continues at coordinate 29,046,501 of CAMZMU010000059.1, read as the reverse complement.
AAAGTTCAGAAAAGAAAACAATCCAACCTGTACTAATTGTTTGTAAAGCATGAAATGTTCCCACTGCAACGGCCCATAAATTATGCGTATCAAGCTGACCAATATATGATTAGTCCAAAGGAAAGGGGCCTAGCTATTGGCGGTTGGTTGAATAATGATCATAGGGGCCGCGGTCTTTTTCAGAAGCGGTTAGTGGAAATGTGATAAACTAATCTGGGGGGCGCTGGTGACATTGTCGGTTTGCCAAGTTGGGATATGGTCGTTCATACGATTTCTTTAGTACTATATGCTGCCGTCCAAGAAGACTGTCATTTTGATCTTTCAAAATACCAGCTGCCTATGATCGCTGCCGGAAGTTCTTCAGCAAGTAGTATTATCTCCAGGAAATGATGTGAGTTGCTTTGGAAACTTCAAACAATACTCAGACATCGGGCTTATTCTAAAGAAGAGTACACAAATAATTTCAGGGATGAAGAGATAAGGAAACCACAGAAAATTCTAACCCGCAACAAATAAACAAAATGCTAAAATCCGAGTGTGGTGTTTTGGCTCCGAACTCACATGCTACTGTCCGAATAAAAAAATCAAAAAACATAAAACATTTCTGAAAAAATTGGTCACAATTGTTTTACATACGTATCAAGATTCGTGATGGAATGACATGTGTGGTATTCTGAAGCATGGATCGGTGCCGCGGTTTCCCAGGTCCAGTCCACGGAATCCCAAATCCGCAGCCCCTGTCCGCGTGTTCCTCCTCGGCTTTCCTAGCGGCCGGTGGTCACGTGGCCTCGCTCGCCGTCGTCCACTCGTCCTACCACCACCACACTCCCTCCTGGCCCTTTGGTAGGTCAGCGTTGCCGCGTGTAGGGATAGAGTATTGGTTCTCTTCCTCCTCCTCTTTTTTGTTTTGTTTAGGCTTCTTGGATGCGATCGAGCAGGTGAAACACATGTGCAAAGTGTGGATCGACATCAACTAGTACGTTGAAGCGGTATGTGACTCCTTCCTGACATGTGCAAGAACTGGATTTTGTTGCGTCTGCAGCAGTCACCCACCGGATTGGATTATACCCCGTATATGCTTCCGCCACACACGTACGGAGTACGGTGCATAAGAGTGAAGCTAGATGCCACCTAAATTTAAATTCCGGTTTGTAGTACAGAAATGCAGTAGACTCCAAAAAAATATATGGTAGGAAAACTAGTGAAAATACAAGAAAATCTACTGTAAAAACGTAGCGGACATAATAAAGTGCAATAGGACCTAGTGCAACTACACAATACAACTAATGTAAAGATACACTACAAACAGGTAACAAGGCTAAAAAATGTACAGTAAAAACTAGTGTAACAATACAACTTTCTATTTTGAACATCTCGTCAAAACAAATCTTGTGTTGAAAAAAGTATTTTGGTTTTCACGGACAATGATTGATAATTTTTAACCGATTTGTCTTTGCTGAATCACCTCTTTGGAAGCTAATGTTTATAACCAACAAACCTAATTCACAGGGCGCTGCAACATTATAAGAAAATATTTACTTAAATCTTAAAGAAATATTCTCTGTTGCATTCATTATCTATATCTAAACGCCTACCATGATGCTTCTCCGGTGCATATTGAAATCTCCTATATTCATTTAGGGTTAATTAGATAAATGCCACTCCAATTCATGCGATTTTGAGAAACGCCACTGTAATTTTCAACTTTTGAAAAATGCCACTCCAATTCTCGTATACATCTATATATGCCACTACAGCCGTTTGAACACATATTTCGTCCAAAATTTGTAATGTATTCATACCGTATTCTTTCTCGGACGAATTTGCCCCTGGACCAACGAACTAAAAATAACTGCCCCTGGCTCTTCTCTCTCCCGTATTCATCTTCCTCTGCTCCGGTTGAGGAAGAATCCTCGGAAGGTCGGCGCCGCCGCAGCCCTTCTGTCTGCCCCCCTGCAGCTCCAACGCCGCCGATCTGCAGCCCTACCTCCACCGCCATGAAACTCCCAACCAGCTCCGCCACCGCACCCTTCTCTCCCCCTCTCCCTCCGACAGTCCGTTCCAAGCGTCAGGCCGGCGTTCACGCGCGGCTCGCCGGCATGGCGTAGGGCACAAGCGGACGTCGAGGGTCAGAGGATTTGGAACAACACGAGTGCCCAGCAGATGGGCGGCGCGCGGCACCAAGAACGCCTCCCACGGCTACCTGAAACGGCAAAGGACGGCGGCGGCGCCGGTAGGCTGTTATGGGAAGCAAGGGAGGACGATAGGTAGCTCAAACGAGTCGCTAGATCACCTTTAGGACGGCTGCATGTTCGATGAGGTCGAAGGAGGGCGTCGGCGACGGAATTGTCAGGCAAAGCCTCGGCCGGAGGCGGGGAAGAACGGGTCGATTCGCCCGTCTCGATGTGTCCCAGCTCGATTCGGTTTCCTGGAGTGACAAGGAAGGCGCGGTGATGCTCGTGGTGAGCTTGGTTTGGTTTGAGGCGTTCCAGATCGGGAGGGGCACCGACAGGCGACGGCGACATTCGGGGATCGAGAATAGATGAGGAGAGGATGTGCTAGGGATTGCAGAGGAAGTTCGGCTGCACCGTACTGGCCACCACGTGTCCTGGTCGCTCTCGCCGGAGAGCTGCACCGCCGTAGAGGAGCTCGAGTTGGGATGGGGACTTGGGGAACGGGAGGAAGAAGAAGTATATGGGGCCATGGGCAATTTCGTCCATCACAAAAAAGGGATGAATATTTGGCAGATTTTTAACCAAATATGTGTTCAAATGGCTGCAGTGGCATATATAGATGTATACGAGAATTGGAGTGGCATTTTTCAAAAGTTGAAAAATTGCAGTGGCGTTTCTCAATATCGCATGAATTGGAGTGGCATTTATCCAATTAACCCATTCATTTAATATCTCTATCTCAACACCTACCCTCCACTCATCTCACCCTTTCGGTTCACACACATCTCCTAATGTCTTTTAACACAAGAACACATGGCCCATCTACTAATTTAGTTTCCCCATAATGAGTTAATAAAATAGAAAAACATTGTTTATTTATACTAAACTTTTTGACTTTTTACAATAACAACCCATTCTCTCACATATGATCTTAGCCACAATTTCATATTATCATTAGAAAATTAACCACAATATAATCCAACCATACCAAAAAAATAGTCATTTTATTAAGTAATTTTATCTTCGAGCGAGGAAATTACATGTGTACTAAATCTAAAACATATATTACAGCTGAACTTATGTTAGTTGTTTCTTTTTGAGGCACTACTTCCTGACTCGTTGGTTAAATTGTATTTTCTTGTTGATTAGAGAGAAAAAATGGCATGTCTTCACACAAACCACCTAGCTTCGCAAGTATATGTACGCGTATATGTGTATTCTAGTTTACTTAAATATCATGAACCGATCGCTCACTGAGGTCAAAGTAAATTTAAGAGATAACAGACGATATACTCAATAGATAACTCTAGAATATACAAACTAATATCTACGAATGTTTTGTCCTCTAATTGTTTTGTTGCTAGTTTACTGGTCCAATCATGGGTAATGACAATTAGCTGGGATCCCATGCTTAATTTACACTTGGTGTTGAAATTGCTCAACTCACATAAATTCGACATGTTTCTTCTTAGCGTGTTATCCACACTCTTATACAAATGATTGATTTGTACTAGGTAAAACAATATCACCCGAGATAGATATAAGAGAAACTTAACCATATGTTCTTTTTTTTATTAGTGTATGCATGCAATGCATATGCTACATTCTTTGGTTATTAGCTACATAGTATAGCATCCGCCGCGCCGGGCGTAAACAGTTACAATACGACACACTTGCCGGACTGTCTATTGAAATTGTCAGTAGCTATGCTTTTAGGACGTGGTTTTGGGTCACAGCACAACAACCCGTTGGAGGTACACTTAAAGCATATCCAATAGGTGAAGTAAAATAGCAGCCCAAAAGATGCTTGATGTAAATTATACATCACCAAAAACGTGGTTTTTACATCGCCAAAAGTGTCAAACTTCAACAGCTGATTTGTTATAGGGTACGCGTTTCCCAATAAGTGATGTATAATAGGCAGCCTTCGGCGCGGAATTGAAGTGACGGCGGTTCCGGTGGGCGTCATGATGGCCGACGGCGGCGGCGAGACCCCAGGAGGATGGAATTGAGAGGAGGGGCGGCGGGGTGACGGCGATGATCGTGGGCGACGAGATAGAGCCAGTGAAGAGGCGGCGCCGCCGGCAAAAAGCCGATCGATCGGGGGTTCCGGCGAGCGTCGTCACGGGGGGGGGGGGGGAGGGGGGGCGGGGTCCGGGGAGGTTGGCGGAGGGGCGACGGCTCCGGCGGGTGCCTGGCGAAGATGGCTTCCAGCCATGGGCTGGAAAGTTCCGCGGGGCGATTACACGCAAGCGGCAGTTACAAGGCTGCATGCGTTTTAGTGCACGGGGTGTGGACGTGTGGTGATGTATATTTGCAACATGAGTGTCAAAGTTTACATCGCCGTGTAAAAAGTTTGGCCAACATTTGCATCGCCGGCAGCTATTGGATGCTTGTTTTTGTCCTCAGGTAATTAAAAAGCGGTTATAAACTATTTTACATCACCTGTTGGAGGTGCCCTTGGTCGACCCCTCGCAGCCACGCACGCACCAAAATACAACCACAAGCTCACAGCTGGTGCGAAAAGACTGTGAAGCATCGCACCGGAGATAGCAAGAGCCACGTAATATTCCCTGTCCCAATAGGAAAAGGTAGCAAGAAACACATGCCACCTACACACAAGGATCCTTCACCGGAACAGCCGGGAGATACGGTTGCCGGGGCGGTCTTGGAAGCAACCGCAGGAGCCACCCCCGTATAGTACTAGCTAATTGGAAGACATGACCATCACCATCAGTTAGAAAGGGTGAGACTACACTGAATGCTGTGTCTGTGACTGCTAAACCATTTACTGTTTGATTTTTTTTAGTTGCTTACCACATATGATTATGAGGATATTTTCTTCGATAACTTGATTTGCTGAATATTGGCAGAAATCGAAATTAATTCGGGCAGATCAGTAGCGAAGTCAACCATTGGCAGCGATTTAGCTAGATAGCAAAGTAATTTAATTTAGGAAACCGTGGGCAGCGATCCACCAGATTTGAAGCTAAATTGTTTATCTGGTAGTAGTACTACCATTTTACCGAACATTGGTGCAAAGAGGACCGTGGAAGAGTGTCGACGCAGACGGGGTCAAACCGAGGAACCGCCGCGTGGCCTCTCCTCTCTCTATGTCTCTCTGTACAGTACTGAAGGGGACAGAAGAATCTACGCAATGGAAGAACGGAAGGGAGGATGAAAGGAGCGGGAGCGGTTAAAAACTGCGAAGGGAAAGGGAGAGAATCGGTGGCGCGACCTTGGCGCTCTCGTAATATTTTGGGCCACGGGGAGGAGTAGCGGTAAAAAAAAATTGAACGCTAGAACTTATATTCATATGTATAGGCAAACATTACAACCTCGAATACAAGCAGCTATCATACGGGGAGGATACAGAGAGCAGCACTGCTGCAGAACACCCCACCCTAAACGGAGGGCGGACATGAGCCTCTTTGTTGTTCTCGGACCACACTAAACGGATGAAAATGGACATATTTGTTGAGGGAAGCGTTGGAGTTACCCTTAAGCATATCATGCAACCAAATCCAAAACGTGACATCACTCCCTCTGCCTCCATACAAAGTTTGGAGACTTTGTTAGAGTTTGTCCTAACGAATTTAATATATATCCCAATCCAGAGTATTCGTGACTATCGAACAAATGCACCAGCGAACTTAATCAAAAGTCCGAACTAGGTTAGAAAATATATTTATATTTTAACAAGTTTACTCTTGCACCTTTTTTTGTTGAAATCTATTTTGACTCGTAGGTGTAGATGCACCTACTGTTATATTTCAAAATTTCAGGAAATTTCAAAAAAATTAGGTGTAACTATGGATACCTTATGTCAATACAAAAAGTTTCATAAAAAATATTTTTTGTGACTTATGCAAAAGAGACAAATTCCGGTGTTGCAAAATGATTTTTGAGGAGACATTTTTTATTTTTTATACATGCCACAAAAAATGCCTTTTTTGTACGAAACGTTTTTTCAGAAATAAAATGTCTGGCTATACACCCAAATTTTGGTTTGAATTTTTCTGACAATATGTAATATGTTTGAAATGCATTTTTCATAACGGTTACATCTAGACCTAAGAGGCAAAACATCTGATACTTTTTTCTGTTCTTGCCAACAGTTAGTTTGCCCCTGAGTAGGCAGCAAGCAGCCACCCACACACCAAAACTCAACCACAAGCTCACAAATGGTGTGAAAAAGGCTGTGAGAGCATCTCCACTGGCACCCTTCAAACGACCCCCAAAGGTTCATTGGGGGTCCGGACGCCGAAAACCGCCACCAGCGGCACCCCCCAAAGGGTCGGCCCGAGCAAAATCGTGTTCGGCACCCCCGAAAGGGCCCCCAACTTTGGAGGCCCTCTCGGGGGTGCCGGACATGCCTTCTGACATGGGTGGCTCGCCCGTCATACACACGGGCTGCCGTGCCCGTGTTAATGAGGGCGCGCAGGAGGCCGTTCCGCCGTGTTAATGAGGACGCCACCGGTGGAGGAGATCCCAGCGGGGTTCGACGTGCCGTACCCGCTGCGGAACGAGCACGACGGTGACACACCCGGGTTCCTGACGACGCTCGCCGACTCGGTGGCCAGCATAGAGCGTGACAGCCCCGGGTACATGGCCACCATGGTCACCTCGGTAGCAACAGCGGCCTCCTCCTCCTCCGGCGGCGCCTCCTGCAGCCGTGCACCGCGTCGCCAAGACGGCTCCTCCTCCGCCTACTTAGTGCTCGATGACGACGAGGACGACGGTGACGACTCGTGGTTGGACACCACTAACGAGGAGTAGACTAGGGTTGGGGTTAGGTTTAGGTTTGTCAAATTTCATTCAAACTTTGAAAAGCGTTTAAATTTGTCTGAATTTGTTTAAGTTTTTTTTGGGCGCTGTTGTGGGCTGCACCCCCAATTGACCGGACACATGTCAGACATCCTCCAATTGAGCCTCAATTGGGGTGCCGGACACTCATTTGGAGGGTGCTGGTGGAGATGCTCTGATGCATGGCACTGGGCATAACAAGAACCGCACAGTATTCTCTCTCCCAAAAAAGAAGCAAGAAACACATGCCACCTACGCACCAAGGTTCCTTCACTGGGAGATACGGTTGTCGGGGCGGTCTTGGAAGCAACCGCATGAACCAACCAAGGGCGTACGAGCCACCCCCGTGGCACTATAGTAGCTAATTACTGAAGCTATTTTTTTAATAATACATTTTTTTATTAATTTCGACTAATATTACGCGGAATGAAGAAATTGCACAAATAATGCACCCTCGGCTTGGGCTAAGCCAATAAGCCCTTGTCGGCCTCGCCGAAACCGATAAGACCATGTCGGCCTGGGCTAAGCCGATAAGGTGGCATGGCGGGCCAGGCCTGCGGCCGACAGCCCTTTCAGGTCACGCGTGGCCACTAATCGGCCACGTCGAAGCCGACTAGCCTATCGGCCTGGCCGAGGCCGATTAGTTGCTGGATAACTGCATCACGCTCGATTTCTTCTTCCTCCTCGCCTCTCTCTCTGTTTCTTCTTCCTACCCGAAAAGAAAAGGAGTCATGGCGATTTCTTCCCTCTCCTGGTGATATCTCCATCCAGCCAGCAAATCTTAAGGCTAGAGGTGTTGGAGAATTAGGGCAACTCCGATCTACAGATGGGTTAGGTTGTGGGGGTGATTTGGTGGTGCTTTTTTGAAGCAATGGTGGAGATGCGACGGAGGTTGGTGTAGGCCGAGCAAGACGTGGTGGTGGTTCTGCTGCTCCGGCCGTGGTGGTGGTGGTGCTGCTCCTCCATTGAATCAAGGCACACTTCAAGGGTATGCGATTTTTGTCTAATTAGGGTTTAGATTAATTAGGTTTGCATTATTGTTAAGTTTGCCATGCGATTATTTCTAGGTATTTGTTGCGGTAGTAATAAATAAGAATGTAGTTGTTCCGGTTATAATGATTATTTGGTGTCACATTTTTAGGTTGCCGAGATGAGTAATTTAGTGAAATGTCTGTTTTACTACGGTCCTGGTATTGTTGAAATAACTGAGTTGGGAGCTGATTTGGGTCAGTTTCGATGGTCAGAGTTGGAACTGAACTCCCCACAAACATGGTCCATAAGTCAGCTGAAAGATTGGTTGGCAGAATGTTTAGGGCTTAATCCTGAAACAGACACCGTCGGTGTGCATGCATTGTGGACGAAGTCAAGGTCACCGGTGTTTTTCTATTTGAGGCCGATAGATCGGACCTCTCAGTTGGTGCGATGGCTGCAAGGTTGCGAAAGCAGGGGAACTACCCCTGTCGCCTTACTGATACCTGTCGCGAAGGAGCTTAACCCTCCTGAAGGCGAGGGTGGGCACGATCCTGGCCAGAGCAGCCAGGAGATGCATTTATCTGGACATGATGATATTCATGAAGATGTTGGAGGTGGTGGTTACGATTCAGGGCAGAACAGTGGAAGATACAGATGGTGATAGTGGTTATGCCGATGATTCCGACGAGTCGGATGACGAACAGGTGGTGCCTAATCCTGTGGCATGGAGTCATGACTTCTCTTCGTCAATGATTATGAACGATGGTCATGATTCTGCCTGGCAGTACCACTAGAACCAGATTGCCGTGGGTGCTCTATATCCTAACAAGTAACATTTGCAAGACGCAATCATTAAGTGTTTAATGTCGACGTGGAGGCAATTCGGAACCAAGGTTTCAAGTAAAAATATCTGACAATGGAATGTGAGGTTACAGACTGTCCTGGAAGGGTGCATGGCTATCGCCCTCAATTCGGCATAAACTGGAAAGTGAGCGATGTAGTATAGCACACATGTAAAATTGACTGTATCCCTCAAGATACAACACCCTTGCCCTTCGATGATGTAGCTCCCTTGCCCTTCGACGATGCTTCACCCTTGGTCTTCGCCTTTGCAGATCTCTTGCTCACTTCACTTGGCATGAAAAGATCGTCTTCATCCTCGCTCTCCTCGGCCCATGAGTAAGGATTGCTTTCAGCCCATCTCAGATGTGCTTCAGTCTTATATGTTGGCTTCTTCTTCTCCCACCTAGCCTGCAACCTGAGAAGTTCTTCCCGTACTTCCTTCCAGGTTCTACATGGCCACCCATGCTTACGTAGTTGAACTGCAAGCTCAAGGAGATGAGGTGGATGGCTAATAAGTTCCTCCCATGGCACTAACTTATTGTCTCCCTTGAAGTCGGACGCAAGCCACAAAAGGAGCTCGGACATATGACGATGGAAACTCCGATCGAAATGATGTCCCGACATGGTTGAGTGAATTGACTCGAATGCTCAGTGAGGAGGAGCTTTTATAGGACGAGATGAGAGGATTTGGCGGGAGAAACACGCGGGAACAACGATGGCGGGAAAAAAGGGCAGGAGCGGCGGTGGCGGTAGAAATAAGGGCGGGAAGCGACAATGGCGGGAAAAAAGGGCGGGAGGGACGGTGGCGGGAGAAATAAGGGCGGGAAGCGACGGTGGCGGGAGAAAATAGGGTGGTAGCGAAAGTGGCGCGAAAGAAATGGCGGGACTGTGCGATGGCGGGAGAGAAAATGGTGAAAAATAAGGTTTTAGCAACAACAAAAAATCCATGCAGCAGTCGGCCTAGCAGAAGCCGACTGGGCCTGGTCGGCTTTGCCACGGACGAGCAGGTCCAGTCGGCCCAGTGGAAGCCGACAGGATCCAGTCGGCTTAGGCGAGGCCGACAGGGTCCTATTCCGCATGCAGCCGTCGGCCGACAGCCTAATCGGCCCAGGCGAGGCCGATAGGCCCTTATCGGCTTAGCCCAAGCCGAGGGTGCATTATTTGTGTAATTTCTTCATTCCGCGTAATATTAGTTGAAATTAATAAAAAAAATGTATTATTAAAAAAAATACACATTACTGTAGAAGGCATGACCATCACCATCCTACCTATATATAAAAGTTGGATGGATTCGCAACCGATTAGGCTATCCACGTCGCCTTGCTACAGTATTACTGTAGCAGGGGAGTTTCTTCCAATCGCGACTAGCCACGTCGCCCCGCACGCTTTTTGGCGCACCAAGTTTGCAAAAACAAACTCGCACTGCGAGAAATTAACCCGCAGTCCGCAATTTAACGAAGCGAAGGACCTGAATGTAATTCCAGCAAAAGCGGCGGACTTTTCTGCAAAAAAGTCTGCGCAATCCCCCTCCCCTTTCTCTCTCCCGTGACGGCGGAACTGCCCGCCGGCGCCGACGCGCTCCGCCGGCGTTCTGCTCCTCCCTCGACGAATCCGAGCCCACACATGGCTTCGCCGTCATCTACTCTCCATCTCCGGCGAAGCTCGCTTGCTGGGTCACAGGAGGCACGGCGGAATCGACGGCCACGTTACCGTGCTTCCTCCGCCGCTTCTGGTCGCCGCTGGCGGCGCTACGGCGACCTAACTGGAGCGGCGCCGCCACATCCGGCCAGCGCGCGTCCACGCGCTTCCGGCGCGGCCAGCCCCGAGTCCCGCCTTGCGCAAATGCGTCGCCGGCGAGCGAGGAGCTCGCCGTGCCCGCCGTGCCGCGGAGATCGTGCTGACGCCCTGCTGACGACGTAGTGGGCCCTGCTGCCAGTTTTTTTATTTAAAAAACAGAAACATAAACTGGAAATATTTCTATGAATACTCATCGGGAAAAAATAAAAAAAAATATACCAAAATGGTAAAAAAAACTAACTATTTATGACAACAACAAAAAACATGTTTGCAAATTTTAAATTGGCCAACATTTGGAAAATTCGTGGAAAAAAAACCCCATATTGGACCATTTGAATACAAATTCCGAATTTAAGCACTTTAAAATTTTAAAAACCATGGAGGTACCAAAAAAAATCTTAATAACTTTCCAATTTATATATTTTTCTCAAATTAACCATTTCTAAAACGTAATTTTTCCTTTTGAATTTCAATCATTTCCAAACTTCAACAATTTTTGAATGGCTACAACTTAAAAATTGAAGTGCAACCATACCTGTCCATTTCAAATCAAATTTAAAATTCCATTCCTTTGAAATTTCAAGAGCCTTCTAAAGCTTATCATCTTACGAACGTGAAAGTGATTCAAATCTAAATAACTTTCCAACTTAAACATTTTTAAAAACCTCAGTATTTCAAACACATAATTTTTATTAATTACAATTTTTAAAAACTTGAACGATTTTCGAATGTCCATACTTCCAAATTTCAATTGCATCCACATTGGAGCATTTCTAATCGAATTTCATAAAAATAAAAACAATCACATCGTAATAACTTTCTAACTTGAACATTTTTCACAAACTGACCATCCTTAAATTGTAATTTTTTTTTTAAATTCCACACAATTTCCAAACTTCAACATTTAAAAAAAACCCAAATTACATTATGCACAAAAAAATGCAAGTAATATATATATATATATCAAAATTTCCCAAATTTTACAAATTGCCAAAATTTTTCTATAAATTTCAAACTTTCCACAAAACGATGCAAATATTGTGTCAAGAAAACATGTAAAATTATCAAAATTCCAAATTCCCCATAATTAAAAATAATGCAAATAATTTGTCCAGCCAAAAAATAAAATTACCAAATTTTCAAATTTCCACATAAAAAACAACCCAATTGCATTACACACGAACAAAATGCAAACAATATGTATAAAGAAAAAACCCAAATCATTACCATTAAATATATCCAACATGAAAATAATTCAAAATAATGCAAACAAATTGTCAAGAAAAAGTAAAATTACCAAATTTTCAAATTTCTCACAACAAGAAAAAAAAGAAAATTACATTATGCACAAAAAATGCAAGTAATATATATATATATATCAAAATTTCCCAAATTTTACAAAATGCCAAACTTTTTCTAGAAATTTTCAAACTTCCCACAAAACAATGCAAATATTGTGTCAAGAAAATATATAAAATTATCGAAATTCCAAATTCCCCATAATTAAAAATAATGCAAATAATTTGTCCAAGCAAAAAATAAAATTACCAAAATTTCAAATTTCCACAAAAAAAAAAACAACACAATTACATTACACACAAAAAATGCAAACAATATGTATAAAGAAAAAATCACAAAATTCACAAATTGACAAACTTTTTCAATAAATTTTCAAACTTTCCACAAAAAACTATAATAATTTGTTAACAAAAATGCAAAATCACCAAATTTTCAAAATCCATATAAATTTAACAGTGGACCCACTGTCAGGACTTTTAACATTTTCATAAATAATTTCCATATAATTATTAAAACATTGGCATGTGAGTCCTAAAGGTTAGATTTTTCACAATTAGGAAGAAAAAAATGAATTCCGAGGGGAAAAAAATCTTCTACCCTATAATAAATTTTGCCTATATTTGGCAAACTTTCCCCAATTCAAATAATATTCAGATTTCAATAATTTCCTTGCAAAAAAAATGAGATTTATGAAATTTGTCAAAATATAGTAAGTAAAAAAAAGGTAATTATTTCTGCCAAATAAACAAATAAGTTTGAATAATTCAGTTTAGCCTATATTTAGACAAGTTTAGGGGGAAAATCAACATTTCAAATTACAACGGACACGATTAATATCTACACAAAATCCAAATTGCCTTCCTCTAATTTTATGCATTTAATTTTATTAAATATCGACTAAATAGATGAACCTCTAAAAATTCCAATCCGGAAAAAAACAAAAGATACAACAAAATGCTCCAACAAAACAAATACTAATTATTTACGTCAGAAAACAAATATGTTCAAACACTTCAGATTGGTAAATATTTGGAAAAAAAACTTCCTCCTTAGAACAATTTCTACATCATGAAATTATTTCTATATATACCCTCAAAGAAAAAATGTTGTTTTTTAATTCGATACAATCAAATTTCAGATTTCGATATTCCAAAATCTTAAAATATATGTGAAATCGAACCATTTTACAAACATAAAATGATTTGAATCTGCAAAACACCCCAACTTGAACAATATTCAAAATGTAAACAATTTTTAAACGCAAACTTTTTTCAATTTCACTAATTTTAAACCTGCACAATTTTTGAATGAACATGTTACCAAATTTAAATTGCGCAACAAAACAAAAACCGGAAAAAAATTCTATACATACCCATCGACAAAATATAAAAAAATATCAAAATGCTAGGGAAAAAATTGACAACTGTTTTTCACGCAAACCAAATAAGTTTTTAAAATTCAAATAGACCTACATTCGGACAATTTTATGGGAAAACCACCCTTATTTGACCATTCCAACTCAAATTTCAAATTCACACACTTAATAATTTCAAATACCTCCGAAATCTAATCATTTTTGCAAACTTCCAAAGAATACAAATTTGAATACATTTCAATGCGACAAATTTTAACAGCCTCAAAAAATCTCCTAATCGTAAACTTCTCCGAATTCAAATAATATTCATATGCATACTTTCTAAAAAACATATTCGAAAATCATCAGACGGACGCGCGGCATTGCCGCGCTAACTATCCCTAGTCAGTTAGAAAGTGAGACTGCACTGAATGTTGTGTCTGTGGCTGTTAAATCATTTACTGTTTGAATTGGAGGATACTTTTCTGGAGGACGTGATTTGGAGAATATTTGCTGAAATCAAAATTAATTTGGGCTAATCAGTATAGTGAAGTAAACCATGTACAGCGAAACATTTCGCTTTCGATTTACTAGCAAAAAACAAATTGTTTAATGAAGGAAACCGTGGGCAGCGATCCGCCAGATTTGAAGCTAAATTGTTACATTAATCTAGCACTAGCAGACTAGCAGTATCAATTACTGAATACCCGTGCCAAAGTGGACCAGGAAGGAAGGAAGGAAGAAGAAAGGGAGAGAGTGTCTGACTCGACGGGGTCAAACCGCCGCGTGCCCTTCTCCCTCTCGTTCTCTTCTGTAGCGCAGTACAGAAGGGAACAGAAGAATCCACAGACGAAGGAAGGAGGAAGAAAGGAGCGGGAGCGGTTAAAATCTGCGAGAGGAAAGGGAGGGAATCGGTGACGCGACCTCGCAATATTTTGGGCCACGGGCGGGGTAGTTGTTGTCGCTGTGTAGTTTAGCTGCGTGAGCTCGTGGGCTTCGCGTTGCGTCTCCCTATCCACCCGCCCCGCCCCGTCCCGGCCTTGCCTTGCCTTCTCCCCCAGCCGCACCGTCGTCTTCCTCCATCCCCCTTTCCGCAAGGAAGAGGAGCCAGCCAGATAAGATTTCGTTTGTTAGGTTCTTCAATCCTCGCTGTCGATCGAAATCCTCTGCAAGGCACGGGGACTTGGGCCCGAAGGCAGGTTAATTGATAGCTAGGATTGGGGGAAAGAAACGGGTTTTCTCGATTCGTTCTTGCTTGCTCCTTGATTTGATTGCCCTCCGGGGAGGAATTTCCGCTTTCACGATCGGCGGCATCCGATTCGCGATCGGGGAGGCCGGATTAGATTCCTTTCGCGGCGCAATAATAATTTGTTGATAAGAAACAACCGGAGGGGAGGGAGCATCGGCTCTCTCGTCTGCAGCGGGGTCGCCATCAAGGGGAGCCCGATCTCCGAGGGGACGGCGATGGCCGACGGGCTGGATCGGTGGCGCGATTTCTTCCGGGGCGCGGGCCTGGGCATCTGCGAGGTGGTCGAGAAGGCCATCCTGGTGGCGGCCGCCGACGAGCCGCAGGAGTTCCTGCGCCGCCGCGACCGCATCGCCGAGCGCCTCTTCAACGCGCTCGTCGTCTCCAGGCCGCCCTCCTCCTGCCACCACGGCTGCACCGGCAGCACCGTCTCGCAGCCGCCCGCCACGCCCGCCGCCGTCGCCGAGGACAAGGGCAGCGTGCGCCGCGTTCCCGAGAGTAAGGAGAGCAAGGTCGACAGCAGCAGCCTCGGCGCGCCCCTTCCCCTTGTGGGCCACGCAAATGAGCGCCAAGACGAGGACTCGGAGTCCGACTCTGAGGACGACGAGCGCCTGCGCCGCGCCGCCGCCAGCAACTATGGCCACAACTACGATGACGACGAGAGCGACGACGAAGACGCCGCGGCGGCGGAGGAGGAAGATCACCCACACCCTTCTCAGCATGAAGATGACCAGGAAGCCGAGGAGCTGGAGGCGCTCACCAACGAGATCGACCAGGAGTCTCAGGCCGTCGGGGAGGTCCTCCGCATCAAGGAGCTCCTCTTGCGCAAGCAGGACTATGTATGGACTCTTGCCTGCTCGCTTCTTTCGATTTCCAGAGTTTTCATTTGTCAACTCTAGTGAGCGAGCGAGCTCCTAACATTGATCTGAACTAAACCAAATGGCGCTGTCTTGCAGTCGGATGCTACTCTGTTCGATTCGCTCAGGAGGCTGCAGTTGATGCAATTGTCCGTCTCCGCGCTCAAGGTACGTATTGTGATAGTGCATACGAGACGAGTATCTGATATGTTCGTTTTGTTGCTTTTCTGTTTGCTGATCTTTGGGGGCTGTTCATCGTAGGCTACTGAGATTGGGAGAGCTGTTAATGGGCTCCGGAAGCACAGCTCGCAGCAGATCCGTCACCTCGTGCAAACTCTCATTCAGTAAGCTCCATGAAATTGCACCTAGTTTTGGCCCTCTAGAGCTTTGAATTTGAAGAATTTAGTGAGGGAAATTACTTCTCTAATGTACCGACATGATTTTGATGAGTGCAACATAGTCATAGTTTACCTTTTCTTATCGTCACAAAAAAAGGAAAATGAAAACCTTGTTAATGTGATTCCAAACTAGTCTACCAAACTATTGTTGACATCTTCAATTGCCTTTTGTGTTTCAGAGGTTGGAAAATTTTGGTTGATGAGTGGGTCAGTACTACTAATGTGGCCCTTGCAGGTAAACTTGAATTCTCTAATGTTACATTTGACTCCATCAATTTCTTAGTGAATACTCCCCTCTTAGCTTCATTTTTTTTTTACTTATAGACAACTCTCCGGGCACTTCAAACCCTTCTGTTGTGGATGATGATGATGAAGAAGAAGGCCTTCCTTCTCCACCATTGGATGAAGGAGCATTCTTTGCACCTGAGACTACTGCCATTCAACTCTCTGAGGTACTATATTAATCAGTACTGCTATCTGAATGGCTTTGGTGTCGAACACAAGCTAATTAACTTCCATTTATGTTGCCTGTTCATCTTTGCCACCTGAAGTTTTTTGACGAAATGGATGAAGACGGAAGTGAGTACAACTACTTGAATTGCTTAGTATTCCCTTGCTTATTGCATCCTGGAGATTATATGATTATTAACATTATATTTTGACAGACTTGAGACATAACAATGATGCGCGCCTTGGAAACAAGAGGGAGAATAATGGTAGGAGGCCTACGAACCATTCAGCAGTGGCAAAGCCAGAACTTACTCGTCTTTCCGGAACTGTTGAAAGAGACCAGTTCAGGAGGCCAGAATTGACAAGGCAAGAGCCATCGATGTGGCAGACAAACCAGCAAAAACCTCAAAGTTCAAGTTTTCAAGCCAGGCCCCATGGCATGCTCAACAAGCCATCCAGGCCCCCGATTTCTGATTCTGGATCTATGCTGAGACCAATAAAGGCGGCTCCTCAGCAGAAGCCCATCGGTGAGATGAAATACAAACAGACTCAAGAACACTTCGGTGTCGACAGAAAACCTGTGATGGGTCATGTGGATGTAAGTATTACATGCTACTGAGACTTAAGCTATGATGATGCTTAAGATCTCATGACTCACATCTGTCCTTTGACTCTAGAAATCAAGGCTCCATGCACAACCTTCAGCAGGAGTCAGGCTAGAGTCGGCAAAGCCAAAGATCCATGATGGCTTGGAAAGCAACGTAAGGCTGGAAGCAGCCAAGCGTAGGCTCCAAGAACGTTACCAGGAAGCTGAAAATGGTTCGTGCCACCCTTGTGCCACATTATTTTCGTTTCATCACCTGTACATATATAATCTTGTGGTTTACCTAATTGTGAACTGTTCCATCCGTGCAGCAAAGAGGCAGCGCACGATACAAGTAATGGAGCTGGGTGACATACCAAAGCCTAAGAATCATAACAGACAACCCATGGCCAAGTCAAGGAATAACATTAGAAGTAGGGTACTGGGTCGGCGCTGATTCCTCTGTAATTTTTCTTTCATCCGATGAATTGTTGCCATGTCTAGCTGGTCCAAAGGAAGCAGCTGAACTTTAGTTGCCAGGACCAAAACCATATTTTTGAACATAAACACCTCTGATGGAGAGCTTTCCCTGGAAGCTGCAAGAGTTGCGTTGGATGCAATAAGTAAAGCGTTTGCATTTGGCGAGGGTAGTCATCGTCTGGATAAATATTGCTCTTGCACTCGGAGCAGCTCGGAGAGTTTACGTCTTGATAATCTGAGTGTGGACAATGTTCCTGTATCGGCTGTTTATTTTTCTTCCTCTTTACTTCAAAGGAAGCTGTAGATACACTACCAGATAGAATAATCATCAATGTTCGGTACATTCCATCTAGCCTCAACTTTTACATGATATTATTTGGTGCAATGTTCTTGGTATGTTTCTTGTTCCCTTGCAACTCTGGACTATGTTGTCTCTGGTTGCTGGCCTAGCTGCTCTTCTCATGCAAACTTAAGGTCAGCCGTTGCAACCACCTTGCAACTCTCGCTGATGGTAATAATGTGCTTGGTCATGTTCAGACTCAGCATTCTTGCTGCCGTCAGTATCAACTGTCTGCAAGGGATAACACAAGGTAGTTGAAATATCAGAGAAAAATTGCTTGGAAATGAAACCACTGAAAAGGATGATATGCAACGAATGAGGCAAAAAGAAAGTGATGAAGATATGCATTGCCTCGAGCGGTTTGGGAATTGGGGAGGGCGTGGATTCCACCAAGCGGAGTGGCCAAATGGCGTGAGCAGCCACTCAAGAAAGAGCCCCACCACCATTTATTCCTCCTTTCTTCTTATCCATGGCTGCATGTTCCCACTTCCAGGTTCTAGCAAAGACCATTCAGCCGGCCACTCTTCCACGAACAAGTCTGGTCTAGCTTGTTAGGTCAGCGTCATCAGCTAATAGGAGTATCACAGTAGTAAAAGCTGAGACCAGACTTCCATCGCCTTACATGCCGAAATTTTACAGGAAAACAGGCTTGATTTCATGTCGAGGAACACGTGAAGAGTCAAGTACACCAAGCAATAGATCGTCATTGCCGTGTGTGTGCCTCGGATGATCACGCCGTCGCTTATTTATTACCCACACGTAACAATCTCGCTGCTGCCTCTTGAGCTGAACCCCCCACTGGGCATGTGCGGTTGGGTTCAGTTGGGTCGAGAGCACGCTTTCTTTGACCCATATTCCTGTTCGTCGAAACCCCCCAAAAAAGAAAGATGTGATGTGATCCACAAAAGTCTTGCCGCCGCCCACCTTCCAGCGCACCTCCTCCTCCTTGGATTTGCTCGCGATGATTATGATGACGATGCCCTCACTGCCATTAGTTTAGTGCTGATTGCTATACTAAACAAACAATTCGAAAGGGGGGCCTGGAGATATGGACTGCTAGCTCCTCCTTCCTTTTGTTCAACAATGCTCTGCAATCTGATGCCAATCTGTGTGCGGTGTTATTTACTCGTTCGTTTCATGATTATGGGATTGACAGCAATGTGCTCCTTGGTTAAAAATATGTTTTTACAGTAGAGGGCGACTATTTGGGCGAATCCTAGCAGATCCACCTCGCCGCCGGTGAACCGCCGGTTCCCCTTCCCCGTTTCCCTATGTGTATATAGTGTAGGCTCTGGTAGGTACCTTGCCGGCGGCGTCCTGGAGGTGGTGGCGCACCGGTGTTTGGTTTTGCAGGTGGTGTTCGACCTCTCCGGCGGTGGAGCTCGGTGCAGCTTCATGGCGGAGCACCGCCATCTTCGCGCTCGCGGTCCCTGTGGCCGCCGTGTGTGGACCCCGTTCTGGAGCTCGGTGCGGCGTCTCCAGTTAAAGTTCAAGATCTTGATCCAGCTGATGTCAAGCAAGTCGACGAGGTGGCCGGAGGAGCAGGATGGAGGCTCTCCGGAGTTCGAGGACCGGTGACTTCCCTTACGCCTGGGGTCATCCTCCGATCCAAGGTTCTATGGAGGATGCGGCGGAGGCGCGCCGCCGGAACGTGATGTTCGTCGTCGGCGATTTCGTCTCTGCAGGAGGACTTGAGTGTTATTTTGATCTTCGTGAAGGTCCTTTCTGTAACCTTGCTGTAATGTCAGTTGTATCCCGCAAAAAATAAATATGTGTTTACGTTCACGTCAAGAAGAAAAAGCTTACGTTCACGCAATGACGGTGGTCCCAGTTGTGTGATGTGAATGGATCTGTCTGTCCCAGTTGAGTATTACAAGGGATCTGCATCTAATTTAGCATATCTTTAGGTCGGCGGTATATATATATGGTTGATTAGTTGTTGGTGCCAAAAAGAGAACGGTTGATTAGTATGAATATATGATGAGGCATGTCGCAGTCTCATCAGTGGTACTACGTGCTAATGGCGGCCAGTAGCTTCTGGCTATGGGAGCATCTGGTGAGCCACGGTCTTCAATACAGCGGCGCCTCGCCTTCACGGCAGTTGATTCTGTAGTCACCACCAATGAAAGCTCTGCTCTAAGCTATGGGTCGTGATCTGTAGTCTCTAGTATATTCCACTTTGTATTTCAAAGATGAGAGGGAGTGCGGAAATCAGTTTCGGTTAGTATGAGCATATGATCCCACTACCTAAAACACGTATTTTAAAATGTGAAAAATTCAAAGAACGGAGATATGAATTATGATGAGGCGTGTCGCGGTCTCATCAGTGGTGGTACGTGCTAGCTTCTGGCTGTTGGAGTATCTGGTGAGGAGTTTGTTAGGGAATTAGGTCTTGGAAGCCACGGTCTTCAATACAGCGGCGCCTAGAATGCACCCGTTCATACCTTCATGACAGTTCATTCTGTAGTCACGACCAATGAAGAACTCTCTGCTCTAAGCTTAGTGATCTCTAATCTACTTCCTCCATTCCAAATTACAAGATAGTTTTTTGGTATTTTAATGTACACTATATACGGACTAAAATGAGCGAAGCAACACACTAAAACGCGTCTAGATACGTGTGAATTTGAAAAAAAAACTAAAACATCTTATATTTAGAAACACGGAGTTACTAGTAAATTTCACTGTATTTCAAAGATGAGAGGGAGTGGGAAATCAACATTTTCGCTAAACTTTATGTGCCAACTATAATGTCCGGGTGTATAC
Source organism: Poa pratensis (assembly GCA_947311845.1). Lineage (NCBI taxonomy): Eukaryota > Viridiplantae > Streptophyta > Magnoliopsida > Poales > Poaceae > Poa > Poa pratensis. The sequence goes on along the minus strand of CAMZMU010000059.1, from coordinate 29,026,136 downwards.
CTGAATTTTTCGACATTTTAAAATTCATTTTTCATAACAGAAAGTTGCATTTACACCTATGAGTCAAAACTTTATTTCCGGACATAGTCTGCTATTTAGGATTTTTATGTCAACATATCTTATTTTAAGAACCTCAGTGATACAAGCTACATTCTGTTAGCGATTACATGAAAATTGGCAGGAGCATACATGCATACAAGGAAACGGGTCATGACACGGTGTACACGTGATATCTGTTGGAGAATCAGAACACTCTTCACATGACAAAAAAAATACACAGCAGAATACTGTATAATACCAGATTTTTGCATGACAAATACCTCAACTTAATGGGGAAAAAACACGAGCAGAAGCAACCTCCCCCTATTATCTAAGTGGAATAACAAGGTCTTCTGATGTAGTGCAACCTAGGCACACAACACCAACACCATCAAATGACCCATTGACAAGAGCAAGAGTCAAAACTCTCCATGATAAGGTGAATTCACTCCTATCTATGTGTGATCTCGACACTCCTTTGAATAGGTTGCTACTTCATTCCGATACCTTGTGTGTGCTCAGCTATGGTGGACCTGAAGACCCCTATGAAGATGGCCAAGAGGCGACGCATGAAGATGGACAAGGATCGAGTCAAGGCGATGAAGAGGAAGAAGAGAAGATGGAGAAGAACCTCCCAGGCGGCGGTACTACCGCCAGGTCAAGCGGTACTACCGCCCCTGGTCCAGGCAGGCCGAACCAGCCCCACGCCAGCGGTATCGGCAGCGATACCGCCTGGTACCGCGAGCGTGGGAAGGACCAGCGCCCACCTCAGCGGCAGCGATCGCTACCGTCAAAACCCCCTATCGGACCCCTTACCGGGTACCGCCAGCGGTACCGGCGGCGGTACTGGACGGTACCGGGGGCGTGGGATGAAGTGAAGCCCTCCCGCACGGCGGTACCACCGGCTATCCCAGCGGTACTACCGCCAGTGCGGGAACTTCTCCACCAGATCTGATGTGCAACCTTATCCTTTCGTCCTCCTAGTTGCTTGGACTATTTAAGGCACCCCTTGGACTAGATCTAGGGTTAGACTATGATTTGGAACTAAAGTAGAGCCTTGCTCCTTCTTCTCAAAGTGTCTCTTTCCTCCTATGGAGATGAATCAAGACCTCCACATGTGGAGATGAACCAAGGCCTCCTCTTGAGGAGAAGATCCCTGCGTGGATACCAAGGCTCCGCTTGTAGTTGCGATTACTTGCTAATCTTCCCTCTTGAGTGGCTAGATTGGGTTGGTTGGATTGACCAATTGGACAAACAATCCTAAGAGTAAGGTGTGCTTGGGAGAGGAGGATTGGGGGCTGCCCTCGGGGATTTGTTACCAATCGAGTCTTGCCGGGTTGCTACTTGCTATTTACCCTTTGTGTTTGATTTCCCCTCTTTTGTGTTTCGTTCTTCGTGTGTTCTTCGTGTTCATCTTCCCTCCGCACAAATCCGTGAAAATCGGGACCTACCCGCATCATATGGTATCAGAGCTCTAGGTTGACACGGATTTGTTTTGTGTTTCCACCAAAATCCACCAAATTTTTCTTCGTTTTTGAGAAATTCGAAAATTTCCACCAAAAATAGCCTTGCCTTGATTCGAGCCGATCTGTCGATTCGTTGCGTTTTTGGTAGTTTTTGTCCATGGATCTGTTGCTTTAGGACCCCCTCCACCTTTGTTTGCGTTCCCTAGCCTCAATTTTGCCATTTCCCACGGATTCGAGGAAGTTTTGGAGCCCAAAATCGCACAAAATTCGAGCAGAAAAGTGACAGCGGTACTACCGCCGGCTTAAGCGGTACTACCGCCAGGGCCAAATTTTTCAGAAATTTTTCTTTTCCTCGGTTCGTTTTGGCATTTCCTCTTTGGTTTGAGTCCTTTCTGGTGTGTCTACGTCTACGACATCGACAAGCTTCCGCACACGCATCATCAACGCCAAGCGACGACGCCACCAAGGACTCGACATTCCCCCACCATCATTTCCGTTGTGAGCCCTTCTTCCTTTCGCGCAACTTAACCTATTGGACTAGCTCGGTGATATTGCGAGGCATTGCACGTGTTGAGTGTTTGTCTTCAAGTATTGGCGAGTGTGTATCGTTAGAGAGCTTGGCACTAGCAAAAGAGAAGGAATCATCGTCAAAAAGCAAAAATCAAAAAAAAAGAGAAAAGAAAAGAATCAAGTGGTGCCAAGTTCATCTCTTGTAGGTTGCGACAAAGCTAAGACCGCCAAAGTGAGTGTGAGTGTTAACTCTTGTGCAAATCCGTTGCCCACAAAAAGCAATTGAGCTAGCGTCCTTCTTGTGTTGGGTGACATTTGAGCACGTAGTCTTCGTTAGGTTGTCTATCTTCGAGTGCTCGCCCTTTGGTGCCCAACCCCATCATTCGCTTTTGTGTGTGTTTCTTCATCATTTGTGGTTGGAGTTTCTTTGGTAATTTGATCATTGTGGATTTTCTCTACCTTTGACAATATACTTGTCGCGGGTTTGCTTGTTTCGTTTGCCACTTCATACCTTCCTATCCTCATAAGTGTGTGTGTTGGGTGTTAGAACCGGATACTCTCCTCTCAAGCCACATTATACTTGGGATATAGTTTGTCTTGGTTTTTCCTTACCACATATCTCACTTTCTTGAGAAAATGTTTAGGGGAAGTACAAACGGAAGCTCAAGCTCGGATGAGGAAATCCATGGTGGACGCGGTGATCATGGCTATGTCACCAATCCGAGTTCGTCGGTCTTCGACACCTTGTTCGTGATGGCTTAGGCCGCTACGAGCGCCGTCTCCAAACTCATGATGCCAACTTCAACGAAATCAATGCGAACATGGAGCGGATGACCGAAGCTATCAACAACCTTGCGCGACAACGAGCTCCTTCACGCTCAAGCCGTACAAGAAGCACCTCAAGGTCGACACAAGCACATCATGGACGTCATGAACCTCGACAAGAACGTCAACATGATTCAAGGAGCGACGCCCATGAACGACCTCCTCCTATCGTTGAACAACCACATGATCTTCACGCGAACAATGCCAATGCGCATCAAGAACAACCTCACCAAAATGATGATCGTCGCGACGCATACCATCACCACCACCGCCACAACGTGATCGTCATGACCCATTGGCTAATGACAATGGCGTTCCGGGTGCGAATGACTTTGGTGAACAAGGACGTCACCCTCGTCATCCTCCAAGGCCACGTCATCAAAAATGACAATGCGAACAATGTCGAGCAACCCGTTCCTCAACAAGAGCTACCTCCTCAACATGCGCCTCGTCAAGAGCTTCCTCATGATCGTCACCAACACCAACGTTCCGAGTCAAGTGATAACGAGTCAAGCCAACACAATGGTGATGGACTCAACCGAAGGAGACGTGGACGTGCATTCCCACGTGGTGGCCACGTGACGACTATGATGACTTGACCAACGTCCGCTTTGACATACCCAAGTTCTACGGCACAAGTGATCCGGAAGCTTACTTCTCATGGGTACTCAAGGTTGACAAGATCTTCCGTGTGCAACGCTTCTCCGACAAGAAGGTTGCCTTAGCCTCGATGGAGTTTGAAGAGTATGCTCTCTTGTGGTGGGAACAACTACAAGATGCTCGCGTCGCTAACCACCAACAACCAATTGACACTTGGGTTGAAATGAAAGAAACCATGTACAAGCGCTTCGTGCCAAGCCATTACACTAGAGACTTATACAAGAAGTTGCAAGAGTTGAAGCAAGGTTTGAAGTCGGTTGACGAGTACTACAAGGAAATGGAAATCTCCATGATGAGAGCCAATGTCAACGAGTACGAAGAGCAATCCATGGCTCGTTTCATGAATGGCCTCAACTATCCCATCAAGAAGATCGTGGAGTTCCAACCATATGCCTCTTTGGTTGAGCTAGTACATCAAGCTTCCAAGGCCGAGCGCCACGTGCTTGAAGAGCTCAAATACCTCAAGACAAAGGCATTCTACGCCAACAAGCCTTCTTCGTCAACTCCTACACCTTCACAAGCTCTTCCTCAAGCGAACACTCGAGGTCCTCCAAGAGTCTCTACATCGACACCTCAAGCGCCTCAACCTTTCAAGAAAGTACCTCCCTCTCCAAGGCGCCTCAAGGATCTTCGTCCGGCACAAGACTTTGCAATGCTACAAGTGCGGCGGACAAGGGCACAAATCTTTTGAGTGCACCAACAAGAAGGTCATGATCATCAATGACATGGGAGAGTATGAATCTATGAGTGAAGATGAGTACAATGCTTTGAACAAGGTCGCCACAATGCAAAGTGCTCAAGAAGAAGAAAGTGAGATATTGTGATGGCGACAACAACCCTTCCTTGGTTGTGGCAAGAGCTAACCACCAATGTTCAAGTGGAAGAAGACCAAAGATGCAACTTGTTTCACACAGAGCGGGAATCAATGGAAAGTCCATCAAGGTCATCATAGATGGTGGAAGTTGCCACAACCTAGCGAGCAAAGAACTTTGTGATAAGCTCAACTTGAAGTTCAAGAAGCACCCACATCCTTACCATGTGCAATGGTTGAGTGATACCGGAGCCGTCAAGATTCAACACATGGTGCAAGTGTCCTTCAAGATTGGAGCCTATGAAGATACGGTTGATTGTGATGTTGTGCCTATGAACGTTTGTCACTTACTCCTTGGGCGTCCATGGCAATTTGACAAGGGTGCTATGCATGATGGACGAACAAATACTATAGCTTCAAGAACAACGACAAGACCTTCGTCCTTCGTCCCATGACACCAAGTCAAGTCATCGCCGACAACGCCAAGACTATTGCAAGGGCACAACAAGATCGTTCGTCTAGTGAGATGAGTGGTGAGCGAGAGACCCACCATAAAGTGAGTGAGAGCCACAAGCCAAATGAGTGTGACACTTCAAAGAGAGTTCCCACAAAACTTACACTATTTGCCACAAAGAGAGAGATGAGGGAGTTGAGAGAAAACCCATCCACCCTACACTATGTGCTCATATGCAAGGGTGAAGTTTCTATGACTAACACTTTCACAAACCTTCCTCCTTCTTTGTTGTCTCTTTTGAAGGACTTTGAAGATGTTTTCCCTCAAGATGTGCCACCGGGACTACCTCCTCTACGGAATCGAGCACCGCATCGACCTTGTTCCCGGCGCACCGCTACCAAACCGCGCTCCTTACCGCACCAACCCCGAAGAGACAAAGGAGATCGAGCGGCAAATACAAGAACTTCTTGCCATGGGACACATCCGCGAGAGCTTGAGTCCGTGTGCCGTGCCCGTCATCTTGGTACCCAAGCACGACAACACTCTTCGCCTTTGCATGGATTGTCGCCCCATCAACGCCATACCGTTCGGTATCGCCATCCTATCCCTCGCTTGATGATATGCTCGATGAGCTTTGTGGTTCCGCTATATTCTCCAAAATTGATCTTAAAAGTGGATATCACCAAATACGCATGTGTGAAGGTGATGAATGGAAGACCGCATTTAAAACTAAGCTTGGTCTTTATGAGTGGCTCGTCATGCCATTTGGTCTTTCCAATGCACCTTCTACTTTATGCGTCTCATGAATCATGTTTTGCGTCCTTTCATTGGAAATTTGTTGTGGTATACTTTGACGACATCCTTATTATAGCAAGTCTTTGGAAGAGCACACTTCTCATGTTGCTCAAGTTTTGTTGGTTCTTCGCAATGAAAAGCTTTATGCAAATCTTTCTAAGTGCACTTTTGCCACCAACAAACTTGTTTTCTTGGGTTTTGTTGTTTCTTCGGATGGAGTCGAAGTCGATGAAGCAAAGATACAAGCAATTCGGACTTGGCCTTTTCCGACATCACTTGAGGAGTTGAGACGTTTTCTTGGTTTTGCCGGATTTTACCGCCGTTTCATCAAGGATTTTTCCACAATTGCTTGCCCCCTCCATGAACTTACAAAGAAGAATGTACCTTTCATTTGGGGCAATGCACATGATTTTGCTTTCAATGAGCTCAAACGGTTATTAACCGAAGCACCACTCCTTGCCCTTCCGGATTTCTCTAAGACATTTGAGATTGAATGCGATGCAAGTGGATTGGGCATTGGTGGAGTGCTTATGCAAAATGGTAGACCCATCGCATACCATAGTGAGAAACTAGATGGAGCTCGCTTGAATTACCCCATTTATGACAAAGAGTTATTTGCTTTGGTTCGTGTTTTGGATGTGTGGCAACATTACCTTCGTCCTAAGGAATTTGTCATTCATTCCGACCATGAATCCTTGAAATATTTGAAAAGTCAAACAAATTTGAACAAAAGACATGCTAAGTGGGTTGAGTTCATTGAGTCTTTCACTTTTGTAATCAAATACAAGAAAGGTAAAGACAATGTGGTCGCGGATGCTCTATCCCGCAAGGCCAACCTACTTACACGTCTTGACATTAGTGTCTTGGGTTTGGATGAGATTAAAGAGTTGTATGCTACCGATGCTTTCTTTGGAGACATTTTCGCTCAATGTTCGGAGCACAAAGGAATTGGTGATTTCTATTTGCACAAAGGTTTCTTGTTTAAGGCTAACAAACTATGTATACCCGAGTCTTCGCTTCGTTTGGTCCTTTTGAAGGAATCTCATGGAGGATCACTCATGGGTCATTTTGGACGTGACAAGACCTTTGCGATGCTCTCCACAAACTACTATTGGCCAAGGATGTACCGGATGTGAACCGCTTGGTGCGACGATGTTCAACATGTCTCAAAGCTAAGTCTACTCTAAACTCTCATGGTTTATACACACCTTTGCCTATTCCACATCACCCATGGTCCGATATAGCTATGGATTTTGTCTTAGGACTCCCACGCACTAAAACAAACAAGGATTCCATCTTTGTCGTCATTGATCGCTTCTCTAAAATGGCACACTTTATACCTTGCAACAAGAGCGACGATGCTTCACACATTGCTACTTTGTTTTTCAGGGAAATCGTCGCTTCATGGCGTGCCCAAGACCATTGTGTCGGATCGTGACACCAAGTTCGTGAGCTATTTTTGGAAGACTTTGATGGCCAAGATGGGAATCAAGCAACTATTCTCCACCGCATACCACCCTCAAACCGAAGCCTTTCCACACTCCTTCGTGTGTTGATCAAGCCTAACTTGAAGAATTGGGAAGAGTGCATCCCACACGCCGAGTTCGCCTACAATCGAGCACTACATCGCGCAACAAAGAGAACACCCTTTGAGGTCGTCTATGGCTACAACCCCTACACCGCGCTCGACATGCTACCACTTCCACTCCGTGAGCAAGTCAACATGGACTTCGACAAGCGTGCCGCTTACATGAAGAAACTACACAAGACACAAGGGCCACGCTTGAGAAGCACAACGAAGACCATACTACGAAGATGAACAAGAACAAGCGCCCCATGATCTTTGAAGAAGGAGACCTTGTTTGGCTACATCTACGCAAGGACCGCTTCCCCGATGAGAGAAAGTCTAAGCTCGCGCCAAGAGGAGATGGCCCTTTCAAGGTTATCAAGCGCATCAACGACAATGCATACAAGATCGACATATCCAAGTCCAAGTACGGCGTTCATGACACCTTCAACGTTGCCGACATCTCACCTTACTTTGGAAACCCAAGTGATGATGAGGACGAAGAGTCGAGGACGACTCTTTTCCAAGGGGGGGGGAGATGATGTAGTGCAACCTAGGCACACAACACCAACACCATCAAATGGCCCATTGACAAGAGCAAGAGTCAAAGCTCTCCATGATAAGGTGAATTCACTCCTATCTATGTGTGATCTCGACACTCCTTTGAATGGGTTGCTACTTCATTCCGATACCTTGTGTGTGCTCAGCTATGGTGGACCTGAAGACCCCTATGAAGATGGCCAAGAGGCGACGCATGAAGATGGACAAGGATCGAGTCAAGGCGATGAAGAGGAAGAAGAGAAGATGGAGAAGAACCTCCCAGGCGGCGGTACTACCGCAGGTAAGCGGTACTACCGCCCCTGGTCCAGGCAGGCCGAACCAGCCCCACGCCAGCGGTGTCGGCAGCGGTACCGCCTGGTACCGCGAGCGTGGGAAGGACCAGCGCCCACCTCAGCGGCAACGATCGCTACCGCCACGTGCTACCGTCAAAACCCCCTGTCGGACCCCTTACCCGGTACCGCCAGCGGTACCGGCGGCGGTACTGGATGGTACCGGGGACGTGGGATGAAGTGAAGCCCTCCCGCACCGGCGGTACCGCCGGCTATCCCAGCGGTACTACCGCCAGTGCGGGAACTTCTCCACTAGATCTGCTGTGCAACCTTATCCTTTTGTCCTCCTAGTTGCTTGGACTATTTAAGGCACCCCTTGGATTAGATCTAGGGTTAGACTATGATTTGAGAACTAAAGTAGAGCCTTGCTCCTTCTTCTCAAAGTGTCTCTTTCCTCCTATGGAGATGAATCAAGGCCTCCACATGTGGAGATGAACCAAGGCCTCCTCTTGAGGAGAAGGTCCCTGCGTGGATACCAAGGTTCCGCTTGTAGTTGCGATTACTTGCTAATCTTCCCTCTTTGAGTGGCTAGATTGGTTGGTTGGATTGACCAATTGGACAAACAATCCTAAGAGTAAGGTGTGCTTGGGAGAGGAGGATTGGGGGCTGCCCACGGGGATTTGTTACCAATCGAGTCTTGCCGGGTTGCTACTTGCTATTTACCCTTTGTGTTGTGATTTCCCCTCTTTTGTGTTCTTCGTTCTTCGTGTGTTCTTCGCGTTCATCTTTCCTCCGCACAAATCCGTGAAAATCGGGACCTACCCGCATCATCTTCTCAAGTGAGCACGGACTCTCATACATCAAGATCTCGACAATCTTGGATGGCAACGAGAACATTTGAGGCACAAAAACTTGGTATTGGAACAATCTCACCAAGATTGGTAGAATCACAACTTAAAGGAGACAGTTAGTGGATCTGAACTTCTTAATCTTGAGGAACACTTGTTTCGTGATCTAGATCTTATTCCTTCAACTTCCTCTCATTTTTGCTTTCTTTTGGATTATCTCCTTCCTCTTGTATGGAGGTTAACCTACAAAAATTGTCACATGTCTTGTGATGGCCAGATGGGAGCCTTTTCCACCTTATCCTCAAAAAATAAAATACCTTCTGTGTGAATGTGATGATGTCATCGATTTCTCATAGTCACATATTATTACATAAAAGGTCTAACCTCTTTTTAAACAATATTATGAATAAGTATTCTAAATGATTCGTTTCTTTGAACCGGATGAACTCTATATGGAAAAATTTATATGGATTGGAACCCCACAAAATTCTTCCGAAATGTTTGAACCAACGTAAGTGAGGTCTAATCACCATTAGAGTATCCGTGGGCGGTGGCTCTCATTTGAGTAAGGTCTAATCTCCATTAGAGGTGATAACAACCTTGTGAACAAATCTTTTGTTTCATGAGCATATTATAGCGATAAGGGTGGTTTAAGTACGCGGATAGGTTGACGCGCGTGCTTAAAAATGTATACATGTCATCTTTTTTTTTTTTGCGAAACACAGTACAACGCAGGCGCTCATATACACGCGCACACACTCACCCTATGAACGCACGCACGCACACCCTACCCCTATGAGCATCTCCGAGAGACCGAGTCGGCGGATCGAGTCTTGAGATTGACGAAATCACCACGGGCGACTCGCTGTCGACGGGAACGTCGCCTCCCACTGAAGAATATTCCGTCTTAAATGAGAAACACCAGCGTCAAACCTGGGATTTGAACTCTGATGGGATAGGGGTACAACCACCATCCTAACCATCTTGCCACAGGTAAGTTCTCAATGTATACATGTCATCGAACAACGAACATCATATTTAGTATTCCAGCATATATAGTGTATCAACTGTGTATTCGCTCTCCTTCTCCATGGAGCCTGCTTTTGGTTACAAATTTATTCTTTGCAACATCATTAAAATACAGTACGTGTCAACGGTGGAGGATACCAAACTGGGATAGAAGGCTCGGTTAGTTGACTTTTAGTTTCCTTTAAAAAAAGAAATTGGTCAATTCAGCTCGATCAGAACATTCATTTCAAGCTCAGATATGCCTAAAATAAAACAGCGGTTCATTGACTCGCAATATACTATCTCGCTTTCCAGGACCGACCGGATGTCATGATTTCACGGAGCGGGGCCCACTTGGTGTCGACGTTGGACGTGATCGTTCAGCCGAATTACTCGAGCCCCGACCGAGAACTTCCTCGCCGACGCCGAGCGTGCAGGCTACTCCTACTTTGCGCAAGTGTTTGACTGACCAGCTCTGGGCGGGATTAGTGAAACGCTGCCGACGAGAAGAACCAATCCTGGCCGCTTCGCCGGGCCACGGACGGTCCGTAGGCGCATGAAGCGGACGCCGCCGCGTGTCCGCAGCCCGTACCCGGTCAGCTAGCTGGAGCCAAAATCCGAATCCGCTGGCATGTGAACGCGGCAACGGGCTTGCGGCTCGGCGTGGGGCCCACCGTCCACCACCTAGCTGCTTCTTCTTGTGTGCATCGCCCCTCTCCTTCCCGTCGTTCTCCTGGTAGGTGACGCACACCATTCGAGTTCGCGAGGACGGGACACCTACTATATGAATAGTACTCCAGGTCTCCCGTTTAGCATGATTAGGTCGGTGTTAGATCAAGACAGGAACCGGTTCAGGATGTGGTTCCATTCTACAGTCTCTGTCGCGTATTATGCAGTTTCATGATGCGTTTCCCTTTTCTGCATACCTGCATTATTCCTTCCGGGACAGGCAAGATTATCCGAGCTTAATCAGGTGCACGTTTAGCTCCATGATTCCACGCTCCAATTTAGGACTTCTTGGATCATTTAGGAGCATTTCACAATGCAGTAAAATTTTCTTTTCAGCACTGTACGTTTGCGCCATAGGCCTCGACCTATTTTGTTCGACAGCACAACACGTAGCAGTGTCACATCTGATGGTTAGGGATGCGGATGTGGATGTGGAAAAGACAACCGGGCACCGATGAAAGTAAACTTTACGGTGTGGATGCCATTGCCGACCTTGAAGTTGATTCCTCCCTCTCTTTCGTCCCCTATGGTGCTGATCGGAATCCGCCCTGAGGCTCTCAGCGGTGGCGACGTGCGTGCATCTTCTCGAGAAAGGAGATGCGGTGTCGATGTGCATGCTGTCGAGATAAAAGACGCGCGCGATGGTGTTCTTCTCGTCTCGGCTGCATCTGTAATAATCCTCCTGATGCCATGCCACTACGTTTTAAACAGACCTAAAAATGCACTTTATTTGTCAGCAATGTGCAGCTTCCTGTGCCAAATTTTCTAGTGCTGCGATTTTTCTACCTGTAATTTCGAACGCCGTCGCCGCCCTGAGACTGATGTCTGCTAGCAATGGTGGTAGGATGGAAGGCGACGGCAGGTGGTCGTCGTGCCCGTCAGCATCATGGGCTCGACGGATCGAGCTGCAACTGCACGACCGGCTGCTTTCTCTTCCGTCTTACTGGTACTCTAGTATTTAATCTCTGTGTCTCTGCCGTCGTTAATCACGAGGCTCTCTTTTGTGAAGGGGGGTCCCTGAAAATGGCTGTTGTGCTAGCTTGCGAAAACCGAGAGACCGCGATGGGTAGTAGGTAAGCTCATAGTAGCATGGCGTAAGCTTACACGCTTTGCTCCCGTGTTGTGATGTTGCGATACTTGACGCTTCCGATTGTCATGTTGCGATGGTTCGTGCCACGAGTGGAAGTTACCACAAGATGCGTTTTTTTTTTTGAACTGCAAGATGCACAGGTAGTGGAGTTAGTGGAAGTTTAACCAACCATTTATGGCTTCGATTATATGGTGTTCAACATGCTCTCGGTTGTGCGGCGGATCGCAGCCCTAGCCGGCGGGAAGGTTTCCGTCCCTTTTTTAGGTTCTTCGAGTGTCTTTTTTCGGCATGGTGTGGCGGCGGCGACGTGCTGAAAACAGAATAAAGTCCTCCCCGTCCTATCCTCGCTCCGGTGGTGCGTCTAGTATCGACGGAGGGCGTCTGGAATTGTGTGTCCGGCGGATCTTCTCGGATCTAGTCCGTTTTCGTGTTCGTTCGTGTGGTTGTAGGTTTGGCTCTTCCGATCTACAGTTGTCATCATTGGCGATGTTTGCTGCTATGCTGCGTTGATCCTTCGGGCCTTAGCACGACGACTTCCCGTCTGTCTACTACAACAAGTTCTACTACGACAAGCTTTGCCCGGCTCCAGTGAAGGAGGGGAGAGGACAGCGGCGCACCTTCGGCTTGCTTCACTGCTTGTAGTCATCGCTACGTGGTCTGAAGACCTACTTGTAATCTTTATTACTTTTAGAATTTTTTGTACCGTTGTTGATAATTAATACTCCCTCCTTTCGGAAAAAGATGTCTTAGATATATCTAGTTTTGGATGTATGTGGACATGTTTTACACATACATCCAAAACTAGATATATCTAAGACATCTTTTTCCGAACGGAGGGAGTAGATCGGATCACTTTTTCGCAAAAAAAATTACTCTCGAGCCATCACGGGAGATGGTACAGACCGTACGGCTCACTGTTTTGTCTTCTATTTCGTTGTGCGGCCCTCTATCGTACCGTGAGCACGGCCCATTGGATTTTCTAGCATCCGGTAGAAAAACTCGAAGCACTAACTAGCTTCTCGGTTCTCGACAAAAAAACCATAAAAAAGGATCTCGACAAAAAAACTAGCCTCTTCAATGAATCGCTCTATGACTGCCCCCTCCTCGAAATAGGCTTGCGCCCCACTATATTAATATAGCAACCACCCGATACAACAGAGTTCGCTGGGGCAAAGAGAACAATCACGTCTAAGAGGAAAACAAAAGAAAGGAAAGAGAAAAAATGTCAACAACGCTAGATCGACGAAAGCGAAGATGATCCGCAGCCGTTGCGCCCTCCGGATAATTCCCACCACGCTCCCGTGCCGCCGGATTGCCGCGTACCAAGTAACACATTCAAGAAGGAATGCGACGACGACGCGGTTGACCGTACTCATCTTAGAATTTCTCCCGGTACACCGATGGGAGTGGGGCAGGGGTACACCCGACGCCCTTCAAGAAGGATGGCGGCGCCCGGAGGCCTCCCCACGTTGGTGCCGGTAAGAACCGACAAGGATTTATCTAGACCCCGACACTCCACACCCTGGCCAAACCGTCAGCTCCACCTAGCTCGCCGTCCACGAACATGCGCCAACAGTTTTGAAATCATCCACGACGTCTCACCATGGCAAACATTTCGAGGCCGAGCGGACCGGAATGAACGAGCCGTAGATAAGGGACGGCAATACGACATCACGTGGGAGGGCACAACCTCCATCGCCAAAGACGGTAGCAAACCGGACGCGGGAATAGTGATGACTGAAGCACCCTATAACAACTCAACAGAAAGTGATGAATGAAGCACCCTTCAACAACTCAAAAGTGATGAATGAAGCACCTTGTAACAGGGAAATCCATATCGGCTCGTAGGTATATAGATGCACCCACTACTCAAAAAATATTTTTTACAATATCAAAAAATCTAAATAAATTTTTTGGATATACTAGATGACATTTTATGGTAGCACAAAAAGTTTCACGAATAAATGACATTTTTTGTGGGCTGTGCAAAAAAGACAAATCCGGAGTTTTCAAAATGACTTGTATGCGATTGTTTTTTGTCTTTTTTTTGCACAGGTCACAAAAATGTTTTTTCTTTGCGAAATTTTTTAAGCTAACATAAAATGTCATTATATATATCCAGAATTTTATTTAGAATTTTTTGACATTTTAGAAAAAAAATGTTGCCATGTCCCTTGTAACAACTCAACGGAAACTAAACTGGCATAAGAAAACCCTGGCATTTCTTGATGGATTATTTACAAGTCAGCCCAGTTCTTAAAAAGACACCCACATTTCTCAACAACAAAGGGAGAAAACGCCGCATCCCCGAACTCGAAGGAATAAACGGAAGTAAAGTTGTGCACCAACAGGAACAGCGGTGCTTCCAATTGAGCTGGGCCTGTTGGAGCCTTTGGCGGTGGACATTGCGCCATCCTCACCTCTGTTTGAGTCCTGCCAGCTGCCCTCCTCTGTGGATAGTGGAGGTTTTGTTGGTTCTGTCACTTTCTCATCCTTGAGTGACCAGGTTGTTGATGAGATAGCTATGTTGGTGCCTAACTCTGAGGGCCCGTTTGGCAAAGAGGTTTGCGACTTGCTTGTCGATTTAGAGGCGGCTTGCCCTGGATATGGCAAGGATATTGCTTCCATCTTGGCGGGGACAGCTTCGGACGGTATATTCATGAAGGTGGAGAAGTCTCTCAGAAGGAGGGCAAGGAAGAAGCTTGGCTTCGCATGGAAATCTTTCGCATTTTCTTGATTGTTCAGCTCATTTGAGTTTGCCGTGTTGTCAGTTCGTGGTTGTGATAGGTTGGGCGAGTAGTTGTTTGGTTGTGTGGGCTCCTGCCTGTGATGTTGATTGTCGGTGTTCGTTGTATGGATTTCGCCGGTTTCTTCCGCAAATAAATCGGGCACCTTCTTCTTAATTAATATATAAGGCAAAGCTTTTGCCTTCGTTTCAAAAAAAAAAGGAACAACTGTGCTTATTTCTCTACGGAGTAACAACAGTAATGAAGTACATTCTACTTGTACAACTTATGGATAGTTTTCATGTCGGCGGCCTCCTTCAGAGTCCCTTGCTCAACATGATCCCACCAGCCCATGAGGAAGTTGTCGACCATCAGCGAACCAAGGGACAGCTTGATGTCGCGCCTTCCCTAGCGTTTGCTTTCTTAAGCAGCTACTTCAGCTCGTCGCGGTTCACGTCGGACACTTATTTAGGATTCGGGTTGACCTTCGCATCACGGACCATGAAGAGGAGGTAGTCCACCGAAATAATGATCAATCGACAAATTATAAGATCTATATGACCGTCCTTAGAAATACGGACAACGTGCCAGAGAACCAAATTGCGTGAAAACTAGAAATCCATCTGTGGTGAACAAAGGGCAAGTATTTACGCTCGTGTTCACCCCATTTTCCATCAGATGGAGCCTTGTAAAGCATCTTCCCAGTGAATGAATTGGTCGACGGGTAATTCTTCTGCCTGTATTCCCAATTCATCAAATAGATTCTGCCCATAGAATAGACTCATAGCTCCCTTTGCAGAACTGTTTGACTCGCCATCTTTGTCATTTTTAGGTCGTGATATTGCCCTGCTTAGAGCATCTCTAGGCTCCGAAAATTCCAGCCGATATGCAGTTTTGGGTTATTTTACCGTCCGAACAGGAACCACATATCGGACCGGCCTGGAAAAATATCGGAGGCACCGCATATTGACCCCCTGCTGCGCCACAATATTAAGGGTACTCGGGGAGATTTAGGGTTAGTCCCCCCCGATCATGTCCGTCTTGAAATTGATCGCTCTACAGCGAATTCCATTCCATCCAGCGAAAAAATTCTCGACCCATCCACCTCCACGATAGATTTAGCCAGTAGATAGATGAAATGAAGCTCCAGGCGTGGCCATGACGGCGGAGACCGTGTGCCTCTGCCCAGCGAGGAAGAGCAGCGCCGCCTCCTCTAGCAAGCTCGCCCGTCGTCGACAGACAAACTGGTACGGGATGCGCGAGCGGTTAGCGTTGCCAGCCCCGCACGCAGGACATGGACACGGAAACTCCAGCAGCGCGGTGCTAGACGTGGTGATGATCTCCCGCGCGATGAGGACGAAGAGTGTGGCGTGACACGGTATATGCGGGGCAGGACCATGGCCGCCAGTATCAGAGCAGCGGTGGGGTCCACGACAACTGGAAAATGCTTTGCGAACACATCTTACCGAACATATTGTGCTATTGCGAGACCGACGGGGCCATCCTGGAGGCTAAGCGTGAAGCGGCCAGGGCCAGCCCATAGCCCAGGCAAGAAGGGCGACCATCCAGGGCGCCGAGACTATTCAATAATCGGTGTTAAAACATTAAAGCGTGAATGATTTTTTTCTGAATTTCACTTATAATATTTATTAAAAATAGTATAAATACATATGAAAAATTATCCCACAAGACAAAAAGCAACTATGACGTTTATACAAGCTTAGTCCATACATTTCGTTATTAGTAATGGTCAAAGGTATGAATTATTGATGGTGAAAAATCATGCTCGTCTTACATTTCGGGACGGAGTGAGTATCGTAACATAATAACGTGATAATTTGCTGAAGCAAGTACACACCACATGGCTGTTGGGACGTAAGAACAAACCACATTGACCAGCGACAACAAGTTTAGTTAACTCTTTTTCCGAAAAAAGTCATGGAGATTTTACATAAATTTACGTAATTAGATTTCCATGTTTAATTCTGTGCAACACATTTATATTTCATAAGCTTCCTGGGGCTTGTGTACACCAGATGATAATAAGAAGGTTGTATAGAGCATATCAATTTTTTTAATATAAATATGCAAACATATTAGAGTACAAAATATTTTATTTTTATTGGTGATTACTCTAACCAATGTTGTATCAATACAAAGTCCAGAGCATGCACACATTTTTTACTTTTGAGTTGCTAGAAAAATTGGACCACGAAACGTATTGTCCTTGGTTAAGTTTATAGCCTACACGTTTCTATAAATATGCATACTTAATCATACACCAGAAGCCACTAGAAAAATAATATTTGTTAGATCGTATTTTTTACAGGTCTTTACCATAACTAACTATTAATTATATAGATTATGCATTGTAGGAAAAAACTATGACTTTGGTTACAAAATATTGATAACAAAATAGACCAACTACTCATGCGTTTCCAAATTTGAGCTACCAAAACTTCTTACTTTTAGGAACATAGGCAGTAATATTTTAGTAATACTTCGAGTTATATGGTTAAACTATGCGAACAAATAGAAAAATATATTTGCAATATTATACATGTTAAAAGTAAAATATAGAGAAGTATAAAAATTTAGTATAAATTATATTTATTCTGATTCGCCCTAGTCCTAGATTTTCATTGGAATGGTCCTAGTGGCGGCGAACGTTGAATCTGGTGTCATGCGCCACCTCGAAGAAGTCAGCGAGGAGCACCAGGCCGCATTGCGCCCGCCGACAATTTCTAAGTCAACTATGACGAAGAGCCGTGGCGATCTAGGGTGCAGTTTTATTAGATCTTTGTATTGTGTAGCGGTTTGTTTTGTCTAAAAGTTTGTAAAATATGTTTGTGTATATTAAAAAATATGACCATCCCAGGCATTAGCGCCCGATGACTTTATTTTTATAAGCGGAAGTCTATATGTGCAAATCCAAAATTCAGCGCTCTACAGGACTCGAAGGTGGGTCGGCTGGGTGCAACAGTGCCCCCTTACCACCGGGCCATGTCTTGTTCGCTACCGATTAGAGAAGAAAATTTCTAGCGCGGAATTCTTTTATTCAGTATGCTTATACGACATCTACTCTGATTTTCAGGGAAACCTGATACTGCTTCTAGGTAAGGGTGTTTACGGCATCTTGAAATGCTCTTAGGCTGCTCGCGGTGAGAAGTAACATACCCTAGTATTATGCACATGATACTAGTTTATGTTACTGTTGGATGTATGCCCAAAAAGCAATGTTTTTATACATCTGATTAATTAATTATGTTTCATGTTTTTATGCTATAACTGCTATGGATCCTGAGTGTAAGATTCAGGGAAAGCTCACAAGCACGTGTATTGAACATGAATGGTTAACATATACCTTAGTCTTTTGTACTGACTAATTTGTTGAATGCAAGATGACTGTGCTTTCCTGGTCAAGGACATTGTTTATGTCAACATCAATAGATGGCATATTGTTGGTCGAACAATATGGCTGGGTAGACCCAAGTCGTTGGTATGCTAAAAGATTCTGTTAAAGTGTCTTGTGTCCTTAGTATCATATCACATTAAGGTTATTATATAACATGTATTTAGACTATAAGGTTATTAGGGTTGTGCATACACGAAGTGTTACTTTGGTACTATCAATCATCACGGCCGTAAATGGGTGATCAAAACGGCAGTCGCTAGATAATTCCAAATGTGTGCATATATCTTAATATTGCAAGATGGGAAATTACTCCTCTGTCAAAAGAGAGATACTTTCTTGGCCCACTCGGTATGAGAGATATACGATATGTTCTGCAGAAAATGCATGACTGAAGCCTCCGGATTTAGATGATGTGCGTAGGTATGTGAGGTCATCAAGTTTGTAGGTGTAGCGAGTTTTCGCCTGAACGGTGGCTTCCGGTTGATCGATGTATATCTTTGTAAGGCTTGGTGATTTTTGTTTTCTTTTTTTATTAATAAAAAGAATTGTGTGCATCTTTGAATGCAAAGACTGGGATACACCCTCCATTTAGATAAATGTGAACGCGGCAACGGACTTGTGGCTGGGCCACCGTTTTCTGTGTGCGACCTGTGGTCAAGAAGCCTCTGCCCGTGGTGTGTGCCACTGGTGAAAGAACGTATCCCGTGATACCACTCAATTGGTGCACCCGGTGCACCCGATTTTGTTTGACCACACAATATGTTTTCAAAACATCTGGAAAAAAAAGTTTGGACATTGCTAATACTCATATCCAACATGTCACAGAATTGTCAATCGAAATTCTTAACACACATGAAGAAACACAATAGACAAATCCGATAGGTAATAGTGTCGAATTGCAAGTTAGGCTTTGGATTTGGCCCATTGTCACTATTGAAAAACATTTGTCAATTCCAATGTTCATGTTGTGTTTATAATTTTTGCGATGATGCATATTTATGTTTTTTTTGGCATTTTTTAAATCTTTTTATATTGTAAACCGGAGACGTTCTCCCACTGGTAAGCCGCGCCAGACACCTAGCTTGATCTGCTGTGCGTCGCCCCTGTCCTTCCCGTCGTTCTCCTGGTAGCGAGTGGTAGGTGACACACCATTTTAGTATAGCTTACATAATTAGGAGTTCAGTGTTAGATCAAGACGTGAACCGGTTCAGGATGTAATTCGATCCGAGCGTCCCTGTCGCGTATTATGCAGTTGATTGATGCTGCGTTTCCCTTTTCTGGGTTCCGGGGCCAGGCAAGAAGGTTATCCGAGTTCAATTAGGTCCACGTTTAGTTAGGTGGATGCCACAACCGCTCCATGATTCCACACTCCATCTAGGACTTCTTGGATGGATCGTACCTGATCGATCATTTACGAGCATTTCACAATGCAGAGACCGGAAGCAGTAACTAAAATCTTCTTTTCGTGTACTGTACGTACATGACCTATTTTCCGTTCGACACCACAACGCTGCGATGATCAGCAACACAACACAGAGCAGTGTACCTCCGTTCCAAAATACTCCCTCCGTTCCAAATTAATTGACTTCCTTTTCCTTTTGTACACACATGAATATATCTAGACATGTTACACGTATAGATACATCCACATGTGGATAAATAGAAGTCAATTAATTTGAAACGGAGGGAGTACTTGACATGGAATTGTCTAAATTCGGATGTATCTAGACATGTTTTAGTGTTTAGATATATACAAGTTTTGATAAATCCAAGTCAAATAATTTGGAACGGAGTGAGTAGTAGCGTATCGTTGTGCACATCGATGCTCCTCAACCGAAGAGCAAAATGAAAGAAAGATCTTGGTAGTGTTAGGTTAGAGATGGGTTAATTTAATTATCAAGTGATCGATGCGGATGTGGACGTGGGAAAGACCACCGATGATTCGAGCACTGGTGAAAGTAAACTTTTGGGACGTGACAAAAGGCACCCGATGTCAAGCTCACTAAAACTTCACAAGCTCTAGCAGTGTGTGTAGTAGCACTATACTGTAGCGGAAACTATATAGCTTGCACTGATCAGACAAAGAAACAAGGATTCTACATACAATAATTCAGGTTCGTGGAGCCCCAAGTAGTGGCGATAACTGTTTTGGACGGAGGAGAGGGATCAGAGGCAAGGTTGTTTGTTGGCCGGCGCCTCTTTCCTCCGAGTGAAGCTTTCTTGCTTTGGTCGCTCGTGTAGTTTAATCGTGGTTGGTGGCAGGTGCCTGGTGCCGGACCACGACACCGCCCTCCCATTGCCGACCTTGAAGTTGATTCCTCCCTCTCTTTCGTTCGTCCCCTATGGTGCTGATCCGATCCACCCTGAGTGCCGCTCTCGCTTCTTCAGGGTTGCGGTGGCGACGTGCATGCATCTTCTCGAGAAAGGAGATGCGGTGGCGTGGTCTGTTAATTGTCGAGATAAAGGACATGATGCTGCTGCGTGTAGGTGTCATCGTTTGTTCTTTCTCGTCTCGGCTAGCTGCATATGTGATCCTTCGATCTGCACGTTCTGGATGCCAGTGCGTTTTAAACAGACCATCCAGCTTCTTGTGCCACAGTTTGTACGGAGCATCGTTCTTCCTGTTTGGAACACAGGATATTATGCTTCCGAGCTGCAGGAATTACGGTACTTAAAACATTCGAAAAATGGTTATAGAAATCTTAAATAATTATCAGGAGCCAAGAACGACTTTTCGTCAGTTTTTACGATATATAATCTTATTCATCTATATTTTTTTTTGAACAGGGATTATTCATGTATATTAATCCGTGCATTCTCTGTAACTAATCGACGCTATTTTTAAAATTATCAGGAGGTCTTACCCCTTCGAGGCTGATTCGGATCGAGCGGCGAGTTTCTTGCGTCCTCCGCCGTCGCAGTCGCACCGTCGTCGCCGCGCTGAGACTGCTGTCTGCTAGTACCGTCACGATGGAAGGCGACGGCAAGTTGTCGTCGTCCTCGGCTGCGTGCGTCTCGTGCCCGTCAGCATCATGGGGCTCGAAGCTCCATCGAGCTGCAACTGCACGACCGGCTGCTTTCTCTTTAGTCTATTACTAGTACTAAAAGTCTACAAGGTTGTCCCTGCCGTAGTAGTATTTAATCCGTGTGTCCCTGCCGTCGTTAATCACGAGGCTCCCTTCTGTCTGTAGCTCAGAATATGGCGTTAGCTTACACGGTTGCTCCTGTGTTGTGAACTTGCTTCTGATGGGAATTTGCTAGTCCAAATCCAGAGAAAACGCGGTTCATCGATGTCATGTTGAGATGATTCGTGCCACGAGTGGAAGTTAACACTAGATGCACTCTTCAGGTAGTAGTAGTAGTAGTAGTAGTAGTAGTAGTAGTAGTAGTAGTAGTAGTAGTAGTAGTAGTAGAAGTTTATGCGGAAACTCACATGTTCTTATGCGGCTACATGGATTGCTCATTCCGGTCATTGGAACCAACCATTTACGGCTTCGGTTATATGGGGTGTTCAATCATGCTCTCAGTTATACTCGAGCCATGAGGAAATGGTACTGACCGTACTGCCCGACTGGTTCACTGTTATTGTCTCTTGTTTCGTTTGGCAGCGAGGCCCATTATCATACCGTGAGCACGGCCCATTGAATTCTCTAGCTTCCAGTAGAAAAACTCAAACACTAACTATTATTACTCCGATCCTTAAGTGTAGCTTCTTGAATCTAACAAAAACACTAGCTTTTTCAATGAATCGCGGCTGTCCCCTAAAGAAAAGGATGAATCGCCTTGTAACAACTCAGGCAGAAACTGAAACTGGCATAAGGAAACCCTGGCATTTATTCATGGATTATTTACAAGTCAGCCCAGTTCTTAAACGACATCCACCCACATTTCTCAACAACAAAAGGAGCAAACGCTGCATCCACGACCGCGAATGAACAAACCAAGGAAATGAAAAAGGAAAGTTATGCACCAACAGAAACAATGGTGCTTATTTCTCAAGGGAGACACAAACAACAGTATTGTTGTACAGTCTACAGCTTATGGATAGTTTTCATGTCGGCGGCCTCCTTCAGAGTCCCTTGCTCAACATGATCCCACCAGCCCATGAGGAAGTTGTCGACCACCAGCCTGAACCAAGGGGACAGCTTGATGCCGCCTTCCCCTGCATCTGCTTTCTTGAGCAACTGCTTCAGCTCATCGCGGTTCACGTACTTGACGTCGGACACCTCTTCGGGATTCGGGTTGAGCTTCACATCGCGGACCATGAAGAGTAGGTAGTCCACTGAAATAATAACGAATCAACAAATTATAAGTTCCACAAGACGGTGCTTAGAAATACGGATAGGATAACGTGCCACAGAACCAAGTTGCACGGAAACTGGAAGTCCATCAGTGGTGAACAAAGGGCAAGTATTTACGCTCGTGTTCGCCCCATTTTCCATCAGATGGAGCCTTGTAAAGCATCTTCCCAAGTGGAATGAATTGGTCAACAGGTAAATCTTCAGCCTGTATTCCCAGTTCATCAAATAGCTTTCGCTGTGCTGCATTTCTGACCCCTGAACCAAAATAGGAGATTGCAACAGGTACTCGGTAAGATGGAAGCAGCAGCATGGATGGTGCAACTAATGGTACGCAACTGTTCAGCGCTCTTTCAGGTAGATTCATGTACCTTCGCAATTCTCCTCGATGAGCTCAGATTCTCGATATAGAGGGTGGCTACAGCAAGTGTTTGTCCAGACAAGTGGAAATGTCACCTTTGTCATGGACCTTTGCTGTAAAGAGTACAAATATTACAAACTAGCCTATGATGCAAAAGCTTAAAAAATATTTATTTGAGAAACAGTGGAGAAGAACAGTAAACAAAAGCTGCAGACTAAAGTAGAAATAACTATACTAATACATGATTCAGGTTTACTGCGCTGCATTGTTGCTATGTAGTAAGTTGTACTATGCTTCTGTACGTTTCAAGTTTCAACCGAGGGAGGGAAACTGGAAACTGCACTTCCGAAGAGGGGCCTTACCTCCCAAATGATTGATTATGAGCCTAAAAGGCTCGAACTACCCAATCTTGTGCAGACTAAATAACATTTGCAGACAGTATATTCGTGCATCTTCATGTTAGGTGTTAGCCATGATGTAAAAACAAGTGTAATCTATGATGTTTCTCCAGTAAATTGAACTCTGGTTCTAGTGCACGAAATATAATCAGAAGCAAGAACGGCCGTGTTTTATGGCTATAACTGTGGTTATTGTTTGATTCTGCAAATTTCCAAAAAATCAAAACCAATGAGTTAAGTTATCTCAAATATTTTCAAAACATTTCTTTAATTTGACCATTCTGCGTCAGAAAGTAACTTTGTCCATTTAGAAAAGAGATTCAAGAGGCAGCAGCTAAGGCCAGACAAAGGAAAGCTGGAAAATCAAATAAGTTTGGTTCCAATTTCGAGTTGAACTCAAGCTAGATCAGGTATGAGGTATATCCAGAATCTTAGCTTCCTGACAAGCTCAGCTATGCCAAGTTCCTTAATCTGTCTAAGCTTAATCCTTTGATCTTTTCTACCTTCATTCTGTTGTGCACACATCCAGCTCATTTATGTCAAGTATATCTAGTAACTCTAAGCTGGATTGTTCTAACTTATCGGCACATCCAGCTCATCTATGCCAACTCCCTCTAGTACCTCTGACCTTGTACTTTTCCAACTTTACTGCACATCCCAACTCAGACTAAGTTTGATCACACATACCCATCTAGAACACGAGCAGGAATTTTTCATTCTTATTAAAGCTCAGATTGTTCCAAGCCAACCAGAAAAATCACATTCCATTCTGATTGAGAAATATAACGAAAGTGGATCATATTCTTCATACTGTAAATTTCCAATGATTCAAGATCAATGAGTATAGTTATCTCAAATTGTTTCAGAAGATTTCCTCAGTTTGACCATTCTATGTCAGATACTAACTTTGCCCATTTGGAAAACAAATTCAAAATGTAGCAGCTAGGGCCAGAAAAAGGAAAGGTGTAAAACAAAACTAAGGTATATCCAAACTCCTAGCTTGACCTTTTCTACTTTCAGTGTGTTATGCGAACATCCAGCTCTTCTATACCTAGTACCTCTGAGCTAGATTGTTCTAACTTAATGTGTTATGCGAACATCCAGCTCATCTATCCCAACTTCCTCTAGTACCTCTGAGCTTTGTACTTTTAAAACTTTACTGCACATCCAACTCAAATTAAGTTTGATCACATATACCAAGCTAGAACACAGGCAGCAATTTTGCATTCTTAATAAAGCACAGATTGTTCCAAGCCTACCAGAAAAAACACATTCCAAAATGATTGGGAAATATAACGAAAGTGGATCACATTCTTCATACATTGTAAAATCTGAGTAAGATTTACATCTTAAACCAAGACAACCATATTTATGTTGTGTACATACCTGAAGTAACAGCTCGTATTTGGAGTTGAAAAGGAAAACACTGAACGCTCTGTGAAGGGCATGCCCGGATTCTATCTTTTCCATGAGATGGCCTACAATAACAATACTGCGATTAACAAACCAGAGCAGTATCTGCTGAAATAGGTACTTCAGTGGTAGCTTGTCAGTCCAGAACGGAGGAAATGATTTAGACGTACAGTTATACTTAGACTCGTGGCCAGTGACGTTGTCTTGTTCATCCACTAAGATGCACCTGCACGGTAAAATTGAACGCTTCAGTGTTATACTGACAAGAGATGAAATGGAAGCAACGATCTAACTCGGTTTTAGTTTTGCCACTTCGTAACCTAAGTCTGTCAATATGCTACCATCGTCAAGCTAGACAGCAAGGGGGGAAATCACTGCTTATGCTAACCATCCAATCTGGACGAAAGCAATCTTAATGAGCATAATCTTAACTCTATCGCTTGAGACCAGCACACCACCGACGCATCAAACCTAAAGACAAGTCCACGAGCAGACCGGCGGAATTCCACGGCAAACCAAGCAAACAGCAAGTTGACGGGACGAGATTGGGGGCCGGGGCACTCACTCGTCCTCGAACATGAGCCGGCGCTGGACGGCGTCCATCCCTGCGTCCGCCTCGGCGTCGACGGTGCCGGCCTTCCCCATCACGACGGCGGTGGCGGCGAAAGCGGAGCGCCCGCGGAAGGCGAGCGCCGGCCTGGGGAGGAGGCCTGAGGAGGAGACCGCGAGACGAGACGAGGCCCGTCGGAGGCCCAGCGAGGCGGAGGAGAAGAGCACGAGGGAGCGCGCCGCCGATGCCGCCATGGGAGAGGAGAAGGTGCGCCCGACTGCTGGATTTGGGGTTAACTGTTTAGCGAGTGCGTTGGGCGGTCGCTGGTAACGCTGAATAAACAACAGAGAACAGGTCTACCTCGGTTCGGTGTGGCGTGGTAAACCGAGTGAGTCCAATAAAACCATCCTGCGTTTTCAAATTTAACGTTGGCGTACGTAGCCATGTGTGAGATAGCGAGAGTGGCTTTGCCAAATTCATTTCGGCAACATTCGGCAAAACTGTAAAACGTGTTCCATGCATACAATCTGCTTCAAACGCGGCTGCAGATGAGTTTAATTCAGGTGAACTGAACAAGGGAAGGAAAACCACACACAATCAGCACAAGTTCAAAGCAAAGCATTCTATTTCCAATCCACTAACTCGAAACGTCACACAGAACAGACGAAGCACACAAATGTAGTAGCATCGAGTGAACATGCCTACATACGAACTCAGTACTCAATATCCCATAGGCCATACACATGCCACGATACACAAACAAGTAGCAGACCCAAACATAACAAATTGAACTAAAACCACACAAACGAAGATACCATCCGTGCAACTGCGACGGATCCTCTACTCCTGCTCCGCCTCCTCTTCCTCCTCGTAGTCGCCCTCCTCATCAGCAGTAGCATCCTGGTACTGCTGGTACTCAGAGACAAGGTCGTTCATGTTGCTCTCGGCCTCGGTGAACTCCATCTCGTCCATTCCCTCGCCGGTGTACCAGTGCAAGAAAGCCTTCCTCCTGAACATGGCCGTGAACTGCTCGCTCACGCGGCGGAACATCTCCTGGATGGAGGTGGAGTTGCCGACGAAGGTGGACGACATGGAGAGGCCACGTGGCGGGATGTCGCACACGCTCGACTTGACGTTGTTTGGGATCCACTCCACGAAGTATGAGGAGTTCTTGTTCTGCACGTTGATCATCTGCTCGTCAACCTCCTTGGTGCTCATCTTGCCGCGGAACATGGCAGAGGCTGTGAGGTAGCGGCCGTGGCGCGGGTCAGCAGCACACATCATGTTCTTCGAGTCCCACATTTGCTGGGTGAGCTCAGGGACAGTGAGGGAGCGGTACATCTGCGATCCACGAGAGGTGAGCGGCGCAAAGCCCACCATGAAGAAGTGCAGGCGCGGGAAGGGATCAGGTTGACAGCAAGCTTGCGGAGGTCTGAGTTCAGCTGTCCTGGGAAGCGAAGGCAACAGGTGACACCACTCATAGTGGCACTGATCAGGTGGTTCAGGTCACCAACTGTCAACAAAAAGCAAGATTCACATATCAGCAATATTCGCATAATAAGGAGTATTTAACAAGAAATTAACTTGGTGGGTGGATTTTATCATAGCATGACTGATATTTTAGTAGGAGAATATCACAAGCAGCAAAGCAAGCCAACTAAAGAACAATAATTGACTGATATTTTATCATAGCATGTACAATCTTATCAGTCTGAATCAAGGCCCCTACAAGCAGGTTAGAGAACAATAATTGTCTGTAATGCAAGGTGCACCAAGGTGCCGATGGAGATATCAACCAACATTTATCAGTTTACTAATTTACTATTTAAACACAAGTAGGCAGCTACATACAGGGACCAGAAGTCACAACAACAATGTCTACCTTTAGCTATCAAACACGCTAAGCACACCAACTAAGAAAATACTGCCTAACCTTGGCTGTTAAACAAAATAGGCACACCAACTAAGAAATACCATCTCCAGAATGCTCACATATTTCCAGCATACCAAACAAATTCAGCTCCCATCATGGCATTGTCCAGTTGGAGTAAGTTGCAATACCAGAACTAAACTAGCAAAATATGACAATAGACAAACTAACTTAGAAATGCCATCTCCAAAATGATCACATATTTCCAGCAGATCACACTAACTCAACTTCAACATGGGATTGACAAGCTAGGATAAGTTGCTAACAGCATTTCTGGACGCTACAGGCAGGCAGTTTGTATCACCAGAACTAAACTAGCAAAAACATGACAATTGACAGACGAGCTTGTTCGACAAAAAAAATGCAGAAACCACTTACTTAGATGACTGTAAAATGCTATCATTCATGACGTAGCTAACATAATGGTCATTTGTCATTCACATTACTAAGGGAAGTACAAGCAGGTAATCAAACTTGGTATCACAGATCTGCTTACAGCTGGGGGTTGTGAGCTTGAGGGTGCGGAAGCAGATGTCGTAGAGCGCCTCGTTGTCCAGCACCATGCACTCGTCGGCGTTCTCCACCAGCTGGTGGACCGACAGCGTTGCGTTGTAGGGCTCCACAACAGTGTCGGACACCTTGGGCGAGGGGAACACAGAGAAGGTGAGCATCATCCGGTCCGGGTACTCCTCCCGGATCTTGGAAATCAGGAGCGTGCCCATGCCGGACCCTGTGCCGCCACCCAGCGAGTGGCACACCTGGAAGCCTGATTACGAGAAACCCAAAATTCAGAAAAATGCTCGCCTGAATCTGCGGGAATGTAGTAGCAAACATGAGCGCGTGTTGAAAAATAAGAAGGTGAAGGTACCTTGGAGGCAGTCGCAGTTCTCGGCCTCCTTGCGTACGACGTCCATGACGGAGTCGATGAGCTCGGCGCCCTCGGTGTAGTGTCCCTTGGCCCAGTTGTTCCCGGCACCGGACTGGCCGAAGACGAAGTTGTCGGGGCGGAAGATCTGGCCGTATGGCCCGGTGCGGACGGAGTCCATGGTGCCGGGCTCGAGGTCCATGAGCACGGCGCGGGCACGAAGCGGCCGCAGGAGGCCTCGTTGTAGTAGACGTTGACGCGCTCGAGCTGCAGGTCGGCGGTGCCGACGTAGCGGCCCGTGGGGTCGATGCCGTGCTCGTCGCACACCACCTCCCAGAACTTGGACCCGATCTGGTTCCCGCACTGCCCGCCCTGGATGTGCAGGATCTCCCTCATCTTCGCCGCCCTGGGTTGTCTCCTACCTGCGGCAACAACAACGGCGAGAAATGTTAGCCCAGATCTGGGTGAAACAGCATAAATCTCGAACAAAACGAACGAATCGAGGCAGATAAACCGACGGAAATCACGGAGAGCACGGGAGGTGGAGGAATCGGGAGCAAGGCGAAGATTCGGTCGTGGCAATTACCTGAGGATGGGATTGGAGCGTCCGGGTGGAGCAGCGAGGAGGATGGACTGGGGATTGGAGTGTGTGGTTCTGGGTGGCCGGAATGGGGGCGGTTTTTTATAGCGGCGCGTGGGGCTAGGGCACCGGATCGGACGGCCCAGGGCGCGTGAGGGCGCTCGGGAAGATCAGGGCCGTCCGAGTTGGAGGAGCGCGTCGGCGTCGGGTGGCCCGTTGGCCGTTGGGGGGCATTCGGATTTTGAAATTTTTCGGGTGGGCGCTGCGCTGGGCCCTGGTGGAATGACCGGTCTGCCCTCATGCGTCGTTCCGAAGCGAATGGTGGCAGGCCCGATTTCCGAGGAGAGGAGGTGTTTTTTTCTTTGAGTGAAACACGCAAGTTTGAATTTTACGAGTGGGACACCGTTGAAAAGTGGAGGTCGTTTTTCGTTGGTGACATTTTAGCTACTCGTGCACTCGTCTGAGTTTTACCGCTGATGTGTCGCGTTCACGTACGCATGAAGATTCCCAATATTCATTCCCATCCACACGCTTCCTATCTTGCTGAAATTTGTGTTTGTTTAACAATGTGGCACCGGACTGTGCAAAATCTACGGTTTCCCGCAGACTTGTGCTTCATTTATGCTACGGAAGGTTAAATTTGATGTCGCTTTTCATGCTCCGTTGGGAAAACTTCGCGCCCGATCACTCTGGCACGTGCATTTACCATGTTTCTCGTTTGAACATCATGTCATTCATTGTTGGCGTAATTCACAAGGAATTATGTCATTGCAAAGAAAAGAGGTGTGTCAAAAGCCCTCCAGTAAAATCTCTGAAAAAGAATAGGTGGTACGAGCAGGGGCGGAGACAGGGGGTGCTAGCAGGGGCTAGACCCCCTCAATGGATCGCCCCCCTCAATCTTTGACAGTAGCTACTCGTGCTAATTTACTAGTGTATGTGCGCTAATGGCCGGAGATTAGTGCATAATTACTTAGCGCATGGTTAAGTGAATAAGATCTGGACCAGCTAACTGAAGCCTAGTGGCCCATCTCCCTATCGTGGCCTTGTTTCCCGTATCAAAAGTCTCTGATCGATAAATCGTCGCGTGATCGCGTCTTGCTACGTGCTAGGGCACCGCTTGCCGCCACCAGCAGCTCGTCACCAACATATATGCGCCGCCGCTCGTCCGCTACATACGCAGCCGCCCGCCGATCATCGCCCTGATCAGACCATGATATGGCATGGCCGCCTCGATGCTTCGTCTAACGCGTCTGCTGACCACAAGCAGTATGCAACATGTGATTACTGCCTCAGGCTGAATGTTAGGCAGACAAAATGTCTTATCTAATTAAGGTACGTTGTGTATTAGTATTTGTCGTGGTGGGAATCACGCAGATGCCACGAGGTGGCTTATTCTGGGGCCGAACGGATGCTTGTGGTTTCGGGGAGGGATTGCGCGATGGAGTCGCACACGAAGAACACACGAAGAACACGAAGAACAAGCAAGAACAAGAACAAGAACCGCAAGAACACAAAGCACACACGATGTACCCTGCTTCGGGGCCCTCGTGAGGAGGTAAAACCCCTACTGCAGCACTAGCCTACTTGGTGTATTCTCCTCTTTGTATATGATTTGTACATGTGCTCCTCGAGCTGTGAAGATCTAGCAATGGAGAGGAACTCCAGGAAGAAGAAAGCTCCAGTGAGCAAGAGGAAGAAGAGAGAGCCCAGGGGCTGTGCGTGTGGTCGCCCGTGCCTCCAGCTCCCCCCCTGGTGCTCTTTATAAAAAGAGAGCCCAGTGGACAATGGTTGGCCCACACACACTGTTCACGCACTGTAGCACAGTTGACTCCGATGGGATGGGCTTCTTTGTCTTCTAGCTTCTGTCTCCGGCATCTCCGGGAGATGCCGTCCTTGCCTTTGTCTTCTAGCCATTGTCTCTGGCATCTCCACGTCCTCTTCTTATCCTCTCCCGAAGATATTTGTGACGATCCGGATAAAGATATTCCGGCATCGGCGGAGATGATCCGGTTAAGGATGACCCGGCATCGGTGGAGATGATCCGGTCGAGGTAGTGGTGGGATTGCTTGGTCAATGGGACGTCGAGGTAGCGACCCGGATAGCAGCATGTCGGTTAACAAGTGACTCGGACCAGCGACTACCGAGCCTTCCGCTTACGGAGCTAGGTGGACCTCAGCCCGTTCGAGTCAACTGGAGGAGCTGGTTCGCTTAGAGATCCGGCCAGCGTGGCCCAACTCGGTTTCCAGGTTCGGTCCAGCTGATGCAAGCCGACCTCTGTCCAACCAAATGACCAGGATGGCCCCAAATGAGTTAACCGGGTCGTGGCCCATCCGGGGTATGCATGCTGGTCCGGCCGGGTAAGTGGAGCAAGGGCCCAGCCGAGTAAGGGAACGTGATTCGATCCGGAGCTGAAGACTCGACCACTGCTGAACTGGGCAGCGATCCATCAAGGTAAGCTCTGGCCCGTGGAGCCAGCCTGACGCATTAGGCCCACCCGAGTCAGGGGACAGTGGAGGCCCAACCGAGTTAGGAGGTGATTCGGTTCAACCCGGGGAGTGATCCGGTCCAGCCTGGGAGAGGTTCACCTCGGCCCAACCGAGGTCCACCAGCGCTGGGAGATGGCAGCCTGGGAAGCTCGGCCCAATCCGGATTGCTGCTGTCTCTGCCCATCCGAAATGATGAGATCTCTGTCCAGCACGGGAAAATGAACCTCGGCTCCACCGAAACAAATGGACTCCTGCCTAGCAGAAGCAACCGCAGTATGATTCGGCCCAGTTTGCCACTTCTTCCCTTTTTCTTTATCTTCGGACTGTCTAATCACTGCTTTATCTCTCTTATTAACACAACCAAACCAACAACTTTGGGGTACCCGGGGTCACATCCCCGACAGTATTGCAACTGAATTCATACATGCCACAAGTTAACTTTTGGTCAGATAAACAGAAATTGCATATCGATTTGTATACTACTACCATAGAATTGAAAGACAAAATCCATATAGAATAATTGAAACTACAATTTGTTTATTACAAAAATATGATTCAAAAATGAAGAGGAAGACACAATGATTTGTCACTTGTCAATTTATATATTTATGCTATATTTAATATATTGTGTTATAGTATTTTATCCATGTTCGCTACTGTAAACAAAAATCCATGCCGTTAAGTGGTCGTTGTCTTCCTCGCCCCCTCTATAGTCAAATCCTGGCTCCGCCCCTGGGTACGAGCATATTCAACGGGCGGAGGGAGGGGGATGTGTCTAGATGTCCTCATATTATGTATGTTTGGGGGGCCATTTGGAGACAGCGTCCGACAGATTTCGGGCAGTGCCTCCAATAGCAGCACACAACGGACCGACTCCTAACCATTTTTGGCTATTTTATGCCACTTTGACATTGGCTTAATCTCAAACTGCGTCCTTGGATATGGGTGTGGATCGAGATTTCCTGGTAACGGATAGGAAGACTTTGGGTCTGACAACCTCCCATGAGGGCAATTGGATCGATCTAGCTTCGGCAAGTGCTCCACACATTGATCTTTGGTGGGAATCGTTGTTGAGCCACGTGGTATCCTACGCTAGCACAAAAAACAAATTTTCTACCGCTCGACGCCAGGAACAATGTGAAGTGCTTAGGTCACGGGTTTACTGCTAGATTTGTATGTGTGTAGCTTGATGAAGCACCTCGGGGCAGTGCAAGCCAAATTGTCTGATCCCTTGAACAACTCCTAGAGGATCATGAGTACTTCATCGAGCATTGCACGCACAACGCCTTCATGGTATCGACACGTTTAATATGGAACATGAAGCGGCGGATTGATAGATCCGTTTGCACGAATTGGGAAGGGTGGTGGCTAGGGTTTCCAACATGTTGAACAAAAGCGCATTCATGTGCTTGATTTTTTTTTCCATGTGTTTGAGTGAACGTGGATTAAGGAGACCCCAAAGCGAACGAGCTGGTTTTAATTCCATGTGTTTGAGTGACGTGGATTGTTGACCCCTCGAAAAGAAAAATATTCAAAATAACATGCCGGAAGCAAAAAGATGAAGATGTCCTTTCCATTTTTCTAGTATAAGGGATTGGGGCCTTGGGGGTGGTATGGTACTTGCCCAACTCTTTTCCACACCATATTGATTTTTCTTGAGTATAGGTCGTGGGTACAAAATTTTACTCACATTACCCATGGATATAAAAAAATACCCACACTCATACCTGATGAATAACCTTGCCCACCGGGTACCACCAGATGGATCGGGTACACATTTAGTTTACAATTTCACATTCATGATACTCCGTTCACTAATGTAAGATCTTTTAGCTATTTCAGTATTGACTAGATATACATAATAAAATGAGTGAACATATGTACTAAAATACGTCTACATATATATGAATTAAAAAAACTAGAAGATCTTATAATAGTGAACGGAGGGAGTAGCACATTTGACAAAAAATAGTTGTATCAACCCAATATAGGATATACACGACTACATGACAATTATCACAATTTAAAATCCCATTCTCAGAAAAAAATGCAAATCCATTAAAAGTACACGGATACATATTAGACCAAAAATGAGTTGGGTTTGGTTATAAGCATGGAAATAACACCGCACCCATGTTCGCAGTGGCGGATCCAAGAGTAACTAGGGGTTGCATAGGACACCGGGTAAATTTTGTTTTCTTTGCAAATTTTCATCTTATGTGCTACCCCTTGTCAGTTTTGGAACCAACATGCACCCCGATCCCCACTTCTCTAGCTCCGCTAACTGATCTTCGTGTATGGATAGCTGACATGGTGTAAAAAAATCCATACCCATGCGTAAAATCATTGTTTCGTAACCGGATGACTTTGTTTCTCGTGCAAAGCCAGGAGGTCGATACCAACTCAAGCGTGTCGGATATTGTAACCAAATCCGTATCCGAAGGGAGAGGGTACCAACTTGCTTTGTTCATCTCCGGGCCACCTCCAACGGCCCAGCGCATATGGACATGCGTTGTCCTAATCTGTCCTTCCGGATAGAGGAGCCCCTCCAACGGCCCGGCGCAAAGGGACAACTGTCCGCGCGGACAGGTTTTCGGCCCCAAACCTGGCCCAAGTTTGGTCCAGATTTGGGGGAGAAAACAGACAGCCAGACGGTCCGCCCTTGTCCTCCCTTGTCCGCGCCTGGCCCAGTGGCCAGCCACAGATTCCCCCTTCCCACACAAACCCTCTCCCTCTCCCACCCTCCGCCGCCGATCTAGCTACCGCCGCCGGCCACGATGGAGGACGGACTCTCGGCGGCCACGGCCGCAGCCGGCGCCGCCCTGTTGACGGTGAAGGAGCGGTTGCCGGTGTCCGACAAGAGGGCAGAGCGGAGGGAGAAGAAGCGGGCGAAGGACGCCGCGGCCGTCGCGGCCGTCTTGGCCGCCGCCGAGAAGGAGCGGATGGCCGCCATCGAGGCCCGCGCTGCGGCCGACGTCATAGCCACTCAGGCCGCGGCCCGGGCGGTGCTTCTCCTCGGCGGCCTCATTCCCGCCGCTGTCCCCGCTGTCGTGGCCTCGGCGGCGAGTTCGGCCTCGTCCGCCAAAGGGAAGCCGCCAAGGTCAGCGTCCCCCGTTCTCTCTACGGCCTCGCCCGCGGCTGTCCCCGCGGCTGGCGTATCGCGGCTCGGGTCCGGCGAGGCGTCACCGGAGATGGGCACACATGTCCCCGCAGGCCCTGCGGCGCCCCCCATCGACCTCAACGTCACGCCGGCCGCCAGCGGCAAGCCGAAGAGCCGGTCAATGTTGAAGGCGGGCAGCATACCCGACCCTCGGGTGCTCGATTTTGAGGAGACACCCATGACACCGTCCAACCCGGCCTTCTTCGACGAGGTCGGCAATGACGAATGTTTCATGGACGACATGATGTTCACCGGCCCAAACTTCATCAACACCGAAGACGCCGAGACACAAGACCCAACCGGCCATGGTGAGACACTACCCGAAGGTGAGACACAAGCCGAGCGTGTCTCAATTGACGATGAGCCTCTCGACTTTGATGAGGAGCACGCCAACCTCATCGCCAACCTCAAGAAGAGGAATGCCCGCACGGCGTCGTACACGGACATGGAGGATAAAGTCCTTTGTGAGACGTGGATGACGGTGAGCCAAAATGCCACCGTTGGTGCTCAACAAAAGGGCTCGACGTTTTGGATTCGGGTTCACAAGCACTTCCATGAGACAAGAAAGTTGCGTCCCTACCAAATTGAGAGTGATCGGAATGAGGGGTCTCTTAGCAAGAGATGGTCACACATTCAAACCGAATGTAGCAAATTTCAAGCCTCCTATGATCGTATGAAGGCCCGGAAGGTGAGTGGGGTTGGCATTGATGTCCTTGGGTTTCAAGCAATGGACTTCTTCAAGAAGGTGTACAAGACCAAGTTCAACTTGGTGCATTATTGGGAGATGATCAAGGGATGCCCCAAGTGGATCGAGCTATACAACTCTTTGAAGAAAGGATCGAAGAAAAGGGCGAATGAAGATGATGAAGAGGTTCAACTCGGCCAAGATGAAAATGGCCGGGCGGTGCGGCCGAGAGGACACAAGGCCACAGCCCAAGATGCCAAGCGCGAGGAAGCCGCGGCCAAATTGGAGGCAACGTTGAAGGATTGCTCGAAAATAAGGAGTCCTCCATCACCGCAAGGTATGTCGAGAAACGCAAAGATAAGGAGGAGGCCATGGCATGCTATGTTGCAATGCAAAATAAGAAGCTTGAGATAGAAGCCAACCGAATCAAGAACGAGGTGGAGCGCAACAAGCTCGCGGTGATGGCCGAGGAGAACCGGATCATAATGGCCGACTTGACCACCATGGACCCGGAGACAAGAGCTTGGGTGCTCAAGAAGCAAAAGATCATTCGTGAGCGTGGTGATATTTGATTTGCATCTTGTTTATTTGTCAAACTAATTTCTATCGTTTGCTATTTATGTGTATTTTGAACTTTGGCTCATTTGAACTATGTCTTTGAATGTTTGTATCCATATTAATATTTGAATGTTTGTATCCATATTTGTTTCAAATGTGTGCAAATGTGTTGTCCCAGGACAGATGCGGCCGGCCGTTGGGAGCACCTCCACCCCAAAAGGGACAGAGGCCAAAATCTGTCCGCGGTCCGCCCAAAGCGGACTGAATCGGTCCGCTTTGGCTGTCCGGATGCGCTGGGCCGTTGGAGGTGCCCACACATCACAAGCAATTCGTCCTGGCACTCGTCATTTGTTGCAGATCACTGAACGGTGAATGTTCCATCGTTGTTCACTTGCTCTGTTCATCGCCGCTTACCTACACCGATCCAAAAACACCGAAGCATCGATCTCATCTTATGGTGACATATAACACTGGATTCTCCCAACGACCGCTGACAGGTGCATGTGAAGTAGTAGCGGTGTACAGATGGGCAACCAATTAGCTCTCGGATCGTTGTCTTACCTGCCTCTGCGTGTCTCGTTGTTTATGTAGGCATCGATCTATCGGCACCTTCTTTATCTAACCACCGGCCTGTTCCCCCGTCTCTCCTTGATCCAGACACACTGATTCCCAGTCCTTGTGCTGCCTGGATGTTGGAATCGTGATCAGGGTGTCACTAGTGAGCTTTCACATGCAGCTACGCACAAATATACAAGATTTCGTACTTATCCGTAATCCATCCATGTTCAGGGGAGCATCATTGCTCGTTGGCATTCGCTGAACTTCGCTGCCTAACTAGTCAGTGACACGTGAGTGTGAGTGTGAGTGTGAGTGTGAGTGTGAAGACTGTACAACTTCTGATCAGGTATCGTTTGTTCCATTTGCTTGTGCAAGATAATTGATTTCAACCAGGCCAGGACATATGAATAGCTCTGTGAATATGATCCACCCATGACCCATTCCCTTCTTTTTATTAGCGGGAAGAAAACGATATTACATCGGCGACATTACAGAAAGGTCCACAAAGAAACCAAAATTACACCCAAGCCCTCCTGCAAGACAACCACGGCGGCGACACAGCGCTGTCGGTGGCGCGCCGTCGCTGCTGCTCCCCTCATCGCCTTGGATCAGGAGCAGTCCCCATGCGAGCG
Source organism: Poa pratensis (assembly GCA_947311845.1). NCBI lineage: Eukaryota > Viridiplantae > Streptophyta > Magnoliopsida > Poales > Poaceae > Poa > Poa pratensis. The sequence continues at coordinate 28,989,889 of CAMZMU010000059.1, read as the reverse complement.
GGAAGTCACCGAGCACCGGTCCAAGAGGGCCCACGCCGGAAGCCCCGTCGTCGTCGCGCCGACCATCAACATCGTCTTCCTCAGATACTTCACAAGCCAGATCCGCCGTCCACGAAATCCGGCGCGGGGAAGTCGCACACGGCCACTCCACGGAGCAGCGAGCACGACGAAGGCGGAGGATCGACGACAGAGCTCCAAGGAGCGCCGCCAACGGAGGGGAAGATCTCCACCTGCAAAATCCACTCCGGCCACGCCGCCACCACCCCGACGCCGCCGGCTGGATGCCCTAAACCATCCTATGCTATGTACACGTCGCGAATCGGGGTTCCCCCGTCCTCCCGCCGCCGGAGCGGCCGGCGGAGGGCGAGGCAACCGCCGATTCGGCGACGGTGAGGTGGATCGCCTGGGATCGCCCAAAAATCGCCCTTTAGTTACTGTAGACGGGAAGGGAAAGGTCCAAGGTCCTGTTTGTATATTCATGACCCATTCCCTTCGTCTTGGAGCCTATCCCCATCAGCTCAGCGGCGGTACCACCATGTGGCTTTGCTCGGGGAACGGCCTACCGGGATCTCATGTCTAGCTCTCCCGGTTCCCCGCCATGGTTAGGCACAAGCTGATCTGTGACGTGGCAACAGAGGAATCGGCAAAACCAAATACACTGTGGAGTATGATAAGAATGATCCAAGTCCGGTGAAAGAGGTCAAAACCGTGTTTGCCAAAAATGCAAGGATCATTGCCTCACTGTCTGAGGAGTGGGAGGGTACACCGAACGGCGAACGGCAAGTACCAGTTAACACTGCTAGAGGAAAACCGGGTCGCCGACTCGGCGACTCGCCGTCGAGTTGACATCTTGTAACTTTTTAATGTGGGCATGCGCCAGTCACACGGTTGGAAAGGGGCTAATCCGTCACCTGTGATCGGTGCCGTTTTTCTTTCTCTCTCGAAGCAAGTTCCTAAGAATTCGAAGAGTCGACCAGCTCAAGAGCTTTCCACATTTTGCTTTTGGAATTGTCAGTTTTGTTTGCACAGCACACATTTGCACCTAATTGGTTGTCCTGTCCTTTTATCTACAAGATGTATTCAGTGCAACATGTCCCGCACACATTTCCATCGCAGTCATTATTTTAGCTGCCTTTTTGGTTGGATCTCACTTAAAATCCTTTGCTTCCGCCGGCCGAATTCAGTTATTAACAACAGAATCTTAACCTGCAAATAATGGTTCAATTCTGCGTCGAATATAAAGGCCGGCGCGTTTGGTAGCCAGCATCAGTTTTTCATCTCACTGGGGCAGGCTCTCCAGGGCCCTGCTGAGCAAATACAGTCTTTGAGCCGTGTTGTGTAGTTCGTTTGGTGGGCCGCAGCCACTCCAGCCAGACCGAGTGTATACAGCTAAACCAAACAACATGCTATGTTGTTGGTGATGATTACTCTCACCTCTTTTCACTTAGGTATAGTTACCTCTCACCACCACACGAGCGGCGAGCATGACAACGACACGGGCGGCGGCGGTGAAGGTGAGGAGACGACATGGCGTCAGACCTGGACGACATGGCGGCGGAGCTGGACGGTGAGGAGACGGCATGGCAGCTGCGGAGCTCGACGGCAACGACACGGCATGGCGGCGGCAGAGCTCGACGACGACGAGTTAGAGCGGAGGTTGAAGAAGTCGCATACACCAATAACAGTCTAAATACGCATCTTATAGTACAACATCTATCCATCTACAAGCACCGAAACATAAAACTTACAACACGAAAGTTGTGCGGAATGACGAGGTGAAGCTACTCCTAGAAGGAAATCGAAAACGGTCGACTGTGTGCGATAAGTTTGACGAAATTCGTCCAAAAAAGTTTCAGACAAGAACACGAAACTAGAGCCTCACGGTTAACGAAAGTTCGAGCTGATTGCCGGAATATAACCGCAACATCAAAACGCATCATTTTGGTGTAGAACTTATTTCGAACCGAGCAGTGTATCACTGATTACAATGAAGGGGATGAAGTAAGAATAAGAAGAGTGAGAGGAAACGAAGATAATATACAGAGCTCACATCGATGGAGAAAGAACGGGCCTGGCTCCAGGGAAACAGCCGATTCAGCCGTTCCTATGGGGTCTGGCCCGAGGCTGCTTTTAAAAGCGTGTGGACCAAAAACTTGGTTGCACGCAGCCAAACGCGTGGCCTGGTGACTCACAGAAAGTTCAAAGGGTGTTATGTTAGCTGGCAATGGCTGATCTGACCACTAGCAGGCTAGCCATCATGGTCCTAAACCAAAAGTGCCCGGTTGGAGAATTCAACATGTGCGAAGTTGCGGCAACCTGGATACGATGTTCCACTCACTCATGACTAGCTGCAGGTGCAGAGTTCCTCCTGCTTTGTTAGACTCCGTGGACGATCTCTGCTTCACCAGTAAACTGATCGGTACATTGGTGCGGGCTCAGTGGTTCACTAGCTGCTTCACAAGTAAACTTCCCTTGTCGCCTGGTTGGGGAGGTGCCCATGTCTCCTCCAGTACTTGCAGCACCTAGTGTCAAAGAAGGCCATCCTGAATTCCCGATGCAGGATGCGCTAGGGTAAAAAAGGTGTTGTCGAATAAATATGACTACTCCCAGCAACCAGCCTCTGCCCGTTTCCACCGTTCCTTAACAAGCTTCATCGCTGCATTTTCCTGATCATGAGATTTCCAAAGCAGGGTAAAGCACGGTTTATCAACTTACATGAGTCTGAGCATAGAACATGAATTTACTGCTACTTTTCTTATCTGGTTTGTGTATTCTATTCTTATGAAACACACATGTACCAGGTTCACTTTGATTACAGGTATAGGCCACGCCAAGTTCTGAAAGATCACTTAGGAAGAGATGGCATAATTAGCATTCAGAATAGAAGGAGGCACCAACTATTGCAGTTCAGGACACTTGTGCTGCAGAGCATTCAAAGCTCTTGGTTCTTCCTCCTTGACTGAACTACGTTATTAAGAAGAGAAAAGGATTTGTTCAAAAAGAAGAGAAAAGGAGACTGCCGTGGACCTCTTAAGTCTTAACTTTAATCTACTCAATAATGCATTTGTCAAATACCAACTGTATGTAGTATAGTATAACAGTAGAAAAGAGAGAGACACACACAAATTTATTATGTTCTTTCAAATGGTCTGCCCTTGTCAGGCTGAAAAGATGGGATTGCTGATTTCGTCTACCTGTTCCACATTGGGCACCCCAGATCAAACTCAACCAAAGAAGAAGAAAATATGAGAGCTTTGTGCAACTATGGCAAAAAAAAAGAGAGTAAAACACTATGGATTGATTGCACTCAAATTTCTGTTTTTTCAATTGGTGTTGCACATTCTGATCACTGAAATTGAACTACCAATCATCACTGGTTCATAAGTGACGAGTTAGCTTCCCAAACACTTCAATTGGACCTCACTCTACCAGCTTTCTTGTTCATTCTATAACAACAAACAGATCCTCAATTTCCTTGATTGGTGGCAATTTATAAGAACGATGCAGTAGCTCAAACTGACATTGCATAACCATACTCCTTGGCGGTCTCACTGCCAGAGCAGCACAATCTTCACAAAACTGCCCAAGCAAATCCTACCAAGAACAAAACATTGGCCAAGCAACGCAATCTTCACAAAACTGCCTAAGCAAATCCTACCAAGACTAACATTGGCCGATGACATCAACGCTCGTCTTCCCTGGGAACACACCGAAGCCTTCGAAAGGGATCACACCGTTGAAAGCCAGGATAACATCAGGGATCTCGATCGGGGGCAGCTGCACATACACCCGCAAGAACCGTTCCGCGGTGGTCACGAGCACCGAGGGCATCCGATGATTCGCCTCTGGCTTCCCTTCCTTCCTCAGTAGGGCGAACACCGCACACCTCCTGGAAAGTGTCGTCGTATCGGCATCTGAGATAGGAGACGGGGTCCTGCTAGTCGAGGGTGAACCTAGGGCAAGAAGGTGGACGTCGTCGAGGTCGGGATTGTACACGGCGGTTTACCCAGCTTCAGGCTCCACGGCGGTGGCGGAGTCCTACGTGCTGATATAATTCACTATGAGGCAAATAGCCGATGTACAGGTTACAATGAGGTTGATTGTATGAGAGTATAAAAGTATGCCCTAAAGGCTTCCCGTGGTCTGGCTTATATAGGCGGCCGGACCTAGTGTTACAAGGTGATTACGTATCCGGCAAGCATACAGAGTCCTAAACCTAGTCGGCAAGTCTGCCGCCTTCCGTCTTGGTCTTGGTGGCTTCATGGGATTCGGTCTTGGGCCTCCACGTTGCCGGCATCCGCCTTCCTTGGTCGTCAGCTATCTGGGCCGCCCGGCAGGCAAAGCCTTCACCACCACTGCGGGCCACCCTGGACTAGCCGGATTGATCCATGCTGGTGATACCCCTAGTTGGTATATCCCCAACATTAGCCCCTGGAAGGTTCGAGTTCTTCAGGCGTCGTCTTCTTTTGTCGGCTAGTTCCGTCTTGTTCTTGACGTTGCAGGCGGCTGAAGAGCTTGAAACATTCCACCGTTGAATCAGGCGGTAGTCCGACTAAAGTTGTCGGACGCAATGCCGCCAACATGGGAAAGACGGCCTGACCGTTGTCAGGAATCTTTCACGCAGTGTCTCGCCATGTTAACTGGTTAAGTCGATAGTTGACGTGTCCATGTCATCCTTGGTCCACGACAGTTTGGACTCAAGGAAAGATGGGGTGGCGTCATAATGGCATCTCTGCCGTGCCACGGAGGCGATGATGGCGGCCGTATCGCTGACGACAAGGCGGCTGTGCCATGGAGACGATATAATGGCTGCCGTGTCGCTGGCGACAAGGCTGTCGTGCCACGTTAGCAATTAAGTCAGAACATGGAGCTTTATTGTTTCGTACCAATCGATGCCTCCCCAAACTGGTCGGGTTTGAGCGATCGGAAATAATAGCTAGTTATCTAGCGATGAATTTGTTCAAGCCTGATGCAATGATGGCGGCGTCCCGCTGACATCGTTAACACGGCAAGATTTTAATGACTTGAATAGCCAGCTATGCACGTGACGCGGCGTAGCTCAATTGTGCGAAGCAATGCTTGCCTGTCGTACATGTAGATTAGCAAACTTGCCGGAAAATCCATGCATGAATCATGTGGCCTTGTAAATTAATGCTACTTGAAGTAGTACATGACTATGACTTGTCTTATGTACGCATGTAGACCCACGGCGGATTTGATCATCGCCGTAAGTCTGCATCTCTTATTTTGTTGCTGGATGGTTTGGCTCCGATCTAAGACATCTTCTCAGCTTGCCTGGACCGCGTACGCGAATATTTTTAGGGATTGAATTGGATCCCATCTAGATAGTTCCGCGTACGACATGAGATTGCCACCAGCCACGGAGGCGGTCGTGACGACGAGGCGGCCGTGCCACGGAGGCGGCCTTGTTGCTGACAACTAGGCGGCCATGTCGCCGACGATGGAGCTGCATGTGATGCAGCCCCCAAGTATTGGGCGAAGGTGTTGTCGATGTCAAGCCCCCTAGCATCTGGCGAGGGGTAGTGTCGATGTCGAGCCCCCGAGTTTCGTTCGTCAGGAGTTTTCCTGATCCGCCTATCTGCAACCCCCGAGCGTTGAGTTGACGTACTTGAAAGTCGGCTCGATGCTCAGAAGAACTTCTGGCGTTGTAGATCGAATGACTATAGTTGTCGAGGTTTGTGCCGCCTTGACGGAAAGGCATCTCGAGACTTGATGAAAATGCTGCGACTGCAGCCCCCGATTGTTAAGTGTCCTGCACAGTAAACATAGCTGCATTAAGATGTACTTTTAATGTAAGCTGGAAAATGTTAAGGCCTGGGCCGGTAGTTTTTGAATAAACACTTAGGGGTTGCAAATTTTATTTGGCCCTGATGGCGTGTAGTTGACGGGAGAAATATTCTGCAGGAAGCTTCGTATCTTCCCCGACAACGGCGCCAGAAAGCACTCTTGATGGCCCTTCACGTAGTTACCTGCGTGAAAAGTAAATGGGTTAGGTTGACACTCCAAGTGCAGAGTGTGTAGTAAGTGGAAGACGTGTTTTCCCCACGAGGGGTGACTCGAGGGTTTAATATCGAACTCTCGGGGAATCAGTAGTGAAGATTTATCTTTCCTATCCTTCTTTTGGTTACCTACAAAACAAAGTAAATGTTTTGGTCCTCAACCTCACCTAGTGGTTGTCAAGCACAAGGTGTGAGAATGATATCAAGATAATATGCAATGCAAACAAGAAATAAATATGCAATGATGGTAAATAAATATGCAAAGATGGTGGTAGCAATGATAAATGATATTTTTGGATTTTATATGATGAATGCAAGATGGAAAAGTGTTTTTCTATTTTTGGATTTTTAAATGGCAGAAAATGGTAAAGTGGTAAAAGTTGTTGGAAAGGTGTTTCTTATGATTAAAAATGGACCGGGGTTCATGGTTTCACAAATGCACTCTCTCTTTATTAAAGTGGTAGACAATGGAACACTAGACTTGACATATGAGATTGTAACACAACAGTTTAATGACAAGTTATAATTATATGGACATTACGTCCTAACATAGAGACCTTTTGGTTATTAGTCTCTCTTATACTCCACCAAGATGCGAACTAAATCATAACACCTCAGTAATTAAGATAACTTAGAGTATAGCAATAAGTATCATGACATGAAATTAAAATAAGAACATGCTAGATCTAGTCACGGAGTAGTGGCAATGGTCACACCCACATCTCCGGTAGCATGGTATTTCTTTTTATCCCTAGTGAGGCAACAAAGTAAGGTAAAGATACCCAAGTGGATCGCAGAACTTTCTATCACGTTCACTGCACTAGCCACCCCCCGTTACTCCAACTAATGCACACGTTCCCCCTCACACGCTCTCATAAACATGCTTGATCATTACAAGTAAATAAGAACGGGGTACATAATATGCATCTAGTTTCATAACTGAAATAAAACCATTGCAATCTCAAACATATATTAACTCATAAAAAGATTCACCACAAAGGTATTACATAGATGACCGTAATCATGTTCAGCAGGTTATACGGTACTAATTAGTGAAACTCGAGAGAGAGATACATAAGTTACTTCCACAAACCCATAGTCCAGAGGTGGACTACTCCCTCTTCATCATGGAGACGGTGGAGAAGTCGTTGGAGAAGATGGAGACCATGCCGGCAGCGCCCCGCCGGAGTTTTCCCCCTCTAATCTGCAACTCCAGATCTCTGTTTCGGTATTTCTGTGTTTCTGCGGCGCTCCTTCCAGAGAACGTCGAGGAACTATTTTTATAGGCGGTTTTAGGTCAAAACGGAGTCGGTAGAGGAAAGATCGACGGCAGCGGAGCTCCGAGGCTCCAGATGGTGGGTCCCACGCGGCCCATGTACCTGGCCGCGTGGGCCACCCCCTTTTGGGCCTCGGGCCTCCGCTTGTTTGCTTCCTTCGCTCACACGCTTTATTCCTTCCAAAAACTGATGCTCGCAAATTTCCAGGTCATTTGGACGTCGTTTGGATCCCTGAAACATTAAAATATAGAAATAGAGTTTTCTGCCTGCGCAGGGTTAATTCCATAAAAATAGGAAAATCATGAAATATTCCATAAATCATTATAAAACAGTGATATAACCCTTATATGATGCAAATATGACTGGAATATAAGTAAAATAATGCAAAGTTCATGTATATATTTTACATGCATCAGACCCGCCTTAATATTTATCTGGCATATATGCTTAACTTTTTGTATGTTGGCGGTACCGCAGCGCGGTTACTTCAGCTGAGTCCAGGGCTGGTACCAAATAGTTTAGACTCAGAGACCAAAGCCGACGTCTTGGTGCCAAAAACATACTACTAGGCAACCCACATATAAACAATCAGAATAAGGATATTAGGCGGTGCAAAATGATTGCTTAATTTGGTCCGAAGGCGGTAAGTATCGAAAAGTTTGAACCACTTAGCACAGAGCAGATTATAGGTAACTTTGATACTAAGAGTATATGATCATGCGAAAAGACAAAAGACGGCATGATCTCAGAGCATAATGAGCAAACCATAGACTTTTATTTCATGACCATATGATTAATTAAATGTTATAAAGAACTTATCTTTTTTATGTATGCGGACGTCGATGTCGAGAAGGGTGAGTCGGAAGACGGCAGTCCCAGGCTGAAGAAGACATCTCCTAGGATATAGGCGGCAGCCCCAGGATGTAGGCGGCAGCTTCCGAGTTCTCCTCTTATGCTTGCCAATTAGCGATTAAGCCGGAACCCGAAGATAAATTTGCCGGAAAGGCGGCGTACCGCGTCGGAACGTGATGATAAATATGTTGAAAAGCGTTGCGCCGCGTTAGCGATTAAGCCGGAACGCGACGATAAATACGTCGGAGAGGCGTTGTGTCGTGTTAGCAATTAAACCGGAATACGACGATAAATATGCCGGACAGGCGGCGTTCCACGTTAGCAATTAAGCTAAAACGCGAAGCTAGACTGTTTTGTACTGATCGATGTCTTTCCAAACTGGTCAGGTTCGGGCGATCAGAAATAACATCTAGCGATCTGATGATGAATGCGTCTAAACTGATCGCAATGACGACGGCGTCCCGCCTAACATTGCAGATATGATAAGACTGTAATTTGACGACTTGATTTGTCGACTGCATTTGGTCAAAAACGAAGACACAGATGTAGTGGACAGTACATCTGGCCGTTTGACTTTGAACGATTGAAGCATGGCATGCTTGCCGGAAAGTCCATGCATGCACGTATGATTCTCCTTTGTTTAATTGTCCTCACGTAATTGCTTGCCCTTGGAAATCGATCCAGCTGATGGACTCTTTTTCCTAGGGACATGAAGCACGTGATTTGGCTATGTTGGCATGTACGTGAAGTTCACGGATCGATCCGATTTAGAATCGAACAAAGACATGCCAAAAAACTGCTTGCAATCGCACGCCTCCGATTCCGCCGGGATCGGCTTCGTAGCCTGATCGACAGCGATTTCTCGGGACTTGATCCGCTTTTCCATGGTCATGAACCGCCGGAGCGTTCTGACGGACATGGAGCTGTTATCTTAGCCCATTGTTGTCATGGAGACGGAAACCTGGCGCAGACGCGGAGGTCGACCGAGGCGCGGCTGCCGGCTCGGGCGCGCGATTTTTCGTAGATGTCGGGATGTTCCGCCACCTCGAACGAGACGATATGGGCGAGTACTTGTCGGCCGTACTGCCGTCAATCGCTAGGCGATGCAGCGACGTACAGCGAGCATCGTTGTGGATGAATTTGATGACGACAAAACAAATGATCCAGCTAGATTCGATCTAGCGGCCGTTGTCGATGAAGATGATGGATCCCGCCTGAAATGTGACGCCCGACGCCTTAGGCCCCACGGGGGCGTCAACTGTCGTCGTATCGGCATCTGAGATAGGAGACGGGTCCTGCTAGCCGAGGGTGAACGTAGGGCAAGAAGGTGGACGTCGTCGAGGTCGGGATTGTACACGGCGGTTTACCCAGCTTCAGGCTCCACGGCGGTGGCGGAGCCCTACGTGCTGCTATAATTCACTATGAGGCAAATAGCCGATGTACATGTTACAATGAGGTTGATTGTATGAGAGTATGAAAGTATGCCCTAAAGGCTTCCCGTGGTCCGGCTTATATAGGCGGCCGGACCTAGGGTTACAAGGTGATTACGTATCCGGCAAGCATACAGAGTCCTAAACCTAGCCGGCAAGTCTGCCGCCTTCCGTCTTGGTCTTGGTGGCCTCATGGGCTTCAGTCTTGGGCCTCCACGTTGCCGGCATCCGCCTTCCTTGGTCGTCAGCTATCTGGGCCGCCCGGCAGGCAAAGCCTTCACCACCACTGCGGGCCACCCTGGACTAGCCGGATTGATCCATGCTGGTGATACCCCTAGTTGGTATATCCCCAACAGAAAGGCTCTCCAAGCTCCGTACCAGGATGTTGGGATAGCTCACGATTTCTTCCAGGCTCAACCCCGCCTTCTCGACCAAGAATCTGACGATCTTCTTTATCTTCTCCTCGGAAATCACCATCGAGGCCGGGTACCGCCGCATGATTAAGCTAAAACTGCCCTTCTCGAAACCGAGGCTCTGGTAAAGTGCAACCTTCCTCTCTAGTGTGGGGGTCTTCATCTTGGAAAGGATTGCAAACATGTGGATGACCATGGGGTCACGGGATTCCATGCCAAAGCTCTTGATGGCCTGGACGATCTCAGCCAAGCGGTCGGGGCCCTGCAGGATGGCGCCGGGCTGGAGAGCGATGAGCTTGGAGACGTCCCCCGGTGGCACTCCGTGGACATCCCATAGCGTGGGGAGCGCGAGGTTGAGGGTAGTCTTGGGGTTGCAGCGGGCGACGAACGGCATCTGGCAGAGCGCGATGACGACGAGGAGGACGCGCCGCCGCATGCACGACGCAGAGACGGGTAGCTTCCGCGTTGTGCCGATTGAAGTGTCTGACGAGGCGCCGAAGGAGGTGGTGGTGATCTCCGTGGGCAGCGGGCGAATCGTGCACTTCAATGTGCTCTTCGAGCTTGCTTCCAGCGGACTGACCGCGCCGGCGATGAACTTGCTACCACTACGAAAGCGGTGGCGAACGGCAATTCCATGCTTCAGCCGCCTCGAAGCCATGGAGGCGGAGCACGAGCTTGCGTGGACGTTGCGTAAGTCGAGTACCCTACATTTCCTCGGATTCGAGTGAGCAGACCGGTGAAGAACAAGATCACGAGATCTAGGTTGTTAGTTCTATGTAGTTCTATCTCTAGCTCGATGATCTTCAAATGGTTGAAATATCTCGGGAACTCGATTATTTAAATTTCCAGTACGAATTTTCGGGATCTATTCTGCCCAAGCCCTCGCCATACGACAATTTTTTTTGGGGTCACTCAAAACTGGATTTGTGGGGCGAGTTTTTTCAGGGATAAGCGGTCTAGGGTACGTTTAAGGGCCCACTTTTGTTTCTTTTTTTTAAACCCGAGTCGGTGGCCATTTAAATGTTTAAATTTTGGAGATTTCAAAGAGTTAGATCAATGAAATTAACCTAAACTTTGGTCTCTTTTACTTTAACCATCGCACTATAGTAATGAAACGAAGACACTACATTAGACTGAACAAATTGAAATAAAAGCGACCAACAAAAACTTTGAGAAACTATGGAGTTACATCAAAACACTCGAAAAGTCGACCTTTAGTTTTATATATGAGTTTAGTGTATGTATGGGCTATTGCACAACTCGAGTTTCATGTATAATTACGTGATGATAACATCCTATATCATTTTTTGTGTGGACATGTATTTTCACAAAAACTCACGTGGCAATTTCTTTAAGATTCGAAAGGTTTCTAAAAATTTAAAATACGAAAATCATGTTCCAGCTCTCCAGAATTATAACCCCAATAAATAATTTCGTGGGAAATACCATATAAAATATTAATTCTATGGTGTAAACTCATTATATGGTGTAAATATGAGATAATAATATGATAAACTAAGAGCATCTCCAACCGGAGCCTCCAAAGCCCCCCCCCAAACGGCCGGGCGGACAGCTTTAGGGCCAAAAACCGCCACCCAACCGCACCCGCTATAGTCAGCCCAAACGTCCGGGCGGTCCGGCACACCCCGAAGCCAGCCCATATGTAGGGCGGGTTTGGGGCCGCCCGGACACGCCCGGACGCGTCCGCCACATCGGACCTGGCAATACGGGCCTACCCAATTTTCCCCTAAATCGGACGGAAACCCTTGCTTCTTCCTCTTCCTCCTCCGCTCTGTCCAGTTTGGCCGCACCACCCTGCTCCGCCGCCGGCCCCTTCGAGTCTTCGACTGACCGCCGCCGCCCCCAAGTCACAGCGTCCGCGGCCAAGTCCTCTACGGTCGCCGGAGCCCGTCGCCGGAGGAACCTCATCTGGATGCTTCGCTCCTGGTACGTTTAGCATCGCCCGACCTCCACCTCGCTCTCAAAGTGTTTGTGTAAATGCCGACACCGGATTTTGATTAAGTGTTCATGCATGTAGCCATGGATTCTTCGTCTGATGAGGAGTACGATTACTCGGCCATGGATGAGTTGGTTTACAAGGAGTTCATCAACGGGTCCAGTGATGAAGACATGTTTGACGACGGAGACGAGGAGGCCGCCATGTCCATGATGAGCATTCAAGAGGAAATGGAGAAGAAGGAGGAGCATGTTCTCAACTTCAAGGGATCAATTAACGGGCGGATCACCGTGGACCGTGACAGGCTCGAAGGCGCTCGAGATCTGTATGACGATTACTTCAAGCGTCCGAAGCCGGTCTTTCATGAGGGGTTTTTCCGACGTCGGTTCCGGATGAGCTCAAGACTATTCGAGCACATACAAGAGAAAGTAACAAAGTATGATGACTATTTCAAGTTGAAGTATGATTGCTGCGGAAAACTATCCGTCTCTCCTATGCAGAAATGCACCGCTGCTTTGAGAATGCTTGCGTATGGAAAAGCCGCGGATGCCATAGACGAGTATGTCCGGATGGGAGAGAGTACATGCATTGAGGCTATGGAGCACTTTGGATACGCCGTCGTGAAGGTGTTTGGGCCAAAATATCTGAGAGAACCTAATGCCGAGGACACCGCAAGGCTATTGGCCCTACGAGAAGCAAGAGGATTTCCTGGTATGCTAGGTTCAGTAGATTGCATGCATTGGCAATGGAAAAACTGTCCAACGGGGTTGCGTGGGCAGTACCAAGGTCACAGCAAGGAGGCCACTATTGTACTTGAAGCTGTGGCATCTCAAGACTTGTGGATTTGGCATGCTTTTTTTGGCATGCCTAGTTCTCACAACGACATCAATGTGCTTCAGCGCTCTCCCCTGTTCAAGAGGCTCTGTGATGGGGATGCTCCATCATGCAACTACACCGTCAACGGACACGACTACACCATGGGATACTATCTTGCAGATGGTATCTATCCTTAGTGGGCGGCATTTGTGAAAACTATCAGTAATCCTACTGGTCCCAAAAAATGTGCCTTTGCAGCTGTGGCGCCCCGACCCGACTGTTATACAGTGATGCTGTGTGTCACCGGTTAAGCGATACAACCGGAGGTTACGGGTTTACCAATCCCCGGCCAAAACCTTTGGCAGGCGTTGCTCGGAATGGATCATCGGCAACGCAACACCCCGATTGATGCCTTAACACATGCACAACCCTCAATGTATAATAGAGAGATCAAGACTTGTGGAACAACTGGCACATCACAGACTCTACGACACAAAGCATTATAGTTCAACTCTTATAATAGAGAAAGATAGCAAAAGACAACCAGAGGTCACCGACCCAACATTACAACATGCGGAAGCGAAAATAAGTTGTTCTAACAACAAGAACCAAATTATGGCCTAAGAGGCCTACAAATAAACATCACAGCGCCAGCTGATCCGGGATGTCCCAAGCTGCCACCTGGAAACCCCAGACTACTCGTCGACGTCCACAAATAACCCACCCTCGAGGTCGGTGAAGTCCTCCTCTGAAACAAAACAAACGACGTTGAGTTCGACGAACTCGCAAGATTATATATAGAGCCTTAACTCGATGAGGCTTTTAAAGTTATATGGCTGTTTTGCATAAAGCTGATTTTATTTTATGAAAAACATAACTCAAAGGCATCGTCTAATCAGAATACTTTTAAAAGAGGTAAGGAGTAACTCTTTCTTTCATCACCTTACTCAACATCAACCATTGTACATGTTCAACAAAGGCACCTCCCCGAATCACCCTCGAGGAAGCTCACCTTGCAATCTTAAAGTGGTACCTTTAGTACCCAGTTTTTAATCATTCCGTTAAAGTTATTCTATGATCTCTGAATCCGTCACCAAGTCGTCCATAACCGCGGACACGGCTTTTCGAAAAGATTTATCCCTGCAGGGGTGTACAAAGTAAAAGTCGTCAGGTTCCCGAGGGACCTCCCAGCTTCTTATCCATGCGTACCGTCCAGCCCATTGCCTAGCTCTTAGCTCTCTTCCGGGGAAAGCCGGCTGGGTGGGAGCGGCTACGACCTTTACCTCGCTTAAGACTAACCCAGAATCATCAGTGGCGGTAGGACAAGAGGTACCTTCTCGCACCCTGTCCCGCGGCCACTTATTTTCCTGACACAACCATCCTCATCTCAGTCTTGGCCACCATCTTCAACGCACGCGCAAATGGAAAGCCAAACTAGAGGACCCTCGGCTAGTCCGCCACAAGTTAGTCGGTCGACGAGGTTCCATATGCCCACGCATGGTTGCACGCTCAACTTGGCTCGTAGGCGAGAACTCGCACTTAGGCGGCGAGAACGAGACAACCCACCACATCCCATGTGGCCTCTCATCCCCACCTTTAAGCATTTTATTATCCGTCACCACAATTCTCCACCATCATTCTCATCTCAACACCTGTTTCCAACCTGAAGTAACCATAGCACCACTATGCCAGTACTAAGCATGGCTAAGCATCAACATAACATAGCAGATATCTCGGGCCAACAATACAAACCTATGGATAATAGGAGGGAAAACAGGTAATGGCATCGGAATCTTAATGCAACTATAGGATACTCTATCCAACAAAATTGACATTTAGAACCGCATGCAATATTATAGCGGAGAAAATATTTACGGAAACATAGGATAAGATATGCTCGGAGGGGGGATTACGCTTGCCTGGTTGAACGGAGTAGTCAAACTGCTCGTCGGAGTATGGATGCTCAACTCCGAACTCGTGATCTACCGGAGAGCAAACAACACCGGAAAGCAAAAACAACAATCAACACATGGCAATTGTGCAATGCATACAGAGATGATGAGATGGCGTTTTAATGCACCGACTTATTCTTAATAGCTCTCTAGCAATTTAAATGGGGTGCGGGAATAATTCTTTAACAAGAGAGGAAGTAGCTACACATTGTTTTTAATGTTTTCCTGTGCTTGATTTGAGGTAAACATGCAAGAAATGATGCTACTAGTTAACACACATTTTTCTGAGCATTTTGATATGACGAACACATTTTTCGGACGTCCCGATAAAAAGTTATTAATTTTATAAGTTTCTCGTTTAAACTTATGATTTTAATACTACTAGAAGCACCATATTTCAATTGTGATCAAATAGGCATGATATTCATTTTAAAGGTTTAATCACAATTTTCTGGGCATTTTGGTATATTACATGTATTTTTCTGATACACCGATAAAAATTATGATTTTTATAACTCTCCTTTTTGAAATGACCTTTTTATGATTTAATTAACAACAATATAATATTTATATCATTTAGGGATGTAAGGGTGAAAAGAAAATAGAAATTTCAAAATCAGTATGGAAATCCGGAATTTATTCCGGAATTTTCCGGATTTTTCACCGGAGGAAATATTTCCGGAAATGTTTCCGGGTCATTTCCGGGTATGGACCGGGCTAAAACATCCGAGTCCAGTACCGTTTTTCCTATTCCGGAAAAGAAACCGGAAAAATCCGGGTTCGGCTCCGGGTACCTCGACACGGTGGAGAGGAGCTACGGAGACGGCGCTGCTCGGCGGCGTGAACGCGCGCTAGCGCGGGAGGGGAGAGGGGGGATGGGTCACGAAGGATGGGACGCTCACCACGAGCACTAAGGTGCAGACGGCGAGGTCGGAGATGCCGCGACGGCGGCGGAATCGAGCTCGGAGTGCGGCGGAGGTCCGGGAAGAAGTCGAGGACGGCGACGGCAAATGCGGCGGCCCCGCGTCGATTCCTGCGGCCAGGTGGTAGAGGAGGTGGCGGCGGAGCTTCCTGCTACCTTCGATTTACTCGGAGGCTCCTCAATCCGCGGCGGCGACGGCGGCGGCCATGGCTGCTTCGGAAGCTCGGGGAGAGAGAGCTAGGGCACGGCAGGGGAAATATCTCGAGGGGAGAGAGTAGGCAGGGGGTGGTCTCCTCCTCCTCGTGGGTGGGGGCAGCACGGGGGCCCCACGGCGAGCTGGTCCGGCGGCACGCGACGGTGCGGTCGCTACAGAACGAAGAAGATGATGTTCTCGCAAAAAGCCCCCTGGACATTTCCTGCTATCACCGATTGGTCCTTTCCCAGTTACAAAGAAGCCCCTTTTCTGTTTTTATTTTAGAACCAGTAGCACTCCTCTGATTTAATTGAGGCATTTAAATATTTTATAAAAATCTGATAAAATTTGGGTAGCCTCCCAACTGCACGTAGAGGCACCACAAAAATTGGCGTTGCAAAATAAATTAGTTTGGACAACATTTGTTCATAGTGTTTTATTTAGGCAATTTTCTAAATTCCCCAAATTATCATCTTCTAGGAATTTTAGAACAAGACAAAAATAGTATTTTGAACTCTTGGAACTTCCTTGACAAATATGGAAGCTTAGTTAAGTTGGTTTTGTCACCAACAACTCATTTAAGTTAAAGTTGTTTGAAAACCATTATTGCTTTTGTCTTCCTTTGTTGTCATTTGTTGTCCAATTCTTAGTTTCAACATGAGCAATTGAACAAATGATGCCATGATGCATGGATGAACTGCAAAAGCGAAAATTTTACACTGGTTTCTGAGGTTCACATCTTGGGCTGTTACAGCAGCTGCACAGGAATCTGTTAGGAAAGATGTCGAGAGGGCATTTGGTGTGTTCCAAGCTCGTTGGGGCATAGTCCGTGGAGCCGCAATGATGTGGGATCCGGAGGTTCTATGGCAGGTCATGACTTGTTGTGTAATTTTGCACAACATGATTGTGGAGGATGAGGGAGAAGGGGCAGCTCGCACTGATTTTGAGAAGCCTGAAGAACATGTCCACCTACCTGAACAAGAAGCGGAGTATGTCATGCAATTCCTTGAGATGCATCGACAACTTCGAGATGAAGTAGCGCACACCCAACTACTCAATGACCTGGTGGAGCATATGTATGTCTTCATGGGGAAGGAGTGAATTTTAATTTGCAATGATTTGTGTCCGAATAATGTGAACTTTTATGTCCGGCTACTTTTATTTGTTTAGATACAATTATGTTGTAATAACGTGATGTGAACTATTTATTTAGACATCAAAACTAACTCTATGATAGACGTGCATGGCTTGCATGTATTTGGGTGTCAATATTTGAACATTTTGGTTGTAGGACACTAGTTTTGGGGTTGTCCGGTTGGTGTCCGCGGACGCGTCCTACGGGGGCCGGATTTGGGGCCTCCGACTGGAGATGCTCTAAAAGGATTATATATACGTTCATTTTCCAACCTGCCAAAGTCGTTGTCCCTGCCGGACGCGTCCATGGACACTATGGAGGCCGAATTTGGGCCTCCGACTGAAGATGCTCTAAAAGACATATATACGTTCATTTTCCAACCTGCCAAAGTCGCCGTCCCTGGCGCCACTTTGTCAATGCGCCACTCGCGGTTTCCGCTATCGAGAAGGGGAGGAGACTCGTTACTGAACTGTTATCCCTTTGTTAATGGTCTGGTAGCTAATTGCCATTAACCATTAGTTTAAACACATTTCATTCCATCCACCACCTCAAATTTCTCAATCCAAACAAGAAATGGGATCATCCCACACATGTTAATCAAACACAAAATCTCGACCATCCCATCCCATCCTTATCGATTTCTTAAACCAAACGCATCCTTAGAACACATAATCAATCAACCAATCTACTGATATTTACGCAACATTTGGTCTTGTTTTAGTATGGCACCAAAGAGTTTTTTCTAAATGGCTCTTGACTCTTGAGGAACAAATCCCCACACAAGCGCCGTAGATTTTCTTGCAGACGTTAAATTAAGTTCAATACAATATTATCATCCGATCTTCGATCCCGATTTAGCAGATTGTCAGATACAATTATCAAACTGATATATTTTCCCAGATACACCGAATTAATTTTGTAGAATGGACACATGTTGTTTAATAAACGAGCTATATTATTAAACTGATTTTTTGCCATTCTTTAAATGTAATTTTCTTAGATACAATAAGTTAATCTCACTAGAATAATATCGATCGTCACATATGTTTCCAGATGGAGTGTCGCATTTCCGGGAGCCGTCTTCGCTCGTCTCTTGGGCTTGGGCAGTAGTAGTTCGCCGTGGCTCACGCCGAAAGACCACTGCTGCTACAGTGACGGCCGAGGCGGCAGATAGACGGCGTAAAAAAGCAGAGAGGCGGTATCAACGGCGTCCTCGAGCTTCTCTCCGGTGGTGGCTCAAACCCCCGTCGCGGGCTCTGCCGCGTCCTGTTGGCGACCGCGCGAAAACCCTAGCCCCGCCGCCGCGACCGACCGTCCGGCTCCTCCTTCTTTAGCGCGCCGTCGTTCGCGTTTCTCTCTTCTCCGCGGGCCCGTCGGTGCGCCTTCCGCGCGTTCGCGGGGAGGGGAACGGCCTGGAGCTTAGGGTTCGGCGGTCTCCTGGGAGGTAGGGCCCTTCTCCTCTGCTCGGATTTCTTCTGGGGTTTTTGCCTTACGGACGGCGGCGGCGCCTGCTGTCGGTCGCATTTGCTTCCGATTTTCCTTCCGTGGTTCGCAGTCGGGGGTGGGGTTTTTCATTCTCTTCCGGATCCTGATGTGAATGTGCGATTGATGGATTTTTTTTTGTTCTGTGGCTCATGCCAGAGACCGGAGCGGCGGAATGGGCAACAGCCGGCCCGGAGGAAGGCCCACAGGAACCGGCGGAAGCAGCAGCACGGGGAGGGAAAACGCTGGGCGTGCTTCTAGAGGTCCTGCGACCCCGGCGCCGGCGGCCAGAAACGAGGCCGTGATGGATACTCCCCGCCTGCCGTCGCGCGGCGGGCCAGGCGAGCCGGGTCCGAGGAGCTCAGGTCGGAATGTGATGAGGCCGTGCTCTGACAGGCAGCAGAGTGGAGAAGCGCGGCTCGGAACTCCAAGCCCGATTAACAAGACTGCCTCGAATTCTCTGTCAAGAGATTCAGACAGGAGTGCTGGCTCAACCAAGGGCGCAGAGGAGGGAATGGGTCAGAATGCCAGCAGTTCATCAAAGAAGCGGAAAAGAATGAGTTCGAGAAGCTACCTAAAGAGATTCAAGCCGGTCGAAGGGGCGAATGCCACAGGTATCGTATCCTCTCATGCTGTGATTGTGGTATGTCCACTTAGTGGCCGAAAGGTCCCATCCTGTGAGACAATTAGTTTCTTATGGCTTATGTGGGCTTATGCACTTTGTTATCCAGTTGTATCGTAATCATGGGGTTGTCTGGTGATTAGGAATAGCTGAAGGTTTAGAGGGGAATATGTAATGTGTAGGACACACAAGTCTGACATCATTGACTGCATCATACTCCGTGCATTAAGAAAAAGGAAAGACTTTACAAAAACGTCATGTCGCAAACTAGTTAAGGTTTTAGGCTTCGACTCGAGGTGGGAGAACGTGCATTAAAAAAACTGTGAAGTCTTTTTAATTAGTCAAGGTTTTTGACTTTAAGGTGGGGTGCATATCTAGGGCACCATCATTTAGGTGCAAGTATACAAACCACTTTTGCTTGAGCACCAGACCAACATGGAAATTTCCAATCATGTGTTATTGGATAACAATTGTATTCTGCTTCATGAGGCTTAACGATTAGCTGTACTATTGGTCATTTAGCTTGCACTAATCCATCCGAATACTAGCATACCTAAGTACCCACCTTATCTTAACTTTTCAGATGTAGTTGTTGCTTCTCCTGACAGAGTGGGCAAGGAAAACACTTCAAGCGGGCATGTGGCAGACTGCAAAATTTATAAGCTATCTGAAGGTAGCAGGATGATTAAAAAAAACAAGAAACATTCAAGTGATGCTGCATGTAAAGTTTCCAAAAGTCTTGTTTTTGGTTTACATGAAACTTCAGAGACAAGAGTTAACCAATGTTCCACACCGTTTTCAGAGGTTTGTCTTCAACGCTTTTCAGTTGATCAGCGCTGATGCCACCATTTTTACTATCTGCAAAATGGACTTTTTGAACATATTTGCGAGTTCTTGGTATACTTCAATGCCATCTGGTGCAGGATCTATGTAATGTTGCAATATTTCTTTCTTTGCCTACATGTTACTGGCAGGGGGTTTATTATACTTATCTCTAGGAATCTTTGCTATAACAGTTTTCCACTTAAGTGGGATATTTGGTACTGTACATTTAATTTTAAAAATATCTCCGGACTTGTAGAGCCACATATATAGTTTTCCTGTGTTCTGAGTTTGCTCTCATTTCACGTACCTTTGCATGTGCATCAGGTAGGACCTATGTTTTCACTAGCATGTACTGCAAGAGTAATGACTATGTATTCGCTCATAGCAAAACTCTCTCGGTTGTATTCGCAAATTCTGTAAGTCACTCAACTGCGTCTATCTTAAAGACTTAAAGTAGATCACTGAAGATATAGAAGTCAACGTGATTAATATACCACAAAAATGTAAAATCCAGCATCATGAATTAATATAGTTTTTCCTTCTCGTACGAAGGTGATGGACCAATGCGTTTTTCATTCCCTCTGTTTTTGGTTGTCAATGTGTATGTCTCGGATCTGGTTAAAGTCATAGTGACAGATGGCTAGATAAGAAAATGGTTAAGAGAAGATGATGCAGTTCTCCTGTCACAGTTGTCCACTTAAGAGTATTAAAGCTCAAGCATGTTAAGTGCAATTTCAATGCATTGATTGCTCATGATAAATGATGTGCGTATGCTTGGGAAGATTCAGCATGCAATAGATGGCTCCCATTGAGACCTGCAACATCTTCTGTGCTTAAACACCAATATACTTTCCATGCTATAGTGGCACTACAACATCCGATCACTAACAGCAGTCAGGTGCCTTGTCCTTCATAGGACACCATTTGAAACAGTGACAATTACTAACATTTCATCGTCAATTGTTGTAGGTACAGCCGCCTGAACCTACCGATGTGTGCTGGCAAAATATAGCGGACGAAAGTAGTTTTCCAGTTAAGGCTACAGATCGACCCACTGCCCCTGCAAGGTGCTTTCTTTCTCATTGCAAGGATTTCTATTCTCATATCAGTTCTATTCTCATCTCAGCCTGTGCGGCTTATTAGATATTAGGAAATTGGGTATACATTTTGCATCCAATGGATTCTGTGTTAACCTTTTCATTTTACAGAAAAAGCTGTCTATCATCATTGCAAAGCGTGCCAACATCTCTTATTCATCATGAAGAGGTACCCCCTCTCCTTACCTTACCTTAACCTTAACCTTAACAAAGCCTTTTGTCCCAAACAAGTTGGGGTAGGCTAGATATGAAACCCTTTCACGAGGACTTCCCAGGAGGTCACCCATCCTGGTACTACTCTCGCCCAAATGGGTTTCATACCCATAGGACTGGCTAGTTTTTACGTTGGCTCGCCAAGCCTATCACAACCCTTAGATATGAAACCTTTCACGAGGACTTCCTAGGAGGTCACCCACCCTAGTACTACTCTCGCCCAAATGGGTTTCATATCCATGGGACTGGCTAATTTTTACGTTGGCTCGCCAAGCCTATCACAACCCTTAGATATGAAACCTTTCACGAGGACTTCCCAGGAGGTCACCCACCCTAGTACTACTCTCGTGGGTTTCATATCCATGGGACTGGCTAGTTTTTACGTTGGCTCGCCAAGCCTATCACAACCCTCCTCCTTTACCCGGGCTTGGGACCGGCTATGCCTAGAAGACATAGGCGGAGTTAGGTACCCCCTCTCCAAACTAAAAAAAAAAGATTCTTTCCGCAACGTGTTTTTATGCACTAACTCACTTGTTCCCTTTATTATGTGCTTTCTGTTTTTTATGCATCAACGGATTTGGGGTTCAACATTTGCTCTTTGATATTGTGTTAGATGAAGAGCACACTTGGAGACAGTGAACCCATTAGCCTTCAGAAAGAAGATTCAGCTTCAGGACATGTCAAGGTGATGCCATCTGATGAAACAGATGGTAACTCCAACATATGCGTTGCTTGTGGAACCCCAGGAACTCTTAGGTAAGTTGATTCATTTTTTTTAATCAATATCAGTTTTATTAAAGTAGCAAAAAATAGTCGTGCAAATGAAGCCATTTCTCTAGGATAGCATAGGAACAGATTATTGTGATATAGAAATGAAAACAAATCATCTACTCTTGCTGAACTATGGTAATTGCCGGGTTTCTCCATTCAAATAGAATGTTCCGCCTTGTATGCTCCTTATTACCCCATGGGTCCAGGGGCCTGCTCTCAATTTTAGTTATGCTGTTTAGTTATACAACCATGCAGGGGCCTTGTATGCGTGTTAATAATTTTATGCCAGTAATATATGCTTATCTGTGTGTGTATAATTTTATGCGAGTAATATGCTGCAGCCTGCAGTAATATTTTGGTACGGAATTCTTGTTTGGCTTCCATGATGCCAAATCTTACTAATTTTTATCCTGAAGAATGTACCAATTCTTAATGCACCCGAAGGATATATATGCATTCATGCATTTTAAGTCCATATGTATACTTTGGCCTTGTTCCATCACGATGAATGGAGGAATGGCATGCCGTGTGATGCTATGCATTGAAGAACGTCCGAGTGCTGGACATGGTTTTGCCTTCTTCACAGTTTCAATTGCCACATCTCCAGTCTCTATAATTAACTACTTTTTACATTTTTTATTTGGTGAGTTATCATAATACGTCACCATATTAATGGCTGTATCGATAATCAAACCCTGTGGTATAATCTCAGTCGAACACCAGGTTAGTAGAACCTACAAGAAAGCTTACTTAGTTTATGAGTGGGTTTTCTAAAATGTCTCAGAATCAGATAAACCTATTTTATCATTTATGAATACCAATTTCTAAGTGCGCATGTAAATCCCTGTTCTTTTATACTCTCTAGCATGGTAAGAGAACATGCTACTAAAACTTGTCATCTGATCTGTGTATATTATTGATGTTCTGCGTACACTTTGGTCCATCATGCACAATATTCACTTCATGATCTGATGTATATATTCAATTGATAATAGGTCTTGTGATGGAAAAGCTTGCCAAAGTAGATACCACATCTCTTGTCTGGATCCTTCCCTCGAATATTTGTTTCCTGGAATTTGGTTCTGTACCAGCTGTACGAAGAAGAGGTTCCAGTTTGGTTTACATTCTATTGTTGATGGAATAGAGTCTGTGTGGGATGTCAAGAAGGCTGATGGTAAGTACAACTTTTCTTCTGGCGCAAGGCAAAATCTATTATAGCAGTTCTTCTATTTTCAAATTTATTACCTCTATTTATCGGTTCTATGTTTGTAGGAATGCAAAATAGCAAGCAGTATTTTGTTAAGTATAAGAATCTGGCGCATGTCCATAATTGTTGGGTTCCAGAAGATGATATCAATGTCATGCCTGGCGGTCCTGATCTTCTTTCCTTGTTTAACAAGAGGAATCATACTGAAAAGGTGATTGCTTTTGCGGTGAACTTTATTTTATTATGCATATGAGATATGATTCAGGCTTTGCAAAAGAAATGTGCTGATGTTTTTGTTTAAGCGATTCTCTAGGCAATTTGGAAGGAGAATGGACTAAACCACACCGCCTGTTGAGGAAGAGGCTACTTATGCCCCCAAAATTAGCTGATGATTTCTTTTCCTCATCTGGTGTTAAATATTCGTATTGTAATCTTGAATGGTTAGTGAAATGGAGGGGCCTTGGCTATGATCATGCAACATGGGAATTAGAGACTTTACCCTGTTTATGTACGCCAGAGGCTGACGAACTTAAAAGAACTACGAGAACCGCCGTGAAGCTGCAAAACAATCATCAATCCCTGCAAAAGCAAAGGTGTGGCAGGAAAAGAAATTTTAATGATTTATCTTGTGCCCCTAATATTATTTGTAATTCATGCATGATACGAGTCTGATAGGGAATATAGCCTGGCCAGTTCGAAAATATAAAAGCGTAACATCATTCTGTAGGTTATACTATTCAGATTGACGCTGTTTAAGATGATTAAAAAACTAGCCACCAAAAATTGAAAACTGAAACTGGGTTAACTGGTCTGCTAATTCCATAAAAAGTTTAAGTGCACATTAACTGCACCATATTATCTTTCCACACTTATTTTCGCCTAGCTGTATTGAACTATCACAGCATTGATATTATATTATCTCAATTCTCTTTGTCACGTATTAGACTATTAGTTATTATACCTGTGTGCTTAAAACCTATACATATTCATGAAACTGCTAATTTTCTTTTTGTGTAATTATTACTTGTCTTTACAGGTTAAGCAAAGCCCATTTCAGAAACTTCAGAGATTACCAGATGGGTGCCATCCTGATTTTGACAATGATCACTTGTGTTCTATCAATCACCTCGAGAGTTCTGGTACAAATCTTGTGGCGCTGTTCTTGTTGATGATAAGGTAGGAATTATGCAAGTAGCTTAGCTGCATTAGTCTTAAAAAAGGTCAAGAAACAAGACTATCCTTCTATTGTAGTTTTCCACCCATATACTTGTTTGTAGTAGTTATGGCCACTGGCATGCTCATATGTTCTAATGCTTCCTTACATGGATATAAATTTTACTGTTATAACTACATGTCTTGCAGTTGTACTTGGTTAATTTTGAACTCCTTTCTGAATGAATAAAAAGGACTCCGTGTTTAACTATCATGCAGGAATTTATAATGAAGACTGTCTTATTCACAATGTCTGTATTACCTGATGTCAGCCAACCCATCCTAATTGTCACAACTCCTGCTTTTCTGTCCTTATGGGAGGCTCAGTTCAATAACTTGGCACCATTTATCAATGTTGTTGTGTATGACGGAGGGAAAGGCAACCTCAAATTAATTCAAGATTTGGAATTCTATGAGAGCGGAAGCTGTATTATGTTACAGGTTCTCTTATCCCATGCTGATGCTATCTTAGAGGTAAGTGTCAACTGCTAAGTATCTCCTCGCTAGTCTTAGCAAGTAAATGCTGCTTACCAACCAAGAGCACATATATTGCACAGAGCCACCTTGATCATATTGGTGTCATCATTACTAGTCACTACACCCCTAGCTCTGTTAAGCTTATGTTTTCATTTAATTGCAATCTCTCTGCCATGGCACAGGATATCGAACCTATATCACGCATTTGTTGGGAGGCAGTCATAGTTGATTATTATCAAAAATCAACTCTACAATATCTCGAACAACTGAAGCAACTTTCCACTGATTTTAGGATGTTGCTTGTGAGCTCCCCAATAAAGGTGCCTATCAATAACTGTGACCTGTAAAACTGCTTCTGTGCCACAAATAAGCCGTGCTGAATCTTGTTATTTTGCAGGATAATCTTGTGAGTACGTGAAACTATTAGGTTTCCTTAGTTCTGAAGAGCAAGAAGATGGCCATTGCGTTGATACTGCTGATGCCCTTGTGATGTCAGAAGTAAACTTCAAACGTCATATTGCATATGAGCGGCGAGCAGATTCTTCAACAATATTGGAGCACTGGGTTCCTGCTTACATTTCACAACTGCAGCTAGAGATATATTGTTCCATACTGCTTTCAAATTCATCTGTCCTCCAGTCGCAGATGAAAAGTGATAGCTCTCTTTGTGACATTGTTATGTCTCTCTCGAAGGTGTGCTTTCCAAACAAATTTACAGCTTGCATGATAACAAGTAATCAGTCTATGTGCAATCTGCAGTAATGCACTTCTTTTCGTCTTCTGCGAAGTCTGACAGTGTTATTGAATCCGATCTATTTTTGTCCTTATGTTACAGTGCTGTGATCACCCTTACCTTGTTGATGGATTCCTGCAAAAGTCGCCTGTCGACAATCACGATCGTACTGATACTATAGATACCAGAGTGCAAGCATGTGGCAAGCTACTGCTTATTCAAAAAATGCTTAAAGAGATAAGGAACAGGAGGCTGAGAGTCATTATTCTTTTTCAAGTGAGATACTCATGGCATTACCCTCTTTACTTCTTTTTTGAGCTGAAAACTGTAGGGGGGCCCTGACAGTAAATTTACCCTCTTTACTTATTACATATGTGTAGCACAATGTACTAAATCTTAGATCTCTGTTGTTGTTCCATGTTGTACAAATAGTTTATCATCTTAGAAGGTTTCATGCTATCTATTGTATATTTGTATAACACCGATGGTAATCAATAATCAACCAATCAAGGTTCTAAATATTGTTATACAGTATTCATTCAGTCATACACCTAGACACCTAGTAGTGATTAGGTGCCCCCAACTGGTCCAGTTATGGGCCTAATTGGTGATTATACGGTAACATGTAAGGGACACCTGTTCCTTTTATGCCTTATTCTGTTTTGTGAACGCTGCTTCCTATATTCGTTCAGTCATACACTAGACACCTGTAGTGATTGTGTGGCCCCAACTGGTCCAGTTATAGGGCCTAACCGGTGATTATACGATAACATGTAGAGGCACCTGTTCCTTTTTATGCCATATGATGTCTGTTTTGTAACACTGCTGCCTATAAATTTCAAGCTGGATAGATATAATTAGCATCTGAATTTTGAATAATCGTAGATAGTCCCTAATACTAGTCTCTACATTACTAGAAATGCTCATTAGCTATGGTGTTTGCATCTTGCCTTGGTTTCAATGTCATGGTGCTGCATAAAATTCCAATATGCTATTTATGTCAGTAGATATTTACACGAATGAACATAGTGACCTGCAGAAGTATTTATTTATAACAAGTAATTAACGATGCAAAGAAATTATATATGACAATTTCCTCAGTCTGACACATAAGCCCCATTTCACATATTGTTCCGAACATGTTCCCTTAAGTACTCATCAATGTTGCCTAAGTATTCCCTTTGATAACTTTCCTGAATTTTTCCTCATTTACTAATTCAGCAGTTTTTTTTGGGTGCTATGGCAGTCTGGTGTAGCAGGTGGAAACTCATGGGTGATATATTGGAAGGTGTTCTTTGTGACAGATTTGGCCCCGAGTCATATGCGCGTGTTGAAAGTGGTGCACCATTGGCAAGGAAACATGCAGCAGTAAATATGTTCAATGACAAGACTAAGGGGAGGTTTGTTTTTCTGGTTGAAAGTCGTGCATGCCTCCCAAGTATTAAGCTGTCATCTGTCGATGCCATTATCATATACAATAGTAACTGTAACCCACTAAATGATCTGAAGGCTCTTCAAAGAATCAAAATAGAGTCACAGTTTAAGTATCCCGGCATTTTTCGTCTATACACTCCTTTCACAATGGAGGAGAAGCAGCTTGTGCTTGCAAAACATGGCGTGCTTATTGAAAACTACAATGATATGCCACATAGCTCAGTCCATTCTTTGATCAATTGGGGTGCATCATTTCTTTTCACCAGACTCGATGAGCTTCAGCATGATAACTGTTCAACTAAAGCTTTGAAAGTGATACATACTTATGGATAAAGTAATTTTGGAGTTCTTAAAGAAATTAGCCACGGATGTTGAAGACAGCACCGAAATCAGTTGCACGTCGATATCGAAAGCTAATGAGCGGGGATTTTATTCAAGAAACATTACTCTAATAGGAGAAAAGCAGGGAGGTGCAGCAACCTCTCACCATTTAGGCGATGTCAGAATGCAAGTCCTGGAAAAATTTGATCGCAATCTTGTGCGGATCCAGTGTTTCCAGAATCTCCAACTTACCCTGCAAATAGCGAAGTTACCCTACAGGCGTCTACGGAAATTGAATCCCAGATTTGCGAATCAAGTATGGATGCGAAACAAGTACAAGTTCACCTGCCCAACAAAGTCTGGCAATTTCACGGCATCCACCAGCTGAAGCAGAACCGTCAGGTATATTGGGCACGGAGGCAGCTTGGGATTTCCAGCCTGAAGTGCAACCATCAATCTCAATGCAGGATCAACCTACAGAGGCTGAGCAGCAGGTACTTTGGGTTCCATTGCAGCTCAGGATTTGCAGCCTGAAATGCAATCATCGACCTCAATGCAGGATGTTCCATTTGAAAGAACTCATCTGTCTGACATGCCTGTGCTACAAAGTCCAGCTGTCCTTCAATGCGTAGGACCTTCACTGGATCCACATGCAGGAGTAGAATCAGCAGGCCTAGTGATAGCTCATGATCTGCAGTCTGAAATACAACCATCCGCCTCAGTGCCTGCTGAACAAATTACAAGTCTGCCTGCCCAAAAAAGATTAGCAACTTCACAACATCGACCAGCAGAAGCAGAACTGCCAGGTATTTTAGGCACAGAGGCAGCCTGCGCCTTGCAGCCGGAAATACAATCACCAACCTCAATGGAGGATGAACCTGCAGAGGCAGAGGATGAATCTGAGGCAGCAGATGAACCTGCAGAGGCAGAGCGACCCTTAGCATCTCAGATTTGCAGCCTGAAATGCAGTCATCAACCTCAACGCAGGATGTTCCATTTGAACGAACCTATCTTTCTGGCATGCCTGTGCTACAAAGTCCACTATCCATCAAATTGTAGAACCTTCACTGGATCCACATACAGGAGTAGAACCAGTGGGCATGGTGACAGCTCATGATCTGCAGTCTGAAATACAACCATCAGCCTCAGTGCCTGCTGAACAAAGTACAAGTCCGCCTGCCCAACAAAGTTTAGCAACTTCACAACATCTACCAGCAGAAGCAAAGCCGGCAGGTATTCTAGGCACAGAGCCAGCCTGCGATTTGCAGCCCGAAGTGCAACCATCAACCTCAGTGCAGGATGAACCTGCAGAGCAGAGGATGAACCTATGGTGAGCCTATGGTACCTGAGGTAGAGGATGAACCTATGGTACCTGAGGTAGAGGATGAACCTGAGACAGAGGATGAACCTGCAGAGGCAGAGCGAGCAGGTACCTTGGGTGCAATAGCCGCTGAGGATTTGCAACCTGAAATGCAATCATCAACCTCAACGCAGCTTGTTTCATTTGAAAGGGTAGAACCTTCACTGGATCAACATGCGGGAGTAGAATCAGCGGGCACGGTGACAGCTCATGATCTCCAGTCCGAAATACTACCATCAGCCTCTGTTCCTAAGGAACAAAGTACAAGTCTTCCTGCCAAGTAAGTTTAGTAACTTCACGACATTCACCTGCAGAAGCCGGACCGGCAGATATTCTGGGCACAGAGTCGCTTGCGATTTGCAGCCTTCGCAAGGCGAAATGCAACCGTCAACTACAATGCAGGATCAACCTGCAGAAGGACAAGCATGTATATTGGGAGCAAAACCGGCAGGTATTCTAGGCACAGAGCCAGCCTGCGATTTGCAGCCCGAAGTGCAGCCATCAACCTCAGTGCAGGATGAACCTGCAGAGGCAGAGGATGAAACTGAGACAGAGGATGAACCTGAGGTACCTGGGGTAGAGGATGAACCTGAGGTACCGGGGTAGAGGATGAACTGAGATAGAGGATGAACCTGCAGAGGCAGAGCGAGCAGGTACCTTGGGTGCAATAGCTGCTGAGGATTTGCAACCAGAAATGCAATCATCAACCTCAACGCAGGTTGTTCCATTTGAACGAACTTATTGCATGTCTGTGCTACAAAGTCCGACTATCCGTCAAAGGGTAGAACCTTTACTGGATCCACATGCAGGAGTAGAATCAGCGGGCACGGTGCCAGCTTATGATCTCCAGTCCGAAATACTACCATCAGCCTCTGTGCCTATGGAACAAAGTACAAGTCTTCCTGCCCAACTAAGTTTAGAAACTTCACTACATTCACCTGCAGAAGCCGGACCGGCAGATATTCTGGGCACAGAGGCCGCTTGTGATTTGCAGCCTTCTCAAGGTGAAATGCAACCGGCAACCACAATGCAGGATCAACCTGCAGAAGGACAAGCATGTATCTTGGGCGCCATAGCTGCTCGGAGTTTGCAGCCTGAAACACAACCATCAACCTCAACGCAGTTTGAAAGAACCCATCTGGTTGGCATGCCTGTGCTACAAAGTCAACCTCTCCATCATAGTGTAGAACCTTCACTGGATCCACATGCCAGAGCAGAATCAACACATACTTTGGGCTCACTGCTAGCTCGTGATCTACAATCTGAAGTACAGCCATCGGCCTCAATGCAGGATCGACCTGCAGAAGCACAAGGAGCAGTTATGTTAGGCTCCACGGCAGCCCAGGATTTGCAGCCGGAACTGCAATCACCAACCACAGTTCAGCATGTTCCACTTGAAAGAATACACTCTGAAGAAAGGAGACAAATTGGTTTTCAGCCAAATATGATACCTAGTCCTGAGCAGCCCACCCAACGCCCTCCAGTCACAACGTTAGTGTTTAATAATCCAATGATTAGTGACGAGCCACTGAAAAATGAGCTCGACAGGTTAATGCATTGCGACAATGTGCTTAGTAAAGACCATGAACATAAGGTTTGCATTTTTTATTCTGTCTGTTATCTGTTTTACTGTTAATTGTCTGTGCTAGTCGTCAATTTTTTTCATTTCTTCTTGGCTGCACATCTATTTTTCAACAGAAATCACTACTTCTAATAGAGCACAACCAAGAAATAGAGGAGATAAAAAATAAGTACGACTTGTTACTTCAAAAAGAAGATTCCACTTATGATCAGACCCAGCGGGAGCTTACTGATATCTACAGGAAAGTTTGCAAACAATTCACTAGCTGAGAATCTTCGAGGGGTGTTCAGACCATCATCTGCAGCTCAAGGTATCCAACTAAACGTTGCTAGCATATCTCGTTCTTTTCCAAATAATATTCTTGTTATAACTAGTCTTTCATCATTTAGCTTCATTCGATGTGATATTTTTGTTTAATGCATATTTTTCAGCTCCACCTTTTTCCTTTTGATCTGCCTATAAGATGGAGCATGTTGTTCTTACATTATTCATCTACCAGCGTTTTGTGTATATTCGGTCTTTTTGTGTCACTCTCCTGATGTTTCTGGCTTCTTTTCAAGTTATGCATAGTTGCGTTACAATGATCTTCAAAAGCCAAAGGAAAATTTAGATCTAGGATCTGTTGCGTAGTCAGATGCTCCTTAATATAGATCATGCGAGTAATGGGTTTTTCCCTTGTGCAATGCAGGGAGATCGACAAGCCCTGTAGTGGAGCAGCCAGTTGAGTCTTCTTCAGCGGCTCAAACCACAGCATACCCAGTTGTCTCGTCATCAGCCATCAGACCACCAGTGTATAATCCACCAGGATCTTATGTGCGACCTTCATTTGTGGCTCAACCATCATCATCATCACGGAATGCCCAACCACAGACAATCCTACCTGGCAATCGCTATGGAACAGCATCATCACCTTCTGTTCCAGCGCCTGTGCCATACTGCAGCTATGGATCCGCTGGAGCACAATCACGTGCTGTCCAACCGCAATCAGCCTTACCCAGAGCAATGCCACAATTGCGTGCATCCGCTCCTCATCTCCAGCAACTCAGGATGCCATCGCGATATGACGTCCACACAGACCAGCAGCATATTCCTGGTGCTAGTCCAGGGGTTACACAGTTCGGACAGTACTCCCCTGTTATCATGGGAAGCTATGCATCGACAGTTCCAAGTTCAGTTCACCACACAATGTTGCCATCAGCATCAAACACACGGCTACCTCGCCCAGCGCCCTCGCTGCCATCCGGTCGACATCCAGAGTTGATGGTGAACTGGCAGTCATCGAGCCCAAATTCCCCCTTCTTTCCAGCCCTGCAATCATCATATCAAAACATAACCTTGGGAAGCATCTCAAGTCCGATGAATGCAGCGCCAGGAAGCCAGCAGCATGCTGTTCAGATATCCGGTGTCAATCAACCCGCGTCCGAATCAGCGTCGCTGAATGCATATATGCCAGCTAGGTTCGGCCTGGGTAACAGTAGCAGCCCTGCAGGTGCAGGGGCGGCCAGTGCACAAGTCGTGTACCTTTCCGACGACGAATCATAGCGATGCGGGCTCAAGTCGTCTGTAGGCCGTTGCTGCTGTGATAGGCAGAAGTCTTGTTGACTTAGAAGCCGACGATCTAACGCCTCTAGCCTCATCCTTGTAGTGAAGAGATGGACGGTTGCAAACCGAAGAGAACGTTGCACCTGTTTAGAAATGGTAGAAGCTGATATAGTAGTGATCTCTTACCAAATTTTGTATAGTAGTGCCAGTTAATGTAGTTAACGTATTGCTGGTTAATTGGGTGACTCTTAATTAGCTTGAGACCAGTTCTGGCTTGGGTCTACTACATGATGCCAGGGCAGGGCTGGCGTCTTCTCCTAATTTAAAAACTATAACTAGTTGTCTTGAAAGCCAAGCAAGTGAAGGCGCTTATATAACTTTGGTAGCAACGGCTGCATGTCCCTGTTAGCTTAGACTTCGAGTTAACTTGTTATGGGCATATGTTTTCTTTCTTGTTCTTGTAATGGTCATAGCTCCTGTTGCTGCAGTGAGGTTGGTTGGTTTTACTGGGAAATGAAATGAAGAACGAGACCCCAGGGGAAGAATCCCTCGGTTTACTTTTATAGAAGAATTAGGTGAGTACACAATGGTATTGTGAGCACGGAGGCTAGTTAACGTATTGCTGGTTAATTGGGTGACTCTTAATTAGCTTGAGACCAGTTCTGGCTTGGGTCTACTACATGATGCCAGGGCAGGGCTGGCGTCTTCTCCTAATTTAAAAACTATAACTAGTTGTCTTGAAAGCCAAGCAAGTGAAGGCGCTTATATAACTTTGGTAGCAACGGCTGCATGTCCCTGTTAGCTTAGACTTCGAGTTAACTTGTTATGGGCATATGTTTTCTTTCTTGTTCTTGTAATGGTCATAGCTCCTGTTGCTGCAGTGAGGTTGGTTGGTTTTACTGGGAAATGAAATGAAGAACGAGACCCCAGGGGAAGAATCCCTCGGTTTACTTTTATAGAAGAATTAGGTGAGTACACAATGGTATTGTGAGCACGGAGGCTAGTTAACGTATTGCTGGTTAATTGGGTGACTCTTAATTAGCTTGAGACCAGTTCTGGCTTGGGTCTACTACATGATGCCAGGGCAGGGCTGGCGGCTTCTCCTAATTTAAAAACTATAACTAGTTGTCTTGAAAGCCAAGCAAGTGAAGGCGCTTATATAACTTTGGTAGCAACGGCTGCATGTCCCTGTTAGCTTAGACTTCGAGTTAACTTGTTATGGGCATATGTTTTCTTTCTTGTTCTTGTAATGGTCATAGCTCCTGTTGCTGCAGTGAGGTTGGTTGGTTTTACTGGGAAATGAAATGAAGAACGAGACCCCAGGGGAAGAATCCCTCGGTTTACTTTTATAGAAGAATTAGGTGAGTACACAATGGTATTGTGAGCACGGAGGCTCGAACCCAGGCGGGCAGACATGCATCAGGCCATGCCTACCATCCCGGCTATGCCGTGGTTTTACTGGGAAATGAAAAGAGGTGAGCTGTCTGCCTACCTGCATGGCTTCGACAAGTAGCTCAACTGCACATGTTCACTTGCTCATATATATTTATATCGTTGTGCTTGTTCACTTGTTCATATATTTATATTTTGTTCCAGGCCGGGAATCTATTGTTGTGCTTGTTCACTTGCTCATATATTTATATTTTGTTCTGGGAAGTGAAGGAATGGTGGACGGTGTGTGACATGAATGACACTGTATGTTTTTCTCGGTTGCCGTAACTTCTTTTTTTGTTGAGGGAGAATTGGTTGCTTGGAACTGACAGTCTGACACCAATGTTTTTTCCTCTCACTCGAACACGAAGAAGAGGCGAATTCCCCTGGACAGTAAATAAAGCAAGTACTTTTTTTTTTGATACAATAAAGCAAGTACTAGCCTGGTTGCTTCATCGCAAGAATTTTCCGAATCGGGACGGGGTGTTTATGTGCCTGCGTGTTCCCCAGTGGTGATTGACCGAGTCAAGGCAGGCAAATCGACGGAGAGTGGTCGTACTACGATGGGTTTTTGGTTGGAGCATGTATGAGGATAGCGGTCGTGAGTAGTCCATGGACACGAAGAAGATACGAATTCCCCTTAATCTTCACCGGCGCGCCTAATAGAGCGTTTGGTAAAGTTGTCGGACAGGCGTTGTTGGGCACGTCGACAATGGTTGCCGCCTATTGGGAGCGTCGCGCCCTACTGGTCGCTCCCAATAGGTTTTCCAGAAAAAAAAAGAGACTTGAATATGGACGAACCGACGATATTTCATTTAATTTGAAGGGCATTTAACAAACTTAAACGAAATTTAACAACCTTAAACGGAATTTAACTAAATTTAAACTAAGCCCTAAACCCTAGATCTAGCGGAGGCGGAGGGAGGCGCTCGAGAAGGAAGCTAGTCCCGGCGACGATGATCTCCGGCTCGTGCCGGCAAGGGGAGGTTGGGTATCTCGGGGTCGGACGACGCGGCCTCGCGCTCTTCATCGGAGTGGAGCCACTCCGGCGGTGGCTCGTGCATGCCTCGGGGGAGGAAGAAGGAGCCGCGGCGCGCCTCGTGCTCCGCGTCGATCACGTCGTCCTAGTATGGCGTCGAAATGGAGTAGAAGGGGTCCGGGCGCTGCTCAAACGGCAGGTCTCTCCACTGCCGCTGGATGTACTCGAGGCAGGGCCTTCCGCTCAGCGCCGGCGCCACCGGCACCTTGACGACGTTGAGCACCCACCCCGGTGGGAGCACAAAGCCGTCTGGCACCGGTATGTTGTGGCGGCGGTAGACCTCCGCCTCCTCCTCCGACAGCGTCGTCGCAGGGAGCTCGGCGCGGAAGAGCTGCCCGCGCCTGGTGGTGGTGCTCGGGATGAATTGCTCTGCTCGGGGCGGCGGTGCGGCTTGAAGAGGTCCGCCTCGCGCTGCGCTGCGAGGCGGCGCGCCTGGGACGCGTTCCACTCCTCCTCCTCGCGACGCATCTCGTGGGCGAACGCTTGGTTCATCATCCGGTCCTCCTGGAGGAGGCGTTGCTGCTCGAGGTGCTCTTGGCGGCGCTCGGGTGTCATGGCGGTCCTGATGGCGTTGGCGGCGTTGGAGCGCTCGCGCCGAGCACGACGATCCGCGGCCATCTGCTGGCGGCGGATGCCCTCGTCGGCGCTCTGCTCCGGTCGTGGCTTGCGGCTGCCTGGCATGGTGGCTAGGGTTTCTATGGGAGATGCGAGTTTGAGAAGTGTTGTGTGGAGAGGAGAGGCGCGCCGGGCGCCGTTTAAAACCCGGCGGGGAGCGGAGGAGGCCGGTCGCCGCATTAACGCCGCCCACCGGTACGTCTGCCACGCGCATTGACGCCGACGACGCGTGCGCGCCACCGCCTGACCTTTCAGCGCTGCGCTTGACGCGTCGCGTTGTCTGCGCCCGCCAAGGGAACCGCTGCGTCATTAAAACGGGCATATCTGTCACAATAAATCCGCTGGCCAGCCGTTGTGCGGCTGACGCATCGTCCCCACTCGTCAGGATTGGACGAGGCGCGCGTTGCCGCGGTTGCCGGCACGCCCGGTTGCGTCCCTAGAACCTGGGCGCGATGCGGGGTTGCCGGACGCTCTATTGGGACGTGCCGATAACTTTTGGTCTATTGGGCGCGCCGCTGGGGGACAATTTCGTGAAGGCGCGCCCAAAACGCCTATGGGAGCGGAGTTGGGCGCGCCGGTGGAGATGCTCTTAGTAGCCTCTTTCGGTGTTGTACTGGTCGTGTGACCTTTTATACAAATGATATGCCTATGGCGTGTTTTCAAAAATATAGTGTACATAGCATTTCGATAGATAGCCTGCGAGCAATTAACATGATAATTAATCATATGCTAGATTGTACTAGTACCCTAATCTGCAGACAGGCACATTTTGTGTGCTGATGACAAGACATATGTTCACTTTGGGCGTGTTTGGTTGGTCGTGAGGCCTCCATACATGATCTGGTGATGCAGTTTCAGCATGTTTGCTTGCCGAATCGGCTGTTTTCGAAGAGTCACCCTTTTTGCATGCAGGGGGTACGTGGCGCCGAACTCGTGCGAGTTTGGAGATGGCATGTGCTCACACACATACATGAAAATCCGGCGGGAGAAATTTCGTCGCCGCTCGTCGTTTCGCTCCGTCTATTTTACTCCCTCTGGCTAATCGCTAAAAACCCCACCACCATTTCCCACTTTGGCCTCTCCCTATCGGCAGTGAAGCTTCTTCACTGAGGAGTAGGTAAGAGGAGCCATCTCCTTCTCCGCTTGGGAGTGGTCGACGGCGGTGGCAACCCTTCTTACTCCTTTTATCTGAGATGCCGTCTTCCTCCCTCGCTGATTCTATGGATGTAAGTAATATCAAACCCTCGCTCTGATAGTTTAGATGTGTGAGCATGCGATATATCTGTTTATATTTGAAAGTTCTGTGATAGGTTTGCCAGCTTAAGTTGTGCGGGGATGTGCTAAATCAGATGGCGGCTGTGCTAGATCGATGATCTTGATTGGTGTGTTGAGCTGCAGAAACTTCATTGTATGACAAATGATTTTGATGTGGTAGTATGGTATGTTTTGCTCGTTGTTAGTTCGTTGATATTGTATTGTGTTTATGCTATATAATGGCCATGTGTAGTTGTTTGATGTTAGTGTGTTGAGCTGCAGGGGCTTCAATTATGCATTTCGTGTACTAGGGCAATCGTGGTATGAAGATTGGTTCTACACATGTGCATGGTTCATGAATTTTGTTTTTACGCAGCATTTGCTAATACTGTATTCGTGCTTGCATCTCGAATTAGTCATGTCAAGTTTATTTTCTAGCCTCTCCTACGGTGTTCTTTATAGTATCCTCTAGATCATGTCTTCAAGTTCTAGTGTTCTCAATGTTTGCAGGGAAGTTGCAGTGTTCTCTTATCTTAAGAGTTCCATAAATTTCATTCTCGTATTGGATTCTTTTGAGAAGTATTTTTCAATAAATATCACGTCCTCGCTTTTTTGCACACACAAAAAATCCAGCACAACGTTTACTTATCTTTGAAATTCATAACGACCTACAAATATCATTTTAATGATATAAAAATGAACTATTTTACTTTTTGGAGCAACCATTCTCTGTTTATCGACAGTTGAGAGTAGACCTAATTTCGGCTTTCGCATATGGAGTTTTGAATTGAAACTGAGAGGCCAGAAAAAAATGCTGAAAATGGGTAACTATAAGACCATACCCCAGAGCCCAGTTAATCCAGCCCACCATTTTCAGCTGAGGCCACTCCTTCCACACTTGACTCCTCTCCTAAACCCTCGTCTCCCTCCCCACCTCGCTTCTCTCGTCTCTCTCCCCTCTACAACGCCATGGCGCGCCGCCACCTCCGCATCCCCATCCTCCCGCTCCTCTCCCGCAACCCCCACGCCCCCACCCCTCTCCACCTCCGCCATGCTCTATGCTCCTCCATCCCCGCCCCCGCCCCCACCAACGAGGCACCAACCCCCGCCCCGGCCAACGAGGCACCAACCCCCGCCGACACCCCGGCTGCCGCAACAGCGGCGTCGGATGGGGAGAACGATCCACTGGAATCTCCCCCGGCACGCCCTCCCCGGGACGAGGAGCCCCTGCACGAGACAATCTTCACCATGATCCGCCGCCGCAAGTGGACGACGCGCATGGAGAACTCGATCCGCCTCCTCTCCCCCCCCTCTCACCAACCCTCGTCCACGGCGTGATCTCTGCCGCGGCCGAGGCCAACCGCGCCGACCTCGCGCTCCAGTTCTTCCGCTTCGCGTACCGCCGCGCGGGGTTCCGCCCGGAGCCGGCCACCTTCGCGCTGCTCGTCCCGATCCTCGCCTCCAAGCGCATGCTCAACCACGCCCGCTGCATCCTCCTCGAGACCATGCCGGCCTTCTCCGTCGCCCCGGGCGAGGCCACCGTGGCCGCCCTCGTCGCCGCCTACGGCAAGGCCGGGATCCCGCAGGAGGCCGTCAAGCTGTTCCGCCTCATGCCCGAGCTCGGGATCACCCGCACCGCGCTCTCCTACAACGCGGTCCTCAAGGCCATCCTCTGCCGCGGCCGCGAGGCCATGGCCAGGCGGATCTACAACGCCATGATCGCCGATGGCGTCGCCCCGACGCTGGCCACCTACAACACGCTCATCTGGGGTTTGGCATGTGCAAGAAGATGGAGTCTGCCGTCAGGGTGTTTGGGGACATGAAGACGCATGGGGTGACGCCGGATGTGACCACCTATAACACCCTGCTCAATGCTTGGGTGCGGGCTGGTGATCTGGAGAGTGCACGGAAGGTGTTTGATGAAATGCCGGGAGCTGGGTTTGAGCGGAACTCTGTCTCGTACAATGTCATGATCAAGGGATATGTTGAGGCTAACAAGGTCGAGGAGGCAGTGGGGTTGTTCGGGGAGATGGGGGAGAAGGGTTTGAGGTTGAGCGAGAAGACTTTCGCTGCATTGATGCCAGGGCTTTGTGATGATGAGGGGAAGGCTGCGGAAGGGCGGAAAGCAGTGGAGGATATGGCAGAGCGACGGCTCACGCCGAAGGACAAATCGGTTTTTCTGAGACTTGTGACGACGTTGTGCAAAGGTGGGGATTTGGATGGGGCGTTGGAGGTGCACAAGAAGAGCGGTCAGTTCAAGCATGTTCTGGTGGATCCGAGACAGTATGGTGTGTTGATGGAGGGCTTGTGTGCAGGTGGAAAGTGTGATGGTGCTGTCGAGGTGCTGGATGATCTTCTTGAGAAGGGCACGCTGCTTAGCCCGAAGAGTCCAGTGCTGGAAGCACCGGCTTATAATCCAGTGATTGATTATCTGTGCAACAATGGGAATACCAGCAAGGCTGAGACGTTCTTCAGGCAGCTGATGAAGAAAGGTGTGGATGACAAGTCTGCATTTAACAGTCTTATCCGTGGTCATGCAAAGGAAGGTGCACTGGAGGCCGCACAGGAGATTCTCGCCATTATGACACGACGTGGTGTCCCTACAGATCCCCATTCGCATACTCTGCTTGTCGATGGCTTCCTGAAGAAGAACGAGCCAGCTGATGCAAAGACAGCGCTGGACACCATGATGGAACAGGGGCACTTGCCGAGGCCAGCTCTGTTCCAGTCTGTCATGGCAGCGCTTTTCAATGATGGTCGCGTTCAGACCGCAAGCAGGGTTATGAAGACTATGATTGAGAAGGGGTTACCGAGAACATGGACATTGCACATAAGATTGTGGAAGCTCTCTTCATGAGGGGTCATGTGGACGAGGCGATTGGTCGTGTCAACCTGATGGTTGAAAATGTCTGTATGCCCGATCTAGACAAGTTGCTAGTTGCCCTTTGCCAGAAGGATAAAGTGATGGAGGCACATAAGCTGGCTGACTTTGCGTTGGACCGGGACTTTGAAGTTAGCTTCTCTACCTATGACAGAGTCCTGGAAGCCCTGTACACTGAGGAGAAGACATTGCCAGCATACTCCATGCTCTGCAAGATCAAGCACAAAGGAGGAGTTGTGGACCAGAAGGGCTGTGATGCTTTGATGACGAGCTTAAAATCTGGAGGATACTCAAAGCAAGCTGACATTCTGTCTAGGATCTTGGCGGAGAGTGGATCATCAACATCCAAGAAGGGCAAAAAGTTTGCCATGGGTGCTTAGTGAGGTTTCTGAGTTCATGGGAAGTTCGTAATTTCTTTTTGAATCGAATAAAGCAGCTATTTGTTTCTTAGTTAATTGCTTGTTGGGTCATCTGTCAAATGAGGATTTTCATCCCAAGAGACAAGAAGGATAGGTAAATTTACCTTATTCACAAGATCCCTGATTTTATCATGTACCATGTCTTACGAAATTACAAAGTAAACCATCGAATGACTAGACAATCTAGAAAGTTTAGTTCTTCTGATGGAGTCACTGATCTTATACTTTCAACTACGATGATATGAACTTGTGTAGCAAAAGAACACATGTCAACTATACATGTTTGAAGGTGTGTGCTTGTACGAACTAATTGTTTCTGTATTTCTGTTCTCCATTTGTAATGTTCGTGCGTAATATTGTTGGGATGATTCAGCTTTGGATATTTCTGTATAATCTGCAGAATGGTTAGTTAAAGTTAATGTTCATTGTTAGAATCATACAAATTTGGTTTCTGTGAGAGAGTAATACAATTGGTTTGACCAGGCATCTTCTGGTTGATGAGAAGCAGACTTGGCTAGTCGGTGTAGGAAAATTCTTCTATTATTTTCGACATGTAGTTTTTTCTACTTTACATGTCGTGACCTGTGAAATGGACTTGTAGGAAATAATTGTATGCTTTTTGTATGACGTAGTATGACAGACCTTAGTCAATTTGCATGCTAGTGACTAGTGCATTGCTTTGGTAATATTGATGCTAGGAACTGTGATGTGAAGTACTTAACTAGGTCGATGGACAAGAAGTTCTAGGCTATGACACTTAGCGCATGGTATTTGTGAAGTCCCTAACTCGAATTGATCATCTGAGCCTTGCCAGTGATCTGACTATGGTATTAGTCTCTCACGTTGCCTCGTCACCACATGAAGCAGAGTAGACAATGCTTGTATTTTTTTAGATACAAGATATCTAGGATAGATGTTGCACACAACCTACGAAGCTAAGACTCATATCTTCAGGTTTGTAGAGGATTAATGAGGTGGATGAAGCAAGTATCCGCCGTCCTCAGCTTTGACGCTTGCTCCTGGCTGTGATGATAGTGGTGGTGAAGAAGGCGCTGTACATTTTGCCACAGCCTCTTTCGTAGCCCCTGTTGCCTACTTCAGATAAAGGGTCAGGGAGGAAATATATGTTCAGTTGCTACATGATCTCTTAGCACCTCTGCTAAATTATCTGGAATCTCACTTGCTTGATGTTCCTGATATGCTGTTGTATACTGCTAAAATAAATTTCCTGTTCTGAATGAATACACACTAACTAGAAAAGCATCACTTGCTTGATGATCCAAATATGCTTGTATATACTTCTAATCTATATCTATACTCCTATCTATATTATATATATACTCCTATAAAAACCACAGTTGGTGATGATGGTGTGCCTGCCATCTTTCATCCAGGATCGTTCGATTTATATCTAACGGACCGGAACACCCACGTTACATATTTGCAGATAACCCCTTGTGTTCCTATCTCTCCCCCAACTTCATCCAACCACCTGAAAATGGGGGAAAGCCCATAAAAAAAGGGAAAAGCCGCCGTGAGCCCGTGAGAACTGGAAGACCACCCGCCGGTAGCGTCGGGAAAGATATGGCGCGGTGGCAGCTGCCGGGCCGTCCTCCCCGGAGCGTCTCGATCCCTCCCTCAGCTAGATTTTAAGATCCTTGTAAGGTGAAAATAAAGAATGACCGTGGCAACGCACGGACATTCAACTAGTACTTCTAAAAAAGTAATCTTGTCCTGAATGAATATTCACTAACAATCAGTTTCTCTTTTCGGATGAACCGTCCGTTAAATCATGACTATTTAAAATCACCATAATGAGTTTGGTTCTTCAGGAACCAAACAAGGACTAGAGACCAGCAATTTGTTAATTATTCGCCTTGGAGAATACACGACACAGCCGACGCTTGCGCTTCCCTCCTTCAAGTTGATGCTGTCAAGCCTGTCAGAGGGAGTGCTGGGCTCATGGAACACTTGAAGTCACTACTCCAGGTGGCCTGGAGTTGTTTGCAGCCTAGGAGGGTGGTGTCTCTGCTCATGGACTCCTTCAACCTCTCAGGATGCATCTCGCTGTTTTTGGGCAACCTGTCCATCCTGCATAGTTTGGGGGTTGAGCCACAAGCATAGGTGCTGAACCTGAGCACAAACTCTCTCCACAATTCATGTGGCTGTCTCACGGTGCTCTACCTGAGCAATAACCAACTCCATGGGGAGATACCAGCGCAGGAAGGCGCCTTGAAGTACCGACATGAATATCCAATCAGTTTGGGTCTTGGCAAGAATGGTTTGTCAGGATCCCTAGCCCGTAGGCCTCTTCCAGATTTGCTGTCAGTCGAATACCTGTCTTTGAGGGACAACAGTTTGATTTGCTATTTTCTGTTTTCGGTGTAGGCCTTAGAGCAAGTAAATGTTATGTGGTGATAGTTTCTGCGGTAATTCTTTCGGTCCCCGAATGCTGTAAAAGGCTAATGTTTGCTTTGGTTGTTTTAGTGGAACCAGGGCGAGGACCTTTCTCTCTAATAACAGTTTGTTTGTTGCGATACAACTGCTCTCGGCAATCTCGCCAACCCTGTGGCATCCTGATTCCTGACCTTCATCTTTGGGACGGCTGCCCAGATCCCAGCTTCTATTTGGAACACTTCATCTCCCTAGTGTCTGTTGTTTGTAGGTTATTGTTGCTTGTGTTCTACTCCCTCCGTTCCATATTAAAAGGGAACAGAAGGAGGATTCACTGTGTGAGTTTTGGAAACTAGCTTACTGAGTTTGAAGCAGCTCTAGTTGAGTAATGCAGTTTCGGACTGGGGGGGGGGGGGGGGGGGTTTGTAACCAGGTTTTGGTTTCAGCTTGGGGTAGCTGGAAACTTGACTGAAAAAATGAAGGACAGGTCTGTATCCTCTTATTAATTTCATTAGCATTTTTTTAGAAATCGCACCTTTCCCAGATAAAAAGAAGTTACTCCTAGTGACATTGACATGTATACATGGGCTTGTAGTTGACAACATTACACAGGTCGGTGGGAGGAGTCTGCTACAGAAGGGAAGCGCTAGGCGTAGTTCCAAAGTTTTTGGAACTCAACCCGCAGTACACAACAACTCTAGTTAAAGGAAGAGGTATATCTTGTTGCCCCTGATCTTATCGAAATTCAGGGAGAAAATGCCATTGCGGTGATTTGCCCTAGGCATTGTGACAAATTCAGAGTGAGTCGTAGTGGAATTTTTTATGTAAATTTATCCAAATCCATCACGAATGTGTATTAAAATACATTTCCATTACATTATACTAGCTAAATCAAATAGTTTCAAAATACATTTCCATTGCATCGTACTCCTCCGTTTCTAAATATAAGATGTTTTAGCTTTTCTCAGTTTTTTCAGATTCGTATGCATCTAGACGTGTTTTAGTATGTATATGCACTCATTTTAATTCATATGTAGTCCACATTGCAATATCTAAAACATCATATAATAGGAACGGAGGGAGCATTAGCTAACTCAAATAGTTCTAATGTTGTCTAGCATTGAACAACGCGTCGGCAATGTTGTCACGTGTTGGGTTCATGCTTCTCGCATGTAGTGCACATCGAACAACATCGCCGGTCAAGGTAATTGATTGCATTTGTACCTTAGGAATGTAATTCACATTTGAATCACATCGATCAAACTGCTTTGCACGTAAGTTGGAGTGTCTAATGAAATTATGAAGCGCAATGCAAGCAACGATAATTCTCTTATGTGTAACCAAGCCATAAGAAGGGATGCCCTTCAAAATGCGCCACTTATTTTTCAAGATCCCAAAAATATACGCTCGGTATAATTTCGCAACAATGAGTGCGCATAGTTGTAAATTTCCTCCTTCTCTGTTGGTAGCCCTTCTCGACGGAAATCCGGTAATTGGTACAGATTGTTTTTATAAGGAGCTAGAAACCCCTTTCTATTTGGATAACCACAATAAAAAAAAATAGTATGTACCCGTGAACACGAGAAAAAAACATATGAAATATGAAAACAACAATGTTGCATAAGTAACTCATGTGAACAATCAAAATAGAGAATTAACATCGGGGAGGGGGGGGGGGGGGTGGGAACTCATGTGGATACTTCTCAATGCTGCGTTGTAGAATGCATGTATCATGTGCCGAACCAGGCCATTCGAAAACAGCAAATGTGAATCTGAGATCAAAATCACATATTGCTACCATATTTTGTGATGTCTAAACATGTCTTCCGATGTGGTTAACCTATTCTTTTTCAGGATTTTCAACAGGAATGTGTGAGCCATCTATGGCGCCAATGTCACCATTGAAATGAGGCCAAAAGCGTGCATCTTGAAATCCTAGATGAACATCCATGAAGTTTTGATCCACCAGTTTTATGCTATCTTTACCTAATTTGTAAAAACACTTCAACACCATATTGAACTTTCTGCTAATTGTTTCAAGAGACCTACTGAAATGGTTCTCAACTTGTTTCAATGATTGTCGTCCTCCAACATCCCATAGAAACATAGCTAGACATTCATGTGGGTAGATCGACCCTTTGTTTTTTTAAATGTTCTGATCGAGAAGTGGAGCATAGCAATCCTGCATGTCAGACTGTCAGTGGACTAAACAAAAAAAGTTCACGAAACAGGCTTTCGCCCCGCTTTATAAATAAAGCCCAACGGCCGAACCGATACAAGGTGATGAGGAAACCCTCTTACAAGACAGATCAAAGATAAACAACAAAGAAAAAAGGAAACCGGACTTGCCACCGAAGACTCTGACACAGGATCGAAAAGTATCGAGGCTCCACGACGACGCCCCCAACAGGGTCACGGCGCAAAGCGCCGCCG
The DNA here is from genome assembly GCA_947311845.1 of Poa pratensis. Taxonomy (NCBI): domain Eukaryota; kingdom Viridiplantae; phylum Streptophyta; class Magnoliopsida; order Poales; family Poaceae; genus Poa; species Poa pratensis. The sequence continues at coordinate 28,945,578 of CAMZMU010000059.1, read as the reverse complement.
CCGTCTAGACCAAGAGGTCAAGGTTTTCACCCGGATCCCTAGTGCGGAGAGGGCAACCACAACAGCGCCCCCAAGAGGGTTACGACACCCGCAGGCGTCGTCGCTGTTGGCGCCGAAGCGCAGAACTTTCGCCCGGAAGCACCTTTCTACGACTAAGTGCGGAGAAAGCACCCACAACAACGCCCCCAAGAGGGTTACGACACCCGCAGGCGTCGTCGTTGTTGGCGCCGAAGCGCAGAGCTTTCGCTCGGAAGCACCAATCTACCACATCGATACCACGAAACGCCAAGAGTCTCGAGCCAGGCCACCAGGACGCGATCTGGGCACCGCCATTACCGAAGCGCAGCCAGCACCAGGGACTCCATCCGCCAACTCCCCGCCACCCACGTGGTCCGAGAAGACGACCATCACCGCTGCCACGTCACTCGCCGCAGAGTCGCACGCGCAGACCACCTTCCAGGGCCGCCGCCCCGGCATCCGCAACCTCCACCCGAGGAGCCAGCAAGTCACAGGGTCCACACAGCAAATTAGTGAGGCCGGCAACGAATCTAGGCCTGCGAGGTCGACATCGACAACCTTTAGGGGGAGATCCAGTCCCCCACCGCCCGAGACGGTCGCCGACCGGACACAGCAGCAGTGCCTGTCAGGCCCAGATCCGCCTGATCAGGCCCGACCAGCTCCGCCGCCGTGCTGCAGCATCAAGATTGCAAATGTCCTCCTGCAGAGCGACACTGGACAGCACGCACGGCCTGGGCCCGTAGAACCCAGATCGGGCCCGCTGGGCTCAGATCTGGGCCGAGCACCTCCAGCCATGGCACACTCCCAAGTCAACCTGTCCCCGCCGCCGTGCTCCCCTCACCTCCATCGCCGTGCAGCCCTGCCGTGGCCTTGCTGGATGCCCACGGCCGGGGGATGCTGCGCCACCCAGGAGAACGCCGTTGACGAAGCCCCGCCGCCACCTGAGCCCGCTCGAACGAGGCCACCACGCCACCGGAGAGCCGCGCCGGCGCTCCCCTTGCTGAGAATGCCGCCTCACCAGGCCAGAAGAGCCCCACCTCCTCCAACCATGGCTCGGGGAAGGGCACGCCGCCGCCGCCGGCGCCAACCGGGCCGAGCCCGGCGGCCTCTGCCGACGGCGGCGACAGGGAAAGGAGGAGGAGAGGACGCCTGAGGAGAGATGCGGGGGGCGCGCGCCGCCGCCGCCACGGGGGGGGGGGGGGCGGGGACGCGCGAGGGGAGGGAGGTGGAGGGAGGGAGAGGGTGGCGCGGCGGCCGGCGGCGGCGGCCGGCGGCGGCGGCGCTAGGGTTAGGGTTGGGGAGGGAGGTGGAGGGAACGAGTAGGATATCAGAACGGCCCCAACAAAAAAGTTCTTGCATTCCTGTATCATATGGAATCTACTTGCTGACGTTCATACGTGGACGAGTTGTCTTGATCCATCCTGGAACAAACAACAACCGCCCCTCTTTTCGCGCACAGCCACATGCACCGGAAGGATCAGCAAATGTAGTGATTCAAATGACTTAGCAGCAAACGGAGCTTGGCTCTGATGGTTGGGTTCCCTGTGGTGGAACCAGCCCACCCAGGTTCAAGTCCTAGACTTGGCATGGGCGTTTGCATTTACCTGGATTTATTCCAGGATTATCCGGCGCTATTCTTTCAGTGGTAGGTGACGTGCCCGTCAACAGCGAGGCGCCTGTGGTGACTTCGTCAACCTCAAGATCTGCCGGCTCAGTCCTTCAGAGGTGCTCATAGGGGTAGGGTGTGCGTGCGTGCGTTCATAGGGGTGAGTGTATGTGCGTATTTGTGAGCGTCTGTGTTGTACTGTGTTCTCAAAAAAATCAAATGACTTAGCAGTTTTTGCATTTCGCAAATTCAAATAAGCCAAAGTGAACGGCGTTACTACGTATTGAAAACGCCTTTTAATATGACGTTTTTGGGGAGGAACCATATTTGGTTGAAAGTTTTGTGAGGGCCATTGCTGGCTAAAAGTTTGCCATAGTGCCGTTTAGGGCAATCTGCATCGGGTGAGTGGCATTTGGGGTGGACAGGCACGTTTCGCGGATAGATGGCCTTTCCCCTTGACTCTTCGAGCCCTCCATGCATCTCCATCTCCTTGGCGGGCGTGTGAAAAAGTAAACTGTATCGGCAAGAAGTGCGTCCCGGCTCGCCCAAGTGTACGTACGAACCCTTGCAAGTTTGGCAATGCAGTAACACTGTAACACAACAGCCTTGGTGCTGTGAAAACGATCACGGACTTTACGGGATAGGGCGACCTGACCGTGCCACAGCACGCGAGAAAAGCGCAACACGCACAGTCGGCAGGCTGATGGAAACGATTCGAAGGAACGGGGGCTTTTGGTCGTGCCGTCTTGCCCTGGTTCCTGTTGCTATTCACCGCCGGCCGGTCGCCTCCTTGGCGCCATTGCCCATGCCGATATGCCATGGTCAGGTCTATTTCGTGCTGTGTACGCACAGTGCCACAGTCCCTCGCGCTACAAAAGAATCGGCAGAAATCCTCAAGTTCCATGCAACTTGGTTGAAGAAACGCTTGTTGCCGGCCGGCCGGCCGGCCTGGCTAATTCTGGGTGCAGTGCAGGTTATCTTCAGTCAAACGCGCTACAGATCCCTCTCCGGTTTGGTCGCGAACGTGGTATTTTAGTCAAGCGCGCCGATCCAGGTTTAGGGCTTTCTCATGTAGGCATTGACCAGACTCTCACACGAGCTGCTTGGTTTAGATTATCTGCAGTGATCTCGGTTGTATCTTTCACCCACTTGATGCAGTACATTGTTCAGAGATCACCGGCCACAAGGTGAAAATTCAGAACCGGCAAGGCGGGTTAGGTAGGGCGAGGATGGCGTCGGCGATCCCGGCGATTCCGGTGATCCCGGCCATCTCCGCGGGCGCGATCCGCTCCCGACACCGAGCGGGACCGTCGACGAGGTCGCCCACCAAGGCTGCGCCCCCGGATTTCGCGGGCGGGAAGTTTTGGAGGGAGATCGAGGACGAATCCTCGGAGGATGAGGAAGCGGTGGGACGGATCGGGGGTTCCCCGTGCAGAGCGCAGGCGCGGTGCTCGACGCCGGAGATCCCCGCGAGACGGCCGGAATCATCGGCGAAGAAGGGAGGTGCCCCCAGGAAGGAATCTAGGTTTCCTGACCTGTGGGGACCGCGTGCTAGTCCATTCCAGCGAACTCCATACGAGGTTCAGGTGCGCGCTCGTGCGATCCCTAACCTGACAAATTTTCAGGACTGGTTTGTGCAGGCAATGGATGCGGCCGCCATGGATGGACCTCGCGAGGGACAAGAGCGGGGAGATGAATTTCAAATCAATGGAGATGGGCTTCATTCTGGGCCGGCCCGTCCAACATCGACGAATACTGTGCACAAGGATAAGGGTAGGGATGGGTACAGTATTCCATCTCTACCAACCCTATTGCGAGGCTTCTGGTGCTCTCGAGAGAAAGAGGAGAGCGGCGGCGGCGCATCTGGAGCGGCGCTGATGGCGGGAGGTGACGGAGGCAGGAACTGGAGGCCTCCGGGCAGGACCAATCAGGGCAGAGGCGTGCGGCCACCGCAGCAAGTGGGAGGAGGTAGGGATTGGGGCGGCGACAGAGGTGGCGGTGGCGGATACGCTGCGCCGCCGCAGGACCCGAACTTCTACCAGGACCAGCAGATGCCGCAACAGCAAGGAGGGTTCGGGTTTGGGCAGATGCCGCCGCAACCTCAAGGCGGTGGCTATGTCGCACAGCCAGATCCGCAGTTTGGTTACCAGGATCAACAACAACAACAGCAACAAGGGGGATTCGGTTTTGGTCATCCACCGCAACCGATTCCACCGCAGCAAAGTAATTTCTATCCAAGGCCTCAGCAGCAATGGGGTGATCCGCGGATGCAATTTCCGCCGGTACCTGCATATGGAGGTAATCAGCAAGGTGGTGACACTAGGAGATTTGATCAGAGGATAGGGCAGCCACCATTAGTGAAGAACTTTCAAGGTCAAGGGGCTCCAAAGCTTGTTTCACAATCAGTGTCTGCAGGCAGTGCGAATTCAGCTCACATGGCCACAACAAGTTCAGGGGATAGTGCAAAAGGATTAGAGAAGATCAGTAGTGGTGCAAATTCAGCGGAAAGTACTGAGGTGAAAGGCCCCTTATGTTTCAGGTGCAATTTAACACGACATATTCTGAAGGATTGCAGTGTTCCACTGTATTGTATTCATTGTGGAAAAGAAGATGCTCATATCTCTGACAGGTGTGGGATGCTGAACAGAATTCCTCCAGTGGTGAAACTGGTAGGTTGTGCAAGTGATGGTCTGCAGATGTTAGTGGCTCAGACTGGGAAGAAAAATGCAGGGGATAAATCAAGTCAAGTTATGGGTCTGATTCAAGTTCTGGAAGGTTATCTTACGAGTGAGCAACTAGAGAAGGCGTTCTGTGATCAGTTTCCATGGGGAGGTGCTTGGAAAATGAAGAGCTGCGGCAACAATTCCTTCACTGTTAAATTTCCTTCTGTTCTGAAGTTGCAAGAACTCAGCGAGTATCCTATGTTTGGTCTGCGAGGGACAAAAGCAATTGTCAAGGTCAATAGTGTTGGAAATATGCCCTAGAGGCAATAATAAATAAATGTTATTATCATATTTCCGTGTTCATGATATATGTTTATTTCCATGCTATAATTGTATTAACCGGAAACATAATACATGTGTGGTTGCGTAAACAACATTGCGTCCCTAGTAAGCCTCTACTAGACTAGCTCGTTAATTAATGATGGTTATGGTTTCCCAACCATGAACATGAGTTGTTAATTAATTAACGGGATCATGTCATTAGAAGAATGACGTGATGGACAGACCCAACTAAGCATAACAATATTGATCGTTTCATTAAGTTTTTATTGTCATGCCTTTTATTGTCAAGTATCCTATTTCTTAGACCATGAGATCATGTTATTCCCGGGTACTGGAAGAATACTTTGGGGACATCAACCATCGCTTCGTGACAGGGTGATCATAAAGGTGTCTTACGGGTATCTCAGAAAGTGCTTGTTGAATTACATGAATCAAGACTGGGATTTGTCCCTCCGTGTTTCGGAGAGATATACTCTGGGCCCACTCGGTAGTGCACATTCGGTAAAGCTTGCAAGCACGTGACTAATGAGTTAGTCACAGAGAATGTTGTATTACGGAACGAGTAAAGAGTACTTACCAGTAACAAGATTTAACTAGGTATAGTGATACCGACGATCAAATCTTGGGTAAGTAAAATATCGCGTGACAAAGGAAATTGTATACGGATTATAGTAGTCCACGACATAGTGGTTCAACCGATAAAGATCTTCGTTGAATGTGTGGGAGTCATTATGGATATCCTGGTCCCTCTAATGGTTATTGATCGGAGAGGTGTCTCCATCATGTCTGCACGTTCTCGAACCCGTAGGGTCACACACTTAACGTTCGGTAACGCTAGAGTAGCTCTGGGATAATTTTGTTAATGGTGTCCGAATATTGTTCGGAGTCTCGGATGAGATCCTAGACATCACGAGGAGCTCCGGAAGAGTCCGGAGGTAAAGATTTATATATGGCAAGTTGATTTCAGGGTTCCGGAAAAGTTCGGGATTTTTCGGCAGAGTGTCGGAATGTTCTAGAAGGTTCCGGAGGGTCCCATAGTGGGGCCCACCTGTCCCCAACGACCAAGGGTGGCCCACTGGTCCATTTGACCAGTCCTACTTGGTCCATGCAGCCATTCAATGGGTAGCCCTTTAAAAGGGATGTTACCACTCTTGAAAGAGGGGGTTACCACCTTTTAAATGAGAAGGGGTTACCACTATTGAAAGAGGGAGTTTCTACTTTGGAAATAAAGTGGCTGCAGCCCCTTGCCTATATAAAGAAGAGGGAGAGGTGCACCAAGAGACAGAGGCTTGGCCGCATCACTGGCTTGCTGCTCCTCTACCTCCCGCGCACCGCTTGGCGAAGCCCTGCCCGCGGGAACTCTCCACCATATCCACCACCACGCCGTCGTGCTGCTGGAATCGATCCCACCTACTTCTCCCTCTAGCTTGCTGGATCAAGAAGAGGGAGACGTCATCGAGCTGTACGTGTGCAAGCCTCCGGAGGTGCTGCTCGTTTGCGGTGCTGATCGGATCGAACATCGTCAACAACTTCACCGAGCTGCGTTGAATTAAACGTTCAACGCGCGTGTTCTTCGAGGGTATGATGAACTACTCTCCCCGTTACTAGAATCTTCTAGATAGGATCTTGAGTGTTGCTTCCGCATGTGAGAGAAATTTTTTGTTTTCTATCGCGCAAACTCCTACAGTGGTATCAGAGCCGGATCTATGCGTAGATGTTTTGGTACGGGTAGAACACATATGTGTATGTGGGCGTTGATAATCTTTTTATTACTTCCTTTGTGTATTTTGAATCTTAGTGGCATAGTGGGATGAAGCGGCCCGGACTAACTTTACATGTCCACGTACATGAGACTTGTTCCACGACTGACATGCAACTTGTATTGCATAAGTGGCTTTGCGGGTGTCTGTCTCTCCCACTATAGTTAAGATTTAATCTACAACGGGTTGTTAATAATTTGTTTATCACCGTTGTGGTTTCATGTTCGTAGGTAAGAACGGTTCTTTCTTCGAAAGCCCTAAGCCACGTAAAATTTGCAAAGAATAAGGGAGAGGCGTCTAACTTGTTTTTGCAGGGGTGCTTGTGATATGGTATAGCCCAAACTGTTTCATATGATATATTTGTGATGTATGAGATGATCATGTTTTGTAATGTTTCACGACTTGCATGTCGATGAGTACGGCAACCGGCAGGAGCCATATGGTTGTCTTAATTATCAATTGTATGACCTGCGTGTCAACTTCAAACGCCATGTAATTGCATTATTTATCGCTATGAGTTAGCAATATATGGGATGCAACGTGGTGGAGACAACCAAGGCGCCACATGAACATGGCGCCATGATGGAGATCATGCCGGTGCGTTTAAGATGGAGATCAAGACGCAATAAAAGGGCTATACCATGTCACATATTTTTATGCATGTGATGTTTATCCTTTTATGCATCTTATTTTGCGTGTGCTCGACGGTAGCATTATAAGATGATCCCTCACACAATATCAAGATAAAGTGTTCTCCCTTAGTATGCACCGTCGCGAAAGTTCGTCGTTTTGAAGCATCTCGTGATGATCGGATGTGGTAAACTCTACGTTCACATACGACGGGTGTAAGCCAGTTTTACACATGCGGAAATACTTTGGTTAACTTGACGAGCCTAGCATGTACAGACATGGACTCGGAACACGACGAACCGAAAGGTTAAACACGAGTCATATGAATGATATGATCAACATTTCGATGTTCACCATTGAAACTACATCTTCTCTCGTGAAGATCGGACTTGGTGTAGTGGATTTGGATCGTGTACCACTAGACAACTATGAGGGATGTTGTTTTAAGTGGGAGTTCGTTAGTAATTTGATTAAAATGAACTCTTTATCATGAACATAGTCTAAAGATGTCTTTGCTAAAATGTTGTAGATCATGGCCCGCAACGTAGCTCAGTTCAACTTCAGCGCATTCCTTGAGAAAGAAAAACTGAAATCATCTGGTTCAAACTTCACTGACTGGCACCGCAACCTGAGGATTATCCTCACTGGGTGTAAGAAGCATTATGTGCTCGATGCTGCGCTAGGTGACCCACCTGCAGACAATGCGCCTGAAGCAGAACAAAATGTCTTTGAGACGCGCAGAGATGACCACATTATAGTTGCCTGTGCCATCCTTACATCTCTGGACACTGATCTCCAGAAACGTTTTGAACATCACGGCGCCTATGAGATGGTTGAAGAGCTGAAAACCATGTTTCAGACTCAGACCCGCGCTGAGAGATATGAGATCTCTGATAAGTTCTATACATGTAAGATGGAGGAGCACAGCTCTGTCAGTGAACATGTTGTCACCATGGGAGGCTATATCCAACGCCTAATTCAGCTGGGATGTGTGATCCCGGATGAGTTAATCACTGACAGGGTGCTGCAGTCGCTCCCTCCGAGCTACAAAGGCTTTGTGCTGAACTATAACATGCAAGGCATGAATAAGACTCTTAATGAGCTCTTTGCGATGCTGAAATCTGCAGAAGTGGACATCAAGAAAGAACATCAAGTGTTGATGGTCAATAAGACCACCAGTTTCAAGAAGGTTAAGGCCAAAAAGGGTCACTTCAAGAAGAGTGGCAAATCTGTTGCTGCTCAGGGCGGCAAACCTGTTGCCACACCTGTGAAACCCAAGGCTGGTCCTAAGCCGGACACTGTGTGTTTCTACTGCAAGGGAGACGGTCACTGGAAGCGTAACTGCGCCAAATACTTGGCGGATAAGAAGGCTGGCAACGTCAAAGGTATATTTGATATACATGTTATTGATGTGTACCTTACTAGTTCTCGTAGTAGTGCCTGGGTATTTGATACTGGTTCGGTTGCTCATATTTGCAACTCGAAACAGGAGCTGCAGAATAAACGGAGACTGGCGAGGGATGAGGTGACGATGCGCGTCGGGAATGGATCGAAGGTCGATGTCATCGCCGTCGGGACACTACCTCTTCATCTACCTTCGGGATTAGTTTTAAACCTGAATAATTGTTATTTGGTGCCTGCGTTAAGCATGAACATTATATCTGGATCTTGTTTATTGCGAGACGGTTACTCATTTAAATCAGAGAATAAAGGTTGTTCTATTTCTATGAGTAATATCTTTTATGGTCATGCACCCAACGTAAATGGTTTATTCTTGTTGGATCTCGATAGTAGTACTTCACACATCCATAACATTGATGCTAAAAGATGCAAAGCGAATAATGATAGTACCACATACTTGTGGCACTGCCGTTTAGGTCATATTGGTGTAAAGCGCATGAAGAAACTCCATTCTGATGGACTTTTTCAATCACTTGACTTTGAATCATTTGATACGTGCGAACCATGCCTCATGGGTAAGATGACTAAGACACCGTTTTCCGGTACGATGGAACGGGCGAGTGATTTGTTGGAAATCATACATACTGATGTGTGTGGACCAATGAGCATTCCAACACGTGGTGGATATCGTTACTTCCTAACTTTCACTGATGATTTGAGTAGATATGGGTATATTTACTTAATGAAACACAAGTCTGAAACATTTGAAAAGTTCAAAGAATTTCAGAGTGAAGTAGAAAATCATCGTAACAGGAAGATCAAATTTCTACGATCTGATCGTGGAGGGGAATATCTGAGTTACGAGTTTGGCATGCACTTGAAAAATTGTGGAATTGTTTCCCAACTCACGCCACCTGGAACACCACAGCGTAATGGTGTGTCTGAACGTCGTAATCGTACTTTATTAGATATGGTGCGTTCTATGATGTCTGTATCCGATCTGCCAATGTCATTTTGGGGGTATGCATTAGAGACAGCCGCATTCACTTTAAATAGGGCACCATCTAAATCCGTTGAGACGACACCATATGAGTTGTGGTTTGGTAAGAAGCCAAAATTATCGTTTCTTAAAATTTGGGGATGCGAGGCTTATGTCAAAAGATTACAACCTGATAAGCTCGAACCCAAAGCGGAAAAATGCGTCTTCATAGGATATCCAAAGGAAACCATTGGGTATACCTTCTATCACAGATCCGAAGGCAAAGTTTTTGTTGCTAAGAATGGATCCTTTCTTGAGAAGGAGTTTCTTTCGAAAGGAGTGAGTGGGAGGAAAATAGAACTAGACGAGGTTATTGAACCTTCTCCCGAATTGGAGAGCAGCGCAGCGCAGGAAGATTTGGATCTTCAGGCACCGCCTTCACCAGCTAGAGAGAAAGAAGCTGATGATAGTGATCATGCAGCTTCGGTCAAAGTTCCCGTTCGCAGGTCGACAAGGTTACGTACTGCTCCTGAATGGTACGGTAATCCTGTCTTGAACATTTTATTGTTAGACAATGATGAACCTATGAACTATGAGGAAGCGATGATGAGCCCAGACTCTGGAAAATGGCAAGACGCCATGAACTCTGAAATGGAATCCATGAAGGAAAACCAAGTGTGGACTTTGGTTGACCTTCCTGATAGCCGTAAGGCTGTTGAATGTAAATGGATTTTCAAGAAGAAAACAGACGCTGACGGTAATGTCACCGTATATAAAGCTCGACTTGTCGCAAAAGGTTTTCGACAAATTCAAGGAGTTGACTACGATGAGACCTTCTCACCCGTAGCGATGCTAAAGTCTGTTAGGGTTCTACTAGCAATTGCTGCTTATTTCGATTATGAAATTTGGCAGATGGATGTCAAAACTGCGTTCCTCAACGGAAACGTTGAAGAAGAGTTGTACATGGTACAACCTGAAGGTTTTGTCGATCCTAAGGATGCTGATAAAGTGTGCAAACTTCAGCGATCCATCTATGGACTGAAGCAAGCATCCCGGAGTTGGAATCTTCGATTTGATGAGGTGATCAAAGGTTTTGGATTTGTCCAAAATTATAAAGAAGCTTGTGTTTACAAGAAAGTGAGTGGGAGCTCGGTTGCATTCCTGGTTTTATATGTAGATGACATATTACTTATTGGGAATGATGTGGAGCTGCTTAACAGTGTGAAAGATTATTTGAATAATAGTTTTTCAATGAAAGATCTTGGTGAAGCTGCATACATATTGGGCATAAAGATCTATAGAGATAGATCAAGACGCTTAATAGCACTTAGTCAAAGTAAATACCTTGAGAAGATAGTGAAGAAATTCAATATGCAGGATGCAAAGAAAGGTTCTTTGCCCATGTTACAAGGTAAGCCATTGAGTATGACTCAGTGTCCAACTACGGCAACAGAAATAGAAAGGATGAAGAAAATCCCCTATGCCTCGGCCATAGGTTCTATTATGTATGCCATGTTGTGTACTAGACCGGATGTGTCCCATGCTCTTAGTTTGACGAGCAGGTACCAGAGTGATCCTGGAGAGGCTCACTGGACAGCAGTTAAAAATATCCTTAAGTACCTAAAAAGGACTAAGGACATGTTTCTTGTCTATGGTGGTGATGAAGAGCTCTCCGTAAAAGGTTACGTTGATGCTAGCTTCGATACTGATCCAGATGACTCGAAATCTCAAACAGGGTATGTCTTTATCTTGAATGGAGCTGCGGTTAGCTGGAGGAGTTCCAAGCAAACCGTCATTGCGGCATCTACATTAGAGGCGGAGTATATGGCCGCTTCTGAAGCAGCGAAAGAAGGGATATGGCTGAAGGAGTTCGTCACTGAACTCGGCGTTGTTCCGAGCGCACTGGATCCCATGGAGATTTTTTGTGACAACACTGGTGCCATTGCTCTAGCCAAGGAACCAAGATGTCACAAGAGTTCCAAGCATATCAAACGCCGGTTTCATCAAATTCGTGAGCATGTCAATGAAGGAGATATTACCATTAGCAAAGTACATACGAATCAAAATATCGCTGATCCGTTGACTAAAGTTCTTCCACAGACAAAACATGATCAACACCAGAAGGCCATGGGTGTTAGATTTTTACCAATGTAAACTAGATTATTGACTCTAGTGCAAGTGGGAGACTGTTGGAAATATGCCCTAGAGGCAATAATAAATAAATGTTATTATCATATTTCCGTGTTCATGATATATGTTTATTTCCATGCTATAATTGTATTAACCGGAAACATAATACATGTGTGGTTGCGTAAACAACATTGCGTCCCTAGTAAGCCTCTACTAGACTAGCTCGTTAATTAATGATGGTTATGGTTTCCCAACCATGAACATGAGTTGTTAATTAATTAACGGGATCATGTCATTAGAAGAATGACGTGATGGACAGACCCAACTAAGCATAACAATATTGATCGTTTCATTAAGTTTTTATTGTCATGCCTTTTATTGTCAAGTATCCTATTTCTTAGACCATGAGATCATGTTATTCCCGGGTACTGGAAGAATACTTTGGGGACATCAACCATCGCTTCGTGACAGGGTGATCATAAAGGTGTCTTACGGGTATCTCAGAAAGTGCTTGTTGAATTACATGAATCAAGACTGGGATTTGTCCCTCCGTGTTTCGGAGAGATATACTCTGGGCCCACTCGGTAGTGCACATTCGGTAAAGCTTGCAAGCACGTGACTAATGAGTTAGTCACAGAGAATGTTGTATTACGGAACGAGTAAAGAGTACTTACCAGTAACAAGATTTAACTAGGTATAGTGATACCGACGATCAAATCTTGGGTAAGTAAAATATCGCGTGACAAAGGAAATTGTATACGGATTATAGTAGTCCACGACATAGTGGTTCAACCGATAAAGATCTTCGTTGAATGTGTGGGAGTCATTATGGATATCCTGGTCCCTCTAATGGTTATTGATCGGAGAGGTGTCTCCATCATGTCTGCACGTTCTCGAACCCGTAGGGTCACACACTTAACGTTCGGTAACGCTAGAGTAGCTCTGGGATAATTTTGTTAATGGTGTCCGAATATTGTTCGGAGTCTCGGATGAGATCCTAGACATCACGAGGAGCTCCGGAAGAGTCCGGAGGTAAAGATTTATATATGGCAAGTTGATTTCAGGGTTCCGGAAAAGTTCGGGATTTTTCGGCAGAGTGTCGGAATGTTCTAGAAGGTTCCGGAGGGTCCCATAGTGGGGCCCACCTGTCCCCAACGACCAAGGGTGGCCCACTGGTCCATTTGACCAGTCCTACTTGGTCCATGCAGCCATTCAATGGGTAGCCCTTTAAAAGGGATGTTACCACTCTTGAAAGAGGGGGTTACCACCTTTTAAATGAGAAGGGGTTACCACTATTGAAAGAGGGAGTTTCTACTTTGGAAATAAAGTGGCTGCAGCCCCTTGCCTATATAAAGAAGAGGGAGAGGTGCACCAAGAGACAGAGGCTTGGCCGCATCACTGGCTTGCTGCTCCTCTACCTCCCGCGCACCGCTTGGCGAAGCCCTGCCCGCGGGAACTCTCCACCATATCCACCACCACGCCGTCGTGCTGCTGGAATCGATCCCACCTACTTCTCCCTCTAGCTTGCTGGATCAAGAAGAGGGAGACGTCATCGAGCTGTACGTGTGCAAGCCTCCGGAGGTGCTGCTCGTTTGCGGTGCTGATCGGATCGAACATCGTCAACAACTTCACCGAGCTGCGTTGAATTAAACGTTCAACGCGCGTGTTCTTCGAGGGTATGATGAACTACTCTCCCCGTTACTAGAATCTTCTAGATAGGATCTTGAGTGTTGCTTCCGCATGTGAGAGAAAATTTTTGTTTTCTATCGCGCAAACTCCTACAAATATATGGTCGCCAGCTACAATGGCGACATTCAAGTTGTTCTCTGTATGGGTAAAGGTTACAGGTGTCCCACCTTCACTAAGACACATAGACGGTTTCGCAGAGGTTGCTTCAATGATTGGGACCATTCAGGAAATCGATATGCTGGGGTACAGGAAGACAGACGAAATAAGGCTGAAGGTGGGAGTAAAAGATCCGGAGAAAATTCCAGAAGTAACAGAACTGACTGATGATCCATACATATACCATATCTTCTTTGAACTGGAAAAGATAGCTGAGGAAGGTGGTAAATTGATTGATGGGGTAGTGCTCAGATCAGATGGTACGCCGAAATCCAGAGAAGGGGTAGAGAAATCTGCTGAGGATAGATTAGCAAAAAGATCAAGGAATGCTGAAGGGGAGCCTAATGGAACCAAGCCTGGGGAAGATGAGGAAATGGTACCGTTGATGTCTACGCACGCTTCTATTCTTGTAGACAATGTTGGGCCTCCAAGTGCAGAGGTTTGTAGAACAACAGCAAGTTTCCCTCAAGTGAATCACCCAAGGTTTATCGAACTCAGTGAGGTAGAGGTCAAAGATATCCCTCTCAAGCAACCCTGCAATTAAGATACAAGAAGTCTCTTGTGTCCCCAACACACCCAATACACTTGTCAGGTGTATAGGTGCACTAGTTCGGCGAAGAGATAGTGAAATACAAGTAATATGGATGATTATAAGTGGTAATTGCAATCTGAAATAAAATGACAGCAAGCAAACATGTAGCAGAACTGGTCTTAAATGGTGTTTCAATGCTTAGAAACAAGGCCTAGGGATCATACTTTCACTAGTGGACACTCTCAACAATAATAATATAATTGAATACATAGATATTTCTTCTTCACTATGCTACTCTGAGTTATTCTCTCGTTGGATAACGAACACCAATCCACCGCGTAGGGCTATAAAAGCACACCTTAAAGTCGCATTCCCATGTCTAGTTAACCTCACACTGTCAACTTGAGCGCCCTAGAAGGTACTAGACAAACACCGCAATTTCATAGAGACATCCAACGCAAATAATAACTCATGATAAGTATTCCTGTTATCTTTAGCCTAAGAGCCACACATGGGGCGCACACTGTCAACTTCGCACCGTGGGACAAAGGTGACTCCGGAGATTACATTAATAAAAACACTTGAGTAGCATATAAGATAATGAAGAGTACATCTATGGATTCAACTAGATTACAAAGCTCATGATCACATAAAGATCACACCATGGGAGAGAGAGATAAACCACATAGCTACCGGTATGAGCCCTCAGCCCCGAGGGAGAACTACTCCCTCCTCATCATGGGAGGCAGAAACGACGATGATGGAGGCGGTGGCGTCGATGGAGATGGCTCCGGGGGCAATTCCCCGTCCTAGCAAGGTGCCGGAACAGGACCTTCTGACCCCCGAAACGGAGTTTCGTGGCGGCGGAGCACGGAGATGTATTCGGGAGTTTCGTCAATTGTGTTAGGGTTTACTCCGCGGGGGCTATTTATGGTCCAAAGGGCAGCTTCAGAAGGTTCCCGAGGCCACCACACGTGGCCTCGGCGCGGCCAGATTTAAATCTGGGCCAGCCGACTTGTCGGGCCTCTCCAGGCCGCATACGAACTCCGATGGAGATGAACCTTTTATATAAAACGTGCGGCGGAAAATTCCCGGCAACTTTCGCGACTAGACTTTTTCAATTTGACGTCGTCTTCAGGCCCGAACGTGACGATCTTTGAAAATAGTTTTCAGACAGATTTCTGAAAGTCCCAATTTGACTCCAACAAGGTTTCCTTTGCCCAATTTTGATAATTTCTACACATCAAAGTGTAAAACAAGAACATTGTGCACTTTGGCAACTATTAGTAGGTTAGTCCAATAAATGTCATAATATGATATAAAGTGCATATAAAACATGTGACAATTGATATAAAACATGCATGGAACATAAACAATTATAGATACATTTGAGACGTATCAACCGTCTAGTCAACCTGAGGTAGATACATTGGCAGAAATAGAACTGAGGAACAAGATACTAGAGAACATGGCTCGGAGCAAGCAGAATACTGAGGCAAGAGAGGGTTTGCGGTCTGATGATTTCTTGCTGGACGTGCAAAAATCAAACTTGTGCTATGATGATGATGGTCTGTTGGCACCCAGGGAAGCTGAGGGAAATAGGGTGGTTAGTGATGAAAAGAGCAATGCCCAGAATGTTGATGAGGAATCAGAGGGTGATGACCCTGAATCCTTTGCAAGGAAAGTGGGATTGGGCACTCAGGCGATTGCTGCTATCCGTGACGAAGTGGCGGCTGAGATGGCACAAGAGAAAGAGCAACTGAAAGGCAGGGAGCTGGACAAAAATAGAGATGTGTTTGTTGATGAAAAAAGAAGGAGGACTGGCAGGGTGAATACAGAGACAAGCATGATAGATAAAGCAGTGGACAGAGCCAAGGTGAGGAACCTGGAGAATGCAGGTAATAATTCTGTCCAAATTTCAGTGTCTGACTTGAACTTGGCACGTTTAAATTTACAAGACCTTGCAAGTAAAGTAGGAATTAGTTTAGGTAAGAGTAATGTAGAGATTGTTAATTCTGTCAATGTGATTGAGAATTTAGAAATTGCTAGAGCCAATCTTTTCCAAGCAAATAACAGTAAAGATAATATGCATTTTATTTCTAATCAAGTAGAGAGTAAGGCAGTAGAGAAGGATGACAGTAGAGATTTATTTTCTGATGACGAGGAATTAGATGAGGAGGACAAGGATTTAGATGATACTGTTAGGCTTCTTGCCAGTCTTGGTGGTGGGGGTAACAAGTTTGGTTCGATTGGTAAGAGTAGTAGTAGAGGTTTTGTTGTAGGAAGAAGTAAAGTTAATGGTGCAGTTAAATTTAGTATCTGATGTCGGGATTCACTTGGAATGCTAGAGGAGTAGGGGACCCAGGTAAAGGTTTTTATATTCACGATGTAATTTGCAAGTATCGTGTAAATTTCTTAGGTATTCAAGAAACTAAGAAAGCATCTTTTTCGGATGCCTGGTTAAAAAGTATTAGTGGTAGCTTTAATTTCCAGTGGGCATGGGTACCATCTCAGGGGCAGTCTTGTGGTATTCTACAATGTGTGGATGTAGATGTGTTTGAAGTTCTTTATACGGAAATAGGAAGTTTCTATGTTTTGATGCGTGTTAAAGAGAAAATGTCAGATTTTATTTGTAATATAGTGACAGTGTATGGGGCTCCGCATGACAAGGATAAAGAATCTTTCCTGGTAGAGTTAGCTCATGTTTGTAGCAATAATAATTTACCTATTATAATAGGCGGTGATTTTAATATTATTAGAAGAAGTAATGAAAGTAATAAGCAGAGAAGGTTGTCTAAATGGTCGAGGCTTTTGAATGCTGTTATTGAAAACTGGGACCTTAAGGATATAGAGATGCCTGGGAGACGGTTTACCTGGTCTAATAACCAACAGGATCATGTTATGGCTAGGCTGGATAGGTTTCTTGTTAGTACTGACTGGGAGGCTAAGTATCCACTTTCTTTCATTAATATGCTTCCTAGAGATATTTCAGATCATTCTCCGTTAGTGCTTGATTTAGGGCTAAGTAAGAAGCGTTTTAATAAACCCTTTAGGTTTGAGCTGTGTTGGTTTCTTAGAGAGGATTTAAATGATATGGTGAGTAAAGTGTGGAACTCCTTTTTCTTTGGTAAATCTGTGCTGGACAAGTGGCAGAATAGAGGCCGTAAGTTAAGAAGTACTTTAAAAGGTTGGGACATTAATTACCAGGCGTTTTATAAAAAACAGAAAAGTGCTTTATCTGCAGAGATAGATAAAATTGATAAGGATAGCGAGATGTTTGGTTTATCTTTAGAAAAATTTTATAGCAGGAAAGAACTAGAGAACAAGTTATTGGTTATTAGAAGAGAGGAACAAGTAAAGTGGTTTCAGAGGGCTAACACTATGGATATTTTGCAAGTTGATTCTTTAACTGCTTATTTCATGGCTAAAGCGAGCGGTAGGAAAAGGAAGAGTAGGATTACCAGTTTGTTGCAGGAAGAGGGTTTGATTGTGGGGGATGAAGAGATTTTACAATATGCTACTTCTTTCTATAAAAATATGTTTGGTCCAGTTGTTAACAATACTAGTATTTCGCTGGACATTGTGCTGGATAATGTACTTTCGGATAGAGATAGAAGACTGCTAGTAAAACCTTTCTCGGTAGAGGAAATTAAGTTTGCGGTTTTTAATATGAAACATAACAAAAGCCCTGGTCCAGATGGCTTTCCAATAGAGTTTTATCAGCATTTTTGGTCCCTTGTGAGTAGCGATTTAGTTAATTTGTTTAACAAGTTCGATGCTGGTGAGTTAGATATTTCTAGATTCAATTATGGTTTGATTACTTTACTGCCGAAAAGCACTGATGCTAGTAAAATACAACAGTACAGATCTATTCGCTTGTTAAATGTCATTTTTAAAATCTTTACTAAAGTTATTAACAATAGGGTGGCAGAGGTTGCTGAGAAAATCATCTCGCCAGTTCAAACTGCTTTCATTAAAGGTCGTAATATTATGGATGGGGTGGTACTCCTTCATGAAACGTTGCATGAGGTTAAGGCTAGAAAAATATATGTTGTTTTCTTCAAGGTAGATTTCGAGAAGGCTTATGATAAGATTAATTGGAACTTTGTATTTGATATTCTCAAAATGAAAGGGTTTCCAGATTTGTTTGTGAGTTGGGTTCGGAAAACGGTAGAGAATGGGAAGGTTGCTATTATGGCCAATGACTTAACTGGTAATTACTTTAAGACATGTAAAGGTTTGCGACAGGGGGACCCGTTTTCTCCAATTTTATTCATTACTGTGGTGGATGTGCTAGCAGTTTTAGTAAATAGAGCTAGAGATAGTGGGTTAATTAAACCTTTGGTACAAGACCTTTGGAGGAAGGGCTAGTAATGTTACAGTATGCGGATGACACCATTTTTATGTTCAAGGATGATTTAGAATCGGCTAGGAATCTGAAAAGTCTTCTTTGTATTTTTGAACATCTGTCTGGCCTCAAAATTAATTTCTTAAAAAGTGAAATTTTCTGTTGTGGTAAAGCCAAAGATAGAAATGTAGAGTATGCTTCTATTTTTACGTGTGTAGAGGGTGTTTTTCCTTTTAGATACCTTGGTCTACCTCTGCACAACAGAAGGTTGAGAGCTATAGATTGGAGACCGGCAGAGGATAAAGTAGAGAAAAAAGCAGGATGTTGGTTGGGTAGATATACTTCTTATGGAGATAGGTTAATTTTACTTAAATCGTGTCTGAGTCCTGTTCCTTTTTTTATGCTTGCTTTTTTCCCTTTGCCAAAAGGATCCGGTAAAAGAATGGATTTCTTCCAGAAGAGGCTTTTTTGGCAAGAAGAAAAAGGGGAGAAAAAGTACCATTTAGTTAACTGGGAAATGATATGTCAGCCTAAGGAACAAGGAGGTTTGGGTGTGATTGATCTTTTTACAATGAATGTTTGTTTGTTATGTAAATGGCTATGGAAAATTGAGAATGAGGAAGGTTTGTGGCAACAAATGATTAGAGCTAAATACCTGCAGTCTAGTACCTTAGCACATGTAAAGCTTAAGGTTTTTCATTCTCACTTTTGGTCTGGCTTAATGAAGGTTAGAGATATCTTCTTTAAATTCTGTAGGAAAAAAAGTAGGAAATGGTTGTAGAACTAGATTCTGGGATGACTTGTGGATTGGAGTAAAGCCTATTAAAAAAGTTTTCCCGAGATTGTACAATTTATCGCATAGTAAAAACATCACGGTAGGTAGAGTTTTTTCTGGAGGTTGGAGTGTGTTAAAATTTAGAAGAACATTGTGGGTGAGTTAGCTGTCAGTTGGCGTAGTTTGCAGGATCTATGCTCGCATGTTAGGTTGACAGAAGTAGAGGATAGATGTGTTTGGACGTTGACTAAGTCTGGTATCTTTTCGGTTAAATCTCTTTATACTGCTCTTAAGAAAACTCAAGTTAAAGTTCCATACAGGAAAGTATGGTTTGTTAAGACTCCTTTAAAGATTAAGATTTTCTTGTGGCTTGCTTTCAAGAAGAGTATCCTTACCAAGAGTGTTCTTCTTAATAGAGGTTGGAAGGGTAGTGAGAAATGTATGTTTTGCAGTAACATAGAAACTATAGATCATTTATTTTTGATTGTCCTTTAGCAAGGTACTCCTGGAGTGTAGCTGCTTGTGCTTTAAATTTACAGTCAGTACCATGTAATTTCGATGCTTTGCCTGCTTGGCTAGATAGTTTTTGTATGCAAGATAAAATCCTGTTGTCGACAGGGATTGCTGCCTTGATTTGGTCCATCTGGAAGACCAGAAATGGCGCCTGTTTCAATGGAGTATATCCACAGGATCCTTCTGTAGTTATATTTCAGACTGCTCACTTTATTTCGTACTGGGCTGATTTACAGAAACCAAGTCTATGAAGCCTTCAACGCAGAGGTGCAAGAATGTTAACGCTGGTGGCGGCTGATTTCTTCCATCGAAGGAAGGGACGGGGGCCATTGGTGCTCCGCATCGCTGATGCCTGAGAAAAAGAGGAAGTTGGTGTTGGTTATGGTTATGGTAGAGGTAGAAGTTTTAGCTAGAGCTTTAAAAAAAAAGTGTTAAGAATGCTGCAGTGAGGCTGAACTTGATGTAAGAGTTATGGAGTTTGCTGGAGCTTTAGTAGTGGTAGAGTGACTTAGCTGCCGGTGTTTTGTGCGGGTCTGCACGCCGGTGTAGTTTGTTCTTTAAGTTGGCTTTCGGGTGGTGGTGCCTGGGGCTTAAAACCTATCTATGATGATGGTGATGTATTATCAGTTTTCAATAATGAAAATTGGGAGCTGGGCTCCTTTTAGTCTAAAAAAAAGAGGTGAAAATTCAGACACTCCCCGGCCGGATTGTGCTGCAAGCCAGAGAGCAGCAGTATTTTTTTGATAAAGACTTCTCGATTGCCTCAGTATTGGGGAACAAGTCAAAGACTTCTCAATTGCCGCGTGTTTTTTTACCTTTGGCTCCTCGGTAATGCAGACGCAAATGCACCGGAGCTGCGAGGCAAAAGCTAGCTCGCTCACGACTGTCAACGAGCGACCAGACAGAGACTACTCTATTACTGTCTTACCGCGTGAGCATCATCGATCCTCCGGACAGCGCCCCGTGAGAACTTCTTTTTACACTCCACCCGATAAACAAATCACTGCTGCTAGCGGTAAAGTAAAGTGATTAAGCAGGTTCACACTTCCCAGTGAGTAGAAAGTCCACGACGAGCAGAGTGTTGCCTTGCCAGGGAAGCCGCCCGGCCCATCAGTGGCATCCTCCGTGGCCCAGCATGTTAAACCCCTAGCCGCTGACACCTTGACCCCACGCGCTACCTCACTCGCATGCGGTGCCCACCTAAGACCTCTCACTGGCTATATAAACCCTCACCCCGCACAAGTCCAAGCCACACACCAAAAAGAATCCCACCCCACTGCAAGCTACAAACACAGTCTACTCCGAGCAAGCATCCTAAGCAAGAAGATCGAGCAGAGTTTTTTTTCCTTTCACGTAGCTTGCTTGCCATGGAGAATGCACCGGAGAACGCCGCTGGTAGCGCTGCGCCGCAGCCGCAGCCACTGCAGCTGTTCGGGTCGTGGGCGAGCTCGTACACGCACCGCGTGCAGCTGGCGATGCGGCTCAAGGGCCTCGAGTTCGAGTACGCGGAGGAGGACCTCGGCAGCAAGAGCGAGGCGCTGCTCCGCCACAACCCCGTCTACAAGAAGGTCCCCGTGCTCGTCCTCCCCGACGGCCGCTCCCTCGCCGAGTCCGCCATCATCCTCCACTACCTCGACGACGCCTTCCCCGCCACCCGCCAGCTCCTCCCCGCCGACCCCTTCGACCGCGCCGTCGCACGCTTCTGGTGCCACTTCGGCGACGACAAGGTACGTCCGAAGCACTCGTGATTCATGATTCTTGTCTGTCCACCGGTTGGAAATGTTCACAACTTTTTTTTCCAATGGAATGAATGCAGCTTGGGCCTGCTGTGGGTGCGGTGTTCGCGTCGACGGGCGAGGAGCAGGAGGCGGCGGTGCGGCAGGTGCACGAGAACCTGGCGCTGCTGGAGGCGGAGCTGCGGGAGGGCGCATTCAAGGGCCGGCGGTTCTTCGGCGGCGACGAGGTCGGCTTCCTCGACGTCGTCCTCGGGTGCGGCTCCTACTGGCTGGCCGTCTTCGAGGAGGTGACCGGCGTGCAGCTGGTGGACGCCGAGGCGTTCCCGCTCTTCCATGCCTGGCTGCGCGACTTCGAGGCGCAGGACGAGGTGAGGGAGACCATCCCCTCCATCGACCGCCTCCTCGAGTACGCGCGCGGCCTGCGCCAGATGCTTCTCGCCATGGCCGCCGCCGCCTCCGGCGCGGCCTCGGCCGACGCTCCCACAGACGCCCCGCCCGTCGCGGCGCCCCCGGCTCCCACCACGGCCGACATCACCGTGGACATATGACCGTACACCTGTCATGCTGCCGCTGTACACAGTTAGTACACGCCGCGGCGTGCTGTGTGTCGATCGGACGTCGTAGTAGCTACTCCTACGTACTAGCTGTAGTATAGTTTCCCTTGTTGTGCCGTGCCGTGCCGAGCTGCATGTGGAGAGGCCGGCGCCCTGATTTGCGCTGCTACCACTATGGTTAGTGGCGCAGTCTGGCTAGGTGTCGTTTTTTCTTCTCTGTTTGTCATGCGTTGTGTTTGTAACCGGGAATCTTATGTTTGTGTGTGTTTACTTTCTAGCCTTGCTTGTTTAGATGTGATGCACGTGTGGCCGGCAGTTTCTTCGGATTCGACGGCCTCATGATCGAGAATATGACACAGTGTTCTCCTACCAACCACGGTTTCAGTTTCTTTTTTACTCGGGTAATTAGCCCCCTTTGTTCACCAACGTTCAGCTACGATGACCAAGTATATATCGGGGGAGTGAAGTAAAACGCGGATCAGGATGGGGGCCCTGCAGCATGATAACCATTTAATTCTACTGATCAGGTATCTATCAATGCATGCTTTCAGTAGAGCGTTAATAAACTTCTGTGTTTTCCTCTGTTGAGGAATTGATCAGTGCGTGCGTTTGTCATGAAGCCTGCTGCTCATGCAGACAACAGCCATTAACTGCATGCCTCGCTCAAATGCGTCATTAACTTCTGCTTGCTAGTTTCAGTTGGACAAAATAATTTTATTGGATTTATCTCTGAAACATTGAGACCTCCTAAAAAGATGCCTGCACACGCCCTCCATTTCGATCCACGCCAGTGAAGAGTGAACCAAACAAGGCACCGAGGACAGATGATTACACCGCGCGCCTACATCCTGCAGATTTCATATGGAGTATACACTAATCTGAGCACGCAGAATTCAGAGCCTAGAGTATTGTCGCGGCTGGCTAGAAATGAGAGCCGGGACAGCGAAAGAGAATCCGAAGTGGCAGCGGCGTGGTACCGATCACCTTCTGGCTTCTGGTAGGCAGGCACCACGGAGAAATCACCGAGCTCCTCTGACTGTGCTTAAAGCTCGGCAGAGCGAGGGCGCAGAGAGTAAATAAAAGCGGATCCCGTCGATGTACGCCGTGCTCGTGCGGCAGCGGCGGCAGGGGAGGTACCAGCAGCCGCGCGTCGTCACCCACGTGAACGGCGTTGCGGAGAAGCCGTCGCACAGTGGGCACTGGGCAGGAGGACGGGCTATGGCGGCAGCTCATTATTCTCGCCGGGATCGGGCCAGGTTCGAAATCACGTCCGCATTTACCCTCGCCCTCGTCGATTTTATTGCTCGCTGTACTGTAGCCTCTAGCCATTGATGGAGGAGCTAGCAATTAGCATACGATCGAAGCAGGCGATAGTGTTGCGCACTTTAGCTGTAGCTCCCTCCCTCCTCCGCTGTTCAAATCCCAGCCATCAGAACGTCGAGATTGCCAACAATACCTGACTGAACCCCGGCTGTATAGACTCTAGGCAAGTATAGCCACATGCAAATGGTACAAAAACCGATGCATGAAACCAAACACGCCCTAAGCGCTTCTGTCAGCTACCTATCGATCTCCCCCGCGCGCTTTACGGCGCCTTGTTTGTTCTTACAGTTCAGACGGCGCTACACTCCGACACACCGGTAAGTCATATTAGTCCTGGTCGAACTCGCAAGAGGAAGGAAGGCGATTTTTGGAGCGAGACTGTAGCAAGAGGAAGGAAGACGATTTTTGGAGCGAGCCGTCGATCCACCGTGCGCGCCGCGAGTCGGGGGATTCCTCCCCTCCGCCGGCCGCTTCGGCGGCGGGAGGGTGGGGGATCCCCGGCTCCGGCATGTATATACGGTAGGGTAGGGCGGGTTTCTCGCCGGCGGCGCTCTGGAGGAGTGGGTGCTGCGGGCGGGTGGTTTTGGTGCCGGCGTGTGCTTCTCCGGCGGCGGAGGTCTTCGGGGCTCCTCCCCCTCGCGCTGGACTGGCTGGATCCCGAGGCCCGGCGTGGCACTCGTGATCTTTTGCTTTCCGTCAGATCCGAGGCGGCGGTGGATCTGGCGGCGGACGGATCGAGTTCTACGACCTCCTCTGGCGGCGGCTTCGACGGCGGCTGCGGCAAAGAGAAATGGTTGGGTCCGGGGGCGCTGCCCCGGTCGTTCATCGTCTTCAACTCCGGCGCGGCGCGGCGGAGGGGCACGGCAGCGTCTTCTATAGGGAAAAGATCTCCCTGACTGCGGCGAGGCGGCAGATGGTCGTCTTCGACTCCGATGCCGGCGAGGGCGTGGTCTTCGATCCTTGGTCCTTTTTCCTCTACGTATTCTGTACGTGTTTTTCTACTATGTACGCCGTATGTGGTTTCGTTTGAATATACGTGGGAAAAATTCAAAAAAAAAAAAAAAACTCGCAACCGGGTGCCTGGCTCTGGTATCTCGGCGGATCCTTCTGCCAGCCACGTGCAACGGTGTGACGCAGAGGAGCACCAAGAGATGGACTATGGCAATCGATGCTGTATACACCGTCACGCTGGGCCGGCAATAGTACGCTGGACTTTATTTTCAAAGTTGACATGGAACAAATGTCAACCCTTCACACGCACCGAACGGCTAAATCCTGTGTACCATCTCAGTGACGGACCTAGAAATTTCTAGAAGCGTGAGGAAACATATTGATTTGATGCGCCAGTAATTTATATCAAAAGTCCGAACTAATGAAAACAGGCTAGATATTATATTTATATTTCAACAAAACATGCCTAGGTAAACTATTTTTTGGGGGACATATTGCTATAGAAAATCGTGTGATACAATGTGTCGTGCCGCCAGCTCTGGTCCGGGTTGGAGAGATGGTGGATCCGCCAATGCGGCCACGGAATTATCATACATCTCCCCTATGTTTTCGTGGATGGACTGCGACAAAGTCATGGGAGGGAAGTACAAGATCAATTCGGTGTGTTATATTGTATGTATATATAGGCTGGTCTATGTATTCCTGTATGGTAAGATGTACTACACCACCCCGAAAGTGTGGCTGTGGAGTACATGCCTTCCAGGGCTACCCGGGCTATATTAACACACACCCTAACTCCTAACGCGATATCCTTTCCTTCGACATGGTAATCAGAGCGTCCTCTTCCATCTAGGTGTTGTGATGTTGTCGGAGAGTACCCCAGTCCCAACGGGATATTACCCAACCCCAACGGCACTTTTATGAACTCGCCACACGAAGCTAGTCTCTGTGTAAGCTCATCTTTCACGTTTGGACTCTCCAAAGTAGTTTTACATTTACTTTATTGGTTTCTTGTTCTTCTTTTGAAAGCATATAAAATTAGTGTAGATTATTTTCAGTTTTGCAATTGCATCTATCATGTATAAAAATCAATAAAAAATAGAAAAACTAAAGCAATATACAAATGAGTTATATCGTTGCAAAGTTTATCAATGATTCTTTACTGGGATATTATCATAGAGCTTATCCTGTTGGTGCTAATGTCTTGATAAGTACTCAGAAAGTTATAATACCTAATGAATTCTTGGAAAGCGAAAAAGAAGAACATGAGGAGGAGGAAAATGAACGAAACACTCCATCCTATACATTTGTTAGTAATTTCGATATTTATGATGGTGAACCCGGCCTGGATGAATATGTTGATGTTAGTTCTTTCCATAATAATTCACATGATAGATGGGTAGAAAATATTCTTAGACATGATAAAATTGATTCTAGTAATGATATTACTCCATGGAAAATAAAGATGGTGACTATTATGCTATATTATTATTTGATAGTATACTATATGATTATCCTATTTTGGCTGATGAATCCTTGTGGTGAAAAAATTCTATAATGATAACCCAACAAGGAAAACGTAGACATGATAGATATCAATATGCTTCCTCCTCGTACAATTTTTTTATGAAAATGAGGAGTACTATTTGGACATGCTATATGATAATTCTCTAAAGATGTGGTCGCAGCGTTAGGCTGAAGTTCCCCCCAACGGGAGGGGCAAGAGCGGGAGAATGAATTTTTGCTTTACCTACCGGCAAAAGATCGACCATTGATTCATTTCCTATGATCCATGCCTCAGATGAAACATCTATGAATTTCTTGATTCATACATGTTTTATCTTGGGCACGGATCTTAGGGTATGAATCAACGGTAAATCTTGTGCCGGTAGGTACCGGCTTATGTAAATTTTTGTTTGACGAGAGCGCGCAACTGGTGTCTCCCAAGAAAGATTTACACATCGGTTTCCTTCGACGATGACGAGAAGGACGAAGTAGAGGGGAGACGGAAGGACGACAAGTATTTCGATCGTGCCGCTGGTACGAGCGATTTAGCTTTCTTTAACGTATGTGTCTACTACAAGTACGTGTAAGGGAAACTCCAACGGGGCGACCCAAACGGACACAAAATATGTCCGCATTCTGTCCATTTGGGTCGCCAAACGGACAGGCGTCCGACCAATGTCAGCCCTTCCCAGTCCACTGAACCCAACGAGGCAATCCAATTGTTTGCTCTGTCCGGATTTCGATTTTTTAATCATTTTACAAATTCAATTAAGAAAAGATTGAATCAAACACATCCCATTGTACCAAAAGAATATTGTCATGCATGTCGGCATACAACATCCAACCCAAAAAAGAATCACACCTAGTACCGGCCATCTCGGCCATGGTTCAATGCCGACATACAACATTGTCAAAATGACCGAGATGTGATCACTCTCAGTCCATATGGTACCTTTGCTTCTTGAGATAGTACAGCTTCTTTGTTAAGGTCAAGGTGGAGAGATCCATGTCCATGATCCGGGCCTCCTCAAGGCGTAGGGCGAGCTCAACATTTTTTTCCTTGACATCGGCTTCCTTGGCTCTTGTCCAGGCATTTTCCTTCTCGATCTCGAGCTTCTTCTTTTGCAATTCAACGAATTGCTCTCTCTCTCTCTCTCTCTCTCTCTCTCTCTCTCGGCATTGCCTCTCCTTCCTCTCCTCCTTCTCATATGACTTGTCCGTTTGGGTTAGGAACCCATTCAATGCCTCTTGCAATGCCATTGTTGTTGTCGCGCACTCGCGCTTCAACTCAGCCTTGGAGTTGGTCCCCCCCCCCCCCTTTGCCTCTTCTCCTTCACACTTGTCGATGGGTTGCTGTCCCCATTTCTATTGCCCCCCCCCCCCCCCCCCCCCCCTCCATTTTTCTTGAGTGACGTGTAGAGGTCCTTCCAATTTTGTTGATCTTTGAGTACTTTGTAGCAATGTTCGAGTGATACGTCCATGTCTACCTGCAGAGGCTGCCAAAATGGCAGCACCCCAAACTCCGTCCGAGTGCCCAAACTGCCGCTCTACAAAAATTCTAGAGATCAGCTACAGCTACCAGCCGTAGTAGTACTGCAGCAGGTGCACTGGTAGTATACATCATTGAGAAGATGTCTAGTTATTTTCAGATTTGTTTGAAACTTTATACTATTGTTTCTGAATTTTTTCAAACAGATTGAGCACGGTTGCTCAAATAGACTTTTCCAATGACTGACGATATATAAGCTTGCACGCAAAGAAGGGAGTGATCAGATTGTATATACGGAAAGCTATGATGCATGCAGATCGATGGGAGCAACGACATCGATAGACGGATGGGACGTAGCGCCACGTCCACCACACCATGTCGGCGTCGAATTCGATCGCACGGCCAAAGACACACGATCGAGCACACGCCTCGCCGTTTCGCAAAAAAAAAAAAAAAAACACGCCTCGCCGGGCCCTGGGGTAATGTTTCCGGCGTCCCATGTCGCGCCCACCCCCAAGGCAACGTGACAACGGCCCACTTGTTAGAGGCCATGTCGAATCTGAAGTGTACACAAACAAATTTCAGCAAGCACATACAAGAAATAAGCACCATTTATGCTAGTTTGCATCAGGTTTTTGTTGTAGAGAAAGTTTCAGCAAGTATACACAAGAAGTAAGCATCATTTATACTAGCTTGCATCAGATTTTTATTGTAGAGAAAGTTTCGGCAAGTATATACAGGAAATAAGCACCATTTATACTAGTTTGCATCAGGTTTTTTATTGTATAGAAAGGTCCAGCAAGTAGATAAATGAAATAATCAGAATTGACATTATTTTGCTTCAGTTATTTGGCTGTATAAAAAGTTCCAGCAAGCAAATATAGCAAATAAGACTCATTTACACTTTTGTGCTTCGGTTTTTTTGCTGTATAAAAAGTTCCAGCAAGTAAATCATGTAAATAAGCACCATTGACATTATTTTGCTTCAGTTATTTGGCTGTATAAAAAGTTTCAGCAAGCAAATATAGCAAATAAGACTCATTTACACTTTTTGCTTCAGTTTTTTGGCTGTATAAAACGTTACAACAAGCAAATACATCAAATAGAACTTACCAATTGCTCCCCACCACACTTTTTGGAAACGAAATGATCTCAACATCATCATCATTATCCGGCTCCTAAAAGAGAGAAAATACGTAAGTTACATGAGCATAAGAAATATAATAAAGACCTCCTATAGTCATCAAACAAAGAAACATATGCAAAAACAACAATAGCGCATACCACTTCCAATGAAACTTTGGCATCATTTTGAGAACCTTTAATCCAGCTAGAAGAACACACCAATGACTCAACCATGGCTGGCTTTAGAGAACTCCTATTGTCATCAAGAACTCGACCCCTATGCTAAAAGTTGTTTCCGAAGACACGGAAGTGGCTGATATACTCAAGAAATTCTTTGCCATCTTTGCTATCACTGGGTATCTATGTGCATTCAGCTTCCACCACAATAGCACATCAAAGCTTTTGTTTCGCAAGCTCTCATTCTCCTCATCAAGATACTTGCACTAGTAGGAAATCCCCTTTCTGTGGCGCACCAAAAAAAAATTCTGTGGCGCATGGTGGGTGCGCCACAGATGTCACGCCACTAAAATGTGAATTCTGTGGCGCACGGCACATGCGCCACAGAAAACCAATGATTTTGTGGCGCACCCCCACGCATGCGCCACAGAATGTTGTTTTTCAGTTAAAAAAAAAGGCAGCCACCGCTTGGCAGCACCGGGAGCGAGTGGAGGTCATGGCGGCGGCGGGATCCGGGATTGGCAGCACCTCGGCGGCGGTGGCGCGGATGCCCCAAAAAGCCTTTTTCAGGTTTAAAAAAAAATCAACGTATACAAAGCGTATACGTCGTCGTACGGGATGCGCCGCCGCCGTGGTCCTGGACTTTGCCGTGGTCGGGATGCGCCGTCGCCGTGGTCCTGGACTTCGCCGTGGTCGGGATGCGCCGCCGCCGTGGGGATTCCGGGAGGCGGGCATCGCCTCCGCCGGTGAGATCTCGGCCATGAGGACCGACGGGTGGTGGGGCGCCAGCGGCGGCTTTGAGGAGAGGTGGCTCGCGTCCTTGCCGCCCCGGGTCTTCCACGGCGAGACGGGCATGCCGGCGGGTCACGGAGGTCGATCTCCGCCCACTCCTCCCCGGGCTTGACAACATCCGCGTCGGGGCAGTCGACGGCGAGGCGCTGCACGAGAGGCCGCTTGGCAGCGTTGAACTCCGCGGGGCAGACGCACTTGGCGAGGGGGCGGCGCAGGGAGGGGTGCAAGGGAAGGCGACGCAGGTGAGGTATATCGGCGGAGGCCGGCGCGGGGATGGAAGGAGCAGCTGGCGTGGGCATGGCCGGAGCCATGGAGCAGTGCCCAGCATCCAGGCGAATCGGGCGCGCGGAGGTGAGCAGAGCTGCAGGGGAGAGAAAGGGAATCGGGCGCGCGGAGGTGAGCAGTCTGAAGGTCGCTTGCTCGTTGGCGTCCCTGGCGGCAGCGCAGTCGTCAGCCTCCCGTGCGGCCCTCTGGTACTCTGCTCCGTGCTGGGCGAGCGCTAGGGGAGGCTGGCGGGGATGCTCTGGTGCGCTGTGCGTGCTGTGTCTTCGTGCGCGTGCGTGTTGTGTGCGTGGATAGGATAAGGCGAGTAGAAAAAACAAAAAACAAAGAAAGAATCGTGTTGTGTGCGGCGTGGTGCGTGCGGTTGGTGCGTGGCGTGCTGTGAGTGGTCCGTGGTGCGTGGCATGCTGTGTGTGGTGCGTGGCGTGCTGTGTTTGACCAGATCGAAGATAGATCTCAGATCTAAAAAAAATATCTGTGGCACACGGGCACGGGTGCGCCACAAAAATCAGCATTTCTGTGGCGCACGGGACTCGGTGCGTCACAGAAATGCTGATTTCTGTGGCGCACGGGACAGAGTGCGCCACATAAATTCTGATTTCTGTGGCGCACAGGACTGGGTGCGCCACAGAAATGCTGATTTCTGTGGCGCACGGGACAGAGTGCGCCACAGAAACCTGACTTTCTGTGGCGCACCAGGTTTTAGTGCGCCACAGAATTGCAAAATTCTGTGGCGCACCCAAAAACGTGCGCCACAGAAATATTTTTAGTGGCGCACGGCTAATTGGTGCGCCACAAAAAGCCTGTCCATAGAAAGGCAGTTTCCTAGTAGTGTTGCCAAGCTCATTCTTTGATGTCTCCAAGGAAGATGCGCTCAAGAAGGAGGTAAACTCGCTTGCACTTGAGGGTAGAGAGGAACTTGTGTCATCAATTGTAGAGGAGGATGTATTTGCTCTATAAGAATCAACCTTCTCATGTCGGCGATGCATATCATAAGTGTCATACAATTTTCCTAGCTCTTCCTCTACCAATTTATATTCATCCATAGCTTTCTCATGATCATAGATCTTTTTGAAACACCAATTAATGTATTTCAGCTTGTACCTTAGGTCAAGAATGGTAGCAATCACCATGACATTATTGGGCTCATCCCAATATTTGTTGAATTTGTCCATCATTGCTTCCCTCATTTCTTTCAGATTTGGATTGGTGGAACCACAAGCCTCTCTAAGTACAATTTTGACATTGACAATGTGAGGATAAAATATATTGGAAGTAGGATATTTAGAGCCAGAGAATGCGTTAGACACCTCAGCCAACCGAGCAAGAATAGGTGTAATGGTATTGAATAATGCCCATTCATCATTTGAGGACTTCCATGTGTAGTTTGCATCTCAGTCCGCATAAGAATCTAATGCATCCCTATAAGCACCTGCCATTGCAATCTTGTAGTCAGGACATGAATTGCGGTAGTGTCTCAACAGATGTGAAGTGGCTCCCCCTTGCTCCTTACTGTAGGAGAAGAACTTCTTGCAATAATTGCATTGTGCCATAATCACCGTGACACCAGCATCCGTGGGGGATGGTTGCTGAACCTTCTCAAAGCGAGCCCATACCTTTGAACCAGCCTTGCTGCTCGACTGAATAGCAACCTTCGGACCAACCTTCATTCCCTTTTGCCGCTTCTTCTTTCTCGCAGAAACCCCATCATCATCGGATATCTCAATGCGACTGTCGTTGGGTATGGGCAGCTCAATATGACCATCAACAAATAAATCATTCTTGTCCATGTCATCGTTCTTGTCATAAGAATTCTCTTCCTCATCGTCTTCGGTCAAAGTTGTCAGCTGCACATAAGGGTAATCACAACGATTCAATCACACTGAACAAACAACAAGTACTAGAGCAGTTGCATCAATTTCAGAAGGGGAAACCAAATTACCGTTTCTGATGGACAAGCTCCTCTTTCCAGCTGCAACGAATCCACTGCTCCTGCTTGCGACGATGACGGTCTAGTCGAAGAGAT
Source organism: Poa pratensis (assembly GCA_947311845.1). Taxonomy (NCBI): domain Eukaryota; kingdom Viridiplantae; phylum Streptophyta; class Magnoliopsida; order Poales; family Poaceae; genus Poa; species Poa pratensis. Next base: position 28,914,075 of record CAMZMU010000059.1, on the reverse strand, counting down.
GCCGAGTAAACCAGTTGTTTTGGAGTTCATCGCGTTGTCGTACGCATCCCTCTTTCTCTGCGATTTTGCTCGGGAAGCAGCACTACCACTACCAGGTTGCATCGTCGGTGACTCAAGGAGAGAAGCAGGCAAACGGTAGTGGAGAGGACCTTGAGTAGCATCCGATAGCCGAACTTGAGGACTTAAGGAGGAGCGAGGCGAGCAGCCCGTCGAGCGTGGACGATGGCGTCTGTGAAGGTCGGGGCTCGGGGTGCCGCTGGGGTGGTGAAGAACGAAACAAGGTCGCCGGCCGCCACTACAACCATGGCGACGGTCCGACGGTGCCGCGCCGGCGCGCGTCCTTGAACGACTCCTGACGAGCTACGGGAGGAGCAGGTTGCCAGGGAGTAGGGTGCGGCGAAGATCCATGGGCGTCGCCCCATCGGCGGCAAAGGTGGCGGCCATGTGGGTGGCGGTGGTGGCGGCCGGCGGCGGACGAAACCCTAGCGCGAGCAGAGACAGAGCAGCAGGTGCGGGGGTCGGGATGGAGATTGGGGTTGTGGAACGAGACGAGCGAGAGTCAACTCGATATACATGTAAAAAAAATCCCGCGGCTCGCAAGCCGGCCGAGCCGAGCCTCGAGCTTGTCAAGCCGAGTTTCGAGCCCAGTTTCCAGGGAATTTTTAGAGTCAAGCCGAGCCTGGCTCGGCTCGAGTTTTCCCAAGCCTGACCAGGCCGAGCCTCGAGCCGGCTCGGCTCGGCTCGATTCCAGCCCTAATCATCACCATCAACCTTCTCTGCCTCTTGTTGAGGTTGGGTCCGAGGAGGTTGCACGCGGCCTTGTTCTGATCTTGCGCGACGAGCCTGCTCCGCCGCCTCGTAGCGAACCCTCTCCCTTTCCATGCCGGCCGCGAAGTCCTCGTCGGAGGTGTTGGTGAGGACCTCGTCGTCGGAGTCGAACCAGCTCGCAGGCGGCTCGCGGGCGATGAAAGAGTTGCGACGGTAGGCGTGCTCTACCTCGATCTTCTCGTCCCAGTACGCCGAGTTTGGCTCGTACCTCACGTCGTCGTACAGTTCCGGCGGCATGGTCTGCTGGCACATGGCGATGTAGTCGAGGCGCGCCTGGGCGTTCAGCCTTGGTGCAACCGGGACGTGCACTGGGTTCATCTCCCATCCCTCGGGGAGGCGGCAGTTCGCCGGCACCGGCGTGTTGGTGCGGACGAGCTCTCGTGCCTCAGATTCCGTGAGCAGGTCCGCCGTCGGAGGAGGTGGCGGAACGCTGACAGACGGGCCCGCCTCGTGGTCGTTCCGCAGGGGCCGGTTTCGCGGAGGCGGGAGTCGCGCAGCATGTTCCGCATAGCTTGTTCACAACGACGGTCCCTGCGGGCCGCTGTCTCCGCCCGTGACGCTCACGCTCTTCCTCCGCACAGGAGCACCGATGTCGCGACGGGAGGGGCCATGGCTAGGTGGTGGAGTGGAGATGCTTGTGGTGGAGACGGCGAGGAACCCGCTCTCTATAGCGGCCGGGGAGGCGAACGGATGACATCGCCTTAACTCCGGCCGGCCAACGGCTCGAGTGCCACACCATTTACGGCGACGCTTCAAAAGGCGCGCTCGCCTGCATTGATGCCGCCGTGGCGCAGACGCTTCCTCGCAGCAGAGAGGTGAAGCGACGCGTCGCTGCGCCCGGCTAGAAAACTGGGACGCCGCCCGGCATTAATTCAGCTGACCAGGTCGCACGCAGCCTCGTGTCTCAATGACAGGTATGTCCCGCGCGTCAGAGGCCTACGTGGCGGCGCGCTTCATTCCGTCCGGGGTCGCCCGAGGACTCCAAGATGAGAGTGCGGGCTAGACGTGCCGGACAGAAAATTGGGCCGCGCCGGACCAAAATCGCGTTTGGGCGGCGCGAGTGGGAGTGAAATTCTGTCAACATTGTTCTTAGCGTAGTAGCTTTTGTCAACATTGTTGTGCTGACCACTAATAGCGCTGACTAATGTTGCATTCACGTGTGCATCGTGTCGTATCCTAACCGTGACACATAACCACTACTACTAGACCAAGCATGATTACGAATTTATTAAGATGTAGTACGTACAGAAAATGAGTGTGCAAAGACCGGACGGAAACGTTGACAATGCCAATCCATGCATGCACGTGGGTTTATGCATGTCTCGGGGCTCAAGACGGGTAGCACTTTTGATTAGGCAAAAATAATGAAAGAACCAACCAAGCAAGCATGCCAGCTGCCTTTTTTTAGAGCCTCTCCTAAGCATACAAGCTTCTGTCTTGTGAAGCCGTGAGCATCGTTACTCGAAAAAAAAAACTGTGATCATCCACTGACTCTTCACACGTCACCTCGATGAGCTCTTACTGTGCCACCAACAGTAATGAAGAAGGACAGAGACAAAAGAATTGTGCAACGCAATGTATTCATGTATTGGGTTGTGTATATATACACGAGTACAAGAGGAGGGAACCGACCTTAAACCCTAACCCTACCACGATTACAGGAGAATATCTACGGTGGTTTAGGTAGGTACAAAGATACGATTGCGATACAGTTATGTTCGCTGACACCCCCCTCAGTCGAAGCATCGTCGGAGATGATGCCGAGGCTGGATCGAAAAGACTCAAACGACGCCGTGGGAAGCCCTTTAGTCATGACATCGGCGAGTTGACTTGTTGTAGGTACATGAACAACTCGAAACTGACCAAGGGCGACCTTTTCACGTACGAAGTGGATGTCCAATTCAATGTGCTTTGTTCTCCGATGGTGAACAGGATTGGCGGAGAGATAAACCGCCGAGACGTTGTTGCAGAACACTACTGTGGCCCTGGAGATGGGACAGAGCAGCTCACCAAGCAACTGTCGAAGCCACACACATTCAGCAACCGCGTTTGCAACAGCTCGGTATTCTGCTTCGGCACTGGAGCGAGAGACGATAGCTTGCCGTTTAGAAGACCAAGAAACGAGACTGTCGCCAAGGTAGATATAGAACCCGAGGTAGAACGCTGAGTGTCGGGGCAGCCAGCCCAATCGGCGTCAGTGTATGCTGCCAGCTCGAGGGAGGAAGATCCTTTGATGACGAGACCATGTGCTGAGGTGCCACGGATGTAGCGAAGCAAGCGCTTGATCAAATCCCAGTGAGTAGCCTTAGGAGCATGCATATGCAGGCATATCTGACCAACAGCATAAGCAATGTCTGGTCGGGTGAGTGTAAGGTACTGAAGTGCTCCAGCAATGCTGCGATAGAAGGTGGCATCAGTGACCGCAGGACCACCAGAGGAGGACAGTTTGGGCTTGGTGTCGACAGGGGTGGCTGCCGGTTTGCAGTTAGACATGCCTGCACGCTCAAGTATCTCATCGGCATAGCGTTCTTGTGAGAGAAAGAAGCCACTGCTGGTGCGCCGAACCGGAACGCCAAGGAAAAAATTCAGAGGTCCTAAATCCTTTAGCTTGAACTCGGACTGTAGCTGCTGGGTTATCTGACGGAGAAGCTCCATGGACAAGGCAGTCAGAATTATGTCATCGACATAAAGGAGCAGGTAAGCAGTGGCAGCACCGCGACGCATGACGGACGAACCCAATCCGAGCCAGGAAGGAGCCGATGCGAGTGTACCAGGCGCGAGGGGCCTGCCGTAGACCGTACAAGGACTTGGACAGCAGGCACACATGATCAGGTTGAGAGGCGTCAAGGAATCCGATGGGCTGCTGACAGTAGACGCGCTTGGACAAAACGCCATTGAGAAAGGCGTTACTGACATCCAGCTGGTGAACAGGCCAAGAACGCGATGCAGCGACATGGAGAACAGTGCGCACACTAGCAGGCTTCACGACGGGGCTGAATGTCTCTCCAAAGTCGATGCCAGGGCGTTGATTGAACCCACGCACGACCCACCGAGCCTTATAGCGAGCCAAGCTTCCGTCGGGGTTCAGTTTATGACAAAAAACCCATTTGCCCGTAATGACGTTGGCACCGCGAGGGCGAGGAACGAGAGCCCATGTCGAGTTGGCTTGAAGAGCAGCAAACTCCTCTTGCATGGCCGCAACCCAATTGGGATCGCGAAGGGCTGTGCGAGCAGAGGACGGCAGGGGAGACATGGCAGTGGTGGAGGCCTCCAAGACATAGTCACGGAGTTGCTGATTCAGCCGAACCACGCCGCGCATAGCACGGGGCTGCATCTGATGAGGACGAGGAGCGACGACGGGTGGCACTGCCGTGGCCGGGCCGTCATTGGCATGAATAGCCGAGGCAGCCGAGGCAGGATAGCCGGCGTCAGGTGATGCCGCAGGTGTCGAAGGAGGCGAGCCAACGGGCGTCGTCGACGTAGCGGGCGGCGAGGCTGCCGCGGCCGTGTGGGTCGATGAAGAACGGGTCGAGGCAGCAGGCGAAGCCGGCGGAGTCTCGAGGCGAGCTGCCAATGGTGGTTCGTGGCGGCGGGGGCGAGCCACTGGTCCCGTGCGCGCCTGCACGGGAACGAAGACCGGCACACCAACGTGCACAGGGGCACGGATGAGGCCGTGGAGGGCGGCGTAGCTGTCATGTCCCTGAAAGGAAAGGTCATCTCGTCGAAAAGAACATGACGAGAGATTAGTACACGGCCAGTTTGAGGATCATAACAACGGTAGCCGCGGTGATCGTTTGGGTATCCTAGGAAGATACAAGCAACCGATCGAGGAGCAAGTTTATGCGGGGCCGTGGCAGCGGTGTTAGGGTAACAGAGCGAACCAAAAACACGAAGGTGTTGGTACTCTGGTGCTCGTCCAAAGAGAAGCTCGTGAGGGGTAGAAAAATTACGTGGACGACAAGGGCGGAGGTTGAGGAGGTATGTGGCGGTATTGAGTGCTTCGGCCCAAAACTTTGGTGGAAGATGAGCATGGAAGAGAAGAGAACGCAAGCTATCGTTGAGGGTTCGGAGAACACGCTCGGCACGGCCATTTTGTTGGGATGTATAAGGGCATGTAAGTTGGAAGAGGATGCCGTGCTCAGCAAGAAAGTTGCGATTAGCTAGGTTATCAAATTATTTACCATTATCAGTGCGAAGGAGAGAATTGGGCGTTGAAATTGAGTGGCAACATATGCGTGGAAATTGCGAAGAATGGTGTGAACCTCAGATTTACGACGCATCGGAAAAGTCCAAGTATAATGAGAGAAATCATCAAGTATAACAAGATAGTATTCATATTTGGAAATACTCAAAACCGGAGATGTCCATACATCGCAATGAATTAAAGCAAACGGGGAACTAGCCTGAGAGTTGGAAATTGAAAATGGGAGCCTAACATGTTTTCCAAGCCGACACGCATGACAAGTGTGTGCCGGTGATTTATTACACGCAAATGGAAAAGAAGACAAAATGCGCGCCAACGATGGTTCTCCGGGGTGGCCTAGCCGCTGGTGCCAAAGGTTGGTGGAGGTGGTGGCGTGGAGCGAGTGAAGCATCCGTCCAGTGGGCAGCGGGTAGAGATCGCCGGAGCTGTTACATCGGAGAAGAACCGCCTTGGTGTGAAGATCCTTTACAGAAAAACTGACAACGTCAAATTCAATAGTAATAGGATTGTCACGGGTTAGACAACGAACAGAGGCTAAGTTTTTGACAAAAGTTGAGGAGTAACAAGCACATTACGAAGATGAAGAGGAATAGAAGAAGTGGAGATAGAAGAAGTGCCGACATGGGTGATGGGAAAACTCGCCCCATTGCCAACGATGATGCGAGAAGAAGAGATGTAAGGGTAGAAGAAGAGAGGGTACCGGGGTCACTGGTCATGTGGGAGGTGGCGCCGGTGTCGAGCACCCAATCTCCGGCATTGTTGGCGGGCAGGGAGAGCTGGTACCCGCCGGCTGGCTGCAACATCATGTTCTGAAAAGCGTGATGCAGAGGCGCGGGATCCCAGCTTGCAGAGGGTGCCTGGTAGGTGGCAGGGTGGGAGTACGCCGAGAACCCCGCATGGTTCGGCACAAAAGCGCCGGAGGCCGGGGCTAGGCGGGCGCCAAGGATGCTAGGGTCGCCGTTGTGGCCGCCTGTGGTGCCGCTGGGTGGGGCGCAGCCGTGAGACAGCCATGCCTGGAACATGCCGACGAGCTGCGTGTAGCTAGGCACGCCGGGAGGCGCGGCAGCGCGAAGGCCGCCGTTGAAGAGGAGCGGGCCGCCCGGGGAGGCGGGCTTGGTCTTCTTCTTCTTCTTGCCCTTGCCGCGGTAGCCGTCGCCCTGGTTGGTGGGGAGGGGAGCGGCGGGCTGGTGTGGGGCTGGCAGGGACGGGGCCCCGGCGTAGAGAGCCGCGTGCTGGGCGGCCTGCTGGGCCTGACGAGCAGAGTGGAGAAGGCGGCGCTCTTCAAGCAGAAGAGAGGAGCGCGCGCTGGCGAAGGTGAGACCCGCGGGGCGGAAAGTGAGGGCGGCGATGCAGTGGCCGAAGTCGTTGTTGAGGCCGCGGATCAGATTGATCAGCATATCGCGGTCGTCGACAGGAGACCGACGTCGCGCAGCGTGTCGGCGAGGCACTTCAGCGGGAGCAGTACGCCGTGATGCTCAGCTCACCTTGGACGAGGTTGTGAAACTCCTGCTTGGCGTAGACAGCGCGCTGGAGTTGGTTGTCGAGGAAGAGCTCGGAAATGGTGCGCCAGAGAGCGGCAGCGTGGTCGGAGGGCTTCATGACGATGTTGAGGACATCCTGGGAGATGGTGGTGTAGATCCAGGAGACGATGCACTGATAGATCTGCGTCCAGGAGTGGTCGATCTCCATGATCTTGGCATCGAGAGAGCCATCGATGTGGTCAAGGAGGCCGAGCTTGCGGAAGGTAACCATGAAATAGGTCTGCCAGGTGGTGAAGGTGGAGTCCTTGATATGTCTCCAACGTATCTATAATTTCTGATGTTTCATGCTTGTTTTATGTATCATTGTCACATGTTTTATATGCATTATATATCATTATTATACATTTTCTGGGACTAACCTATTAACAAGATGCCACAGTGCCAGTTCCTGTTTTCTGCTGTTTTTGGTTCCAGAAAAGCTGTTCGGGCAATATTCTCGGAATTCGACGAAACAAAAGCCAAACCTCCTATTTTTCCGAGGGACACACGGAGCCAGAAGGGCAAGCCAGGGGGAGGCCCACGGCCTCCAAACCATAGGCTCGCGCGGTTGGTCCCTAGGGCGCGCCGCCAGGTGGTTTGACTCCCTCGGGGGTCCGCCGATTCGCCCTTCGCCTATTTAGTCCCCCGACGCGAAAACCCTAATATATTTCTTATACTCCAGAAAGACTTCCGCAGCGCCGCCGCCATCGCGAGACCTCGTTTCGGGGGTCAGAAGTTCCTGTTCTGGCACCCTGCCGGGACGGGGATTGACCCCCGGAGCCATCTCCATCGAATCCACCGCCTCCACTTTGACTCCATGATGGTTTGTGAGTAGTTCCCCCATGGACTACGGGTTCTAGCTGTAGCTAGTTGGTACTCTCTCTCCCATGTACTTCAATACAATGATCTCATGAGCTGCCTTACATGATTGAGATCCATCTGATGTAATCGGTGTTGTGTTTGTTGGGATCCGATGAATTGTTACATTATGATCAGTCTATCAATATGTTTGTGAAGTTATTGTTGCTGCAACCTTGTTGTGTTTAATGCTTGTCACTAGTGCACGAGTGGCATGATCTTAGATTTAAGCTCTATATATTATTGCTTAGATTGTATCTACAAGTTGTTTGCACATGTCTATGTCCTGAACCCGAGGTCCCGGAGTGACAATAACTGGGATAGCCGGAGGGGATGGTTTAGATATGAGGATCACATGTTTTCACTAAGTGCTAATGCTTTGCTCCGGTGCTCTATTAAAAGGAGTACCTTAATTACCAGTAGATTCCCTTGAGGCCCCGCTGCAAACGGGCTGGTAGGACAAAAGATGTTGTGCAAGTTTCTCATTGCGAGCACGTATGACTATATATGGAAAACATGCCTACGTATGATTAATAGACTAGATGTTCTGTCTTAATGCTATGATCCTATCAATTGCCCAACTGTAATTTGTTCACCCAACACTTGTCACTTGTTATTTGAGAGTTACCACTAGTGTAGATAGCTGGGAACCCCGGTCCATCTTTCATCATCAAATATTCACTCGGTCCTATATGCATTAGAAGTAGTATCAACTATTTTCTGGTGCCATTGCCTCTGTGTTACTGCTACTGCTGCTGTGTTACTGTTACTATTGCTCTCATATTACTGCTGCTTTCACATCACCCCTGTTACTAGTGCTTTTCCAGGTGCAGCTGAATTGACAACTCAGTTGTTAAGGCTTATAAGTATTCTTTGTCTCCCCTTGTGTCGAATCAATAAATTTGGGTTTTACTTCCCTCGAAGACTGTTGCGATCCCCTATACTTGTGGGTTATCAAGACTATTTTCTGGCGCCGTTGCCGGGGAGCATAGCTCTACTCATAAGTTCACCTGGGGAGTACACTCTACCTCTTCTCTGTTTTTATTTTATTTTGTTTTGTCTAGTTTATTTGTGCTTAGTTTATTTTGTTAGTTTGTTTAGTTTACTTTTGTTTAGTTTATTTTTGTTTTGTTTTTCTTATAAATTCGAAAATCCATAAAAATTTGAAAAACCAAAAATTAAAAACTGTTGTTATGGAAGAACCCACAACCTATATGGAGCTTATAGAATTATATATGAAGTATAGAGAATCAAAAAGGGTGAAGTCATGAGTGTGTGTTAGAAAAGTTGAATACAATTGCTAAAATCTTGCTTAAACGCCATGATATAAACTGTTGCTCTAAACAGGATACTAAACATCTTAAATTCCAGTGTAGCTTTAGTGAAGAAGTTTTAATTGTGAACTATCATTGGAATAACTATATTCATCTTGGGTTCGAAGAAGTAGAACAATTTGTTTTATTTATGGGAGCCTCTGAGATAGAATCTTCATGGCTAAAAATTATGAAACTTGTATTGCTTGTAAGGACCTTAAAGATTATGTCTCTTCTATCCTTGATTATTGCATAGAACATTACAGCAATAATCCTTATATCATTGATTATAAAGAGAGACTCATTCATGCACAAGAATGCACTCACAATTTGCAGGAACCTGTGAAGAAGAAATTGCTGAACCTGAAAGCTCATTAGATGAAAAAGAGGAGGAGAGTGATGAACAAAAGGAGGAAGAATGGATTAGCTACCCATGCCTACCTTCTAATGAGAGTAACTCTTCATCTCTTACATTATTTGATTGCCCTCCATGCTTACCAAGGAGGATGAATGTTATGTTCCTGTTGATTCTCTTGAAATTTTTCCTATGAGTAAAACTTGTGAAATAATTATGCTACTGTTATTATGATAATCCATGCTATTTTGATAAATCTTATGATAATCCTTTATTTGTGGCTGATATCGAAATGCATGGTACTAAAGAGTTTTGCTTAGAAAATGTTTATGATAAAGCTCTAGATGATGGTCCTATGTTACTTGATAATATTAATTGTGCTACTAATGAAAATGGGATTGGAGAAGTCTTGACTTTATCTAGGCGTCCCATATATGTTGAGAGTGATCAATCATCTTGTTATAAAATTGTTACATGTGGGTTCGAAATTTTAATCCCACTATTTGTGAGCTTGATAAAAATATGTGTTTGTAGATCATGAAAAGCATGCTTTATGTGATAGTTATATTGTTGAGTTTATTCATGATGCTACTGAAAATTATTATGAGAGAGGAAAATATGGTTGTAGAAATTTTCATGGTACTAAAACACCTCTCTATATGCTGAAACTTTTGAAGTTACTCTTGTTTTATCTTCCTATGCTTGTCACTTTGTTCTTTGAATTTATTTGTGTACAAGTTCCTATGCATAGGAAGTGGGTTAGACTTAAATGTGTTTTGAATTTGCTTCTTGATGCTCCTTTTGCTTCATTTTCTATTTTCATGAGAGCATCATTAAAACTATCAAGCCTAGCTAAAAGGCATTAAAGAAAAGCGCTCTTGGGAGACAACCCATGTTTTATTTCTGTAATTTTTCTTTTGCTTTTTGAGTCAAGGAGCTTGCTTACTTCTGTAACAACTCCTTTGTATCTTTATTTTTTGCATTGTTGTGCCAAGAAGAGCCTTTAATGATTAGATGATGCTAGATTTGGATTTCTGCGCAGGGACAGATTTTTAGCTGTCACGAATTTGAGCTTTTCTCCTGGAGAAAAATCGAAAAATTCTATAAAAAATCACGCATCTTCCTCAGATATGTACGCATCTTTCATTAACTTCACTTTTTCCGATTTGAGCAACGGAAGTACCTCGAAAAAATTCGTCTTTACTGGCTGTTCTGTTTTGACAGATTCTGTCTCTGTTTTTTGCATTGTCTCTTGTGGACTTTAAGTAAGGTTTCTAGACGTGGAGGGCTGTAGCTAATGTTTTATTGAGTATTGCAATGTGTCACTACAGAACCAAAGTGGATTAATGTTTTTGAGTACTAACCCCTCTAATGAAGTTTATGAGAAGTTTGGTGTGGCAGAAGTTTTCAAGGGTCAAGAGAGAAGGATGATATTGTGATCAAGAAGAGTGAAGAGCCTAAGCTTGGGGATGCCCCCGTGGGTCACCCAAGCATATTTCAAGAAGACTCAAGCATCTAAGCTTGGGGATGCCCAAGGCATCCCCTTCTTCATCATCAACTTATCAGGTCATCTCTAGTGAAACTATATTTTAATTCGGTCACATCATATGTGCTGTTCTTGGAGCGTCTTTGTGTTTAGTTTGTTAGTTTTATTCTCTGATCATATCAATGTCGGATCCTATCTATCTTGTTTGGGAGAGAGACACGCTCCGCTTTTTCATTTGAATACTCCTATTCTTCACTTATATTGTTGAGTATTCATTTTCGCACTGTTTAGCTTCTAGCTCTTGGTTTTCATGTATCTCTTGTTCAGAGCTATTAGTTATTTTATAGAAAGTACTCTCTTGCTTCACTTATATTTATTTGGAGAGTTGCTTGGTTGATGTGTTGGTCCAGAAATTTTTGCATGTGGTAGTGGTATAATGAAAAACTTGCATAATCTTGTAGATCATTGAACTTTGATAATCTGATTCTTTGCAAACGTTTTGAGGTATTTAGATGGTAAAGCTTGCTGGTTAATTAAGTTAAAATCATTAGTGGATTGTTGTCTTTAAGCTTGTACCGTACTACAAACTCTAAAATTGTTGAAGGTGTAGTTGGACTTGATAGCTTTCCATGTCTGAAAGTTCATGTATAACTAAGTTGTGCTGAAGGTCGAGGGATCTAACGGGGTACTTGTGCCGCCGTGAACGGCCCTTCTTGGAGTGAATTTTAATCATGCTCTTAATGTTGAACCTGCTAGTTGTTTGCAATAAACTTGTGAGTTCTTTTTGACTAATGTTAAGCTACGGTTTTTGGCACTTCCACCATCCAAATTTGCTAGCCTCTTCGGTGCTGTGCATTGCCTTCTGCTCACATTGAGAGTTGTGCATACTTCGCCAGTACATCCAACCCCGTGGGAGGACTTCTCTTGTTCTCCTACACATAAGCCTATACATCTTCCTCAAAACAACCACCATACCTACCTACCACAGCATTTCCATAGCTGTTCCGAGATATATTGCCATGCAACTTCCATTTACATTACATGACTTGTTGTCATTCTTATATATTGCTTTGCATGATTCTATACAGCTGATGTGTGGTTTACCCATGTTACGCTAGATCATTGCATATCCTGCTACACTGGCAGAGGCATACAGTTTCATACATCATGTTTTGTTCATGAGTTATATGTACCAAAAAGTGTGTTGTCATATTAGAATGTTGCCCCTGAAAGTGAAAAGCTATGTGGCCATCGAAAAGAGAAACAGAAAAAGAAAAAAATAGAAAAAAGGAAAAAAGAAAAAAAAGAATAAAGAAAAAGGGGGCAACATTACTATCCTTTATCCACACTTGTGCTCATGTTATAGCACCTGCAGTATTCATAGTCATCATTTGTGCTCATGTTTAGCACCTATACTCCATGTGAGAGAGTTTTCATGTTCTACTAGTATAACTATGTGGGGAATTTACACTATAGAACTTGGGTTGTATATTCCAATGATGAGCTTCCTCAAAAGTGCTCTAGGTCTTCATGAGCAACCAAGTTGGATGCACCCCCACTAGTTCCATTGGAGAGCTTTCATACACATATAGCTCTATGTGCATCCGTTGCATGGCAATCACTACTCCTTACATAGCTTCGATTATAAGACTTCCTCTTGTCTAATGATCACTTATAGCTTTGTGAGACTTTCTTCCATTGGCCTTCCAAACCCCCATTAATGTTCTCTTTGCCATAACATCCTGGTGCCAATACCAAATGCTTGCGCTCACCGGTTGAGTAGACTTCGAAACAGTTGATTCATGACGTTCATGTTTATGTTTACTTGGCTGAATCCTTCTATGTTATGAAAATTTGCTTGATGCTTGGATTGAAGGATAGAACTTCTACGCTGGATACTTAAACCATCTTTAATGAACCTTGTACGGTTTCATGTCTTTAAAGCGATAGTTCATGAAAACTTTTAGCTTGTTTGACTCTTGCTTTATTATCTCTTATATCAACTATAGACATTTGCTTTGAATGATTTGATCTCAGCTCACATGCCTTACATTATTATTGGATCAAGATTATGTTGGTAGCATGTCACTTCAGAAATTATTTTCTTTTTATCGTTTACCTACTCGAGGACGAGTAGGAACTAAGCTTGGGGATGCTTGATACGTCTCCAACGTATCTATAATTTCTGATGTTTCATGCTTGTTTTATGTATCATTGTCACATGTTTTATATGCATTATATATCATTATTATACATTTTCTGGGACTAACCTATTAACAAGATGCCACAGTGCCAGTTCCTGTTTTCTGCTGTTTTTGGTTCCAGAAAAGCTGTTCGGGCAATATTCTCGGAATTCGACGAAACAAAAGCCAAACCTCCTATTTTTCCGAGGGACACACGGAGCCAGAAGGGCAAGCCAGGGGGAGGCCCACGGCCTCCAAACCATAGGCTCGCGCGGTTGGCCCAGGGCGCGCCGCCAGGTGGTTTGACCCCTCGGGCGCCACACGCCCCTTCGCCTATTTAGTCACCCCGACGCGAAAACCCTATATATATCTAATACTCCAGAAAGACTTCCGCAGCGCCGCCGCCATCGCGAGACCTCGTTTCGGGGGTCAGAAGTTCCTGTTCTGGCACCCTGCCGGGACGGGGATTGACCCCCGGAGCCATCTCCATCGACTCCACCGCCTCCACTTCGACTCCATGATGGTTTGTGAGTAGTTCCCCCATGGACTACGGGTTCTGGCTGTAGCTAGTTGGTACTCTCTCTCCCATGTACTTCAATACAATGATCTCATGAGCTGCCTTACATGATTGAGATCCATATGATGTAATTGGTGTTGTGTTTGTTGGGATCCGATGAATTGTTACATTATGATCAGTCTATCAATATGTTTGTGAAGTTATTGTTGCTGCAACCTTGTTGTGTTTAATGCTTGTCACTAGTGCACGAGTGGCATGATCTTAGATTTAAGCTCTATATATTATTGCTTAGATTGTATCTACAAGTTGTTTGCACATGTCTATGTCCTGAACCCGAGGTCCCGGAGTGACAATAACTGGGATAGCCGGAGGGGATGGTTTAGATATGAGGATCACATGTTTTCACTAAGTGCTAATGCTTTGCTCCGGTGCTCTATTAAAATGAGTACCTTAATTACCAGTAGATTCCCTTGAGCCCCGCTGCAAACGGGCTGGTAGGACAAAATATGTTGTGCAAGTTTCTCATTGCGAGCACGTATGACTATATATGGAAAACATGCCTACGTATGATTAATAGACTAGATGTTCTGTCTTAATGCTATGATCATATCAATTGCCCAACTGTAATTTATTCACCCAACACTTGTCACTTGTTATTTGTGAGTTACCACTAGTGTAGATAGCTGGGAACCCCGGTCCATCTTTCATCATCAAATATTCACTCGGTCCTATATGCCATTAGAAGTAGTATCAACTATTTTCTGGTGTCATCGCCTCTGTGTTACTGCTACTGCTGCTGTGTTACTGTTACTATTGCTATCATATCACTGCTGCTTTCACATCACCCCTGTTACTAGTGCTTTTCCAGGTGCAGCTGAATTGACAACTCGGCTGTTAAGGCTTATAAGTATTCTTTGTCTCCCCTTGTGTCGAATCAATAAATTTGGGTTTTACTTCCCTCGAAGACTGTTGCGATCCCCTATACTTGTGGGTTATCAGTCCTCGAGGTCGAGGATGAGCGGGACATGGTGGCGGATGGGGATGGTTTGGATGGTGGCGACAGAGGGAGAAGGTGGGGCGAAGGGGTTGCCGCCGGAGCCGCCAGAGACCGAAGAACCAGAGAGGCTTTACAAGGCTAGGGTTGGAGCGGAAGGTGTTTTTAGAGATTGGATCGGGAGGAGGCTGATACCATGAAGAAGGACAGAGACAAAAGAATTGTGCAACGCAATGTATTCATGTATTGGGTTGTGTATATATACACGAGTACAAGAGGAGGGAACCGACCTTAAACCCTAACCCTACCACGATTACAGGAGAATATCTACGGTGGTTTAGGTAGGTACAAAGATACGATTGCGATACAGTTATGTTCGCTGACAAGTAAAATGGGCAGGCAGCAAAAGATCAAAAGCGGCCATGTTCGAGGTGACATTCCGGCCAAACGAAGCAACGAAACGGATGTGGGACGGGCTTGTGGGTGAGCGGGCAGGCTTGGTCGCGCGGCACGGCACTAATGTACGTCTACTACCCAGCACTATATTTGCAGGGGCGGGTCGTGTTCGGGACGACAGCAGTACAGGATCGACTGAGGCAAAAGATTACTATACATCAGCTTGGGGATTAGGTCCTACTCACTCGGTTCTTTAATATAATATGTTCTAGGTGTTGCACATGTCAACGTCGCCTCCCACTGAAGAATATTCCGTCTTAAATGAGAAACACTTGTGTCAAACCTGGGGTTTGAAATCTATTAGGGTAGGATACAACCATCCTACTAACCATTTTGCCATAGGTAAGTTCTCACCACTGAGAGTACTAAACTCGGTTCCTTTGGATGCAGAAGCGGGAGGCACACCCTACATTTCTACAAAAAAAAAAGGTGTGTGTCGTGTCGTGTAGTATCCTAATTAACTGTGACACTAACCACTACTAGACCAAGCATGGTTACAGTTTAATTCAGCTAGCTAACAGAAAATAGTGTGGAAAGACCGGACGGAAACGTTGACTCACGGGGCTCAAGACGGGCATCGTCAAGCATAAACCCTAGTATATAAACTTTTGATTAGGCAAATAATGAGCAAACCAAGGGCATGCCTGTAATCATCCACCGACCCACTGACTATTTACGCGTCACCTCGATGAGCTCCTACTGTAAATCTGTAATCATCGACCGCCCACTGACTATTTACGCGTCACCTCGATGAGCTCCTACTGTGGCGCCAACAGTAAAACAGCTAAAGTTCAAAAGAGGCCATGTTCGAGGTGACGTCGTGAGTCATCGATCGATGGAGTGCACGTCTAAACATCGCCTGCACGGCTACTGCGTAGGCGGACTCGGCTTTTGCCGGACACGCCCACTGTGCCCGCGTCAAAATCACCATCACGAGCGAGCTACGAGCTAGGCTGTCCCTGATCTCATCTTCTTGTAGGGGCAGCAGACCAGCTGCACGATGGGGTGCAAGAATATTTCCCCGGACGGATTGCCTCGCCAGGACGTGCG
Source organism: Poa pratensis (assembly GCA_947311845.1). Taxonomy (NCBI): domain Eukaryota; kingdom Viridiplantae; phylum Streptophyta; class Magnoliopsida; order Poales; family Poaceae; genus Poa; species Poa pratensis. The sequence goes on along the minus strand of CAMZMU010000059.1, from coordinate 28,898,311 downwards.
GGAAAAGATCCAACATGTGACGGTACGGTATGGAGATTGGTCTGTTAACTTGAGTGGACATTTTGTGATCCCAGTGATTTTTTTTAAAGTTTTGAGAAAATCTGGAAAGCAATCATGGTCGTTCTCAATGTTTTTTCCACAAACGTGTGAAATTTCAATTTGAAATAATATTTTGTATTTTGAGCTACAAAAAATGGTAAGCGTACAGGTCTGAGTATAGTGAACAATGCACATTTTCAAATGTTCAGATTTTGTGTCATTTTTGTGTAGTCCATACGTTGCGATTTTGCACGCTTATACGATACATCATTGTATACATCTAGATCTTTTTTCATGATTGTTTTTTAAGCTTATATTATTTTTCTTAGACACCGGGATCACATGAGCTTGGGAGCCAAAGTGGCTTTCTGTTGTTAACTGTTGGGTTTGTGGAAAGTATTGATAGTAGAAAAATATTGATCCTTGTATTACCGTGAATCTTATAGGCTAAATAGGTACACGGAGTGAGATAGAGTTCACTCTTGTTAGAATACATCTAGACTAATATAAAAAGACCCAGAGAGCGGAGATTCGGAGCATCACATTCGTTCAACGCATCTATCGTACGGTCTACAGCCTTCTAATGTTTAACGCAAACACACGCAGATCAACATCAACAGGGAAAAAAACTGCCCAAGTCGCGACCTCACGCAACTCCTTCCCTCAGGAAAAAAAAATCAAGCAACTGCTCCAAAAATCCCAAATCACCCATCCCAAATCACCCACGCCTCAGCCTCCGCCTCCATCAGCCACCAGAGCACCCAACAGAAAGAGGGCAGCGACGGCCGCCGCCGTCGCGCACCTCCGGGTCATCTGCTCCACATGCCCTTCGCCGCGGCCCTTTCCTCCATCGCCGTGGCGCCGTCGCCGCGGCCCTCTCAACCGCCTCTCTAACGCGCCTCCGCACCAATCGCCTAGGCGCCACCACCACTGTACACCGTCGAGGACGCAAGTGCCGCCCAGCCGTACGCCGTCGAGGAAGCTATTTCCGCTGCCGTACGCCGTCGAGGATGGGGCTCACTATCTGCTGTTGTCGCCATCGAAGAAGCAAATGCCGTTATCGCACGCAAGAATAATAAATATTTTTTTCGAGGAGGAATGATAAATATTGATCTTATGCCTTCATATTTGCAGGGGACAGGGAACACATTACTGCAAGGTTAAGCCCAGGCGGAGATCAACAGTAATGTGTACATCATTGTTTCAAATTCGATTTACACCATGGACTACAATGTAAGAATCTGGTCGTTCGAGCCCTGATTATGTACATTAGTACTTCAATAGGTTAAGCCAGCCAGAGAATTGTTAACTAAATTTGTATTTATCATAACAATCTAGATAACATGCTATCTATCTTTACTGGTTATTCTTGCCACGGCTATTGAAACTCCAGATCAATATAAGGATCAATGTCTTAAAGAGTCTCAGGCCTTATGAATTACTATGGCACTTCAACAAAGACGATTTACAACTCCTATATCATACAAGTTTCATTGTTATCTTATATCCAAATAAATAGTCACCCAAGTTTCATTGACCTGTAAATCATTATATTTGATTAGCTAACTTTCAGGAACAAAACCTGATGAGCAACAAAACTAGAAATTAAAATTTAATAGTCACCCACCAAATGATAATCAAATGTCACTTGAACGTCGTATTGACCGTACCAAACCATGAGATCAGCTTTGTTGCCAAGGTGATATGTTGGTATAGGGCGTGTTTGTAAGATCTTTTAACAGGCAACTCTCCCGTGATGTCTCTTTTTTTAAGCTTAAGGCAGTCGATCCTACCGTCCGATTAGATAGAAGAGAATGTTATTTACATAATTTTTCAAATATCAGAATGGAGAAAAGGCACAAAAACCCCAACACCAACCAAATCATGCAAGTCTTCGAGACCTCCAGTCCTTACAGAACTTACAATTAGCTGTGCTGATACCTCCAGTACTTATAGCTGCATGAAGCATGGCAAATTATTTCCTATTGGAAAATCAAATGTTGCTGATTTAATTGGAAAAACTTGGCGCTGTGGTACTTGTGTTCTCGACGGCGTACCGCAGCGGCACTTTATCTGCTTAATACGGTAATATAAGATGAGTGTGTAGCTTACTGTAAGTCTGTAACACAGTTGTACCATCATAGGGTACATACAAGACGATTTTCACTCAACTTATTGGCACTGTTCAAATTTTCACTCAACGCAGCCTTTACAATCAACATCATGCAGGTTTTACAAGAAACAAATTTTGTTCAGTTCAATCAGACTTGACGAAACTGTTAGAATAGTTTTATCAACCAACTATTCCAAAAGACCGATCTGTTAGGAAGTGGTGATATTATATACTTGACATATACTTAACACCCCCTTCACACCCGACGTGGGTAACACCTCCCTTCAGACTTGAACCCGACCCGGACGCTCATAGAAATTGGGGATTAAATGGTGCGGGGACAAGACTTGAACCTGAGACCTTCAGTGTGCCTCAGGCGCTCACAAGTGTTCTGATACCATGTTAGAATAGTTCTATCAACCAACTATCCCAAAAGACCGATATGTTAGGAAGTGGTGATATTATATACTTGACATATACTTAACAGAAACATGTTGACCAAAACTGAGTTATACTAATCCTTCATGTAAACATGTCGTAGAACAACAACTAATGTTTTTTAGTACATGCACTTGATCACGTAAACACAACAGTCTGAACCTGAATAGCTGATGCACGCATTGAACACGCACCGAACCTACAAACTGAAGAAGCACACAAGATGCTTGTGGAATTTGATTGCTTCGAGTTAGGGCAGAAAGGATGGACGTCAAGATGGTTGTCCTTTTGATTGCTATATCCCAGAGCCTTCTTTGATTCCTGTTTTGGCAACTACGCCTAAAGTTTCGACTGAAAAGAGTGTTTTTATGCTTTCATGCATTGGAAAACAGGATCTCTTGCAATAATCAGATATATTTGATGAACTATTTTTCTAGGGAAGTAAAGCATGTTCACTTCAGTTTTTCAGTTTTAAATCACTTGTATTCTGAGGCATTTTGTTTTCTTTAAACATCACACGGAAAAAAGAATTCAGATTTTCAAGATTACTGTTGTTTAATCCTTGAGACTGAGTTCTATTTGCAGGGGAATTTCTTGTGTTGTCGATGTGGCTCACCTAGGACAAATCCTTTGATTCATGAAACTACAATAAGATACACTTTGTCTTCTCAGTTATCCCTACTTCAATTTTGTTTGACTTCCCTTTCAGCATTCACAAGAACTTATGAATATATCCCGACTAATAGTGAGACCACTATTTCTGTTAACTATATAACCTAATAATTCGTCGGAATTTGTAGTTTTGCCTTTTCCCAACACCTCTTTATTTCCCCTAATTGTCAGAACTACGACGGCATGATCGGCGAGGACGAGATGGCGTTGGGAGAAATTGTGATGAAGAGCATCCGCGAGACCTGTGAGGACAATGAGGACATCAACAACAAAAAGGAAGAAGCACATAACATGATTGTCATCATGAGACGAGGAATGTGTTAATTCTAGAGCTGGAGATCGATCAATGAAGTGAGTAGCAATGTCTGTATTGGGATATTTTATCCGAGAGATTCCATAATCTCTTCGCTTGAAGAGGTTTCGCCAAGCAGGTCTGCATCTTTGTCACAAGCTCCAGGGTAACAAAAGTTCAGGCCTACACTCACTGCATTGTTTGGCTGTTTATGCATGACCTGCTTGTGCCCAGTTGTCTTTGTACGGCCAATTGTGCACTACCGATGCACAATTTCTGTGCCTAATTTTTTTTACCATTGAATATATTATTTGAATAGCTTAGCAGATGTATTTCCTAGCTTCTCATATTCCGATGTTAACCGTGTAGGGGGTTCAGTTAACATTGAAATCCTCTAATCCTGTAGAAATTAAGATAAAGAGTCACTTGTGGAAAGGTTTAGTTCACAGCAACACCCAGCAAGCAAATAGTCATTTCCCTTTTGTGAACTTTTTCAGCAAGGTTAAGTCATCTTGCTCTACATGATTTCCAAGCATCATGTTTTTGAGTACATCTATATTGCTGGCGGGGAGCTGTTAATGTTTCTATTTTGTTTATTCGGCAACAAGTCATCATGGATGTATATAATTTGTTTATTGTATCTTATTGTTGGGGTTCAAGATTAAGCAACAAGGTACCAAGCTACTGTTGTTGTTTTGAGGTTGCAATCGTTTATTCTTTGAGTTGGGTTTATACAGATTTAACCAACTATTTTTTTTTAAGATATGCCACACGGTTCTGAATGTAAGTATACTTGTTCATGTGGCGTGTACCTGACGTCCTCGCGGGCACTTTCCACAAGATATTTCTTTTTGGATATTGTTCTTAGTTGTCTTATCCTATTTATTTAAGAGACATAAGGGGCGTGAGTACAATGTAATGATTTGTTGTCTGATCTAAACACTTTCTGTAAAATAACACGCACATCGGCACATAGAAATTCTTGTTTTCTTCAAACAATATTTTTCATGATTTTTCAATTTACTTGAAGTATTTCATATAACTGTAAACATGTATGAAATTGGAGTTCTTCCTACATGTCCTTTTTATGTAAGTTTGGTATGTCTCTTAACCTACAGTATGCTATTGGTTAGGTACGTGCATTGCACGTTGGTGGATCTAGGTCAATAGTGCCAGAAACAATGCTTGTACATCACACGTCAGTTGGGAACCCCAAGAGGAAGGTATGATGAGTGCAGCAGTAAGTTTTCCCTCAGTATGAAAACAAGGTTTAATCGGACCAGTAGGAAAACGAGGTTTGCTTCGAAGGTGTTGGTGAAGGAGTGTAGTGCGGCGCAACACCAGGGATTCCGGTGCCAACGTGGAACCTGCACAACACAACCAAATTACTTTGCCCCAACTTAACAGTGAGGTTGTCAATCTCACCGGCTTGCTGAAAACAAAGGGTTAAACGTATCGAATGGAAAATGATGTTTGTTTGCATAAAACAGTAGAGAACAATGATTGCAGTAGATTGTATTTCAGATGTAAAAGAATGGACCGGGGTCCACAGTTCACTAGTGGTGTCTCTCCAATAAGATAACTAACATGCTGGGTAAACAAATTACAGCTGGGCAATTGACAATTGATAAGTGCATATAACATGCATGTGTGAGCTGTGGTGTCTACTATGAGATTCATTTGGGCATTACAACAAAGTACATAGACCGCTATCCAGCATGCATCTATGCCTAAATAGTCCACTTTCCGGTTAACATCCGTACCCCTTCCAGTATTAAGTTGCAAGCAACAGACAATTGCATTAAGCAACAAGCTGTTAATGTTTCTATTTTGTTTATTCGGCAACAAGTCATCATGGATGTATATAATTTGTTTATTGTATCTTATTGTTGGGGTTCAAGATTAAGCAACAAGGTACCAAGCTACTGTTGTTGTTTTGAGGTTGCAATCGTTTATTCTTTGAGTTGGGTTTATACAGATTTAACCAACTATTTTTTTTTAAGATATGCCACACGGTTCTGAATGTAAGTATACTTGTTCATGTGGCGTGTACCTGACGTCCTCGCGGGCACTTTCCACAAGATATTTCTTTTTGGATATTGTTCTTAGTTGTCTTATCCTATTTATTTAAGAGACATAAGGGGCGTGAGTACAATGTAATGATTTGTTGTCTGATCTAAACACTTTCTGTAAAATAACACGCACATCGGCACATAGAAATTCTTGTTTTCTTCAAACAATATTTTTCATGATTTTTCAATTTACTTGAAGTATTTCATATAACTGTAAACATGTATGAAATTGGAGTTCTTCCTACATGTCCTTTTTATGTAAGTTTGGTATGTCTCTTAACCTACAGTATGCTATTGGTTAGGTACGTGCATTGCACGTTGGTGGATCTAGGTCAATAGTGCCAGAAACAATGCTTGTACATCACACGTCAGTTGGGAACCCCAAGAGGAAGGTATGATGAGTGCAGCAGTAAGTTTTCCCTCAGTATGAAACCAAGGTTTAATCGACCAGTAGGAAAACGAGGTTTGCTTCGAAGGTGTTGGTGAAGGAGTGTAGTGCGGCGCAACACCAGGGATTCCGGTGCCAACGTGGAACCTGCACAACACAATCAAATTACTTTGCCCCAACTTAACAGTGAGGTTGTCAATCTCACCGGCTTGCTGAAAACAAAGGGTTAAACGTATCGAATGGAAAATGATGTTTGTTTGCATAAAACAGTAGAGAACAATGATTGCAGTAGATTGTATTTCAGATGTAAAAGAATGGACCGGGGTCCACAGTTCACTAGTGGTGTCTCTCCAATAAGATAACTAACATGCTGGGTAAACAAATTACAGCTGGGCAATTGACAATTGATAAGTGCATATAACATGCATGTGTGAGCTGTGGTGTCTACTATGAGATTCATTTGGGCATTACGACAAAGTACATAGACCGCTATCCAGCATGCATCTATGCCTAAATAGTCCACTTTCCGGTTAACATCCGTACCCCTTCCAGTATTAAGTTGCAAGCAACAGACAATTGCATTAAGTAATGTGCGTAATGTAAACAATACATTCATCCTTGAATAAAGCATTGCTGTTTTACCCCTAGTGGCAACAACACATCTACAACCTTAGAACTTGCTGTCACTATCCCAGGTTAAATAGAGGTTGAACCCAACTATCATGCATAAATACCCCCTCTTGGAGTTACAAGTATTCACTTGGCCAAGGCTTCAACAAGTAACGGAGAGCATGCAAGATCACAAATGACATAGACATGATAATATAATATTCAGCTCCACATAGGTATCAATATAAGTCAGATCCCAGCAAACACAACATGTAGCATTACAATAAGATGATCTTGATCATGATAGGCAGCTCACAAGATCTAAACATGATGGCACAAGTGGAGAAGACAACCATCTAGCTACTGCTATGGACCCATAGTCCAAGGATGAACTACTCACGCATCACTCCGGAGGCGGGCATGGCGATGTAGAGCCCTCCGGTGATGATTCCCCTCTCCGGCAGGGTGCCGGGAAGAGCTTCAGAACCCCCCGAGTTAGGGTTGACGACGGCGGCGGCAGCGAATATGTTCTGGATGAAAGGCTCGGTGTTTTAGGGTTTTCGCGTCTCGGGGAATAAATAGGCGAAGGGGCGATGTCGGCGGACCCCCGAGGGGCCCAAACCACCGGCGCGGCTGGGCCCACTGCCGCGCCGGTGGTTTGGCCACCTCGTGGCTCTCCTTCGTCTCTCCTTCGGACTCCGTGTACGTGCTGGAAAAATAGGGACTTGGCCTTTTGTTTCGTGCAATTCCGAGAATATTTCCAGAAGTAACTTTCTGAAACCAAAAACAGCAGAAAACAGGGAACTGGCACTGTGGCATCTTGTTAATAGGTTAGTCCCAGAAAATGCATAAAAGTGATACGAAGTGTATATAAAACATGTAGCAAATGGTATAATATAAGCATGGAACAGCAGAAATTATGGATACGTTGGAGACGTATCAAGCATCCCCAAGCTTAGTTCTACTCGTCCTCGAGTAGGTAAAACGATAACAACAAATAATTTCTGAGGAGACATGCTTTCACACAATCTTGATCAATATATTGCAAGGCTCATGTCATGAATGAAGTGACTCAAAGCAATGATCTATAGTTTGCTAACAAATAGATAAAGAGTAAACAATGAATCATATAAGCAAAAACTTTTCATGAATAGTACTTTCAAGACAAGCATCAAAAAGTTTTGCATAAGAGGTAACTCATAAAGCAATAGATTCAAAGTAAAAGGCATTGAAGCAACACAAAGGATGATTAAGTTTCAGCATTGCTTTCAACTTGTAACATGTATATCTCATGGATAGTTGTCAACATAAAGCAATATAACAAGTGCAATAAGTAAATATGTAAGAATCAATGCACACAAAGTTGACACAAGTGTTTGCTTCTAAGATAGAAAGGAGTAGGTAAACTGACTCAACATAAAGTAAAAGATAGGCCCTTCGCAGAGGGAAGCAGGGATTAAATCATGTGCTAGAGCTTTTTAAGTTTTCGAAAGCATATAGAGAGCACAAAATAAGTATTTGAGAGGTGTTTGTTGTTGTCAACGAATGGTAGTGGGCACTCTAACCCCCTTGTCAACCAGACTTTCAAGAGCGGCTCCCATGAAGGACGTTATCTCTACCAGCAAGGTAGATCATCCCTCTTCTCTTTTGTTTACACATGTATTTTAGTTTCTTTATAGATGACACTCCTCCCAACCTTTTGCTTACACAAGCCATGGCTAACCGAATCCTCGGGTGCCTTCCAACATTCACATACCATGGAGGAGTGTCTATTGCAAAATTAAGTTGCTTACTGATAAATCAGGGCAAAACATGTGAAGAGAATTATTAATGAAAGTTGTAATTAATTGGGGCTGGGCACCCCGTTGCCAGCTCTTTTTGCAAATTATTGGATAAGCGGATGTATATGCCACTAGTCCAGGTGAAAGTCTGTCAGAAGTAAATGACAAGATTGAAAGATAAAACACCACATACTTCCTCATGAGCTATAAAACATTGACACAAATAAGGAGTAATAAAGTTTTGAATAGTTTAAAGGTAGCACATGAAATATTTACTTGGAATGGCAGGAAATACCACATAGTAGGTAGGTATGGTGGACACAAATGGCATGGGTTTTGGCTCAAGTTTTGGATGCACGAGAAGCATTCCCTCTCAGTACAGAGTTTAGGCTAGCAAGGTTGTTTGAAGCAAACACAAGTATAAACCGGTACAGCAAGAATCACATAAAAACATATTGCAAGTATTATAAGACTCTACACTGTCTTCCTTGTTGCTCAAACATTTTACCAGAAAATATCTAGACCTTAGAGAGAACAAATATGCATCCCAAGTCTCAACAAGCTCTACGGTAGTTCTCCACTACTAGGCTTTAACTACATGATGCAAGAGCTTAAACATGATCTACTTGAGAGCTCAAAACAATTGCAAAGCATCAAATCAAAACAAGACAATGATCTACAAGAATGCATATGTCTTTTCCAATACCAACTACTACATGTAGCATTTTCTTTCTTCCAAACAAACACCAATAAATTTAAACATAAACTCTCCAAATGATAATATAATGCAGCAAGAGAGTATTTATAAACAAGTGCTAACAGCTCGAAGAGATGCATGAAAAACAGGAGCTAAAAGCACTGCAGTAGCTAGTTAAGAATACTCAACAAATATAAGTGAAGAACATGAGTATTCACATGAAAAAGCGGAGCGTGTCTCTCTCCCACACAAGGATTGCTAGGATCCGAATTTATTCAAACAAAAACAAAAATAAAAACACACAGACGCTCCAAGTAAAGCGCATAAGATGTGAAAGAATTAAAATATAGTTTCACTAGAGATGACCTGATAAGTTTGTTGATGAAGAAGGGGATGCCTTGGGCATCCCCAAGCTTAGACGCTTGAGTCTCTCTGAATATGGTTGGGATGAACCACGGGGGCATCCCCAAGCTTAGGCTTTTCACTCTTCTTGATCACATAATATCACCCTTCTCGCTTGATCCTTGAAAACTTCCTTCACACCAAACTCAAGACAGTTCTCATTAGAGGGTTAGTGCATAATCAAAAATTCTCATATTCTGTAATGATACAATCAATCCCAAAGCTTCTGGACATTAGCTACAGCCACCAATGCTTTGTGGAGCAAAGAAATCCACACAAACACAGTAAAAGAGCGAATGCAAAACAAAAGGCAGAATCTGTCAAAAACAGAACAGTCTGGAATGACGAATTTTTTCGAGGCACTTAAGTTGCTCAGATGGATCTGGCCTAAAATAATGAAAGTTGCGTACATATCTCAGGAATATGCGTGATTTTTCTCAGAATTTTTTGAATTTTCTACAGGGAGATAAGCTCAAATCCGTGACAGCTAAAAATCTGTCACTGCGCAGAAATCCAAATCTTGCATCAACTTTCAATATAGAACTTTACTTGGCACAACATTGCGATAAAATAAAGATACAAAGGAGTTGCTACAGAAGTAACAAAACTCCTTGACTCAAAGAAAACAAAAATAACAGCAAATAAAAACGATGGGTTGTCTCCCATAAGCGCTTTTCTTTAACGCCTTTCAGCTAGGCGCAGAAAGTGAAAATCAAGTGTTGTCAAGTGGCAAATCATTCAAATCATCAAAAGCTTCTTCCAACACACAGCTTGTAACAATGGGTATCTTAGATGTTCCTGGAGGTGTTTCATTACCTTTAACCGTACTAAAAGTTTTATCAATTTTAAGCTCATAATGAGTCTTTGGTTTTGGCACTTTAGGAACATACATAAACTTTTGCTCTCTACCCACATAAACTTTCTCCTTTTTAGACTTAAGAGAAGTAAAGGTTGAACTTAAGGTTTCAATAGCTTCCTCTAACTCATCAATTCTATGATTTTGGGTGTCATGGATATTATTATCCTCAAGAACAGTGATTCTTTCATTGATGGTGGCTATTGATTCATTAGTCTTACCAATACAATCAAGAAAATTTGGAAAAAAATTCTCCATAGAGTCTAACTTATTTATAACATCCTCCAAGGTGATCTCAAATTTAATATCTTTAGTGGGTGGTGTTCCTACCAAACTTTCAATAATATTACAGGCTTCTAAAGCAGGAGTACCCAAGAAATTTCCACCTGTAAGAGTGTCTAGAACATACCTATACCAACTAGAGATACCAACATAAAAGTTCCTAAGGAGGATAGTGGTAGAGTGTTTCTTAGTACATCTATGATGAGCATCACTAATTCTATACCAAGCATCTTTCAAATTTTCACCTCCTAGTTGCCTAAAAGAACGAACTTCAACTTCAGGAGCATTCATTTTGAAAAACAAAATCAAACTGAATTAAACAAGTAACTAATTTTTTTGTGTTTTTGATAAAGAGCAAACAAAATAAATAAAAATAAACTAAGCAAGACAAATAACAAAGTAAAGAGATTGGGTGTGAGAGACTCCCCTTGCAGAAGCAATTCGGTTTTCCCCGGCAACGGCGCCAGAAAACGTGTTGGTGGCTCTAGGTAATAGTGCCAGAAACAATGCTTGTACGTCACACGTCAGTTGGGAACCCCAAGAGGAAGGTATGATGAGTGCAGCAGTAAGTTTTCCCTCAGTATGAAACCAAGGTTTAATCGAACCAGTAGGAAAACGAGGTTTGCTTCGAAGGTGTTGGTGAAGGAGTGTAGTGCGGCGCAACACCAGGGATTCCGGTGCCAACGTGGAACCTGCACAACACAATCAAATTACTTTGCCCCAACTTAACAGTGAGGTTGTCAATCTCACCGGCTTGCTGAAAACAAAGGGTTAAACGTATCGAATGGAAAATGATGTTTGTTTGCATAAAACAGTAGAGAACAATGATTGCAGTAGATTGTATTTCAGATGTAAAAGAATGGACCGGGGTCCACAGTTCACTAGTGGTGTCTCTCCAATAAGATAACTAACATGCTGGGTAAACAAATTACAGCTGGGCAATTGACAATTGATAAGTGCATATAACATGCATGTGTGAGCTGTGGTGTCTACTATGAGATTCATTTGGGCATTACGACAAAGTACATAGACCGCTATCCAGCATGCATCTATGCCTAAATAGTCCACTTTCCGGTTAACATCCGTACCCCTTCCAGTATTAAGTTGCAAGCAACAGACAATTGCATTAAGTAATGTGCGTAATGTAAACAATACATTCATCCTTGAATAAAGCATTGCTGTTTTACCCCTAGTGGCAACAACACATCTACAACCTTAGAACTTGCTGTCACTATCCCAGGTTAAATAGAGGTTGAACCCAACTATCATGCATAAATACCCCCTCTTGGAGTCACAAGTATTCACTTGGCCAAGGCTTCAACAAGTAACGGAGAGCATGCAAGATCACAAATGACATAGACATGATAATATAATATTCAGCTCCACATAGGTATCAATATAAGTCAGATCCCAGCAAACACAACATGTAGCATTACAATAAGATGATCTTGATCATGATAGGCAGCTCACAAGATCTAAACATGATGGCACAAGTGGAGAAGACAACCATCTAGCTACTGCTATGGACCCATAGTCCAAGGATGAACTACTCACGCATCACTCCGGAGGCGGGCATGGCGATGTAGAGCCCTCCGGTGATGATTCCCCTCTCCGGCAGGGTGCCGGGAAGAGCTTCAGAAACCCCCCGAGTTAGGGTTGACGACGGCGGCGGCAGCGAATATGTTCTGGATGAAAGGCTCGGTGTTTTAGGGTTTTCGTCTCGGGGAATAAATAGGCGAAGGGGCGATGTCGGCGGACCCCCGAGGGGCCCAAACCACCTGGTGGCGCGGCTGGGCCCACTGCCGCGCCGGGTGGTTTGGCCACCTCGTGGCTCTCCTTCGTCTCTCCTTCGGACTCCGTGTACGTGCTGGAAAAATAGGGACTTGGCCTTTTGTTTCGTGCAATTCCGAGAATATTTCCAGAAGTAACTTTCTGAAACCAAAAACAGCAGAAAACAGGGAACTGGCACTGTGGCATCTTGTTAATAGGTTAGTCCCAGAAAATGCATAAAAGTGATACGAAGTGTATATAAAACATGTAGCAAATGGTATAATATGAGCATGGAACAGCAGAAATTATGGATACGTTGGAGACGTATCACACGTGCATGATTACTAGTGTATATGTAGGAGTCGGAGATGGACTACGATTGTAAACCTTCTTGTATATACCTTGTGTAGAGGTTGGATCTGTGTTGCGTCAACGACGACCTGATGTTTTTGTTCCTCCGGTCCAGTTCTCCGTTTTCCCTAGTACGGCTCGAGGGCCCTAAGAGTTTGTATATGGTCGAGGTTACCGCCTGTTAGGAGGGTGGTGGTAACGTGTGGAAATGGGTGGATTCTAGCAAGGTTAATGGAAGATGGAGAGAAGATCTCGCTCTCTCTTCCGACTTGGTTTGACAGAGCCGGCGTATCTGCATTCCGGAAGGCATGGAGCCACAAGGTTTTGGTCTCGTTGTTCCACGATAAGACGTAATAGCCCACTCATATAAGAACTAGTCATATTTGCTTGCTGTAATTACTAATATATATAGCCCACATTGTGTTCTCATGAAGTGTGTTTGGAGCTCGTGCTAGAGTTATCTACTCCCTACGTTCCTAAATATAAGATGTTTTAGCCATTTTTCATATTCAAATATATCTACATGTATCTAGACACATTTTATTGTGTATATTCACTCATTTTAGGCCCTATCTAGTCAACATGTAAAATACCTAAAACATCTTATTTATAGAAACGGAGGGAGCATAAGTTTACATCCGACCTTTCTTCCCTTTCCTATTTCTCTTCCCAACTAGGCAAAATTTCTGACGTGGTACATCTCTCTTATAGCCCGTCTACGCAACCTAGTATAAATTAGCTCACATAGTTACTCAAGCTAAGGTGCTTTAGATCCAAATTTATTGGCAGCTCGTCTTCCTTCGATATGCAAATTAATTGTGAAAACAAAAAAGGGTAATACGATAGCCGCCTATCAAGTCAACTGTGCTATTTTTTAAGAAACTTATGGTTGCCCTCAATGGGAGTGTTGTCGATACTCTTCCCTGAGCGTGTTGTGGATACTCTTCCGCACCTGTGATAACTATGAGCATGTTTGGTCACCTGCAAAATTTCCATGCAAGTTATGCACGCTAACTCTTGGTTCTTTGGTTAGCTGGCCACATGGAGACATTGGGCTGCACGTAACTCAAAACGCTCCGGATCATGCACGAGATTCGAGCATTTTACACCCTCGTTCGCGCCGAAAACGAAACACAAATTCTTGCTTGGTGGATCTGACAGTGAGGTCGGTGTGGCTTGGTAGTAGTTTGCACGTGGTTTTTTTCCCCTCATCTTACTTAATCTAGTTCGCCTAATCCTTTCTGATCTACAGTGTACGCGAAAAAAGTGCAATCTGTTGTGTGATTCCATCCCGCGATCGGCTCCTTGTTCCGTGGAATGTTAATCTTCAATATTGTGTTTATGTTTTGATCATTGTAGACTATTTTTCTTCAAATTTGCTGCATACGGTTGACCGGTTGATTTTTTTTTTGAAGAGTAGTTTCATCCCACTGTTTCGCATAAGTTTCGTATTATAAGTTTTACGTTTCAACTGTCGTACACGAATAGATCTACCTAATTTGCCTACTCCCTCGGTTCCCTATTTATTACCGTTGGTCGTATTAAAAATGTGTGCTTCGTACGTTCTCTTTCCACGACAGTTAGAATGGAATGGAGGGACTAAATGTTTTCTTCAACCTCTAATTCTCTTACCCTCTTGGTCGTCTAATATGCAGTCAACCGTTTCATGACAAGGTTTACATGGAAAAAATGCGGATCAGCGATATGATTCCATTCTTCTTTTTTTTGCGAAAAAGGACCCTAGCATTAAAAGAAACACCGAACAATACAAAACAATTAAACGAAAACGAAAATTACAACGTCTTAACTGTGATCACTTAGTTTTGTGTTCAAGTTTAGACTTTTTAGATGAAACTCATCAAATTGATCGCACGTGGTTGGCTTTGCTTCAGTGTACCCCCTCCCTAAAACATAAAATGGTAGTATTGTCTTTTATTACAATTAATTATGATTAATTAGTTGTTAATTCAGATTAGACTCCGCCGGCCCTGCCGAACCTTCCCGGCGAGACGCTCGTGTACAAACAGCTGATCGATTCCTTCCGACCTCACCAATGTGTACGTACAAGCTAAGCTAAGCTAGCTAGCACAGGTCAATGGATCACTAGTAGCAACACGACGCCAAGGCGCTCCTTCTCGTCAGTGCGGGGTACCACCTGCTTGCTGTGGTTGTTGGCTCCGCCGTCCGGATCGTCATCGTCTTCGCCGCCGTCTTGACGTACTCCGGGTGAGGAGCGCACTACTACCTTTGGCGCTCTTCTCGGCCAAGCTAATGGCAGATCAAGTGGCCCCTGCCCACGGTTATGCGGGCGAGGTGTTCAAGGGGCAGCGAGTCGCCGGCCCGTAGCACTTGTCCTCTATGTCTCTTGTGGCCGTCGCAACAAACGCACCGGTGCATATTTACCAGTTTCTACAGCGCTAAGTACGATTCATTTAGTCGCTAATGACAAATTAATAATTACCAATGACCATCATACCCTTAACTACGAAGGGGTATGGAGTGATCTCAGCCCTTGATGTGTTTAAATTTGGCGAAGGGGTACACTGAAGTAGAAGCCTTATTATTTTTACCACTAGATTCATCTTGTTGTTTCATACAGATCTTATGTTGTCAATTTCAGTTTCAAGTGATCACAGCCGGAGTTGTTTGAAATGTGGTGGTGTGAAATAAGTTGAGACGAGGTGGAGGAAAACAGAAACCATCATATGCCTAACCGCGCACGCAAATTCAAGTTTGCATCTTGAGAGGACAAGGCTACAACCGGATGCCACACTCTTATTTCCGCTCCCGCGTAGGAAAAAATGCGGTCACCTGACAAAGTGCAATGGCCCAAGCCTGCAAGCACCCCCTCATGCTTTGTTGGGCCATCGCATAACTGGCCCGAAAAACTGGAATGGAGATGACATACATCGCCCGCAGGCGGCGACCCCAAATAGGCCAGCCCATTGGGCGAGGTTTTTCATTTTTCTATTCTCTTATGTTTTTTCATTTCTTTTTTTTGCTTGTTTCTTTATTTTTCTGTACGTTTTCTTTTTGGTTTTTATTTTATTTTATTTTAATCTAATTTCCACTTTTTCGATTTTTGAAAAATATAATATTTGATTTTTTTTCAGATTTTGGAAAATATCCAAATTTGAAAATGTTCAAATTCGAAATTTGTTCACATTTGAAAATTGTCCAAATTAAAAAATGTTCAAATTCAAAAGATGTTCACATGCGAAAATTGTTCAGATCCAAAATTTGTTCACATTAAAAAATTGTTCAAATCATAAATATTCAGTTTTGTAAAAATTTCAAATACGAAAAAAATAATTTTGAAAATTGTTCAATTCAAAATTTGTTTACATTCAAAATTTTAACCATTAGATTTGAAAAATGTTTAAATTCGAAATTTGTGAACATTCAAAAATTGTGCACCATTTTTATATTCAAACATTTTTTTCAAATCACAAAATGTTAAAAATGAAAAAATAAAAGCAAAAGGAATAAGAAAACAGAAAAGAAAAGGAACAAGGAAAACGAAATCAGAAAAAAAAAAGGAAAACAGGAAAAAAAAACAACGCCAACAAAATGGGCCGGCCCAGCAGAAGGTGCATGTTAGCGTCGCGGCCGATTCCCGCCGCTAACGTGCGTTATATAGGAATACGCCAATGAGTGTAGGGATTTCGAGGACGGCCCCAATAAATCTCTTTTTGGATAAATCAAAAGGTCTTTTCCAAGTTTTTAAAAATTGTGAAAAAAATCCTAAATGTAGCAAATGATTATTTATACCGGCGTGCAAAGCATCAATGCGAAATTTCTATATTTTGGGTTGTGAAAAAAATGACAAATTACTGTCTGAGGCGTGAACAGTACAAAATTCAATTTTTTTTCAGATTTGTCAGCTTTTTGCAGGCAGGAATACAAACTATTTCGGTTTGAAATTTGCAGAACAGTATAATACATCATTGTCAACCTCCAAGAATTTTCTTAGAATTGTTTGAACCATTAAAATATCGATTTTTCTTCCAAAAAACGGGCTCTGTGGAGCCTGTGCTCCAAAAGAACTTTCCGCATGGCATATATCTTTTCGTAGTTTTGAGAAAGTTTACGACACAGTGCCAGGTGGTCGTGGCCTCTAGAGACTTACCCTAATTATCGGGTTATGTAGAGTCGTAGCTTTGGACGTTTTCTTTTTGTGATGGATATCCGGTTGAAATTCGACATAGTTTTTACTAGAAATTATCTACCCATGATCCAGTTGCTCATTTTATATGTTCAGTTTTGTAGCAAAGGTCGCATCCTAAACCAAAGAGTGAATAAACATACCCGCAAAAAAAAAGGTGAATCACAGCCTACTTTCCTTCATACCACCCATGTGTGCAATGCAGCCCAATTCCTACCGAGGGCTCACATAAGAAGCGAACCATGGGATAACGAACCGAATAAGCGCCGCATTCTGCCGCGGCCATCCAGCAAGCAGATTTCTTATTTTGTTTTTTATAAATCTCATAAATTTATTTTTTAGAAAATAAAAATAGAAAAAAAATTCTCATACAACTTAAAAAAAATACTATATTGGGATTAAAAAAATTGTTGCAAACAATCACGAGTTTATTTGGAAAGTTATCAATAGTTAGAAAAATGTTTGTGTAGTTACATGTTCACGTAGTCTAAAAAATTGATCATGTGGCTTAAAATATTTCACTTCAAAGCAAAAATTATCTGCGAAGTGTTAGTTTTTTTAATATGAGTGATAAAACATTCACGGGGTGCAAAATAATTGTTCACGAGGTTTAAAAAATATTACGTAGTTACAATGAACTTATTTGACAAAAAAATTGATGTGAGAGAAAACAAAGCCTCCCAGGGTTTAAAAAATGTTAGAACATGGTAGAAAATAATTTTTCACTACGTTTCAAAAATATTCTCTTTTTGCAAAGATAGAAATCCTATGATACTAGTTGGCATGTACGTGCAACGCACGTATTCAGAGTGGACATGGACAAAGCTGAGTGGTTACAATTTTTTTGCACAAACAAAAACGGTAGAAACCCCAGAAACCAATGCGGAAACAATATTGTCAGAAATAGATATAAACCAAAAACGTGTGGACACGGGACATAAAGTGATACTTAAATAATAAGTAAACACAAACAAACCAACAAACTTGCCAAGTTTTTAAGATGAAATATAATATAAGAAGATATCATGATTATATAACATAGTATGCATAAGTTTTATCAATGTTGGCAACATTAAAAATACCTCTATCGTCCCTATCCCTAGTTCATGACTGAAATGGGACATGGGAACGATTTCAGAGGGGATGATATGCGAATACATATTGTCTAAACATGGTAGCTTCATATGTTTTTATTTTTTATTCAGATTTTGTATTGTTGCTAAATCTCCCGCTATAATTATTGGGCATGCTGAATTCAGAAAGCACCGCGTAGTGAAAACGGAAAGTTTCATATTTCCGAAAAATGAAATTTTGTTTTCCATGGTCGCTCCATCGGAATACGCCGTATCCGTTTCCGTTCTGTAAAATTCTATTTTCACTTTCATATTTCCATTCATTGACAGAAAAATAAAAGAATCGTATCGTTTTCATCCATAATCCGCACGTACTCAAACAAACTGAATATAGGAGGAGCGTCACTGGAGATGCTTGGTAACACGATTTATACATAAACGGTCAATGGTCATTGGAAAGCGATAAGCAGACATCACACCAACAGATACAGATAAGCAGACCAAACTGCAGATAGATAAGCAAGCAGCAGCAGCAAGCGAACAGCTGAATGATATCCCAAATCTGAAAACAGAAAACGGAGGAACGGAGCGGCGGCCGTACGGTCCTCGTCGACATACGCACGCAGCTAGCAAAATTCAGAAATAGTTGTAAGATCCATCTCATGTCTCATGTGGAATTTGTGACAGCGATCTAGGACTGGGAGTATACGAAGACACGCATCTAGTCTAGGAAGGTCTGGCCCTGGGGCCGGTCCACGCGGCGCATGTTCCCGGCCGCCACCTCCGGCGAGTACTCCGCGTGGCCCGCATCACCGCCTGTCGGGCAGTCCCGCTTGCCCAGCGCGCTCCCGCCTTCGCTGTATTTATCACGTGTGTGCCTTCGCTGCTGCTGCGTGCATGCGTTGGTGCTGCTAGCTGCTACTGCGAGCATGCCGGCGTCGTGCACGGCTGCGCGCGCGTGTGAAGCGACCGACTCCTGTGGAGAGTCGTCCGGCCGGCCGACGAACTGGACTGCAACTTTTTTCGAACCGTTTCTTATGTTTTGGCGGTGACATCCTTTGTAATTATGACAAAAATAAAATTGAAAAAGTGTGTTGAGGTGCTCAACATTGTTGAGACGATCCGGATGGTTGATCGGAAATTAAACGTGTGAGATTTAATGTATCCGCACATGTTTGCTCTTTTAATAGTAGTATAGATAAAAACAGAAAAATAAACAACGAAAACAAGAATAGAAAATAAATAAATATAAATAGGAATAAAACGAACACAAAAAAGGAACAAAATAAACAGAGAAATGAAAAGAAAGCCTGTGGACCGGCCCATCTGGCGGTTTGCTCCAGGTGTTAGGTGGTAACCGACGCTTTAAGCGTAAGATAGGATTGCCCATTCCTACTGCCGTAGGTGATTTTAGTCGTCTCTCGCAGGCTTGTAGCCCAACAAAATTTAAACAATATTTTCAGTCCAACTCCTAAAAATAAAACTTCTCCCATAAAAAAAATCCGATCATGACTTTAAACTACAGCTGCGCTCACTCCCAAGGCCAAAATCTAGTGCACCTACCATACAACACATTCATGGCAGACAAGATAGAAACCATATGATATAAAAACAAAGAAAAGAAAGAAAAAATTAAGGAAAACGAATACAGGAAAAGAAAAGAAAAATAAATAAACAGGCATTAAGTGAACACGGAAAACGGAAGTCAAATATGTAGCGGAAATGAAAAAAATGTGGGTGGGCTGGCCTATCTTGCTGTTTGCTCCAGGCGTTAGGTGGTAACCGACGCTTTAAGCATCAGATAGGATTAGCCATTCCTACCGCCGTAGGCGATTCTAGTCGCCCCTCACTGGCTTGTAGCCCAACAGAATGCAAACAATACTTCTAGCCCAACTCCTACATAGGAGCATAAGTCTTCTTGCAGAAAAAAAGCTAGCTACGATATTAAGTAGAACTGCTCTCCGGCGAGTCCGGCGACCTTCCGGTGAGTTCTGCAGCTGCGGGTGGTGGTTTGGGTGTGCGGCTTATCGGACGAAAGTCCTGTCCAACTTGTGTTGGGCCGACGACGACGGCGCCTTCGGGCGTCGTTTTCCTCCATGGAGGCGTCACCGTGAAACGCCGGCACCCTCCCATCGTCGTGGTGTTTGTCTCCGGGTGAAAGCCATGGTCCGTCCTCCCGGATTGGCGATGACGGCGTCTCGACGTCGTTTCTTTGTTGAAAGCGTCGCATTGGAGACAAGACCTGTTGCTGCCCGTCGTCCTCGTGGCTGCGGTCTTCGACGACGGTGCTGGGGCGTACCCCCGGTAGCAGTGCTGCTCTCGGTGTCGTCCATCTGGGGCGCGCGTGGGCTGCCGGAGCTGGTGGCAAGGCTCCCTCTAGGGACAATGTTGCAAGCTCTCTGAGTCCTCCCTCGATGGCCTGATGTTCTCTGAGCACTAGCTTTAGAGAATCATCTCGATGCATTTTCCTTTCTAGTTTCTGGGGCGATGCTTAATCGTTCCCGAGTGCTGTATTGCTGTTGTAAGACATGTTGGTTTCTTTTCGATGAAATGGAACCGGGGCGGGGCCCTTTTTATCTAAAAAAAACTGAGCTCAGCTCAGCTCCCAAGAGCAAAATCCAGCGTACCTATGATACAACACATTCGAGGCAGACAATATGCTCACCAGCCCCACCACATTGTATACATAGCAGATCCATTATTCAAAACATTTTGAGCCCATATCTTCGGGTTAGATTAATCACCTCTTCCCGTGATCGCATTAGGGGCATGAGCTCACTGCCACCGAGTGGCCACATTATAAAAACGCAATCAGATTCTCTCGGCTACACCAATAGAGTAGCAACCATGATTGATTGGGGCCCTAACATAACTTATCTCGTCGCCTCGTCCTCGTGGATAGGTGCACCAGAGTAGACTAGTTAACTAGCCACTGATCATGCAGCGTGTGTGTGAGAGAGATCTTGATCCCTGAACAATTAAATAGCTGTTCATGGAGGAGCTGGTTGGGTGGGGGCAAATAAGATATCTAACGGCAGCATCTCCCGGTTCATGTATCCCCAGCAAGAAGCATCTGCTGTCTGTGTTTGCGTACGTCCTGATCTACTGAAGATCTTTTTTTTCGAGTACCAAGCAGAAGAGCTGCTATATTCATTGCGTTAGAAGGAGAGGTCAAGATGACCGGTGACCCAGTTTATAGGGAAACCGGGCCCAAAAACCGTACAGAGCAACACAGTTTATGAGGAAAACCGTGTCAGAAAAACCGCACAAACAACGGGACCTCATCATCCACACGATGTCAAACCGCCGTCGCACAAACACACACCACCAAAACCGGAGCCGCCGCTCCGACATCCCCCGCTCGGGCACGAGCCGCAACGCCGCACGGAGTAGACGCCTTGTAGCCCATGCTACGCAAGAGGGCCACCCGTAGACCACGAACGCCGCGCCAAGAAGATCCGGGGCCGCCGCCCCGACGTGCCAACCCGATTGACGTCATCGACCGGGTCGGGCCAACGAACTCGCTACCCATGTAGCACCAGGTCGCCACCCAAGCCTTGCTATGCCATGGCCACACCCCATAAGGCCATTGCCGCAAGGCTATCCGAGGCCGCCGCCTCGACGTCCATCCACCGTCTGGAGCCGCCACTCCAGCATCCACTTCCCTTAACCACAGAGCACCCGTGTGTAGATGTCGCAAACCTGCCATGCCACGAATGTCAAGGATTCCAAGGCGACGCCTTCAAGAAGGTGTGACGAAGAAGTCGTCGTCGCCCGCTCGAACAGAGCTTGGGTTTTCACCCGGAATACACGTGATATTCGCGACGCCGGGGGATGCAGCTCCGCGGTGACGCCTTCAAGAAGGAGAACGGCACGGAAGGGACCGTCGTCATCGGCACCGCCATGGGCGAGTGCAAAGCTTTCGCTTGGAGATTGCATCTCCGCCATCGGGCCACAAGGAAGCCCGAACCGCAGGAGCAGAACCATTTCCACAGGGACCTGCTGTCAACCACCAGATCACCACGACGTCGTCGTCCCCGTGCATCAGCTCGCCCGTCACCGCTGATTCTTGGAACACAGCCGGCCACAGCATCCTGCCCGCTTGGGCTTAGCACGGTGACGCCCGCTTGGGCTCACCAGGAGCACCGCCCGCTTGGGCTTCTCCACGACCGACGTTGGACGTCGCCCGCTTGTGCATCCTGCTCGACGCGCCGCCCGTCGCCTCTGCTTCCTGCTCGACGACCACGCCCAGGACGAACGGCACGCTCCCAGGCCCAGGCCCGACGGGCCCAGATCGGCCCGCCAAGCCCATCTGGCGCGCCGCATCACCGGCGACGGCGCCACCGACTCCCCATGCCGATGCCCGCCGCCTGTGCATCATCCACGATCTTCACCCGAGCCCGCCGGCTCGACATCCTCCACCCCGACCGCCGCCGCCCCCACGGGCCGGTCGCCTCCAACTGCAAACGAGGACCTCCCCCCGACCGCCTTTGTGGAAGCGGGAGGGTGCCGCCACCGCCGCGGACGAGGCCGGCGACGGCAGCGGCGGAGGGGCTCCGACGGGAGGGGGGCTAGTGGCGCTGGGGAGACACCCCTAGCGCCGCCTGGGGGGGGGCGACGCGAGGGGAGGGGGAGATAACGACCCGCAGCTGCTGCATTTTTTATCTACTGAAGATCTTGCTTGGTGCGTGGGTGGGTGTGATGTGATCATGGATGCCCTTCAGATCTTGTGAACCTTCCTCCTGCTTATGTATGCAGGCAGCAGCATGGGAAAGGTCTCTAGTATATATAGGAGTATTATAAAAATTTAAAGGTTTTTAGATGTAGCTGTCCGGAACTGTATTTTCTTTCTGAAATCATTTCCCCTTCTGACTGCCTCTCCAAATGGCCCTAACCCCCATCCAATCTGTTCAACCTGCAGGTAGGTCGCTGAACTGCCAATGGAGGAGGCGAGGGACGCATGGCATGGTGATTAGAGTATTCTAACACCAGTTGATTAGCATCCATCCAGAAGTATAATTATATCCTGGACCGACAATAGGAGCACGACCTTACAACGAACAGTACAGCAGTACGCCACTAGGCAGCTGGATCGGATGTGCGCCTCTGACGCTACACATGCTGACACGCAGCATTAGAAAGTTTCCCTGGCACCAACTGTACTTATATATATATATATCCTTGAGACGGGTATTAGTGATAAAAATATCCTATGTGTCATGGCCAGGAATCAGATCTTCTGGTTCTTGAGGCTAAACACCGCAGGTGCAGTGCAGTACTGAAACCAAGCTGACAGCTTAGCATGTGCCTTGATGTGATCAGACCATATCTTACTATCTTTTTTTTTTTTTTTGAACAGGTGAGCTTTATAAAGATTAGGTAACCACGTTCATACATTCACGCTCGACTAGTGCCGACACGCAGGAAGGCACTGAGCCGAGCAAAACACCACACGCACCATGCTTACCTAGTTGGGCTAAACCATGTGCCACTCCATTGCTCACTCTTCCAATCTTGAAGATCTTCACGTCCAGCATAGCAGCAATCAGTGCCTTCGCTTCCTCAATCAGGCTCCAACACGGCGAACGATCAACAGCTTGAGTGGACAGGAGCGAAACCACCCTCGCGCAATCAGATTCAAGAATTGCGTTCCAGTGAGGGTATTGAGCAAGCTGTCTAAATCCTTCAATACAAGCGATAACTTCTGCTTCTTCTGCACTTGCGCAGCCACCAATATGCCTCCAGACTGAGAGCAACACACCACCATCAGATTTCCGAAGCACGACACCCACTCCGGCATGGCCGGTAAGAGAATCCCAGCCAGCATCAACATTGGCTTTTAAGCCGCCCGGCGGCGGCGGTAGCCAAGCAGACACGGGACGGCTGGCCTGATTTGCAAGAAGTCCTTCCACGGCAAATAAAGGTGCCTTACCCTTGACATCAAGCTTTGCATGGGGTGCAATATGCAACATCTCCAAATAATTTTGAAGAAATGTAACTGAAGCTGCTATTGAGGCCTTACCATCACCATGCACAATGTTGTTTCGGTGGTGCCACGCTCGCCATAGTAAGAACAAAATCCTTGCTCTCATATCTTCCAATGACCGGCTGAGCAGCTGTAAGAACCACTCCTTCCCAGTAGCTCCAAAATCTGTTTCCGAAGGCAAAGTCCAAACTGTGCGCATGGCATCCCTCAAGGCTCTCGCTGTAGTGCACCTTATAGTGGCATGATGTACATCTTCAGGTTCGACACCACACACTAGGCACCTGGGATCAACCTTATTGATGCGGCTATGTAAGCTGTCAGACACTGCCAGCGAGTTTGTTGCCAGCCTCCAAGCAAAGACTCGAATTTTCTGTGGCACTGGACATTTCCAAATCAGGTTCCACAACGACCTCTCACCCTCCGGCGCTGTACTACTTTGTCCGCTACTGTTTTCCATCAAATTTTGACGGATGCCCAATTTGTATGCACTACGGACAGAGAAAATACCGTTATGTTCAAAGTTCCAAGCAACAAAATCATGTGTTGGACGCGCCGGCAACTTGATCTTCAGAACAGTATCAGCATCGTGAGGTTGGAACACCTGGTGGACAATGTCTGAATTCCATGAGCGGAGAGTGGATCAATAAGTTCAGAAACCCACTTCCGCCTAGAACGCGTGCGCCGGGCAGAAATCTTCAGGCAATCCTGACGAGGCAACCAGTTATCCCTCCATATTTTGATCTGGCTCCCATCGCCAATCCTCCATATAACACCTTTCTTCAGGAGTTCGAGTCCATGCATAATCCCTTGCCAGGAAGCCGATGAATTTTGGATAAAGGCGGTATCCAGGAGATTGCCATTAGGGTAGTACTTGGCCTTCAAGATGCGAGCACACAAACTATCCGGGAAGTGGATTAGGCGCCATGCCTGCCGAGCCAGCAGTGCTTGGTTGAAAACTCGAAGGTCCCGGAAGCCCATGCCGCCATAGGCCTTTGGTCTCACCACCTTGTCCCAAGCAAGCCAATGCATCTTTCGTCTTTCATGTTCATCACCCCACCAGAAGTCACAGACAATTTTTGACAGTTCCTCTGTAAGACCAGCAGGAAACTTGAAAATACCCATAGCATATGTTGGCAAAGCTTGCAGCACGGCCTTTATTAACACCTCCTTTGCTCCACATGACGAGTACTTCTCCATCCAGTCACTCGCTCGCTTACGAAACTTGTCCTTTGTTGGCTGAAACTTCCCTTTTTTGAGTCGTCCCTCCGGCACTGGCAGCCCGAGGTACTTCTCCTCAAAACTCTCAGTCTCATACTTGAGGATCTGTTTTATTTCAGTTTTAGCTTCAGTTGTACATCGATCACCATATAGGATAGAACACTTTCCAAGACTTACAAGTTGCCCAGTACTACGCTCATATTGATGCAGCACCGATTGTATCACCCGGGCCTGCTGGCTAGTGCCCTGAAAAAATAGCAAACTGTCGTCCGCGAAAAGTAAGTGAGACACACCAGGTCCACGTCTACTGATATGCAGGTCAAGAAGGTCCCCACGGTCCACCTCATGCTGAATCAACCGTGAGAGGCCATCCGCAACCAGAAGAAAAAGATAGGGCGACAGCGGATCGCCTTGGCGTAAACCCCGTGTAGGCGTGAAGGTGTCAAAACTTTGTCCATTCAGGCGAACTGAGTAACGTACGGTGGTCACACACTGCATCACCCACCGTATCCAAGAACGATGAAAGCCCAACTTCGCCATGGCACCTTCCAAGAATCGCCAGTCCACACGATCATACGCTTTGGCCATATCCAGCTTGTACGCACAGAATCCAGACCGCTCTCTTGAGTTGCTCCGGATTGCGTGTATACATTCAAACGCAATGAAGGCATTATCAGTAATTAGCCTTCCGGGAATGAAAGCACTCTGTGATGGAGAGATTATGTCCTCAAGAATTGGTCGGAGACGATTAACAAGGCATTTAGAAACTACCTTGTAGATGACGTTACAAAGGCTGATGGGGCGGAAGTCCTTCAAATCTGCAGGATCATTCTTCTTCGGAATTAAAATGATAGACGTGTTATTAACCTTGTCAGGCATGACCCCTTCCTCAAAAAAATTCTGTACTGCCCTGGTCACGTCTTCCCTCAAAAGCCCCCAGTTTCGCTGAAGAAACCTAGCAGGAAAGCCGTCAGGCCCCGGCGCCTTGAGCGGCCCAATCTGGAATAAAGCATCGCCAATTTCTTGCTCAGAGAATGGCGCACACAGTTTACCATTCATCTCCTCAGTTACACAAGCACGCATAAGATCCAGAACAGAATCCGGCTCCAAGTTATCCTCTCGAGCATACAAGTTTTGGAAATACAAGGAGGCCATCTGTCCCATCTCCACCTGATCTGAAGCCCAAGTACCATCTCCTCGTTTCAGCTTGCTTAAACGGTTTTTCCTCTGTCGCCAGGATGCCTTCCTGTGGAAATACCGAGTGTTTCGGTCCCCCTCCTTTAGCCAGGTCACACGAGAACGCTGCAACCACATGAGTTCCTCTCTGTACAGAAGTTCATCCATCTCTGCTAGAATTCGTTTCCGCTCAGCTATGCTCTGGTTATCCGTTTTGAGCATCAGCTGATCAAGCTCCTTCCGTTTCTTGTCTAGTCTCCTAGGTACTGACCCAAAATACTTCTTTTTCCAATCATAGAGAGCTGCCATAACCGATTGAAATGAAGCACTCACATCTCCAAGGTTTTGTCCACCAACACGTCGAGACCATGCATCCTCCACAGCAGCCGTAAGAGAGGGCTCACGTTCCCACATAACCTCATATCTTCGTATAACGTTGCCGCTCCTCTGGTTAGCCGTCTGCTGAACAGACAAAAGGAGAGGACAGTGATCAGATCGTGAGCTACTGATATGTTGCACATGAAACTCCGGAAACGAACCGACCACGCCGGTGAAGCCACGGCCCGGTCAAGTCGCACCCGAACATTCCGGTCTCCCGCTTGTTTGTTGTCATAAGTCCAAGGCAGACCACTAAAACCCAAATCATAGACATCACAGTGGGACAGAACTTCACGGAAGTCCATCATCAGCCGCTCTGATCGTCTTGCCCTCGAGAAATGCTCTGATTGCCAGCAAGCCTCGTTGAAATCCCCAATTAGCATCCATGGCTCAGCAGATCGCTGTTTTATCCTTCTAAGCAACGTCCACATGTTGTGCCGGTCAGTAGCCTTTGGTTCCCCATAAACAAAAGTCGCTCTCCATCTCGCACCATATGGTCCGCCCTCGATGTGGACATCAATGTGTCGTTGGCTGAAGGAGAGCAGGGACACGTTTATACCTTCTTGCCAGTAGAGAGCCAGTCCACCACCCTTTCCCTCCCCATCGACCTGGAAACATGCCTTCATACCAATACGAAAACGCAGGTTCCTTACTCGATCCTTTTTCTGCCGAGTCTCGCTGATGAATACCATGGCGGGGTTATGCGTTTGCACAAGGCAAACAAGCTCTTGAACCGTCCGAGGGGGCCCCACCCCCCGGGGGTTCCATGCCAAGATACTCATTGCTCATGTCGGGCCTCGCCATGAGGTCCCGACATGTGTTCAATGTTACCAGAAGATGGAACTTCAGAGCTGAATCTCCCGGTGTCAGCGATGAGCTCAAAACATGAACTCACCCGTACAAAAGTCATCTCAAGCGTCCCCAAACATTTGCCAATCAGAAAGTCTGCACGGGCCTGTTGCACACCTGGCCTTTCACCTGGAACATGAATTTGGGACTGATTAATATTACGTTTGCGCTTCTTGTACACTCTGTATTTGATGCCAAGGCCTTTGCAGAGGCACAGCAGCTTGGTTCTGCATTTGGCTTGGCCTGGGTCAAGTTTTTCCTCTTGTAGCTCAACGCCATCCTTTGGCATCACCGGCCCAGCAGAGGCAACAGCAGCATCACAAGCACTTGCCGTCTTTCCGCAGGTCATAGATTGATGAGGAGAAACTTCATTAGCTCCAATGCCTGTTATCACCTCACCTTGCTCATTCAGCTGACGTACACCATGAAGGGCACAATTGCCTTGCAAATTAGGCTCGTTGGCATGCGCCATTAGAGCATTATCAGTCTCCGGTCTCACTGTGGCCGTCGGCGACGCAGCGCCCCGCGGTATCCAGGTAGGCCGAGGGGTCAACAGCTTTCGGGCGTTCTTCGGCGTACCACTTCCAGAAAACTGATGGAACTCAAACTTGCTGAATATCGACACCCACAGCTCTGAGCCGTAGTACCTTCCTTGGCGAGGGATAGCTGTCACTCCAGAAATTTTGAACTCCCCCATCGTACTTGAGGCAAGGCAGGATAATTTAGAAGGTGAATTCATCTCGCCTTCAAGAAGAGAATTAAATGTCACCTGTGTCGTCTGTGACAGGGTCGCCGGCGCCTTCTGTATCAGGGCATCGCTCCCATCCTTGGGACGGGCAGTCGGGAAGGTGACGGAGTACTTCCTCTGAGTATCACAACCCAGAACGCTCCGGGGTGCCCCGCAAAGGGTAGGGGCAAATTTTGAGCGGAAATAATCTAGACTTTTCCGTGGATTTGAAGATTTTAGGATAATCCTTTTCAGAGAAACTCTGATTTCTGGGGGGATAAGATTAGAGACCGCAGGTGGGGGCGAGTGGATGAGGATGCTGCCGGAATCCGGCATGGAGAATGGCGGCGAGCGACAAAATAAAGGAATGGACCGAGCTAGGGATTGAGGCCACAAGTATGAAGTCGGCGGGGAATTAAGTTGGAAACGGTGGCAGAGAGAGCAAGCTATGGAAAGCGGTAGTGGTGAGAAGGCAGGGACGGATCGTGCCTGAACTGAATCTGGAGAAGTTGAAAGGAACGGAGTCTGGATGAGGATGAATCAGGGGAGATTAGACCGGCGTCACGCCAGTCGCCGGCAGATCGCCGGAGTCGCCATAGAGGACAAAGTCAACTTATAGAGTTTCTATTATTGACTCAGTGTCATATCTTACTATCTAATAGCTGTTCTCTAGCCATTTCCCCTTTTTCCAGTTCAGCTCACAAGGATTTGCAGCTTGGATATATTCTGAGGGCCCTTTGTGAGCCGAGGATCTTGGCACTACTGTTACCATAGTTCCATGATGGAATAAAAGTAGTTCACTATCTGGGAAATGGAGTTGTTATCTACTATCTGGCAGGGATCTTGAGTCAGCAACAAACATCCAAAAGTGATGTTGTACTGCCAGAAGACAATTCAGCAAAACCACTCGAGTCTTGTCCACTACCCCTCTGACTAATCAACATCTGGAGCCTAATTCATCATCTCTGTACATCCCAGATCTAGCCATCTTTGTCAGTACTTCAGTTAAACTCAGTAAGACCATAAGTAAATATAGAGGTAGTAAGAACTCATCCAAATCCACTACCAAGTGCTGTCACTGTTAACATCAGTACATCACCACCCACATCTGGACCACTTGTAAGTGTGAGAGAAACAAACAGCAGCAGCAGGTAAGCAAACCCTTGTCCAGTCCATGAAAGAGCTTTCAGCTGCTTGCCATGATGGTGACTAGTAATTAACAATTGCCAACTAAGAGTGGCTTGAGTGCTAGGCAACGCTTAGCTCCCAGTCAACTTTTTATCCTCTTCTCTAGAGAGATGAGAGGCTGAGCCAGCCTTTGGATTAAACTAGACGGGATTAGCAAGGGAATGTTACTTTTTTCACATCACAAAGCAAGCATGTCTGCTCTAGTTTAATAATTGAGTCCATCAGC
Source organism: Poa pratensis (assembly GCA_947311845.1). Classification (NCBI taxonomy): domain Eukaryota; kingdom Viridiplantae; phylum Streptophyta; class Magnoliopsida; order Poales; family Poaceae; genus Poa; species Poa pratensis. The sequence continues at coordinate 28,868,563 of CAMZMU010000059.1, read as the reverse complement.
AAAACCTAAGCACTAGTGAAAGCTGGTGGTGGCCGCAGTTTGACCGGACCTAGCTGCTAAACTAGCTCTCGCTTGTTTGTGCGTGAAACTTTGGGCCTGCCTAACTCCAGGGAATTTGCGAGCTTTTCACAAGTTAGATTTTCTAGACGAATCTGCAGATGTTGTACCCACCAATAACTACCATCCTAGAGCAGACAGAATATCAATACCACAGAAAGCTATACACTCCTATCTCTGTGTTTAAGCAGCTAAACGAATATCTTTGTGGTGTCAAAGCGATCATGTCCTTCTCCGTGAAATATAATGGAAAGAATCTGAAGGTCGCCATCACCGGACAGAATCGCTGTCATTATGCAATCTCCATACTAGCTCATAGCTCAAAATCTCAGGCTTCCACTTTGTTTATTATTGCCAAAGCAACCCGTGGCATGATTGTTAATCAATCTATGGCTTTTCCAAACATGAACACCGCCGTGCCTACAGCTAGCTCTTAAAATAACAACCATGCTTGATGGCTCCCAAATTGTATAATCAGTTATGGTCATGGTGATAAGGAGGAACAAAAGGATCAATGACTTGTCAAAAATAAATACAGTATCGTTTGAGGTACAAGGGGAAAAGAACTTGCGTCTTGGCTTTGTTTAATCAAGGAGATGAAGATTCGTCGTCGTCGACCGCAATTGTTTTAAGACATGATATGCTATATATTTGGTGAAAAAGTGATGACATGAAAATTTATGGTTAGATTCTTCTATAGACTAATACAATATCTTGTAACCATAAGCTATTCCATCGGTCGCCTTCGGCACTCTTTTGCAAGGGTTGACCATAACATCCTTTTTTTCTCCTATGCATATCCTTCTATTTGCTAAGAAATAACAATGCAGAATATTCTACTATATACTTAACTAACATTGTTGTTATGACCTAGAAAACAAACTGTAACCTCAAGCAACTCATTTTTTTTTGAGTAACCAGGAACTCACATATCATTCAATAAAATCGGACTTTCAGAAAGAGCTCATGCTTAAGAATTGTACATAACTTCAAAATGAGTTATATAAAACAGATAATGACATGTGGGTCCATGGGCAAGATGCGATTTAAATGCCAGTTTTTCTCTCGACAGATGTCAATTTTTCAGTAGTTCGGTACATGCCTACCTTGTAGGGTCACTGATAATGCTGATTCTTTCCATCCACCCACTCCATCTCTATGTGCCCATGTGTTTCTCACTCTCTCGGTATCAAATAGTGTGTATGTGGCTCCAGAAAGCTCAAAGTCTCAAACACCACACCACTTACGGAAGCAAGAGCATTCCAATGGCGGTCACACGTCCTTCCGTCCGTCCACTCCATGTTTATTCCATATGGTGGAGGCCAGTCACGTTGAGGAAAAGCCTATGACAAAGCCATCTCCATTTTTTTGCCAGGTAAATCATCTAGATGCTGGGATAAGTAATGGCACAGTTCTAGAACTTATCATTGGTGCAAATATTATCTGGAATTAATTTGCTAGCATCCATCGTACTATGCGTACCAACAAAATTATCACTTCGCATATTTTTGGGATGGAAAGTATGGCGACCCATGAGGCAGGGACTCACGGACGGAAGTTATTCGCATGTACTCCCTCCGTTCCTAAATATAACATTTTTTTCTTCAGATTTCACATATGTCTACGTGTATCTAGACACATTTTAATGTATATGTTCACTCATTTCAGTTTACATCTAGTTAACATGTGAAACACCTAAAACATCTTATATTTAGAAACAGAGGGGGTATGTAACAAAAATGCATAATTCGAGGAGAGTAGTGAATAGTAAGGGTTTCTTTGATTCAATTGATTTTCATAATAATTTTGGAACAAATCCTTAGGGAAATTTTCTACGAAGTTTTTTGATTCATAGGATTGAATCAAATAGCAGTTTTTTCCTAAAGAATAATTTACACTAATTTCATAGGAATTTAACATTCACTCAAACCTCTTGGTAAGAATATTTTGTTTTTCATGTGATAGAATGAAATCTTGTAGGATTGACATTACAATCATGTATTTTTATTAGATTTAAACGCTTGAGGGTCACAAAGTTGCCACGGATGAGCGCATTAGTCACGAACTGAAAAATTGCAAACTACCGGTCACAAAGTTGCGAGTTTGTGACACGTTGGTCACTCCGTCATGACGGACGTCGTGGCTGACTTTTTTTATTAATACACCCTTAGAATTTTCTTTCTTCTAATTCATAGGTCCTTTTTCGACTTTGCCTATTAAAATTTATAGGCCCTTAAAATTTAATTATTAAATTGTACAATGGGAATCAAGTAGGCCCTAAAATTAAGTTTAATGGTAACAAGTACCATCTAGATGTTGGGATAAGAAATGGCACAATTTTGAAACTTAACCTTGGTGCGAGAATTATCCAAAGTTAATAATTAACTGCCACGTGTACTAAACATTTACTGGATTTTGCATATTCTCTGCAATCGGTAGACTTCGATATGATTGTGGAAACAAACATTAAGTGACCCCTATGGCAGTGACTCGTGCGAATTATGAGTGAATTCCCAAATTTTCACATGTATGTAACAAGAGAGCACAATTTGAGGACATTAGTGAAACAGAAGATTAAGCAAGCTTGACTAACATAAACTAAATCTAAGAAATGTACTTTTCATGTTTAGGAGTGTGATATTGTACAAGCACTTTTAGCATGAGCAATGTTGAGAAAGAGCAAGGGCCTAAAAATTAAGGAGTTAAACGCACAAAATGCATAAGACAATTACCATTCTTTGAAAAAAAAAATCAAACATGTGTAACTAGAAGATAAGGTCATGGACATAAAAAATCAAAGAAAATGCAGACAAGCAAACCGCGTTAATAACCAAGAGATTTATATGTATGCAACATGAAATTGGGAAATGAATAAAAGGCAACAAATAGCAAGGACACAATATTTATAGTGATGTCTTATGTTGTATGCAAAATTATAAATTGAAATAAAAAATGGAGCCTCAGCTTAAAGTACCTCAACCTAACCCCTTGTTGTTTATATTGGTATAGATTGTAAAAAAAGTTATGTCAGCCAAAAAAATTGTACACGTAAAATAGTATCTTTTTTTTTACACGCTGGCAATGATCTTTTTCATAAAAAATTACGAGCTCGAGAAACAATTTTCTTAATGATTTTTTTAAACCGCTGAGGGAGGAGCCTCATCGTATTAATTTAAGAAGAAGGTGTGTGGGGCGCAGGGGTCGAACCACTGGGACAAGAGGCCATCCGTATTTTCTTGATGTAATGAAGAAAAGGTCTAGAGAAATATGACGTGTCCTTTTGGAATATTTTGACAATTGCATTTTTTCTTAGGTCAAATGCACATTTCAATTATCACGATTTGATGATACTTGGGGCCACGCATAATGATCGTGCATGTACTTCGGTTCTTGGCGCATGCTCAGCGAGTGATGGATTGGTAGGGAAATGGCGACTATAGGAGCAAGATCGAGTGGAGCATGAACTGGGCAGCACACAAAGCGTGCTGCGGATCTGATCTGATAGGCATTTCCTCTTTCCATGTTGTTTTTGGACCCCAAAGGATCAAGGGATTTAACCTTCAAATCCACATCTTGTTCTCTTCCTCCCAGCACATAATGATTAGGAGGTGATTTCGTTGCTGGCCCTCTTCTTTCCCCAAGAGCACGCCTGCCGGCTCCCTTTTTACCAAGGCCGATGTTTTGTGAAAAGGAGGGTTGTAGCCTTGTAGGGCTAACAGAAAAGGAGCTACCGGGATAAAGTTGCCCAGATATTCGAAGGGCTATCATACGGGATCATACGGTAGTGCAATTGGCAATTAGAAGGAACAGACATTTTTATAAAGAAGGAACAGATATATTTGGTTCAACATAACTTTCAGTTTATACACGCAGTTGACATGTCGACTCTTCTGGTTAGTACTCATTGGATACACTACTTGAGACCCTGAAATTATTCCTATTTTCACATGTCGAAACTTAGCCTATTTTATTCGAAAGATTTTCTAGTATTTGCAAGATTGAATTTCTAATGGATTTTTATAAGACTTTTATTTCTGATAGCGGTACAAATTATTTCAATGGACTAATTCATGTGTAATCCTACGAAATTTATTTATGTTGAATGGCAGCCAGCGGACAGTAAAACCTGCTTTTTTTTATGGCGCGCCCCAACAACTTTCAAGATAGATATGGCATTCACTAGGAGACATGGGGTGATCCGAATCCGTATCGGGTGTTTGGACTACACAAAAATACCGAGGAGGTTCCCTATGTTCATCAAGGATGGCTTTTATGATCTCTCTTTCGTGGTAGAAGACGTTGGGCCACCAGCTGATCCCGACGTTGATATGAGGGTGGACGAAGACGAGGATGAGGATGATGATGATGATGAACTAGGCGAAGACTTCACGGATGCGGTTGCGAAGTTGGGCTACATAAATGAGCAAGGGACGTCGGAAAAGCAACCGGAGGCGACGCCGGTGTCGGAGACCGGAGGTGGATCAAATGCGCAACCCCCGGCTTCGGTAGCAAAGGGGGGGGGTGTGGTTTTGTCACCTTTGGTTAAACGCTGTTTTGATCAAGCGAGAGAGGAGTACCGCAGCTCGATGGAGAGCGGAGAGGTGCAGCCCTAGTCGAGCCGGCGGGCTGAGCCGCTGGAGCCCTTGGCGTCGGTGTCGTCGGACACTGCCGGTGTGGGACTTGTGCAGGAGGCGAGTTTCTCGCCGTCTTCGGCGACGGTGGGAAGCTCTAACTCCCTGGCCATCACGGCACTAGTAGGGAAAAGCTTATAGATGCAAGCCCATCACTGACGGGCAAAACATGCGTGCGTCAGTGCTATATAGCACTGACATGTAAATTAACGGCGCGTCAGCAGTGGAGAAATACCACTAACGCACGTCCTATTATACCCGTCAGTGATAAGTGGGTCCCGCTGCTGTAGCGCGGGAAGGCGTACCGCTGACGGTCGGAATTACCGTGCGTCAGTGGTCTGTGGGTTACCACTGACGCACGCACTGGTGCGCCAGTCAGGGGTACGACTCCCCAGCGGGACCCACTTACCACTGACGGGTATAGTAGACCGTGCGTCAGTGTTGTCATATGTACTACTGACGCACGCATAGGATGCTCCGTCAGTGGTAACCTGGCATTTTATCCACACGTGCCCGACCAGCCACCTACCACTCTCTTCACTGCACTTCATTTCACCCCCTTCTTACTAGCTCGAACCCCTTCCCTTAATGGCTCTTCCCCCCATGTCCTCCCGCCTTTTTTACCGACAAAACCTACATAATTTGTTAGATCTAACCTAATCTCCCCTCCCACATCAAGATCTACCAAAAATCCACCCACACACACCTCTTTGTCATGTGGATCTAGATCTACCACTATACTCCTCTCTATCCATTCTCTGTCGCCTCGGTTCTCTTGTGGCGTGTGCTTATCGTTGCTAAGGTGACTAAAAACGATAAAAATGATCGCGATGGAAATTTATATGTGAAATTTTGATGGACGATCGCGCAATTTTTCCGGATGCATGATGCATGTAAACTTGTGTTGTGTATGAAATTTTAAGAAAATGAGTTGCCGAAGTATGCCGAAATGTTGATTTATTTCCGTTTCGGCAAATTTTGGCACTCCGCTTGGTCCTATTTGTAGGAAGGTCATGCCGAAATTTTTCACCGATATATATGCATGATGCATGGTCCTAATAAATGTACACCGCGTGCAGGCGACAAGATGGTCATTATGGGCGAAATGGTGGTGGATAGATATTTGCAATGCGCGACGGAAGACATGTTTCAAAATAAATTGAAAGATATCTTGTGTCCGTGTCAAAAATGCAAACTACATGAATGGCTCAGCCCCTTTTCCGGAAAATTGCAAGAGCACCTGCTGAGGCATGGTTTCATGGATGGCTATACTCAGTGGATAGATGATGATGAAGAAGATGAAGTCGTTGAGGCGGCGGCAGCAGCACATGATCATCAGGAAGGCGGTGATCATGATGACGGGCAAGATGGCGAAGAGCCTCCCACACATGATGATGGTGGAGAGGACGACGACGATGGTGTAACGTCGGACGAGGACACGCAGACACCTCTAACTTCAGTCGTGCGGGACCCTCACGTTCGAGAACTGCTTCTTAAGAAGACGACTACCTCCAGAGGTGCTGCTAAAGAGCAATCTAAGCTGGCGCAACTAGAGATAGACTCGAATACTCCGTTGTATGCTGGTTGCGAGGACTCCCGGTTGAAAGTAGCGCTCGATGTTTTGCAGATGAAGGCAAAATACAATTTGAGCGACGTAAGCGTCGAGGCTAGTCTGCAATACTGGCACAATATCCTTCCCCAGAATAACAAGTGTCTAAAGAGTCTAAACAAGGCCAAGAAAGTCGTGTGCCCCTTTGATCTACCGCACATAAAATACCACGTGTGCATCAATGATTGCTACATTTATCGGGAAGACGACACGGAGAAGACCAAATGTCCAGTGTGCAAGGCTGATCGGTACAAGACAGGCCGGAAGAAAGCTCCTCGCAAGGTTGTGTGGTATTTTCCGCTTATTCCCCGTCTGCAGCGGTATTTCGTGGACCGAAAGGAAGCAAGGCTAATGCGATGGCACGATGACAAAAAGAAGGCAATGATGCAAGATCCAAAGCAGACCGTCGACAAGCCAAAACGGCTGACACACCCTTCGGATGCAGCACAGTGGAAAGCACTAGACTGTGAATACAAAAATTTCGTGGCAGACCCAAGGAACATCAGGTTGGGTGTGAGCACTGACGAACTCAATCCGTTTGGCAACCAGAGCAGCACGCATAGCACATGGCCCGTGTTTGTGTGGATATACAACCTCTCCCCCTGGTTGTGCATGAAAAGGAAGTATATACACATGAGCATGCTAATTCAAGGGCTGAAACAACCAGGCATCGACATCAACATGTATCTGAAGCTGCTGAAAGATGAGTTAGACACGTTATGGGCTGAGGAAGGGGTCAGGACATGGGACGCCGTCGAGGAAGAATATTTCCCTATGAGAGCAGCCTTGCTTTGTACGGTGCACGACTTGCCCGTCTACGGATATGTCGCAGCCAGGTGACCCACGGGCATTACGGATGTGTGAGGTGCATGGATGATCTGACGTTTGTCCAGCTTCCGAGAGATACCGGGTCTTCGAAAACCGTGTACATGGGGCACCGAAGGTGGCTAGACCCGGATGACGCGTGGAGAAGGCGTGGAGACCTTTTCAACGGCAAAGATGAGCTCCGGGACAAACCACATACGAGGTGTGGCGAAGAAATCTATGAGTTGCTGAATGCTTGGGAACTGTGCCCAGCGCCAGAAAAGAAGCAAAAGGCAACACAACCGCTCCTGAATGTATGGAAAACGAAGTGTCCGTTTTGGGACTTGCCGTACTGGAAAATCCTCGGTACACCTCATTGCCTTGATCTAATGCATATCACGAAGAATGTGTACGAGGCTTTGTTTGGCACTTTGGTCAACATGCCGGAGAGGACCAAAGATGAGCCAAAAGCAAGAGGCGACCTGATATTTCTGGGAATCAGGGAAGAGCTTCAGGAGGGACGCCCGAATAATGGGGGTGACCAGTCAGATGAGGAGACGGGCGGTCACAAGGCCAAAAGGGTTAAGAGGAATGACTATTACTGCCCCCCCTCCTGCTTCACTCTCGGTCCAAACGAGATCGAACAATTCATCAAGTGCCTTCTAGGAGTCAAAGTGCCTTTGGGTTACTCAGGGCTTATAAGCAGATATCTAGACCCGAAGAAAAAAAGATTCAGCGGGATGAAATCTCATGACCGTCACGTGATGATGACGCAGATATTTCCGGTAGTGATCAGAGGGATAATGGACAAGCACGTACGTGAAACCCTTTTTGGCCTCTGCAACTTCTTCGACGTGATCTCTCGAAAGTCGATCACCATGAAGCAACTCTCAAGGCTGCAGGAAGAGATCGTTGTGATACTGTGCGAGCTTGAGATTTACTTCCCGCCCGCATTCTTTGACGTTTGTGTGCATCTGTTGGATGATATCAAGCATCTCGGGCCGCTATTCCTGCACAACATGCTGGCATTTGAAAGGATGAATGGGGTCATTAAAGGTTTTGTTCGTAACAGGGCCCGTCCAGATGGAAGCATCGTTCAGGGCTTTCTCACCGAGGAGTGCATCTCTTTCTGCACAAACTGTATGGACGTCGAGCACCATGTTGGCTTGCCCAGGAACAAGCACCTTGGCAGGCTCGAGGGAGTAGGTCACAAATCTGGCCGGAAGGAATTGCATGTGGACTATGACAATCGACGCGTCGACTTTAACAGGGCAAACTTGATAGCTCTACAACACCTTGAAATGGTCGATCCTTGGTTGGAAAAGCACAAAAACATCATTAGGAAGAAGTACACTCACAAGGGCAAGCAGAGGACCGAAAGGGAAATAATCAGAGAGCACAACTCCTCTTTCTTGTGTTGGTTCAAAGATGACCTTGTCGCTAATCCCCTGCCAATGGATAGCACCAATGGTAAACTCTTATACGCCTTGTCACATGGCCCCGCGCCCAACCTCGCGACGTTTCAATCATATGATATGAACGGGTTCACATTCTACACTGAGGAGAAGGACAAGAAATCAGATTATCAAAACTCAGGGGTAACGATGGAATCCTACACCGGTAACGTGAAGTTAAGATACTAGGGAAGGATCGAGGAGATCTGGGAGCTTAACTACTCTGGAGAGAAGGTGCCGATGTTCCGTGTCAGATGGGCTAGGAGATCGAGCATTGAAGAAGACCGATACTTCACCACCATGGTTATGCCCGAAGTCGGCACTTCAACAAGCGTGAACATCACCGCACAAAATGAGCCATGGGTATTGGCTAAGCACGTGTCCCAATGCTTCTTCATAACCGACCCGACATGGCCTAGCCGTGTTGTCATGAGGAGAGGCAAAAGGAACATCGTCGGAATGGATGGAATCGAAAACGAGGAAGACTTCGACATGTACGGTGAACCAAATATAGAAGATGAAGACGTCGACGAGTCAACAAGATACACCACGAGAAGAAGCAGAACCACACTACCGAGGTCAGGTGGTCCGTTCAAAAGAAGAAGTCATGATGTGGGGCTAAACTATTCAACAGCGACAAAAAAGGCAAAAAGATTGTTAAACGCTGAGAAACTAAATGCATGTACTCACTTTTGTATAATTACTTCTATCGATCAATACATATTTTTGTATAATTATGCTCCTGTTTGTATCGATCAACTAATATTCGATGTGTGCGGCGAGACTATGCATGTATCTTATCTCTTTTGTACAATTACATGCAACTTGTATCGATCGATCAACGAATATTCAATGTGCGGCGAAACTATATATCCCTCTTTTATACAAATACGGACTTGAATCGATCAAATAATACTCGACAACACACTTATTATATGTATCTTTCAATTTAAGAATCGATGACGCACTTATTATATGCAAAACAACAAAAGAATAAGGAAAACAAATTAAAACAAGAAAAAGAAAAAATTACCACTGACGGACGCCGTTAGGGACAATCAGTGGTAGTAGTACTGCTGACGCGCGCCCCTAACGACCTTCAGTGGTACTCTGTACTGCTTGTCAGGGGAATACTTTCTGGATTAACCCGCGGCCCAGTGCGGCTTACTTTACTCGCACGGACAAAGGCCCACTTGGGAGCAAGCCCAATATTGAACCGCCATAAGGGGAAAGTTCTAGAAGACATATCCCGGAGGACGTGAAGACCAAGTAGTCTCCGAGTAGGCCTCTGTGGACATATTCCTTGTGGGGAAAGTTTCCTTTGTAACCTAGCGAGCCTCTGTGTATATAAAGAGGACTCGCAGGACTTAGAACGGGTCGAGCTATCAAGCCCTAAACCCTAGTTCATACGGCGAGTACCAGATCGGATCGCCTCCATTGTAACACCTCGATTATCATATCAATACCAATCTAGGGTAGGCAGGAAGTAGGTCTTTTACCTCACATTGAGGGGGCCGAACCTGGGTAAATCTGTGTTGATCTTTGTTCCTGCGATCCCAAGCTCGGAGATGCTTGACTCGCGTAATCCCACACCTACGAAGTCATCTATGACACCTGACGTGACAAACCCACGACAGTTGGCGCCCACCGTGGGGCCTGCGGTCAAGAGCGTCACGTTCCGCGCAGGATCCATGAAGGGAGCGGAAGATCTTGTTGTTGGCCGTATCATCACGGTCGATGGCACACCCCTCATCGACGATTCAAGCTGGGGACCGGAAGCAGATTACTTGGAGACCGGCCACGTCATCCCCTTTGGGTCCATCAACGTCTTTCGTCGGCTTCATTGGCGGCGAGTCAGAGGATCCATCGCAACATGGCGACTCAGAGGAAGGAGTCGCGGTAACAGTGGACCAAGAAGAAGAATCTATCAACTACGAGTCGCTGCCTCTTGAAGACGAAGAAGGCCAATCCATTGAGTATGTCCTTGAGGAAAGGCTATGCGAAGGCCCTGTGGATAGTGGCTCGCCCTCTGTAGAAGATCGGCATGTTGAAGGGGTCTACAGGACCACAGAAGCGGACGAAGGGCTGGGCATGCCACCAGGCAGCTTAGCCCCCACACCGCCGGAAGCAACAGAACAAGCCGCGCTAGACGCATCTGGAGTCGCGGTATCCGCCGCGATGACGCCAGGAGTCGCGGCCTCAGGAGTCGCAAACAGAGAAACTCCACCTGGAGTCGCTCCTGCGGAATCAGGGTCAAGGGTAGCCCCCAATGCATCGGTCACACCGCCACAAGGAAGCGTGCTGCATACGCCGATATCTGCGGTTAATGCGGCTGCTAGGGTAACAGAACTGGAGGCTACCAGGATCGGGCTATATGATGAAGTCCAGAGAATCGCGGATGAGAGAGCCAGGCTGGCGCGAGAGGAACAGCGCCTCCAACAAGAGCAACTGCGACTCATCGAGGAAACCAATACTCTGCAAGGAATACAGGCTACCTTGCCACACAGACGCCACGCAAGTCGCCTGCAGCCAGGAACAGTAAACCCTACGGAGTTGTTCCAATCGCCTGAACCAGCAATTGCGATCCCATCAGTCGCCACCAACACAACGCACCCCTCGCATGGTCAGGGGTCGCACAACCTTCAGTCGCGGTACCCGCACACGTGGCACCATCTGCCATGGTTATGCGGTCCGTGGCCCCGTTAGCCGCGCCAGCGGTTCAAGCAATCGCTGTACCATCAATCGTACCAGCGGTTCCATCCTTCGCAGCACCAAGAGAAGCAGAGATACCTGGATCGAGGGCCATAGTGCAGGCTAACAACAGGGCCATGATGCCCCCGCCACTGCCACAACCAACCTTTGTTCAGCAGTCGCCACAGCAGCCTCAAAGGTTCCACACACCGCAAGGACATTATGTTAGCCCGGTAGAGAACCTCTTTGCGGCTACAAACATCCTGGCCAGGTTAGCACCAGCAGGAAACGCACAATAGACAGAGAGGCGAGACGCGCCATTGAGATGCTGAGCACAGCAGTAATACAGCAGGCAAACATGTCCGAACACGCAGGGCGGCTGCACTCCACTCCCTACAATAGCAGAGCGACGGCAGAAAGAAGCATCCACGCGGAGTCGCCGCGTTGCGACTTCAAGTTCGGCTAGGCGACAAAGGGAAGATCAACCTGCGGCTCAGAATCAACCTCAGCAAGCTCAACCCATAGAGATTATGCAGCCGCGCGCAGCGACTAATCAAGTAGGAAGACCAGCTTCGTCCAATCTATCGTCGCGACTCAAAGGCCCGGTCTGCTTCAGCGAAAAATCAGGTCTGAACCGTTTCCTGCAGATTTTAAAGGACCTCGCAAGGTCGCCAACTACAACGCAAGCATGGACCCTGTCACTTGGCTCAACAATTACGAGATGGGCATGAGCATCCTAAACGCATCCGAAGAGATCTGCGCACGTTACCTAAACATGATGTTAGAAGGCGCAGCTCACATATGGCTGCAAAATTTGCCACCAAATTCAATAAACTCTTGGGATGAGATGAAGGAAGCTTTTATCAAGAATTTCCAAGGAACATGCAAGCGACTCTGCAGCATAGAGGACCTTGAGCGTTGTGTACAGAAGGAAGGCGAGTCGAGTCGCCACTGGATGAGAAGGGTCGCCGAGATCATACATTCCTCAGATAACATACCACCCAGTTCAGCAGTCCTTGTCATGGAGAAGAATTGCAAATTTGAGCCGCTAGTCCACAAACTAGGTCGCATGAAGGATAAAGTCAAGAGCCTAAGCGAGGTAATGGCGGCGGCCAACAAGTATGCTAGCTCGGATAAAACCAGGGACGCATCTGATGGGGAGGAAGAGGAAAACACTGGCAAGGGAAAGAAGGCCAGTAGCAAGCCTCAACAACAGCAAGCTAGCAATGCCAATGCGAGTTATAACAAGCGCAAAAACGAGGAAGGAAACTCAGGGTTAGTCGCAAATACGAACACTCGTTACAAACAAACAGCAGCAGAGGAAGGAATTTTCACCCAGTTAATTTGGAAGAGGTTTTCAACCGCCCCTGCGACATCCATATAGGAAAAGATGGGAAACCACCCAACCACACGAAGGCACAGTGTTATCATTACAAAAAGTGGAAGGATGGACAACCACTCAACACAAACTTCAATCATCAAAACAACGAGGAGGTAACACGGCGGAGGCAACAACAGCAACAACGCCGTCCCAAATCCGCAGCCAGATCAGCCACAGTTCCCAAAACAGTTGGGTCAGTATCATACCATTGTGGTGAATACTTCAAGGAGGGAACAAAAGCTGCGACGACGCAATCAGGCTGTTAATGCCATAGTACCAGCCGTCCCACAGTGGCTAAAGTGGTCCGAGCAGCCAGTGGTTTGGAGCCGCGAGGATCACCCAGGAGAAATAAATGAAGAGGAAAACTCGCGCTGGTGGTTGCCCTCAAGTCGCAGGATACAAGTTGAGCAAAGTACTGATGGATGGAGGCAGCAGCATCAATATATTATACTATGAAACCTTCAAAAGAATGAACCTCCAAGAAAAGCAGCTACACCCATCAAGAACAACGTTTCACGGTGTTGTGCCAGGCATATCAGCTCAGCCATTGGGGCGAATCAACTTGGAGGTCGCCTTTGGGACACAAAGCAACTTCAGGAGCGAGTACATTTGGTTCGAGGTTGTAGATTTCCAGAGCCCGTATCATGCGCTGTTTGGCAGAGAAGCATTCGCAAAGTTTATGGCTAGGCCGTGCTATGTGTACCTAAAGCTTAAAATACCAGGCCCTAGGGGAGTCATCACCATCAATGGCGACAAAAGAATAGCTCAAGAATGCGAAGAGGGCGACAAGGCCATGCCAGAGCAGCTTGCATCGCAGAGAGCGCGCCCATGCGCGAGTCGCAGGAGAATTTTGATGACATCGTGAAGGCTAAAGGCACCTGCCTGACTTGCGACTTCAGATTACGGCCGCAAGGGAGGCAAGGAAGTCAAAGGCTACAAGCCATTGCCAATAAGGACACATCCCAGGCATCGCGAGTTGCCATCAGCAATTATTAAGAGTTTACATCATCAAGTGCCACTCAGGGCTAAAAAACTTCACTTCTGATCGCCACCTAGGCGCGATCGACCCATTCTGGTCGCCACTCAGGCGCGACCGACCCAATGTAACAATTCTGATCGCCACCTAGGCGCGATCGACCCATTCTGGTCGCCACTCAGGCGCGACCGACCCAATGTAACATTCTGATCGCCACCTAGGCGCGATCGACCCAATTCTGGTCGCCACTCAGGCGCGACCGACCCATGTAACATCTCTGGTTGCCACCTAGGCGCAACCGACCCAAGCATCACTTCTGGTCGCCACCTAGGCGCGACCGACCCTATGTATCATATAATGATTCTGAAATAAAGCATCTCAAACTACCAATTGAGCTTGAGTCTTTTATTTTTTAATCATTGGTCCCTTGGGGGTGCGGCAGCTTTTTAGCGCGGCCTATTCCTTGGGATCGCCAAACAAGTGGCATTTATCGTGATTATACTCAACCTCTCTTGGATGCGACTTGCACTATGCGGCCAAAGTACTGGGGGTGCGGCGTCAATCGAGTTTGATTGCCTATCATGGCCGCTCACGACCCTGAACACGCACTTTTTACCTGGGAAATACTGAGCCGCGCAAGGGCCTAAGTGAGGAAAAACCGAGACAAATCATAAGGACCAGCCTATTGGTCGAAACATGTACTGCTAAGAGTACTTAAGCAAACCATAATATTGTCTTATGACACATAAATTCTAACAATTATTACAGGCCGCTAAGGGCCAAGATCACAAACCATTGTTTTCTCTTCTTCACTTGTGCGCAGCTTTTGGCCGGTGGGAAGGAGGAACAGGCGGCTTACCAAGCTTGCCAGAAGGAGCAATCGCAGGCTCGCTGGAGGGCTCTTCAGTCGCGGGCTTGGGGGCTGCAGAGCTGGATACGCCTGGAGAGGGGTTCTTTTCCTGCGGAATCACCGCACTGGATGACGGAGCGGGTAACTTCTCCCATCTGCTTCCATCTGCATTATACTTGCCCATATAGGTCGCAAGATCTATCCCCTCCACCAGTTCAGTCGCGTGGCCGCGCATATCCTTCCAAGTCGCCGCATATTCTGAGGCCGTCAGTTCGGTGCCATCCACCTTCTTCGAGGGCCTACCTTTTGCAACCTTGGCAGCATCAAAAGAAGGATAGTATGTCTTGGCCAAAGCAAGAACATGAGCCGCGCCGGTGCGAGCTGAGGACTCCTTCCAGTCCAAAAAGAACTGAGGTGCCCTAAGCAGTCTTTTTAGCAGCCCTTCAGAATCACCGGGGACTGGCTTGGTCGGCAGCAGGCACTTAGACAATGATTTCATGGCATCACAAGTTCTTCGCGAAAAATCGCGGATATACTCCAGCTGTTCTTGAGTACTGCCGCGCTGCTCTTGGCATCTTCACCTACATCGAGGCATGTCTCCGTCAGCTCTACAACATACAGGCAAAGATAGTAGAGAAAACAGATGCAGATATGAGTCGCAACACATACCAGTTAACTCTTGAGTCATGATGCACACTTTGGCGTGACAGGTTATGGGCATCAGAAACTTTCTTCAACTTTTTCTCAAGCTCGCCAATGGAAACAGCCTTAAGCCTTGCGTCCTCATTGGCATCAGCAATGGCGTCTTTCTGAGCACTGACTTGGAGGTCCAGCTGCTGGACCCTTCTTGGAACTTCTCTTCAACAGTTTTAAGCCGCAGCTCGGTGGCTTTGGCTTGCTCAGATAACTTGAAGCTTTCATCAGATAGCTCGCCCATCCTGGTTTCTTTTCTTCAGCTCAGCGTCACGCTGGCCAAGGAGCTCGCGCAGCCTTCCAGTTCAGAGGGAGTATCCCCCAGCTGCTTTTCCAAGGCAAGTTTGGCAGCCGTTATGGAGCTTAGTTCCTCCTACGAAGGGTACATCAGTTAGTAAGTATATATCAACAATAAAAGAGAAGCATCAAGTCTCCCTTTACAGTCAAAGAAGAAACTTGATCCTTGGGGGCTAGAGACAGATAACTGGAGATAGAAGTTTACCTTATAAGCCGCAGACAGGTCAGACAGTGCCTTGCGGAGCTCCATGGCTTGCTTGTCATTTGAGGCAATGATAGCCTCTGACAGTCTCTCAGCGCGGCTTGTGGAGGAGGAAAAGCAACCTCAGTGTGCAAAATTGGCGACTCAATAACTGGCGCATCAGCATCCTTGGCCATTACATCTATGGAGGAGGGGTTGACCTTCTCCACGTCCTGGATCATAAGGGGATCCGTTCTATCCTCCAGAGCCACCTCTTGGGTGGCTGTGTCAAGAACAGGGACCGTGGCCAAGTCATCAGTGGTGGCCACGCCCTCTACCATGGCGGTATGAGTCGCAGAGGAGAACGCGGCTCAACCGCGGTTTCGGAAACAATTCCAGGCTCAGCTGCGGGTTTAGCCGCACTTCTGCAAAAAGCAAGGGCATTGTGTGAAGAAGAAGCACATAAGCCAGAATAAAAGTATTATAAGCACAGGGAAAAGTCACTAACTCTGGAGCCATCTTCACAAAGGCCATAAGTTCACCGCTTGACGGTGAAGACAGGCCTTGGGTCCCAGAATCTACGAGCAGAAGTTTTGCGTGTCAGTAGAGGAAAAAGAAAAAGCATTCAAGATGACAAGACAACAGAAATTACCAGAGTGGGGACCCATGTCTTCTTCAGCCGAGACGGTGGCTTTGAACACACGCTTGGCGCGAAAGAGGTCGCGCCCGTAGCAGGCTTGCGACGCTTCGTGGCCTCAGGGTTTTCCAGAGCATCAACCTCTGGCTCCTCACGAGATAGCCTCTTGGAGGCTCTGCGGGGAGTTGGTCCGGCCGCGGCCGCAGAGCTCGCGGCTGGTACTGGACTGTCATCCTCGTCCAGTTCAGTCTCTTCATCCTCTGAGGCCGCAGAGGCGACAGAAGGGATATCAGCAGTTTCGCTGCCCTCTAGAGTGGGCAGCAACTTCTTTCGTGCGGCACGCTTAGGAGCAGCAGTGCCGGAGACGGTCGCAGGTAGCGACCAGTAGTTCTCATCAGCCTGGATCAGGAAGATATAAGTTGCAGTATCAAGAAAAGGAATGCGACTCAACTACGAAGACAAAAAGACAGAGAAGAGAGTTACCTCAAAAGGCTTGTTGTTAACACTAAAAGGGCAAGCCCCACCTTGTCGAAGGAAATGTCCTTCTCCTCAGTCACGTGGTCGACAAATTCTACCCAATCCTCAGGCCTCCAGTCCGAAGCCTTGATACGATCAACGTCAGCAGAAGTGCATGTGCACTCAAGAAAGGATCGTTGTCGTGGACTCACGGGCTGAATGCACCATTTGGTCCAGCAAGAGAGAAGATCAAGACCAGTAAGACCATGATCTATTAAGGCACGGACCTTGATCAGCGACTCATTGATGAAGGGCATGGCCGAGTCGCGGGGTTTTGATTTCAGTGCCTCGGTAGGCACGAAGAGGGTGTTGGACCAGGAGGGAAGGCGAGTTTCAAGAGGAGCATCTCGAAGAAATCCTAGGCTTGAAGCTTGCCACCCATGCGTTTTCTGGTTGGAAATATTATCGGTCCACCTTCGAGATATGGTCCACACCTTCCCATGTGTGGTATCCCCTCTATATTTGTGACCCTTAATATTTCCACCTTTTTTGTAGTAAAGCTCTTGCCGCTACCTTTCCAACAGAATTGGATTCATCTCGTTTGGAGCTTCCTGGCAAAAGTTATTGCGGTTCTCTTTTTCTGATTCTGCAGTTTCTTCTTAGGCCGGTAGTACCGACCCTCGCCTGGTACTACCGGGTGACCCCTTGCGGAACTACCGCGGGCAGTACCGGGCCCAGTACCGCATCTCCGGATGGCTTTCTGCCTCTCGAAGTTTTAACCCGGTAGTTGCCCCGGTAGTGGCGCGGTACTACCGGGAAGGGAGCACTACCGGGCCAGGTGGTCCGGTACTACCGTTGCGCGCCGAGTCTGGGAGCGCCGACTGGTCTTCGTTCTTCCTCGAGTCAACACAGCTCGGTACTACCGGGATCGGCCTGGTACTACCGCTGCGGCCTTTTTCGTCTGCAACGGGCAGATTTTTGAGAGGACCTTTTTAAGGGGGTTTCTTCCCCAACGGTTCTCTTACCCCTTGAGCTAACTTTTCCCCTCTCTCTCCTCCATTGTTGACCTTTGGAAAAGCTTGCCTTCCTCTCAATCCCTCCCATGATTCTTGCATATCTTTGAGGGAATTTGAGAGGAGATCTAGATCTACATATTCATCCAATTCATTCCTCCTCTAAGTGAGGGGAACCTAGTAGATCGTGATCTTGAAGTTCCATTTGTTGAGTTCTTCCTTGTTCTTCCTCTCTTCTCCCCCACAAGCATTAGTTGCCTTTGGTGGGACTTGGGAGTGAAGGATTTGACCACTTCTAGTGGTCTTGCCTTCTTGCATCGGTTGCATCGGTTTGAGTTCTCCACGGTGATACGTGGAAATCGAAGTTTTGTAGCTTGTTACTCTTGGGTACTTGGGGTGCCCTAGAGCTTGTCCTCTTGGGTACTTGGAGTGCCCTAGACGGTCCTTGTTGATCTCAGAGTTTTGGTGGCTCGCGGGATAGTTGGGAGCCTCCAATTAAATTGTGGAGTCGCGCCCCAACCTTGTGATTCTTGTGGCTTTGGGAGCCGCGGGAATTCGGTGAGAGCCTCCAATTAAGTTGTGGAGTGTGCCTCATCCTTGTACGGGTTCGGTGACCACCCTCAAGTATTCCATAGTGGTTCGTGGCACTCCACATTGGTGGAGGCACGAAGGAGATTACGGTGTGCCATTTGACGGCTATTCGGGGACCACATTGTGACTCCGCACCGCTCCAACGGAGACGTAGCTTCCATTGGGAAGTGAACTTCGGGATAAATCATCGTCTCCAAGTGCCTCGGTATTTCTATACCCGAGCTTCTTACTTATGCTATTTACTTTGTGATAGCCATCGAGCTTGAAGTAATATATCTTGCTATCACATATTTGCTTATCTTGTTTAGCATAAGGTGTTGGTGCACATAGGTTAACCTAGCTTGTTTAGGTTTCGTGCTTGATAAATTAAACGCTAGTTTTATTCCGCATTTATTCAAGCCTAAACCGCAAAGAATTTTAATCGCCTATTCACCCCCCCTCTAGGCGACATCCGTGTCCTTTCAAAAACCATTGGTCAAAGTAGAGTTCTACAACACAAGAAACCGTCATCTCATCGTAAATGACATGGTCGATACCAAACATGAATATCCAATATACTTAAAGGTAAATACTCACCAATCCATCAAAACAATCGGTCAAAGTAGAGGTCTGCAACAGAAAAAACCGTCATCTCATCTTAAATGTCATGGCCGAACAAAAAAATGAAATATGTAAGATATTTTTTTTGAGGTATAAGGTGGTCGTATCCACCGTCCGAATAGATAGAAAGAGGTGACCCAGTTTATAAGGGAAACCGGGTCCAAAAACCATACAAGTTGTACAAAAGAATGACACAGACGAAGTGACCCGCCGCCCACACGACCCAAGTCGAACAACCGCCACAAAACACACAACCCGCTCCAGGGCCGCCGCCCCGGCGTAACAACCAGATCGACCTTCACATTGCCCGAAAGTGATCCAGTCATGTCGACGAACCCTCTGCCTACGCAGTCTTCATCCAGGTCGCCACCAAAACCACCATGTACCGGGGCCGCCGGCCCAAAGAAGCAACCAGATCGACCTTCGCATTGCCCGAAGATGATCCAGTCAGGTCGACGAACCCTCTGCCCGCGCAGTCTCCATCCAGATCGCCACCTAGACCCCCGCTAGACAACGGCTCTGCCTCATAGAACCGTCGTAGCGTGGGAGACCGAGGCCGCCGCCTCAACGTCCACCACCGTCCGGGGCCGCCGCCCCGGGATCCGCCTCCCTGGCCATAGAGCTATCCTCCCCATCTGCCGCAAACCAGTCGCATCGTGAGGGCCAGGAACTCCAAGGCAACGCCTTCAAGAAGGTAGCGACGCGTGCGCCACCGTCGCCCGCTCCTGAGGAGCTTAGGTTTTCACCCGGAAGTCCTAGGACCACTCGCGTCGATCGAATGTCAAGACTCCAGAACGACGCCATCAAGATGGGGAATGACGCCCAAGGGCGCCGCCGTCGTTGGCACCAACCAAAGTCTATGCAAGGCATTTGCCCGGAGAGATCAATTCAATCGTGAAGCGATGGTGCAACGAGACGAGTTCTCGAGCTTTGCCGCCACCCGCCGAGCTCATCCGCAGCCGTGACGGCCGCGACACCTCAAGCCACAATCATCGCGCTGCCTGCCGCCAAGGCGGCCACTGGTCCGGGGCCGCTGACCCGGCTTCCTCGTCGCCCGGGTGCCGGAGAGCAGCAGCACGAGATGCCACCCCTTGTTGCTGCGCCGGAAACCTCCACCTCCACCTCCACGCTGCGCATCCCCGCAGGACGCCAGCGCCACCGGCTACCTCAGCCTGGCAGCCTCAGACTTCTCCCGGCAGACCGCTCGATGCCAATATGCCGCGCCGCCGCGACGGCCCGCTGCAAGCCCGGATGGGCCCTCCCGCAGCAAAGCACCGGCAGCGCAGGCGGCGCGCTCCATCCTCGCCGGAGCACCGCCATTGTGCACCACTCCACCCCCACACAGCCGGCCGCTCCAGATCGCCCGAGCCCGGCCCGATGAGCCCAGATGGGGCCCGCCAAGCCCATCGGGCGCTCAGTTCCTCCAGTGACAGTGCCGCAGCCGCTCGACACCGCCGCCCACGGACAGAGCACCAGCCTACACTTCTGCGCGAGCCCGCCGACTCGCCGTCCTCCGCCCCGACCGCCGCCGCTCCCACGGGCCGGTCAAACCCCCAACCGAGAGCCACGGACCGCCCCTCCGACCACCGTTTTTGGCAGCAGAGGGGTGCCGCCACCGCCGCGGGCGAGGCCGCCGACGGCAGCGGCAGGGAGGCTCCGGTGGCAAGGGACTTGCGGCGCTGGGTTGATGCCCCTGGCGCCGCCTGGGGGGACGGCGCGAGGGGAGCGAGGTGGTGTTTTTTTTTCCTTTGATCTCTGTGTCCAATATGTAAGATATCGAAAAGTAAAATACATACATTTAGTATACACCATATATGGGTTGGGTCGTAGGCTGGTTTCAATTTGGATCTTCCTAGGTCATTACAGGTTTGTAATGGCATCGGATTGCACTATGGAAAGTTATTTCCCCCAACAAATTATTGATTTCATACGGAACTTACCATCAATCAAGTCAAATAGGGCTCCCTCATATGGTTGAAACACTAGCTGGAATGAACACATGATCAAAGATGAAAGTAGAAATAATCCATGAAAACAATCGGCCCTCTTAAATGTTGCTATCGAGAACAAAACGAAATTGGACCTTTCTTACCGAGGGCAATTACCATAACACTTTTTGACAATTTTAAAATAGTGAGAACGTAGCCCAATCAAATTCCGTGAATCTCTGCAGCTTTTTACTAATAGTAACTTTTAAGCAGCGGTACGTACAGCATCAAAATCAGATCCATTGACCCAACCAAACCAAAATCCTACATTCGTAGATGCTCCTCACGGCCTGTACCTGCAGGAAGGAGCAGGTACGACGAGATCCAGCCCTCCCTTTGCATAGATCCACGATCCGTCCTCCTCCGTCCATCCTGCGATATCAACCTCGAGCACACACACACGAGAGATTCTCCTCCCCGCTCCAGTCCCGGCGAGCGCCCACATGAGGACAAGCCAAAACTCCATCCAGCTAAGATGATGAATGATACATCGTCGTCGTCGTCGTCTCGTCTGATCTCGCACCGTAATTCCCCTACAGCGCCCGCCAGGCATCATCTCGCACTGCACGCAAGATCCCCCTCGTCTTTTTCCAGTCTTTTTATTTTGTCGCTCCCAGAAATCCTGTAAAAACAAAACAAAAATAGAGAGGAACCAAAGATAACACAAAAGTAGCTTTGAGGCAGACAATTAAACTAGCACCCGGCACCACTCCCCAACTCTCTTTCTCTCACTTACTCATCATCAGTAGTCTAGAGAGAGACGGAGAGAGAGGAGGGAGGGGGAAGAAAAGGCGTGAGCAGATTGATAGATAGATAAAGAGGGAGGTGGATATCTCATTTCATAGATAGCACAGCAGCAGGCAGCAGCGGCTGCAGCGGGGGCGCAGAGAGAGAGGAGAGAGAACAAGAAAGCTTAGAAGAAGAGAGATCCACCTCGAAGTAAGCCCCACCCTCCTCTCCTCTTCTTCCTTCCCTGCTCTCTCAAGCCAGTTGAGACCGCGGCAAAGGGAAAAGGGAATTCCTTTGCTCTGCTCCGCTCCGTGCTGAAGATGAGGGAGGAGGAGGAGCCCAGCTGGTTCGCGCGCTTCGACGAGGACCTGCCGGCGCCCGACGAGCTGATGCCGCTCTCGCAGTCGCTCATCACGCGCGACCTCGCCGCCGCCTTCGACATCCCCACGCACGGGGCCGGCCTGGCCGGCGCCGCCGGGATGGACGGCCCGGAGATGAACGGCGGCGGGGCGTCCTCGGCCGCCGGGTCCAGCGGCAACGGCGGCGGAGGCGGCAACGGCGAGGAGCCGGCCAGGACGCTCAAGCGGCCGCGCCTCGTGTGGACGCCGCAGCTGCACAAGCGGTTCGTCGACGCCGTCGCGCACCTCGGCATCAAGAACGCCGTGCCCAAGACCATAATGCAGCTGATGAGCGTCGACGGCCTCACGCGCGAGAACGTCGCCTCACACCTCCAGAAGTACCGCCTCTACCTCAAGCGCATGCAGGGCCTCGGCAACGGCGGCGGCGGCGGCGGCGGCCACTCCTCGGGCTCCGGCACCGACGCCGCCACGGAGCACCTCTTCGCCACCGGGCCCTCGCCCTTCCTCCCGCCCGGCGGCCGCGCCCCCGCCGGCGCCGACCCGTACACCTCCCCCTACGCCCCCATGCCCGCCGCGCACCACCATCATCACCACCCTCCTCCGCAGATCGGCCACTTCCACCACCCCGTCGCGCGCCCGCTCGGCCACTACGGCGCCGGCCCAGGCGGCGGCTTCGACCACGGCTTCCTCAGCCGGGCCGTCGCCAGCGGCGCGCCCGTCGGCCCGCCAGCTGGGATGCACCGCATGGTCGGCGGCGGGACCGCGATGGGGATGATGGCGCCGTCGTCCTTCGCCGACGAGCTGGAGCTCGGATCCCGCGGCGGCGGCGGCGGTGGCGGCCGCCGCGAACTCACGCTGTTCCCGACTTCCGGGGACCACTAAGCCGCCGCCTCGACATCGACGGACGGTGACCGGCATCGATCGGGTCCTCCTCTCCTCGGGTATATAAAATTCGTTTCTTCCTCTGCCGCCGCTGCAACTTCCCACAGATCGGCATAGATACCGAGCAAGATTCACCGTATCATAGAGGCCAAGAAATTCTTTGGGAATTAGCAATCTACCACCCCACCCAAAATCCATATTTTTCTTCTCTCCATCCCTCCACCCGGCCCTTGCTTCTGTTCTTGTGTTGCTGCTGCTATTTGTCATTGCTCCTCGTGTTCTCTCTCCCTCCTTGTTCTTACTGTCGATGAGATAAAACCTAGCCTTAGAGAAGATTATTTTAGAAGACAAAAAAGTGTGAAAAATCGCTGCTTTCATGTTCATTCTCCAAGTAAGAAAAACTCAATCCCTGCGAACTGAACCCAGGATCCAGGGGTCAGTTTGCTCTGCTCATTTCATTTTGGTGACTGTCACCTGACCTGCGTGCGTCCTGGGGTATTTGCATGTGAGCCGTGACCACTCCAGAGAAGTGATGCAATCATCTGCCGTTGCAGATTGTGTGCATAGGCGATATAGGCAGGGTTGAATAATGTATGGACCCACCCGGCCTGGAGATTGATAAGTTTGCGGATTAAGTTTGTACCGGCAATTCGGCTCTCTTGTCGAACTGAGATCATCTGAAGAGGTTCCTATAGCTCCTCTTACATTCTTCTGAGCAACTCAAATCGGAGTTTCTTGTAGTAACCATTTGTAAATCAGCCCCAACTCCATTTTAAAAGCTTCTTTGTTTCTTGTAGCCCTGAGAAGAAGAAAAGGGAAACCTTCTTGAATTGTGCTAGCACAGTGATGCTTATTTATATTCTTTGTACGTAGATAAACGATGTTCAGGTCAATATTTTCATGCTCTAACCCCAAAATGCATGAACCAGTCGTCTGAATAACTTTCCGGTGCTAATAACTTGGCAGATTCAGTGATACAACTTGCAACCATTGCCAGGAGGAGTATCTGAAACAATGGCCAGTCGACCATTGTTCTCTGATCGATAGAGCCATGTGAGACATGTTCTTCATTCCCCATAGCCATCTAGGCGCTGCTATCGATCTCCATTTCTATTGGCGTTGACGAGTCCAAATAGATAATAACATGTCGAAGATGCTGCCGCGGCGCATTGATTTGCCGAGGACGGACGGGCGGGGTGGGGTGGCGTCACTGTTGGGCGTGTGACCTGGCATTAAGTGATGTGACCACGAGAGCGACCAAGGCGTTAATGGCAGAAATCTAATCGGCCCATCCTCCGCAGCAGGAGAGAAAGAAAGCGAGGTGTGTGGATTTTGTTCAGGTGGTGATGAGTGAGGAGCGAGCGACGAGGAGTGGTCTTGTCCCCTACCTCTGGCCTCTTTCTCTGCCAACCCGGCCTTGGGACATGGAGCAAGCAGCTGCATTTCTTGCTTGGTTTTCATCTCTCTCTCTGACTGCTCTTTACTTTTCACCCCTCTCACTCACACCCACACGTATATGAATCTCCTGCCGTGCACGGGTTGGTGAATGAGTCATGGCAGCAGCTGGTCGTCCAGATCGTTGTTGGATCGGGAGTCACGGTTGCAATGTACTGTATCGGAAACGAGTGACGGATTTCCTTTCGTGTTAAACCGTTGGTTTCACGATCGAACGACTCTCCCCGGGGTGGAGACTGCGACTGATCAGTCATCACATCCGCTGCGGCTCCGCAACTATCCATAGATTAATGGAGACTGCGACAAGGGCTGGATCACCGTTCTCGCGACGACATCTTGTGAAAATCAGCCCCCGTAGGTTCTACAAACAACCGTGAACAAACGAGTGGCAATCTCCTGGTCCGACCTCTGAATTTTACAGGACCTTGTAAATTCTCCCTTTCAGCTGTAAGAGTAACTCCAGCAGATGTCAGGATTTTAACGTGAAAAACCCTCCTTAAGAAGGGAAAAATTGCGGGCGCCAGCTAGCAAAACTTCATTATTACGGGAGAGATTACAAACACCCGGATTTAAAACCTGCGACTTATTCCAACCGGCGGATTACAAGAGGTATATATCACAAGCATGATCTAGATTTGTACAGATCCGTAGGGAAAGCACAAGTTAGCTTTTTATCTGCATAAGTTTCAAATGAATTTGGATCACAATAAAACAATACTCCACATTGAGACAAATTCAATCTTGTAGTATGAACGGGAACCTCCTCCTTGACAATAAAGAAAACACTTTTGGTGCCAAACAACCACTAGAGGCTAAATAGTTATATCAACTAAGCCTGAGCAGAGCTCAGACTGAGCAATAGAGACTGGCTTTGTCCTCATATCAGCAGAATTATCATGAGTACTAATCTTCCATACCTCCAATTTACCTTGAGCGACAACATCACGAACGTAATGGTATTTGACATCAGTGTGCTTTCTCTCTTGAAACATATGATTCTTAGTAAGGTAAATGGGACTCTGACTGTCGCAAAATAGATTAATGCAAGAACTGTCTATACAAAGCTCATCATATAGACTTTTCAGCCAAACAGATTCTTCAACTGTTTCCGCAAATAGCCATGTATTCTGACTCCGTGGTAGACTTGGCAACAACTGGCTGAAGTGTTGTTTTCCAACTAACAACACAACCACCAATAAGTAAACACATAATCTGTGACAGACCTCCTCTTATCCAAATCGGTAACAAAATCAAAATCGACATAGCCAACGAGTCCCTCACCAGACTTGTCAAACTTCAAGCAAGCATTAATTTGCCAGGAAGGCACTGTTCATGATATCTTTCGATATTCCGATAAATCGACCGATTTATCGCTTCTCACTATCTGATCGATAAGATAAATCGGCCGATTTACCCCTTATTTTGGGTCGACCGATAAGTTCCACATAAGCGATATCCCCAACATTCGAAGTTACCTGAAAATCCACTAAATGACTTTCCAATGTTCTTTACCAGGATTAAAGCCATATATCTACTACCAAGCTCATAGCATATGATAAATCAGGACGAGAATACACCATGACATACATTAAGGAACCAACTACACTTGAATATGGAACTGTGACATATACTCCAAAACATCTTCCGTACTAAGACATTAAGAAGCTGATAAATTAAAATGAGAGTAATAGGGGTACTAAAAAAACTTTGCATCATGCATGTTAAAACGATGAAGAAATTTCTTAATATAACTTGGCTGGCTCAGAAATAACAAAACAGAGTTTCTGTCAAGGTAATCACCATACCTAAGATATTCTTACCATCACCAAGAATCTTCATCTCAAACTCACTACTTAGCTCTGATTTCAGAGCATCGATCTCTTTCTTGCTCTTTGCAGCAATCAACATATCATCAGCACATAACAGCAAGTATATAGCTGTTCCATCAACAAAGTTAATGTACACACATCTATCATATTCAGACCTATTAAAGCTATGTTATTAATTATATATGTTTCACAATTAATGTTTATATATCTGTGGTCTAACTTGTATGGTTTCTGAATTTAGGTTCGGATGTAAACCCATACGCACGTGTGGAAATATGAACACAAAGTAGTGCCCTAGTTTTGCCTCTTACACTAACTCATTGGTTGCATGATGACCATGTTTTCCTCATCATGGGAAAAAGGTTGCCGGTAAACAATGTGAACACATTGTTGGAGGAACAATGGGGCTAGGCAGACCCAATTTATAGATATGTTACGAGATCTTAACATCACGATGTTATTGGTAATATGAAAGAAAGGTTAACGTACATACAGGTCCTTCGACCACGAGGGTATCACTTCTCTACGTTTGAAGTTTTTTTATGACGAATTTGAAGTGATTTGTATGTATATTTAGATATGCCACACGGCATGAACTGTTGCTCTGTATCTTTTTCATTTATTTTGATGATTTGCAACTATGTGAGCTTCAGTTCAGTTGTAGGAAGATTTGTCTTGCCATATCATGCACCTTAAAATGAAGAAAAAGATAGATGTCATATGATGCATCTTCGTTTCGAGTCCTGTTATTACATGTTACAAATAAAATATATGTTAAATCTATATGATGTGCAATCAGCCATGCCAGCTTGTGAGATTAATAGTAGTTCATCACATGTTATAAACTTATTTTCTCGTGCACATGTGCACCAAATATAACTTTTCAGACTTTAATAAAAACTCAGGATAAATCCGGAGCATATGATCTAGTAAAAACACGAGATAAAAATGTGTGTATGCATTTACCTTAGTACTAAAAGGCGGCGATGTAAATCTCCGCAAACACACGTTCCTGCGTATTGATTTGTTGGCAGCTGGCTCGTCCAGTTTCAAGCCCGAGTTGTTGCCTTTGTATGATCAACTCGTAGCAGAATGAGAGGCAACAACAATCATCTGGAATAAAGTTCTAGGTGTTGTGTGAAGAACGTGGCGCAATATTATATGAGAACGTGAAGCTCGGTGAATCTCTTGGTCAGTCCTATGAAATGTTTTCTATTACTGATCCTATTTGTTTGTGCCCTTATGTGCACTTGTTATGAACTTTATTTCCTGATTGCAATGTCGATTTAATGGGACATGCCCTTTTATATAGTTAATGTATGGCTGAACTGGATGCACCGACAATTATGTATGTTACATGATGATGTATGGTTGGTGAATTGATAGCGTGTTGAATATTTTGCCCGGCTAGCAACACGAAAACTGGGTCGGTCCATTTATCACCAATAACCAGTAATGTGGACCAACGAGAAATAAACACACGGTCACCTGCTATGCAACCACGTGGACTATTAAAGTAATGACACCTGGACCAATAAAAAATAGAAGAGTGAGCCTTAAATGGACCAAAACCCCTATCGGGACTCAAGTATGACCATGCAATACTCGGCCTAGATTGGGCCGAAACAGTGATAGGCCATAGTTCACTAACGCCCCAGCCCACCTAACGTACATGAGTCGAACCACCTAACTTAAATGGGCTGATCGACCTTATTTAGACGGGTCGGCCCACCTATCTCATATGGGCTAGCACGTCGAAAATATATAGGCGGCCCACCTAAACTAAACGGGTTGGGCCACCTAAAATAAACGGCGAACCCATCTAAAGTAAACGGGTCGGCCCACCTAAAGTAAACGGGCCGGCCCACCTAACTTAAATGTGCCAGCTTACCTTACTTAAACGGGTTGAGCCACTTAATAGTGTCAGACCTCAGGTGGGCCTGGCATCTATCACAATTATAACCGTGGGAGAAGATCTTACCAGAGTTTTCCACGTGTCTGTTATTCACTTATCACGGCGGTTTTGCCATGGTTGAGGCGCGAACCATTTACCACAATTCGTGAGAACCGTGGTTAAAAATCGGCCACACCCCTTCTACCATGGTACCCCTATCGTGGTAAAAGATGTTTTAGCCACGAAAAAATGCCTTTCTACTACAAAAATCGAGCGTGGTTAAACCCACGTTTCTTCTAAGGTTTAGAAAGTTTGCCAGTCTCACAATCAAAAAATAGTACAATTTAGCCTCAACCTCCTCCTATTAAAGTGGTGGGCTAGGATCCAATGTTTTAGAGAGAAACATATACTCCCTCCATTCCTTGATGTAAGGTGCCTAAGGTTTTGAGAAAAATTCCGAAATATATAGTGTACTTCGTTCCACCACTCATATAAATATTTTTTTACATATTTGATTATGTTTCCTTATCTCATACAAGCACCTCTTTTTTTCACGTCAATTAGCCAGAGATAATTCCATCCAAAACTGGTGTAATTTTTCCTCCACGAGCATTCTTTAATTTCCGTGCCAAAACTTATACACCCTACATATAGGAACGGAGGGAGTATTATCCTTGACACTGCAATAAAACCACAATTTCACTGAGTTCTATTATAGTGAATTTCCGTGGAAACCCTAACAGGAAGCCATATGTGTTACATTACGGTGGATAGAAACATATCAGGTTTACATGTGCGAGAAAAAAAACAAGATCACGTCTAAACAAATCTCCAAAATACATAAATAATAAATATAGTGAAATTTCATGTCATGTCTTGTGGAGCTTGCGGGAATTTAAAAACATGTTGTTTGGACTTTTTTTTTACATATATATGGTCTCTCCATTGCGGAGAAGGATGGAGCAAGAAACTGATCTTGCTTGAGACTTCTCAAATGAATTTAAAATGAGGTTGGAGTTCATGCATGCTTAGAATCATCAAAATTACCCTAAAAAGAAATAGAGGGAACAAAATTTATGTTGGAATTCTTAACCCGAGTTCCGCCGTCCAAAAGGCCTATATGATTGGTCAAGCTTTACTACGCGTTGATTTTTGACTAAATTTATATGTCTTATTTTAAGTAACAGAGGGAGTAGAATACAAGTACAAAAGAGCTAAGAGGATAATGATAAATACAAAGCATTTGAGGAGAGTTCCCATCTCAGCTCATGTGCACGACTGAACACGTACCAGCCAAGACGAGAGAGGGAGAGCAGAGATTGCATTATTGCTTCTGTAGCAGCTGGGGACGCAAAAGCCACTTGGTACTTTGCTTATTTTTATCCACCCAATCTACTTTTGCTGCTTTTCTTGCAAGCTTTGCCTCATGTGCTCTGCAGAAAGGCCAGTTTGCTAGTTCTGGAGCCAAAAGGACGAGGCGCAGGCAGCAGCAAGGACAAAAGCTAGGATCTAATGCGCGGCAGCAGATTGCAAGTATTGCGCTGCTCCTGCGAGCGCAGGTGCGCGTATCCCAACTCCTCCTCTGCCCATCTCACGCTGATCCGCTGCAGGGGAATGTGCTGCCAAAAGCTAGCCTTTTCTTTTCTCAGCCCACGAGGGAGGGAGGCGAGAGAATTTCCTAGCCAACGGCCGAAGACGAAAGCTACCAGCGGCATCCTGCCGGTAGATGGAGATTGGAGATGGACTCCATTCACCTCGGCATCTGATGCTTTTGACGTGGATGGTCTTTTTTTTTATTTCAGATCTCGTTGGTTTTTGTTCACGTACGGGAGAAAGAATTCTCACCATCTTTATTATTGATGATCATAAGCACAATCAGATTGGAGCGCTTGGGAAAAGCCGAAAAAACTAGCACCGGATAAGCTACGTTTTGAGCCATGATAGAAAGATTGCCAAGAGTATCGCGTTTCTGAATCGAGACCTGACCTGTCGCGATTGAGATGCCGTCACTCACGGTGATCTTTATTTGTAGAGCTCCTTGTGCGGCCAAATGGGGCAGAAACATCCGAAAACCATAAGATCGCTAAACTGATGTTATTTAGAGGGCCTAAGTGATGATATTAGGTTAACCCAGTTGCCTCCGATGCTTCTAAATTTGGCAATGACGTAATCCATGTATCTTAGAGATCTATATGCATAGTGCAGATTTCCAAAATCATCAACTTTTCTATTAATAAAGCCTTTTTCTCCTGATACAAAGCTTAAAGAGTTGGAAAGGGAAAGTCGAATGCTTTTTCGTCAGTTAAGGATCACAAATCTTGAAAGCCATGTTTTCATATTGTGTCACTAGGACACTCTGGAACAGCTGAAAACCATTTTGCATCGTCCCATTTCTTGTTTCCCTGTGTTTTGTTACCAATGTTCTTCCATTGTACTCCTTCCGTTCTAAATTAATTGACTTTCATTTGTCCAAATGTGGATATATCTTTATTTGTAACATGTCTAGATACATCCACATGTGGATAAATGGAAGTCAATTAATTTGAAACGGAGTGAGTATTATTTATTTTTGTTCTTCATATTTGGCCATTTCGAAACGAAAACAAATCATATGGTTCAAAATATACACGGCGTAGTGCTTGTGTATAATATGACCGACCAAAGGGTCCACAAGAGCTGCGCGCTACCACTCAGTACGGAGCTGTCTGATTGTCTCCGTTCACGCAATCAAGCCTTTTCTTTTTTGGCAAAACGCAATCAAGCATTCAAGCCTATTGTTGACGTTAAACGGCGAACGTGTCTGGCATTTAGTGTTTTTTTTAGAGAGATTTCCCTATCAGGGCACGAAACTTCAACTCGAGAAATGATTGCTAGCTGTAGATGGCGTCTGCTTGCGATCCAAGGTAGTTGCGCTGTGATCCACGAAACGGAGGGAGTAGTATTTACTTTGAAAGGGGGAAGTGGTTGAGTAAAAGCTGGCCGAAACATGACGATGAGTTTCCAAGTCAAACGGATTATTGGTTGGTGTGTTTTTTATCCCAAAAGGTAAAGATTAAGCTGAAACTGAAACTGCCCCAAAAAAAAAAAAAGATGAAGCGGAGATGGGAGTAAAAATACGACGGTGATCCGGGCCGAGCTCCGGACCAAGCCACCCTTGTCGATCCTCCGCTGAATATCCCAGGGCGTACAGTAGAGAGGGCTGTGCCGTGACGGCAACACCCAGCAACGTACGAGCACACTCCGGTCGATCACCGCCGGGGAAGGGTCTCTCTCGATCGTCTGCGTGGTGGTGGGTGATGGAGATGAGAGAATCTGGTCTTGTCCTCTTCTCGGACGGGACGGCCATGCTTGGAATTGGGATTCGTTAGCTGTCAAGCAAAGATGCTTCCACGCAAAGCTGGGACGTGCCGCGTGGCTTGGGTGGGTGGTGGGCGATCTCATCACGCATCGTCGCTGCGAGTGGCCGCCTGGACCACAGCGCAACTGGCCCGGATCATCGTCCTGTGCTGTGATCGACCGGCGATGTGGTACGTGCGCCCTGCGTACTCTCTTCCATGGAATGGACCGCTTGTTGGACCATCGAGGTGATATGCTGCTGCGGGGCGCTGGCCCCGGTACTGTGGCTAGCTGGGTGTCCCAGAATCCCCCGGGGCCCAACTCGAGAGACACACAACTGATCTTACCTGGACCCAACCTTACGAACTTGCGTGGTGTTTTTGTTTTTGTTTTGCCGCCATTGCTGTACACCTGTAATTCGCAGAGGAATGGGGCT
This sequence comes from Poa pratensis, assembly GCA_947311845.1. Classification (NCBI taxonomy): domain Eukaryota; kingdom Viridiplantae; phylum Streptophyta; class Magnoliopsida; order Poales; family Poaceae; genus Poa; species Poa pratensis. Next base: position 28,836,734 of record CAMZMU010000059.1, on the reverse strand, counting down.
GCTTAATTATGTGTAGTATTCTTGCGAGCTAAGCACGATAGGACAAAATCGTATCACGTCAATCCCTCTCCGACCACGTCGGACGGATGCCCATCGAGCTGCTCCATCTCTTCTACCCAATAATGGCTGGCTCCTGCAAAACATGTGACCAGGATGCTGAAGTGCCGCCTCCACCAGTCCTTCCCTATTTGCCGCCATCAGCGCGCAGTAGGCTGGCCGTCGCCCGAGCATCCAGTTAACAGGACGGCCCACTTGAGACGAGTTTTTTTTGTTTCTTCATTTTTCTGATTTTGGTTTTATTTATTATAAAAATTAGTTGAATCCTGATTTTTTTTAAACTCATGTGAATTTTTTCCGGAAAATCCGTGAATATTATTTGAATCCTGATAAAGTTTTTTAACCTCGTGGACATTTTATTCGAACGTCGTGAATATATTTTTTAATTCATAATCTTCTTTTTAAACCGTGTGAATATTTTATAAACCTGTGAACATTGTTTCAAACATCTTTTAAACCATGCACAACTTAAAAAAACATATAATGTTTTCCACAGGGTGAATATTTTAAAAATAAAAACAAGAACAAAAGAATAAAATTATAAAAAAGGAGAAAATGTGAAAAATGAAAAACGACAAATAACAAAATAAAAGAAACAACGCTTGAATGGGTCGGCCCATCGCTCGAAAATATACAAAATGACACTAGTTCGTTAGTAATGATGTAATTAATTATGTAGCATATGGTTCTTAAGAAAATGTGGCATGCTAAGAGCTACTCAGCAGGTTGTATGTCAAAAGAAGTTATATTACCGAAATTAGGGTGGTAGACATCCCAATGTATTATGAACACGTAGTTTTCTACACGATTAACTAGTCAAATGATGTTTCTAAAATCATTGACGATATGTTTCATGTTGTGAAAGGTAGAATCTAGGTTCAAATTGGTGATGTTCTGCATAAAATATGTTTTGTATGTTTTACTGACCCGTTTATCAAAGACTCGCCACCCGTATTTATGATTACGTTGCCCGTATGAGTTATTAGAAAGCCTTTTGATTCTACAATTACGGACCGCGAAAGTAAACCACTCCCAACATGGACAATGTTTTCCCTTTCAAAGTAGGTTAGTGTACTATAAATATTGAGCTTCAATGGCATTTCACACGATGTTGTACTACTTTGGTTTATGGACTACGAATGTAACAAGGTTCACGCGGCATTTTCGTGTTGAGAGGTACTATTTGCCGCCTTCAGGCGGCGTTGTAAGCTAGCATCGCCTTAAGCATCCAGTTAACGCTCTGCCCCATTTGAGGCGAGTTTTCCTCTCTTTTTTTTTTCCCTTTTTTTTATGTTTTCTTTTTTTGCTTTTTTCTCTTCCTTTCATTTACTGTTTTGGTTTCCATTATTACTTTTATTTATTATAAAATTTAGTTGAATTATGTAACCAAAATTTGACCCTTCAACATTTTAAAAACCTCATGTACACTTTTTTCAGAAAATCGGCAAATATTTTTTGAGTCGTGTGAAAGTATTTCTTAACCTTGTGAACATTTTTTTAACCTCATAAGCAACTGGCCCGGATCATCGTCCTGTGCTGTGATCGACCGGCGATGTGGTACGTGCGCCCTGCGTACTCTCTTCCATGGAATGGACCGCTTGTTGGACCATCGAGGTGATATGCTGCTGCGGGGCGCTGGCCCCGGTACTGTGGCTAGCTGGGTGCCCCAGAATATCCCCCGGGGCCGAACTCGAGAGACACACACAACTGATCTTACCTGGGACCAGGGCCGTCTCCAGAAATTTGGGGCCCCGGAGCGGATCGTAAAATAGAGCCTCAAAATGGCCTCAATTACTATTTTTTTTTAATAAATCCTCGGTACTAACTGAACATGCAAACAATATTTCGTACTCCCTCCGTCCATAAAATGATGTCTTAAATTTATCTAAATGTGCATGTATCTACACACTAAAATATGTCTAGATACATATAAAATTAGACAAAGTTGAGGCATCGTTTTATGAATGGAGTGAGTACATGCATCATGGATAAATAACACAAGCCTGTATGTGCATCTTTTTTCTGATTGATATTCGGTAATTGCAAGCAACACTAACATCAATCAAACCATTGGATATTTGGGGCCTTAAAGAATGGTCAAGATCCAGCCTCTAGCTAACCTGCTCCTTGAACTGGTAGCGATCACTGGCTAATTCCAGCTACCCCACGAACATGACCCACGCCATAGGAGAGAGCGAGGTAAGACTAATAACTCACGCATGCAGGTTGCAGGAAGCCCTACAAATCCCCTCGAATTGACAGTGGCTTAGAACTAATTCAGATAGGCAGGGATCGGGAGAGAGGGGTACCGGACAAGTAGACGATGCATCAAAGGCGGCGCATAGATGCAGATCAGGCACAGCACAGCGCCACGCGGATTAACTGTCCAGGGAAAGAGGCGATGCCTTGTGAGTCGTGCGATACGCAGATTTTTTTTAGAGGACGACGGAACGAATGGGCTAGGCTGGGCCGATATTTTCTCACTCTCGTTAAGTATCCTCTTAATGAAAGATTAGTATGATCTGGGGGCCCCACTATTTTGGGGGCCCTGTTCCGTTGTGCACCTCGCACACCCTTGTAGACGGGCCTGCCTGGGACCCAAACTTACGAACTTGCGTGGTGTTTTTGTTTTTGTTTTGCCGCCATTGCTGTACACCTGTAATTCGCAGAGGAATGGGGCTGTGTGGTATTCTTGCGAGCTAAGCACAATAGGACAAAATCGTATCACGTCAATCCCTCTCCGACCACGTCGGACGGATGCCCATCGACCTGCTCCATCTCTTCTACCCAATAATGGCTGGCTCCTGTGACCAGGATGCTGCAGTGCCGCCTCCACCGGTCCTTCCCTATTTGCCGCCTTCAGCGCGCAGTAGGCTGGCGTCGCCCGAGCATCCAGTTAACAGGACGGCCCACTTGATACGTGTTGTGAAAGGTAGAATCTAGGTTCGAATTGGTGATGTTCTGCATAAAATATGTTTTGTATGTTTTACTGACCCGTTTATCAAAGACTCGCCACCCTTACTTATGATTTATGTTGCCCGTATGAGTTATTAGAAAGCCTTCTGGTTCTACAATTACGGACCGCGAAAGTCCCAACATGGACAATGTTTTCCCTTTCAAAGTAGGTTGGTGTACTATAAATATTGAGCTTCAATGGCATTTCACACGATGTTGTACTACTTTGGTTTATGGACTGCGAAAGTAACAAGGTTCACGCGGCGTTTTCGTGTTGAGACGTACTATTTGCCGCCTTCAGGCGGCGTTGTAAGCTAGCGTCGCCTTAAGCATCCAGTTAACGTTCTGCCCCATTTGAGGCGAGTTTTCCTCTTTTTTTTGTTTTTTCCTTTTTTTTATGTTTTCTTTTTTTACTTATTTCTCTTTCTTTCATTTACTGTTTTGGTTTCCATTATTACTTTTATTTATTACAAAATTATAGTTGAATTATGTAACCAAAATTCGACCCTTCAACATTTTAAAAACCTCATGTACACTTTTTTTCAGAAAATGGGCAAATATTTTTTGAGTCGTGTGAAAGTATTTTCTTAACCTTGTGAACATTTTTTTAACCTCATAAGTATAATTTTTATGAACTTCCTAAATATTTTTTGCAGCTTGGATCTTTTCAAAAAATAGCTGCGTCAAATTTTTTAAAACCCTTGAACATTTTTCCAGACATCTTGAACATATTTTGTAAGACCATGCACAACTTTTTAAAAACATGAAATATTTTCGCAACGTGAAAAATTATAAGAAAATAAAAACACGAAAAAGGAAAGAAATATATAAGTATTAAAAAGGATAATAAAATTGAAAATGAAAGAAACTGGGAAAGGCTCGGTGGCCTGGGCTGGGCGCACACCACAGTGAGCGTGGTCTGGGCTGGGCATGGGCGCGCTAGTAATTGCTTCGGTATTAAATCCGCCACATAACAGTGAGCACTTAGCACTAAAAAAACAGTGAGAACTTAAAACTAGGGGTCACTAGTGGTGCAGACTTCAAGTGGCCTCGGTCCCTTCCGTATTACTAGTGCAGTAGTTGTTATTGTTGGAAGTAATCGAGAGCAACGAGAGGCAGACAACAATGAATCGAACTGTTGGTTTCATTGATAGAATATCAGGTATATATATACCCTGTTAGAAAGGCGGTTTACAAGGAAACGGTTACCAAAGTGGAACAGACATCCCCGCAAAAAAAAATGGAACCAACATAAGCAGGGATTTAACTCATTAATTAAACTAATCAATTAATTCCTAACAGTTATCAACCCCTGGCAAGTTCTTTGAGAGAGTCAGAGAAATATATTCCGCGCAAGCACAGTAGTTGTTGCTAGTGCAGTTGATATTATCTGGCACTGTGATGATTCCTATTTGTTCTTGTAACTAACCATTGCTCATATACTCCTGAAAAAAACTTTATTATTGTTGTATTCTACCCCTCCATTCCTGAATATAAACCTTTTTAGAGTTTTTAGCTTTTCCCAATTCGTACGTATTTTAGTGGGCAGTTCACTCATATTAGTGCAAAACTACGGAACAGAGAGTACGTGCCAACGGTATTTAGGACAATGTGTTGTCTGTTCGCTTGATCATTCACGCGTTAAAAACATGGCTTACCGACAACGCATGGAACAGTACCAAAAGATTCACCGCCTGAAGATGTCAACTTATCGTACGAGGTAAAGCAGGCAACGGCTTCCGGTCTCTACCGTTTCACGAACACTGAATAGAGTAAACGATCAGCAGACAAGCACCACTGTTTGTAAATTAGCGCACGATAACAGTCTGATCGAAATAGGAATTCTTACACCTAGTTGACACTACCCTGAGTCTGATGATGGGAAAAACTGACTCCAAAACAGACGCACTGAACATATGACAACACAACATAGCAAGTTTTTAACAAATTATGTTCCCAACATCCAGGGAGTAGGGTCTCCTAGCCATGGTTGAAGGACTGGTACACCGGAACCTGCAAATCGAAGAACATATCCGGTCTTTCAGAAAGATGACATGAAAAAATGGAGTTACTTCATTAGAACTAACAAAGGCTTCACATAATAATTGATACCCTCGTTGCTATCTGGCGGACGCATTTCAAATTAAATCAGCCCAACAACCCCATGAGCAATTGTTCCGACGAACAATATAACGAAATCAAACATGATTTTTGAACTGAACAACAGGAAATGGAGCATTATTATTGCCAGGGATAAGAAGCGAGAAAAGTTGGAACCAAGAGCAAACAAAAGTCATCAAACACCAAACAACATTCTCGTTTCTTAACAGATTGCTTGAGAACCATTCAACTTCTAAGGGAACAGCTTTATCAAGCCACCCTTATTTGCCCATGGGGGCATCACTCATCTTGGGCATAACAAGCAAGGCCTCGTTGTGCTACCAGCCAGATTAAGCCAAGTTCTGTGTAAAGAGCTAAATGCACGAGATGGTTAACTACCTTTTAGAACCTATAACAAAATTCGCTCCATTGCATGATTAGAAGTTACACATATTCTGACAGCTTAAGCTGGATACAATTCTTAAATACTGAAACAAATGATATGCAAGGTCAGCAGAAGCATATAACAGGCTTACCTGAGAAATCACATGGCCAAGATTGTCATAGCAATGGGGATACATCATTGCTGGGGTAGGCCACTGTGGGTAGACAGCAGTTCCAGAAGATCCCATCAATAAATCAGGTTGCCCAAAGTACACAGAAGGTTGGTTTCTCGGCATGCTAGGGGACTGCATATAACCAACACCATACTGCATAAACTGAGGCGCAGCAAAATTGAAGGCGCCTGGGCTCATGCCGAAGTCGGGCACGGGGGGCCTAACATACCTGCAGAAGTGAACACGTTATAGTTTGTAATTCAACACTGAGAGTTGAGACCCTATGGTGCCAACAAAATTTATTAAGTGGACATGCTAACCTTTTGTAGTTACGATCATAGTCAGGATCACTACGATCTTTTTCAGAATCCTTAAAAACAGCAACCCTGGAACGGCCGTTCAATGTGCAGCCTTTGTTCTCATCAACAGAACGCTCAACATTCATCAGTTCATTTCTTCCAATGGACAAAGCTCCAAAATCACTTGGGCCTTCAACATCTGCAGGAATGGAACCATTGAAAATACGTGCCCGTGCCTTGTTGTAATCATCTATCCTCTCTTCAACAGTTTTCACCGCACCATTATTGTTTCCAGCACCGTATGCACCATTTTGTGAAGCTTTGGGCCTTTGGCAAATGACAAACTTAAGCTTTTCTGCTGCCTCGATATCATGTCTTGCTTGCTTAATGGGAACTTCTGATAAAGCAATAGCTGGATATTTGCTTTCAGGTGTTTTTCTCGCAACTATCCTGCTAATTGGACCATCTACTAAGCTATCTGCTACTGTAACTAAACCATAATGTTGTGCAACACGATGAGCAGCACAGCGAAGATAAGAAGTTGGAAAATGCTGGAATTCAAATTCATGCAGTTGATGATTCTGCATAAATTTCTGTATATCCAACTCCATCCGCAAAACTGTTGTGAAATAAAATAAAATGATTATACAGCAACAGAAGATTAAAGAAAAGTTATGCAATGACACAAACAAAGTACAAAACAATGTCAGATTAAACTGAACAGATAGAAATACAGTATAGCTTAACTGGTAGAAACAAAAACATAATAAGTGGACATGACTTGCAATAACCAGCAATCATCTTACAAACTGCAAATTGACTCCATACAACAAAATCAAATAACTTCAATAAATTTAAAGTCGATTGCAGTTTAGCCGTATAATATCAACTATTTACACTGGTTAGAGCACCTATAATACATTATTTCTCGTGTGAGGATTCATGCAGTCAGTTAATCCAGTTCGTGCAAATACCACTAGAGAATGCAAGAGAACTGAAGGAATTTTAAAAAGAATCTATAAAAGCCGAATACTCGAATTCAGGTAGATTTCTATGCCTGGTGCACAGATATATGATACTATAGCACCAACATAGTTTATTGTTAGATATTTGTGTATAAAGTGCTGTTCAAGATGCAGATGTACATGCCTAGGCACTTGATTTTAGAACTGCACCAATCTGTGCAGGTGCAGAGTCTTCGGTTAGGCACGCAGAAGTACAGATTTCTGCTAAAGGTGGGAAGCACCAAGGTTCACTCTTCACAGCTTAAGACATATTAGGACCGGAAGTGGAAACAAAAAAAAAACGAAAGTGAAAAGGTGCTAGGCATAAAGATGCTGAAATTTTAATTGAATGGTCCTAAATCGCATATTGGTTTCGTTTTAATCTTTTACCCACAGAAAACTGAGAATCTATCTCCAGCAAAAATTGAAAATAAAGGAAAGGAGGCAGGTATAGTTATGAAACAGGCAGTTTGAAGAAGAGTTCAGCTGCAAGTGAAGGAGCTCGTCCCCATTAGCTCATTGAGATGCTGAGATTTTCAGATTAAGGTCACAATCACCATCCTCACAGTCCACATTACCCTAATTAGGGTAGCAGACTTGTGCAACAATGGGTATCTCATCATTGTCTGTACACCTAACAGGATACAGCTGGTGTATCAAGTCACATGAATGGCCTAATTGCAACTATAGCTTCCTTACTGGTCCAAAGAATGAACCTAGAACTACCGAAATAACAGCCACTTGTGGAATTCAGCATAAAATATCTGATTCAACTCTAATTGGCATTTGGCTAAAGAAAAGTGGAAAGCCGGAATGTCAAAGGATAAAGAGCAGTTAGAGTAGTAGGCATGGGGCATTTCTAGAGAAGTATGAATCTGTTCATTATTATCAGCAACGGTTGCATAAAATAGACCGATATCGAGCAGAGGAAAACTGCTTGTCTACATCAGTATTGTTCTCTATCTCACAGGACAGCGCAATAAGCATTGGAGCAAGTAGCCACAAGGAAGGTACTCGCAGCCTGACAAAATGGCAGAATTCTATTAAACTGGACCTAATTACAGAACATCGATTACATCCTCCCTCTCCAAGCTACCCCGAGCACGAGAGGAACCTAGCCCCCAATTCCAAACCTAGATGCTATAATAGGCCAGGAAACGAAGCCCTAGAAGCTTAACACGGAGTCGGAACCAAATCATACCGCACATCCACACGAACGACACATCCTCACACGAATCGAGCCATAAGCATCGGATTTCTACCTGCAGGGCGACGAGAGAGATGGAGAATTGGCGAAGAGATAAGGTTGCTGGGTACGTACTCATGAGGCGGTGGCGAGGGTTGTCGAGCGCCTCCACGAGGAACGGGTCCACGAGGGAGGCTACCCTGTCGTCGACGACCTCCGTTGGCTCCACCGGTCGCCCCTTCTCGGCGGCGGCGGCGGCGGGAGGCGGGGACGGCGGGTGCGGCGCGGTGGGGGCGGAGGAGGAGGAGCTCATCGTGCGCGGCGGCGGAGGGGGTAGGCGGGCGGGGGCGAAGAGAGGGAAGCTGCGGCGGCCAGCGACTCGCCCTTCCCCTCCCGCTTCCCTTCCCGATCCCGAAGTGGCTGCGCTGCGCTGCGGAGGAGGCGAAGCGAGACCAGGAGAGGAGAGAAGAGGTTCCCGACGCGACCACGGCTCCGGATTTTTCTAACGCCGCGTGGCCTGGATGGCTGGGCCCCATTTTCGCGGTGCTCCGCGGCGCGGCTGGATTTCGACCGTCCGTGTCGGAGCTGCCACACGGTGCACCGCCCAACCAAGGAACTACTCCGTATCATGGAAACTCACTGGTTTTAAATTGAGTTCTCTATTTTATGTTCAGAATTGTAAGATGCAAATGTGGTGATCTTTGAGTTTAAACTATAGCTTTGTATTCAAAACGTCAGATGTGATATTTAGGTTTGATGAGTTCACATCACAAAAGTAAAATAAATCAAAAACGTTTTTAAGTAATCCAAAAGACATCGACAAGATCCAGGCAAGTCCTGTCAGAAAACATGTTTTCGAAATTGAACAGTGTTATGAATTTTTCGGTGCTTCAAATTAAAGAGATAGTGTCAATTGCTAATGTCCGTCGATAAACATTCTGGTTGTACCCTTCACTACGATCTAACAAAGTGCCAGAGAACAACCACCATAGAAAACATAATAACATAAATATGTAATCCTTGTTCCTCATGCAAGGAAGATAATTCATAAAGCAACCATCATTTTTTTTCCATGTTATGGGCATGTGCACAAATATTCACGGTAATTTGGTTGCCAGTATTAGATGCAGTGAAAACGATATAGCTAGCATCGTTTAATTCTTTTCGGCGACACATATTGTCTCCCCTATGCGATAATGCGCCTACCACGAGGGCAACTTAAGTGAATCAATTTTTGAAATCTTGAAGATAAGACCACATCTAATTTTGGTACTTGGCATGGAAACATTATAACTACTAGGTGCTCCTCTTATAGCCCAACCATGTGTGTACAAAACTATCGACAATATAAGGCGACTTGTCCAAGGGGTAGTGGTGGACAATGCATCATGATGGAATGCAAAGTTAAGTGTAAGTTGTATGTGTGTGTTTACCGACCTTGATGGATCTGGGTTCTTGGCCTATAAGAGTCTGTGAGTGTCTTACAAAATTTTGTTTGGTCGTGGTTTTAGTGGACGATCTCGAAAAACCTATATAAGGTTGGACAACCCTTACAATGAGGCAGGCACAAAACTCTTCTATGTGTGGACAATCGTCATTGTTGGAAACCGCAAGAGGGCGGCTTTCTGAGATTTGGATTGGTTGCATTGAGTTCGGCCAATGTATATCATCACATCTTGATCCACAAAACTTCAAAACGTAGAAAAAGTAATGTCAAACAAGGTGTGCACGAGAATGTATGAATCCGTCAGATTAACCTAAACTTGGGACTTTCAATTGCTCATTTACATGAATTTGTAAATATATGGGAAGTGGTAAGTCATGTTTGGTTGAACGGCAATATCATGGAAACTATTCTTGGGCTCATGTGAATACTTAGCTGTGCCAACCTATAGGTCTACGTCGTGACAGCCGCTGAATGTTTGAAGCGAAGCACAAACTCTGAACGACTGTAAAGGCAAATTCTTTGCATGGGTAAAAAGCAGAGTCTTGGTATTTGACCGCCTTGAGCGGAGGGATGCCCCAGTTGCAAACTTTTGAGCCTCTTTGCAAATGTGAGCAAAATATGTCGACCCATATTAGTATGTACCAAACCGGTACGAGGCTCCAGGAGAGAGAGAGAGAGAGAGAGAGAGAGAGAGAGAGAGAGAGAGAGAGAGAGAGAGAGAGGCGATCATTCCGATTGTAAAACTCATCTAGGTTCCATCCCCCTCGCCGGAGACGTGGGCGGTTCGTTCCTCCTCCGGTGGCCTCGGGGCCTTGGAGGTGTGGCGGACCACGACCCCTCGTTGGCGAGAGGGTTCCCGTTATTTGTCTAGCCCGTTTTTCAGTGGCTTCTACGGGACGATGAGTCGGCGGCTACATTCAGAAGTCAGAATAAGGTGCTCCCCACCTTATCCTCGCTCCGGGGTGCGTCTAGCGTTGACGGAGGGCGCGTGGAGTCATGTCCGGCGGATCTTCGAGCATCTAGTTATTGTGTTCACTATACTCGGGCTAATGCGAATACTTGGTCGCGATAACTTGTAGGTCTACCTCGTGAGAGCCGCTCAAAGTGTAAAGTGACGGACAAAATCCGAACCGCCGAAAATGCAAATTCTTTGCCTGGCTGAAAAATGGAGTCTTGGTATTTAACCCCCTTGAGCGGAGGGATGCCCATTTTTTTTTGCAACCTTTTGCCCTCTTTCAAATGTGAGCAAAAAGATGTCCCCCACAGTGTTTTGTTAGAAATTTTTTTTTTTGAACAAAGACCTGAGCTTTACTGAGATTAGGTAGCAGCATTCATACATTCTCGCTCGACCAGCACCTCCACGCAGGAAGGCACAGAGCCGTGCAAAACACCACACGCACCACGCTTACCTATCTGGGCTAACTCATGTGCTACTCCATTGCTCAGTCTCCCAATCTTGGAAATCTTCACGTCCAGCATGGTTGCAATCAAAGCCTTTGCTTCGGTGATCAGGTTCCAACATTGCGAACGGTCAACAGCATGGCTGGACAACACCTTTACCACCCTCGCACAGTCAGATTCAAGGATCGCAGCCTGGCTTGGGTTTTGAGCTAGATGCCGAAGGCCTTCGAGGCATGCAATGACTTCTGCTTCTTCTGCACTTGCACAAACAGGAATGTGCTTCCAGGCCGAGAGCAACACGCCTCCATCAGAATTTCACAGGACAACACCAATACCGGCATGGCCACTAAGAACATCCCAACCAGCATCAACGTTGGCCTTTAGGCCGCCTGGCGCCGGCGCCGCCCAAGTAGACACCGGAGAGAAGGGCAGCTTTGCAAGCATCCCTTTGTCGGCGAACAGCGGCGCCTTGCCCTTTACATCCAGCTTGGCAAGTGGAACAATTTTCAGCAAGTCCACATAATTCTGCAGGAAAATGACCGAGGCTGCAATTGACGCCTTGCCATCGCCATGAACAATATTATTACGGTGATGCCATGCTCGCCAGAATAAAAATAAGATCCTTGCCCTCATATCTTCAGATGATTGACTGAGCAGCTGTAGAAACCATTCTCTCCCAGTAAGTCTGAAGTGTGATTCAGGGGGCAAAGTCCAGACCTTACGCATGCCATCCCTCAAGGCTCTCGCTGTAGTGCAGCGTACAATGGCATGGTATTCGTCTTCTGGTTCAGTATTACACACAGGACACCTAGCATCAACAGTGTTGATTCGCCTATGTAGACTATCAACAACCGCCAAAGAATTTGTTGCCAGCCTCCATGCAAAGATTCGAATTTTTTGTGGTACAGGACATTTCCAAATCAGATTCCACAACGACCTCTCACCCTCCGGAGCTGTGCTGCTTTGTCCAGAACTATTTTCCATCAAATTTTTTCGGATGCCCAATCGGTATGCACTGCGGACAGAGAACACACCATTCTGTCCAAAGTTCCAGGCGACAAAATCTTCTGCTGGTCGCGTTGGCAACTTGATCTTCAAAACTGTTTCAGCATCGTGAGGATGGAAAATCTCACGGATAATGTCTGAATTCCATGAGCAAGTGAATGGATCAATCAGTTCGGAGACCCACTTACGCCTTGAACGTGTGCGTCGCCCTGTAATCTTGAGACAATCTTGCCGAGGCAACCAATTATCTCGCCAGATTTTAACTTGGGTACCATTACCAATGCGCCAAATGGCACCTTGTTTTAGGAGTTCAAGACCGTGCATAATACCTTGCCAAGAAGCCGACGTATTCTGAATAAAAGCAGTATCCAGGAGGTTACCATTCGGGTAGTACTTGGCCTTCAGGATGCGAGCACACAAACTATCTGGGAATTGGATTAGACGCCATGCTTGGCGTGCCAGTAGCGCTTGGTTAAAAACTCGGAGGTCGCGGAAGCCCATTCCACCAAAAACCTTTGGCCTCGCCACCTTGTCCCAAGCAAGCCAATGCATCTTTCGTCTTTCATGCTCATCCCCCCACCAGAAGTCACGCACAATCTTTGTCAGTTCCTCCGTGAGGTCAGCAGGAAACTTGAAAATACCCATGGCATAAGTTGGCAAAGCTTGCAGAACGGCCTTTATTAGCACCTCCTTCGCCCCGCTTGACGAGTACTTCTCCATCCAATCATTTGCACGCTTGCGAAATTTTTCCTTAGTGGCCTGGAACTTCCCTTTTTTGATTCGTCCATCTGGCACAGGCAGCCCAAGATACTTCTTTTCGAAACTCTCTGTCTCATACTTCAGGATCTGTTTTATCTCAGATTTAGCTTCAGTTGTACATCGAACGCCATAGAGGATAGAGCACTTTGCAAGGCTGACGAGTTGTCCAGAACTTCTCTCATATTGCTGCAGCACCGATTGTATCACCTGGGCCTGTTGCCCTGTGCCCTGGAAAAACAGCAAACAATCGTCCGCGAAAAGCAAATGTGACACTCCTGGAGCACGTCTGCTGATGTGTAGGTCATGTAGAGCCCCTCGGTCTACCTCCTTCTGAATCAGCCGTGATAGACCATCTGCAACCAGGAGAAAAAGATAGGGCGACAATGGATCGCCTTGGCGTAACCCGCGTGTTTTGTTAGAATATGGTTGTGGCTTGTATGCGATAGCTAACTTCTACGGAGTACAATGGTACTCCCTCCGTTCCATTTTAATTGACTCACATATATCTACATATGGATGCAAGTAGATATATGTGAGTCAATTAAAATGGAATACATCTACATATCACAATCACGATACGTTTGCACTCGCCGTTAGGTCACGGCCAAGAGAATCAATGACGCTTGATTGACTAGCGAAGAACATGCTGCTATCTTCTCCAAACCAACACACCACGAGAGCATCGACGAAACTTCCCCCTGTTTGCAAATCGACACAAGGCATGCTGTGCTTGGATGTGAGGATCACCGCGTTGGCAAGCATGACACGTAGACCCCGTCTCAAGGTTTGGGAAACAAACAACATGGATGTGATGTGACTTGTGAGGAAGTTCTTTATCGCCGAGCAATGACACGTACGCACGTCCAGTTCGGGAAAACCAACAACTGGCGTGCGCGCGCGCGGCAACGCCCAACTTTTCTTTGCATGCAAATTGCAGGGTTCAGGCACGGCCCCAAATTTTGGACGGCAGGCGGATGGACGGTGTCATGGTCGCCACGTATCGACGCCACGGCTAGCCTCTCAGTTTTTTTTTTTTTGGAAACTCGGCAAGCCTCTCAGTTATTTGCACGAGTTTGTGTGTGGTTTTGGCTGGGGGCCCGCGGCATCACGGAAGCGAGCCAGCCGAATCCACATTGTCGCTCCGCGAGAAAGGGCCGAGCCTCAGACTCATAGTGGAGGCCCAACAGGCTGAGTGCCTTCTTTGATTCGTAATGGTTTCCGAGACGAATGAATAGAATTTGTTTTTATAAGTTTGTTACAGTGTCATTTTTCCATCTCGAATATCCGGAAAGTTGTTTTGGCAGTGATCCCGTTTATCAAAATAAATAAATAATGAAAATCACACTTTTGTGTTTCATAAAATTCTGGCAAAAAGTATACGGGTACATATACATATTATCTACGTACGCACCAAATATCGTTTAGAAATACTCCCTCCGTTCATAAAAGGATGTCTCAACTTTATCTAAATTTGGATGTATCTATACACTAAAGTATGTTTACATACATACAAATTTAGAAAAGATTGAGACATCCTTTTGTGAACGGAGGGAGTACATTGTATTTTAGGATACACAAAAAAGAAAATTTTGAGAAACAATAGGGGATTTTTTTGCTACTTTATACATACACGAATTTGTTATTTTTCTGTAGCCCGAAATAACACATATTTTCAACTGATACCATGTATACGCATTGACGTTAAAAAATTGGAATTTTATTAAACTTGAAAGTATATTTAAAAAAATCAAAACCAGGATCACTGGTGCCCAGGTGCACCAAATTCTTTCTCTTGAATATCTCAATATCAAGTTCTGAAGAATTTATTTACACATAGAAAACAGAGTAAATAACCTTTTGTCACGAGGAAGTGGTGGAAATTACTAGATCCGTTCCTAAATGTAAGACGTTTAAGTAGGTATCTTGGTAGGTTGCTTTAGCCTATCAAAACGTTTTATATTTAGGACAAAGGAAGTAGTATCTATCCTGATAAGTTTTTTTAAATATATTTCACAATTGACACTGAGCCACATCAGTATGATGTCAAGATAAGGGCAAGCGTTCATGTCTTTTTAAGCTCCGAGCATATACCTCTTGTCCACTTAATGAACATATTATTACAACATAGAGCAATTCCTACCAGCGTGTTGGAAGTGAGGAAGCGTGCATCTAATGAACTTGTTGTCTTGATTAATATATTAAAAAATGGTAGAACATTTTGTTTTTTCTCAAATATATATGAACACATTTTGCAATGTCAAGAAAAAAGATTTCCTCCAACGAACGGTGACAATAGTACACTTTTTCAACACGTAAACGGACTATTTCAAGTCGCTGAACATTTTTAGATATTTGTGAATAAATCTGTTAAATCAATGGGAAGTAGTTAAATGTCACTGGATAATATATATACAGTCTATGGCTTGCAATGGTATGAATAAAAACATGAAGGAGAAAACCCGAAAAGATTTTTTTTTGCGAAAGGACTCTGGCGTTAAACGAAACACCGAACAGTACAAAACACCTCAATAAAAACGAAAATAACAACCAAATTCTTGAGATGCCCTTCATCGCCGCCGCTGCTGCTCCTCCCTGAGTCGGCCTGACGTTGTTGGTTGTGGACGGAGTCGCCGAACGGGTCTAGAAGACCACATCCGTCCCAGAGACGAACGAGAAGGAAGAACTGTCGATGAAGCTCCTTGACGATCTGTAGAACGCCACCGCTAGAAGAAATTCTGGAGACCACACCACTTCCACAGGCTTCTCGACGTCGCCGTCGAGATGGGACTGAAGCCGGGAAGACCTTACTGAAACGAGACGTTGTCGCCGCCATCTGAGCGCCGCCCCAACAAACTTTGACCCTAACACCCAAAAACGGAGCTCTCCCGTCGACAAGGGCCGAGATCCACCGTGCCTCCATGGCCCGAAGGCCACAGAGGCGGGGCAGATCAGCGGTGGCGCCGGCGAGAGGCCAGGGAAACCTAATCGCCTCGCGCCTGGGAGCTCATGTCGACGTAAACCCGGAAGATTTTAATGTTATGGAGATTTTTTTAATAAAAAGGAGGTGTCGTGCTACATGTTGTGGTCTAACATAATGTCTGATGTGTCCCTTCTCACATATGCTCGACGTCGTGGGTCAAATTAACATCGATGCAGTGTGCCAAATTAACACTTCAACATATGAGTTAAAACCCTTCAACATGATGTGTGAATGAAAGGGATACACCTTTCCTTAAAACAAGGTCCTCTCTTGTCAGAACTCACTAAAGAAAATTGTCCATCGGTACCAATTTATAAATACCTATAAATTTGGTACAAAATCAATGTTTAAAAGTTTAACCAAGAATATAAACAAAAATATGAGCAGGTAGAATAGTCAATTAATATCAATTGTTCACGATAATCATATAAGTTTATGGTGTATTTATTCTGTATTGTACACGCTGAGAATTTTACATATATTTGATCAACAAATTAAGGTCGAATTTTAATTGTATTTATATACATTATATGTTGAAACAGAGGTAGTAAAGATAAGAAGCTATCCTTAGATATGTGCCATTGATGATGGGCATCCATACTTCCATATCCTAGCATTGTGTTTATCGCATATGGGCCGAGTGGGTCTAAGCATACGCAAGCTAATGAGACACTGCGGGTTGAACAAAGACTATCAAGAAGGTACTCGAGTTTGTATAGAAAGCCTTGAGGTAGGAACACGGCCAAGAGATTTATGGCCTATTTGATTCGTAGGATAGGAAAAATGTAGGAATAGGAAAATCGTAGGATTCCAATGTCATGTACACTCCAATCCTATATGATTTTGCATGTACCAAAGTTTATTTGATTCCACCAAAGGAATTATAATAAGAGGTTGGAGTGAATGTTAGATTTCCTATGAGAAGTAGTACAAATGATTCCTTAGGAAAAATTCCTATAGGATTCAATCCTATAAATCAAATGACCAAGATAGGAAAAATTTCTAGCTATATGATTCAATCCTCCACAAATATTATGCAATTCATTTGAATCAAATGAGCCCTTACACATGGACTCCTAGGATTTCTACTGTCATGTCAGGAGAAAGTTGAGTGTGAAGAAAGGAGACTACCACCCTGAAAGAACATATTTTATGTCCCCTATGTGTTTTGTGTGTTAGGCAACAACATTAGGAAATATCTAATATGATGTTAAGTGGTGCAGGAATTAAAAGAAATATTTATACTTTGCATCGAAACAATTGTCAAGGAAAAAGGAGATTGCAATATGTCTGGCTAGGCCGGAGTCTCCGATCTCTGGGGTGCTCAGGAGCCGGAGTCTGCGGCCCCTCAAGTTTTGGAGCGAAGAGCTCCACAAGACGGCGCTCTCTGCCTTCGGTCCGGAGTTGGTCCGGAGTGACCCCGGAGTCTCCGCTTGAGGCTGGAGTCTCCGCCCCCTCGGGGTCCGAAGTCTCCGCCCAGGCCGGAGTCTCCGGCCCTCCTGGACCGGAGTCTCCGGTCTAAGTGGACTGCAACGGCTACAATTTTGGGAGGGGTATAAATACCCCTCCACCTACCTCCAGCCAGCTAGCTCGCCCCAAATTGAAGTCCACCATTATTGCAAGATCAAGAATCACTAGATCTCCCAATCCCTCCACCCAAACTCGTTGATCTTTGGAGGACTGAAGGAGAAGGCCCGGATCTACTACTTCACCAAAGCGTTCTTCATTTCCCCCTCATTCACTTGAGAGATTCGAGCCTAGGGTTTCCACTAGGAAAACCTAGGCATCTTGTTGTACTTACTTGCTTGTTACTTTTGTGTAGTGATACGTCTCAAACGTATCTATAATTTCTGATGTTCCATGCTTATATTATGACAATTTCTACATGTTTTATATACACTCCATAGCATTTTTATGCATTTTATGGAACTAACCTATTAACAAGATGCCACGGTGCCAGTTCCTGTTTTCTGCTGTTTTTGTATTCCAGAAAAGCTAGTCTGAAAATATTCTCGGAATTGGACGAAACTTCGACAGGACCTCCTATTTTTCCAACACGTACACGGAGTCCAAAGGAGAGACGGAGGAGGGCCGCGAGCCAGCCACACCATGGGGCGGCGCGGCCCCACCCTCTGCCATGCCGTGGGGTGGTGTGGGCCCCACGGGCGTCTCCAGCCACCGCCCTTTCGCCTATATAATCTTCCCGACGCGTAAACCCTAAATACCCGAGCCATTATCCACGAAAAGTTCCAGAGACGCCGCCGCCGTCAACCCTAGCTCGGGAGGGTTCAGAAGCTCTTCCTGGCACCCTGCCGGAGTGGGGGATCATCACCGGAGGGCTCTACATCGCCATGCCTGCCTCCGAAGTGATGCGTGAGTAGTCATCCTTGGACTACGGGTCCATAGCAGTAGCTAGATGGTTGTCTCTCCTCTTTGTGCTATCATGTTTAGATCTTGTGAGCTGCCTAGCATGATCAAGATCATTTATTTGTAATGCTGCATGTTGTGTTTGCTGGGATCCGATGAATATTGAATACTATGTCAAGTTGATTATCAATCTATCTTATATGTTATTTATGATCTTGCATGCTCTCCGTTACTAGTAGATGTTTTGGCCAAGTAGATGCTTTTAACTCCAAGAGTGAGTATTTATGCTAGATAGTGGTTCAGACTCCAGTAATCTGGGAGAGTGACAGCAACTTCTAAGGATGTGGACGTGTGATGGTCCCGAAGAGCAAGGCTTTGATACCTGCAAAAATAAACGGGATTAGGTTGAGACTCCAAGTGCAGAGTGTATAGTAAGTGGAAGACAGTTTTCCCCACGAGGGGTGACTCGAGGGTTTAATATCGAACTCTCGGGGAATCTGAAGTGGTAGATTTATCTTCTTATCCTTCTTTTGGTTACCTACAAAATAAGGTTAGATGTTTTGGTCCTCAACCTCACCTGTGGTTGTCAAGCACAAGGTGTAAGAATGATATCAGGATAGTTATGCAGTGCAAACAAGAAATAAATATGCAATGATGGTG
Source organism: Poa pratensis (assembly GCA_947311845.1). NCBI lineage: Eukaryota > Viridiplantae > Streptophyta > Magnoliopsida > Poales > Poaceae > Poa > Poa pratensis. The sequence continues at coordinate 28,817,957 of CAMZMU010000059.1, read as the reverse complement.
GATGCAATGATAAATGATATTTTTGGGTTTTTGAATGATGTATGCAATATGAAAAGTATTTTTGTATTTTCGGATTTAATGATGGCTGAAAATAGAAAAGTGGTATATGGTGTTGGAAAGGTGTTTCTTATGATTAAAAATGGACTGGGGTTCATGGTTTCACAAATGCACTCTCTCTTTATAAAGTGGTAGACAATGGAACACACATAGTTAACATATGAGATTGCAACACAGGGTTTGATAACAAGTTACTTAGATATATGGGCATCACGTCCTAACATAGAGATCTTTTGGTTATTAACCTCTCTTATACTCCACCAAGATGCGAACTAAATCATAACACCTCAGTAATTAAGATAACTCAGAGTATATCATTAAGTATCATGACATGAAGTGAAAATAAGAACATGCTAGATCTAGTCATGGAGTAGTGGCAATGGTCACGCCCACATCCCCTGTAGCATGGTATTTTAGTTTATACCTAGTGAGGTAACAAAGTAAGGTAAAGATACCAAAGTGGATCGCAGAACTTTCTCTCACGTTCACTGCACTAGTCACCCCCCGTTACTCCAACTAATGCACATGTTCCCCCACACACGCTCTCATAAACATGCTTGATCAAAACAAGTAGACAAGAACGGGGTACATAATATGCATCTATACTCATAACTGAAACAAACATTGCAATCTCAAACATATATTAACTCATAAAGATCCACCACAAAGGTATTACAACGGTGACCGTAATCATGTTCAGCAGCTCATACGGTGCTAATTAGTGAACCTCAAGAGAGGAGAGATACATAAGTTACTTCCACAAACCGATAGTCCAGAGGTGGACTACTCCCTCTTCATCATGGAGACGGTGGAGAAGTCGATGGAGAAGATGGAGACCACGCCGGCAGCGCCCCGCCGGAGTTTTCCCCTCCAATCTGCAGCTCCTGATCTCCGTTTCGGTGTTTCTGTGTTTGTGCGGCGCTCCTTCCAGAGAACGTCGGGGGACCTTTTTTTATAGTCGTTTTTAGGTCAAGACTATGTCGGTGGAGCGAAGATCGACGGCAACGGAGCCACGAGGGCCAAACGAGTGGGCCCCACGTGGCCACAGTACCTGGTCGCGTGGGCCACCCCCGTTTGGTCCTCGGACCTCCGTTTGTTCGCTTCCTTCGCCCACAGGTCTTCTTCCTTCCAAATATTGATGCCCGTAAATTTCCAGGTGATTTCGTTGACATTTGGGTCCCTGAAACATTAAAATAAGAAAACGGGGTTTTCTGCCTGTGCAGCGTTAATTCCATAAAAATAGAAAATAAATGAATATTCCCAAAAATCATTATAAAACATTGATATAACCCTTATATGATGCAAATATGATTGGAATATAAGCAATTAAAGTGCAAAGTTCATGTATGCATTTTACATGCATCAACATCCCCAAGCTTAATCCATGCTCGTCCTCGAGTATGAAGATGATAAAACTAACATGGACTTTGCAATTTAATACTTAACAATGAATATCAAAGATGATTACAATTGCTACATATAGTCAAATGATTCATTCTTCAAAGGAGTAGCAATATGCAAATAGTTTATGAAGTGATATCAAGTATTCAAGACAAGGATGTTCATTGATAGTTCACAAAGTGTAACATGGTAGCAAGTAATATGGAACACATGTATGCATAACGATAAGTAGAACATCCTACAATGGTCATAGAGTGTAGATGAAAATCTGAATATGATAGGTGTACACTTTGGAAAGATGTATATGTGAGTAGAGGTAAAGCATGCATAAGTTTCATCCAACCTCCAAACTCTTCTACTTAAGTTAATGATTGCAATAAGGTATTCATTGGTGTCAAGCTCTCATTGCCCCTATCATAGCATCTTGAATGATTAAGGTTAAAGTGAAAGCAAATATGAGTAGTGTGCTTGATAAAGAATGGGTTGAATGTCTCATGCCCCTTGAATACAAGTACTTACACCATGTGTTACTCAACTTGGGAAACAGAGCAAGTTCAATTAAATATCATTGTAATCATAATAGTATCATCAAGAGCGTCAACTGGGGTACCTCTTGTCCCAAGATATGGAACAAGCCCATATTAAAATGACAAGACAAACAAACAAAATGAACAATCTCAACACCCTTTTTATTTACCATTTGGAATAGTTTTTTATTGCAAGGTGTATCACAGAAGGTTCACCATAGTATGTAAGTAAATTTCCACCATGAATGATGCATGGCTTAGATTAGCGGCCCAGGCGTCTCTCTAACCATTTACACAAACTCATTTAAACTCACTCTATTTCCACATTTATTTCAACATGATAAGCATCCATAGACAAAAGCACATGATATCAACTAAATGAGATGAAGAGCGTGTTGAAAGCTTGCCATGTGACATCACATATGGGCTAACTTCCAACCCAAAATTCACCCGTAATATGATTGGAATATAAGCTATTCCGAGTATGTTTAACATGTTGAAAGTTATTCCAGTGAGTCCACCATATCTACCTATTGGCTTTATGCTATTTCGAGTATGTTTAACATGTTGTTTGTGTTATCTTACCTCTGAATGAAAATGTTTATGTTATTGATTGCAATGAAAAAAATGGTTATATAGCTCTCACGAACTTGATGCACAATGTTCTTTTATCTAAGGGTGAATTTTGCCACTAGGGGTAAAACAACAATGCTTTGTCTAAGGATAATTGTGTTGTTTACATTACGCACTTTACTTAATGCAATAATCTGTTGCTTGCAACTTAATACCGACGGGGGACACGGATGTTAACCTGGTGGTGGATTATTAGTCATAGATGCAGTTGGATAACGGTCTATGTATTATGTCGTGATGCCCAATTGAATATCATAGTAGTCATCTTGTTATATATATGCATTGTTATGCGCTCAATATTTATCAATTGCCCAGCTATAATTTGTTCACCCAGCATGTTAGTTATCTTTTATGGAGAGACACCACTAGTGAACTATGGACCCTGGTCCATTATTTTACACTGATAATACAACCTACTACAATCATTGTTCCTTTTCATTCTCTGCAGTTTACTACTATTTTCCACACCATACGTTTAATCCTTTGTTTTCAGCAAGCCGGTGAGATTGACAACCTCACTGTTTCGTTGGGGCAAAGTAGTTTGATTGTGTTGTGTGCAGGTTCCACGTCAGCGCGCCACTGGCAACCTTCAGAAGTGATTTCTTACTCCTACTGGTTCGATTAAACCTTGGTTTCATACTGAGGGAAACTGCTGCTACATGCTTCATACCTTCCTCTTGGGGTCTCCCAACGAACGTGTGATCCACGTCATCAAGCAACTTTTTCTGGCGCCGTTGCCGGGGAGTAAGAGGATTTCTGCAAGGGGAGTTTCACGCTTCCAATCTCTTTACTTTGTTATTGTCTTGCTTAGTTTATTTTTATTTGTCTTGTTTGCTTTATTTATCAAAAACACAAAAAATTAGTTACTTTTATTCAATTGTTATTTTGTTGTTTGTTTTAATTTTGCTAAAATGAGTACCCTGAGAACACTAAGTTGTGTGATTTCACTAGCACGAACAACAATGATTTCATTAGTACACCTATTGCTCCACCTGCTTCTAAGCAGAATTCTATGAAATTAAACCTGCACTTTTAAATCTTGTTATGAAAGAGCAATTCTCTGGTGTTAGTACTGATGATGCTGCTGCTCACCTTAATAATTTTGTTGAACTTTGTGAGATGCAAAAGTATAAGGATGTAGATGGTGATATTATTAAACTGAAACTTTTTCCTTTCTCTTTGAGAGGACGTGCTAAAGAATGGTTGCTATCTTTGACTAGAAATAGTATTGATTCATGGACTAAATGCAAAGATGCTTTCATAGGAAAATATTATCCTCCTGCTAAGATTATATCTTTGAGAAGTAGCATTATGAATTTCAAACAATTTGATAATGAGCATGTTGCTCAAGCTTGGGAGAGAATGAAATCATTGGTAAAGAATTGTCCCACCCATGGACTGACTGCTTGGATGATCATCCAAACCTTTTATGCAGGACTAAATTTTTCTTCAAGAAACCTATTGGATTCGGCCTCTGGAGGTACCTTTATGTCCATCACTTTGGGTGCTGCAACAAAGCTTCTTGATGATATGATGATAAATTATTCTGAATGGCACACCGAAAGAGCTCCACAAGGTAAGAAGGTAAATTCTGTTGAAGAAACCTCTTCCTTGAGTGATAAGATTGATACTATTATGTCTATGCTTACAAATGGAAAAATGCATGTTGATCCAAATAATGTTCCTTTAGCTTCTTTGGTTGCTCAAGAAGAGCATGTTGATGTGAACTTCATTAAAAATAATAACTTCAACAACAATGCTTATAGGAATAATTTTGGTAATAACAATTATAAGCCCTATCCTTCTAATAGTGGCAATGGTTATGCTAATTCTTATGGTAGATCTGGAATGCCTAGTGAGGAAAGGATGTTAGAAGTTGAAAAGGCTACTAAGAACTTTATGCAAACGCAATATGAGCAAAACCAATTGTTTACTAAAACTATGAATGAACAATCTGCTATGTTGAAGAATATAGGACATCAACTTGAGAACTTAAATAGGGAAATTTCTGGTTTGCAATTAAGATTTCTAATGCTGAAACTTGCATTTCATCCATGTCTGAAGCACAAGCTTCTTTGATTAATAGAATGGCAGCTAAACCTGAAACTATTGATAACAATACCTTTGCTGCCAATGCTATACAAGTTAAAATTGATAATAATGTGAGGATGTTAGCTGATTTACATGCTAGGTGGGCAAGAGAGGATGAAATTGCTAAAAAGAATAGTATTGCTAGAGTTTATACTATTACTACTACTGAAAATGCTGTAAACTCAAGTGTTAACAAACCTCCTACTATCAATGGTAAAGTAATTGGTGTTGGCAATGTCTCTACTTCTGTTGCAAAACGTTTAAAATTGCCTGAAAACACTGAAACTGTTCCTGATAAAAGTGCTGAAATTTTTCGAGATGTGGGAGACAATGGTCCCATTACTTTGATAATAATGTTTTGATTTTGATGGTTGCAATATTTCTGAAGTAATTAAGTTCTTGCAAAAGCTAGCTAGAAGTCCTAATGCTAGTGCTATAAACATGGCTTTTACTAAACATATTACTAATGCTCTCATGCAAGTTAGGGAAGAGAAATTAAAACATGAAGCTTCTATCCCTAGGAAGTTAGAAGATGGTTGGGAGCCCATCATTAAAATGAAGGTGAATGATTTTGATTGCAATGCTTTATGTGATCTTGGTGCTAGTATTTCTGTTATGCCTAAGAAACTCTATGATATGCTTGATTTAGCACCTTTGGAACACTGTTATTTGGATGTTCACCTTGCTGATAATACTATAAAGAAACCTTTGGGGAGAGTTGATGATGTTTTTATAATGGTTAACAATAACCTTGTCCCCGTTGATTTTGTTGTTTTGGATATTGAATGCAATGCTTCTTGTCCTATTGTTTTGGGAAGACCTTTTCTTAGAACTGTTGGTGCTATTATTGATATGAGAGAGGGGAATATTAAATATCAATTCCCACTCAAGAAAGGTATGGAACACTTCCCTAGAAAGAAGATGAAGTTACCTTTTGATTCTATTGTTAGAGCAAATTATTCTGTTGATGCTTTCACTTGGAAACACTTGATTCTTACTTTCTGCGCCTAGCTGAAAGGCGTTAAAGAAAAGCGCTTATGGGAGACAACCCATTATTTTATTTCTGCAATTTTTTTTGAGTCAAGGAGTTGTTTACTTCTGTAACAATTCCTTTGTATCTTTATTTTATCGCATTGTTGTGCCAAGTATTGCCTCTAATAGGAAGATGATGCTAGATTTGGATTTCTGCGCAGGAACAGATTTCTGCTGTTCACCGTTTTCTTCTGTAAAATCACAGAAAAATTATTTAAAAAATTTTTGTGCGTGATCCTCAGATATGTACGCATCTTTCGTTAGTTTAAAGTTTTTCGATCTGAGCAACGTAAGTGCCTCGAAAAAATTCGTCTTTACGGACTGTTCTGTTTAGACAGATTCTGTCTTTTCGCATTCTCTCTTTTACTAGTGTTGAGTGGAATTTTTTTTAGGGTGAAGAGCTTCACATAACATCAGTGGCAGTAGCTAATGTTAAAAGTAACGGTCATGTTTGTGTCCTTATAGAACATGTGAGTTTTTGATTGTGCACTAACCCTCTAATGAGAATTATTTGAGTTTGGTGTGGCGGAAGTTTTCAAGGGTCAAGAGAGAAGGATGATATAATGTGATCAAGAAGAGTGAAGAGCTTAAGCTTGGGGATGCTCCCATGGATCACCCCAGCATATTTCAAGAAGACTCAAGCGTCTAAGCTTGGGGATGCCCAAGGCATCCCCTTCTTCATCAGCAACTTATCAGGTCATCTCTAGTGAAACTATATTTTAATTCTTTCACATCATATGTGCTTTACTTGGAGCGTCTGTGTGCTTTTATTTTCAGTATTTTATTTTCTTATGGTCAACTTGATTGGACCCTAGCATTCTTGATTGGGAGAGAGACACGCTCCGCTTTTTCATATGAATACTCCTATTCTTCACTTATACTTGTTGAGTATTCTTATCTGTTTATGCTTTTAGCTCCTGTTTTGCATGCATCTCTTATTCAGAGCTGTTAGTTCTTTTAAAGAAAGTACTCTCTTGCTTCACTTATAATTGTTTGGAGAGTTTATGTTGAAATAAATTGATTGGTGTTTGGTTGGAACAGAAAATGCATGTGGTAGATGGTATAATGGAAAAAGCTTACATATTCTTGTAGATCACTGTATTGGATAATTTGATACTTGTCAATTGTTTTGAGTTATCAAGTAGTTCATGTTTAAGCTTTTGTATCATGTAGTTAAAACCTATTAATGAGAAACTACCGTAAAGCTCGTTGAAATTTGGTTTGCATGATTGGTATCTCTAAGGTCTAGATATTTTCTAGTAAAAGGGTTTGGTTAACAAGGAAGACAGTGTAGAGTCTTATAATGCTTGCAATATGTTTTCATATAAGTCTTGCTGTGTCGGTTGATATCCTGTGTTTGCTTCAAATAACCTTGCTAGCCTAAACTCTGTACTGAGAGGGAATGCTTCTCGTGCATCCAAAACCTTGAGCCAAAATCCATGCCATCTGTGTCCACCATAACTACCTATATGTGGTATTTCCTTGCCATTCCAAGTAAATTTTTCATGTGCTACCTTTAAACTATTCAAAACTTTATTCCTTTTTGTGTCAATGTTTACCAAGCTCATGAGGACGGGGTGGATGTCTTTATGTCAACTGTCAAACAGACTTTACCACCGGACTAGCGGCATATACATCCGCTTATCCATTAATTTTGCAAAAAGAGCTGGCAAATGGGGTGCCCAGTCCCAATTAATTACAACTTTAACCGCTTAATTCTCTTCACATTTTTGCCCTGATTTATCAGTCAAGCAATGACAAACAGTGAAATATCTGCATGTGTAAACAAAAGAGAAAGAGGGATGATCTGCCTTGCTGGTAGAAATAACGTCCTTCATGGGAGCCGCTCTTAAAAGTCTGGTTGGCAGGGGTCATATTGTACTTTCCATTTTCTGATTCGTTGACAATTAACAAACACCTCTCAAAACTTATTTTTACTCTCTATATGATTTCAAAAACTTAAAAAGCTCTAGCACATGATTTAATCCCTGCTTCCCTCTGCGAAGGGCCTTTCTTTTACTTTTATGTTGAGTCAGTTTTCCTACTTCTTTCTATCTAGAAGCAAACACTAGTGTCAACTTTGGTGCAACAATTTTTATATGCTGTATATTGCACTTATTATATTGCTTTGTGTTGACAAATATCCATGAGATATATATGTTGAAAGTTGAAAGCAATTGCTGAAGCTTAAATCTTCCTTTGTGTTGGTTAAATACCTTTTACTTAGAATCTATTGCTTTATGAGTTAACTCTTATGCAAAACTCTTTGATGCTTGTCTCGAAAGTACTATTCATGAAAAGTTTTTGCTTATATGATTCAGTTGTTTGCTCATTATCTACTTGCTAGCAAACTATAGACCATTGACCTGGATCACTTCATTCATAACATGTGCTTTACAATACTATTTGATCAAGATTATGATTGTAGCATGTCACCTCAGAAATTATTTTGTTTTTATCGTTTTACCTACTCGAGGACGAGTAGAACTAAGCTTGGGGATGCTTGATACGTCTCAAACGTATCTATAATTTCTGATGTTCCATGTTGATATTATACCAATTGTTACATGTTTTATATACACTTCATAGCATTTTTATGCATTTTCTGGGACTAACCTATTAACAAGATGCCACAGTGCCAGTTCCTGTTTTCTGCTGTTTTTGTATTCCAGAAAAGCTAGTCTGGAAATATTCTCGGAATTGGACGAAACTTGGACAGACCTCCTATTTTTCCAACACGTACACGGAGTCCAAAGGAGAGACGGGGGGGCCGCGAGCAGCCACACCATGGCCACCCTCTGCCGCGCCGTGGGGTGGTGTGGGCCCACGGGCGTCTCCAGCCGCCCTTTCCTATATCCTTCCCGACGCGAAAACCCTAAATACCCGAGCCATTATCCACGAAAAGTTCCAGAGACGCCGCCGCCGTCAACCCTAGCTCGGGAGGGTTCAGAAGCTCTTCCCGGCACCCTGCCGGAGAGGGGAATCATCACCGGAGGGCTCTACATCCATGCCTGCCTCCGGAGTGATGCGTGAGTAGTTCATCCTTGGACTACGGGTCCATAGCAGTAGCTAGATGGTTGTCTCTCCACTTTATGCTATCATGTTTAGATCTTGTGAGCTGCCTATCATGATCAAGATCATCTTATTGTAATGCTGCATGTTGTGTTTGCTGGGATCCGATGAATATTGAATACTATGTCAAGTTGATTATCAATCTATCTTATATGTTATTTATGATCTTGCATGCTTTCCGTTACTAGTAGATGCTTTGGCCAAGTAGATGCTTGTAACTCCAAGAGTGAGTATTTATGCTAGATAGTGGGTTCATCTCCGGTAATCTGGGAGAGTGACAGCAACTTCTAAGATTGTGGATGTGCTGTTGCCACTAGGGATAAAAACGCAATGCTTTGTCTAAGGATAATTGTGTTGTTTACATTACGCACATTACTTAATGCAATTATCTTGCTTGCAACTTAATACCAACGGGGAACTCGGATGACAACCTGGCGGTGGATTATTAGTCATAGATGCTGTTGGATAACGGTCTATGTATTTTGTCGTAATGCCCAATGAATATCATAGTAATCATCATGTTATATATATGCATTGTATGCGCTCAATATTTTGTCAATTGCCCAGCTGTAATTTGTTCACCCAGCATGTTAGTTATCTTTTATGGAGAGACACCACTAGTGAACTGTGGACCCCGGTCCATTCTTTTACACTGATAATACAACCAACTGCAATCATTGTTCCTTTTCATTCTCTGCAATTTACTACTATTTTCCACACCATATGTTTAATCCTTTGTTTTCAGCAAGCCGGTGAGATTGACAACCTCACTGTTTCGTTGGGGCAAAGTAGTTTGATTGTGTTGTGTGCAGGTTCCACGTTAGCGTGCCACTGACAACCTTCAGAAGTGATTTCTTACTCCTACTGGTTCGATTAAACCTTGGTTTCATACTGAGGGAAACTGCTGCTACACTGCTTCATACCTTCCTCTTGGGGTCTCCCAACGAACGTGTGATCCACGTCATCATGTAGCAGGTGTTGTGGTGCTTGGGAGCCCCCAATCCTTTTGTGGGTTGAGCCTCAAGTTTTTTGTAAGGGCTCCGGATTCCGCCTTGAAGGATTCCGATAGTGAAAGGTGAACCGAGCTTTTGGGCAAGGTTTATCGGAGAATAGGGTGAGGCCATTTGTGGCGTTTGAGTTGAAACTCACACCCTCCAACGAGACGTACTCCCCTAAAAAGGAGGAACTCGGGAATACATCCTTGTCTCCGCGTGCTTCCCGTTCGGTTACTCCTTACTCGCTAGTTCTTACTTGTATCATGCTTAGTCTAGTGTTAACTTGTCATATAGCTAATTCACCGTAGTTGCATATCTAGATAATTTACCTTTGTGTCAAGCCTAAATTCGAAAAAGAACTAAAAATTGAGTAGCACCTATTCACCCCCCCTCCTCTAGGTGGCCATACCGATCCTTTCAATTGGTATCAGAGCCTCGGCTCTTTATTCGGGCTTAACCGCCTACGAGAAGTATGCCCATATTTAAGCATGGAGTTGAGATTCCCGAGCTTCCCACCGAGTCCACTTCGGTTTCCGTGGAGGACTTCAATACCTTGAAGTCCTCTATGGAAACTAAAATGGACAAGTTGCAGGAGATGATCTTGAAACTCATGGAAGTTAAGGATATCTCACCTCCACCCACCGCTCTTTCTTCGGAGGTTGACAAACCCGAGAATGAAGAGGTTGGTGGGAAGAAGGGGTTGATAAAGATAAAATTGACACCCCAACTAAACCACCTAATGGTTCGGGAGTATATGGTGCCGTTCCTTTTCCATACTCTCCCGACCTACCTATCCCTCATCCTCCTATACACCTAAGGGGAAACCCACCTAAGCTAAATGCATCTTTGTTTACTAAATGGCAATCTTCTATGAGATCTTATGTGAACAGTGCATCTATCGAGCTTTGGAGGATCATTGAGCAAGGATATCAAGCCGTGGATGAATCCAACAAGACAAGAAGAGAAATAGTTGATTGTCAACTAACTGTCACCGCTCTTGACTTGATCCGAGATGCCGTGGGAGAGGATGATATGTCTCACATCGAGCATTGAACCACCGCCAAAGAAGCTTGGACTTGTCTTGTTGAGGTGTTCGTTGGAAATGAAAGCATGAAGAGAAACCGGTTTGAGGAAATGAGCAACAAGGCCGAAGGGTCCTTCATGGAAGATGGAGAAGACCATGAGAAAATGTATCGAAGACTCAAAACTCTTGCCAATGCCTATAGAGCTCTTGGTGCACCTCATGTGAATGATGCTTGGATCAAGAGGAAGTATGTTAATGCTCTCTTGCCCTTTGAACCAGCTGATTTGAAGATTCTCCAAGGAAGGCACAACTATCCACAATTGACCTCGAATGAAGTCATGCAAGAGATGCAATCTTTCAAAGTCCAAGCCAAAATTGCACAAGACTCTCGTGCCCGTGCTATTAGAATGCAACAAGGAGCTTCACTTGCTTTGAAGGCCAAGGTGTTTGACCACAATGAAGATCAAGATTGTGAAGATGTGTCCTCCATGGACCCCGAAGAACTCAAGATTGCTCATAGAGACTATGTGGCTCTTGCGGCAAGGACCTTTTGAAAGAATCCATCCAAAGCTAAAGCTCAAGTGGAGCAAAAGTTCAAATCTAGTGGTTATAAGGAGGGCAACCCAAAATTGAAGACTTGCTTCAATTGCCAAGATAGATATCACTATGTTGCCGAGTGTCCCTATGAGAACCGTGAATAACATGGAGGAAGGCTTGTTCTCAAGAATGTCTCAAAGTCCCATAGCAAGAAACTTTTATTCAAGAAGAACCTTCCCAACAAGAAGCCTCCTTCAAGAATGGTATTGGTGACAAGAGAGGAGTACATGTCCGGGGTGAGAGCGATGAAGAAGAAACCACAAGTGAAGTGGCCGCTATTGCCATTGCTTCATCAACATCATCATCTCTTTTCGAATCCCCCAATGAGAACGTCCCCATCCAATCCGCCAAGTGTTTCATGGCCAAGGACACCGAGGTATCATCTCCTTCCTCCTCCAAGACTATAAATGAAATGGATGATCTTATGAGTCTTAGAGTAAAGGAAGAAAATGTTGCTTTGGATCGTTTCATGACTAACTTGCAAGGTGAAGCCAAAAAACGCTTTGAAGCTCTTATGAGCGATTATGGGCGGATTCAAGAGGAACTTGACGATAATGAGACTTGAAAGAGAGTAAGCTAATGACATTGCCGCTCTCAATGTGGCTCTTGAGGAAGAGCATGAGCTTTGTGTTTCTCTTGAAGAGAAACTTGAAAATCTTGATGAGTCACAAAATGCAATCTTTTCTCAAATCATTAAAGAACGTGACCATGCTATTGCAAAATATAAGCTTTACAAGAAAGAAAAGGTTGAATTTGGTGTTGGTCATGATAGACTAACCGAGGAGCTAGAGAAGCTCACCAAGGCTCACAAGGCCTTGGAGAGTGAACACTCTATTCTCACCAAGTCTTTTGAACAACTTCAAATTCAATCATCTAAAACTAATGTTCCTAGTTCCTCTACTACTTCTTGTGATCATGCAAATGTCATTGAGGAAAATGCTAGGTTGAAGGTCGAACTTGCCAAGGCCTCTAATTCCCAAAGCAAGCCTCTTGATGATCTTTTGCAAATGCAAAAGCCAAACATTGGGAAAGAGGGTCTTGGTTATATTGTCAAGAAGAAGAAGAACAAGAAGAAGGCCAAGCCCGCACAAGCAAAGAAGTCTACCATTACGAGCGGTGATGCCACAAGGGGCAACACTCCGCGTAGTGACTTTGCGGGACATGCTAACCCCAACTATATTCTTTATGTTGATTATTATGGGGATTTTTATGCTAAATATGTTGGTCCTTATGATGGTTTCATTGCTTACTCTATTTGGGTTCCTAAGACCCTTGGTGCAAACAAAAGAGGACCCATTGCGAGATGGGTACCTAAAACCAAGCAATGATTTCTTGTAGGACTATGCTTCCGGTGGGTCCAAATGGGTGATTGATAGTGGATGCACAAGTCATATGACCGGAAGCAAGGAGATCATGACGGAGTCAAGACCAAATACAAATCAATTAACCGTCACTTATGGAGATAATTCTAAAGCGGAGGTAAAGGGCCTTGACAAGGTGGTAATTGCAAGGTATATCACCCTTGTGAATGTCATGCTTGTTGAGTCCATCGGTTACAATTTACTTTACGTTCGTGCCGTTAATAAGATGGGTTTTGATGTTCACTTTGATATTGATATTGTGGTACTCATGTGGAGCAAGACTCTAAAGGTCGCTTACGTTGGGTATGTCGAAAATGAGTTGTTTGTGGTAGACTTTTCGAAGTCAACCAACTCTCAAGCGATGTGCTTTTTCGGAAAGGCCACAAGTACAGAACGACACATCGGAAACGGGCCAAAAAACCCTTCGGCAACGGAGAAAGGGTCCATGTCCCCGCCTCTATCACTGATGTGAAGCCTCACAATGGCAACGGAGGAGATAAACCGTTTCTGATGTATTTAACATTAGACACGGAGTTTTGTTAATAACCGTTTCTAATAAGGGTTATAGGAAAACAAAAAAAAACACGGTGACGGGCTGTGCCGTCGATGGAGCCCCGCTCCATGCGACTAGACGGACGCCCGGTCGTCACCGTATTCCAGTACGCCCTGCTTTACAAAAGTTCATCAGTGCGCGTGGCTGGAGCTCTGCTCCTATGTCTTCACGGCCGCCAGATGAACATCTACTGTCTTTCCTGCTGCGCAAAATGTACTGCTCCTGGTGACGGCACCGTGTATGGAGCCCCGCTCCTAGGTCTTCACGGCAGCAGCATCGTTACCAAGCATCCACCAAGCCCTTGAAACAACGAATATTCTTTGTTAAAAACAGCAAACAAAGCTAATAAACAGAGCTAATAAGCAGTAAACAAAGCAAACCGAGCTAAATACATAGCTGAAGAGCTAACTAACAGAGCAAACCAAGCTAAATAAGTAGCTAACATAGCAAATATAAAGCTGAACAGAGCTAACTAACAGAGCAACCCGAGCTAAATAAGGAGCTAACATAGCAAATACATAGCTGAACAGAGCAAACCGAGCTAAATAAGTAGCTAACATAGCAAATACATAGCTGAACAGAGCTAACTAACAGAGCAAACCGAGCTAAATAAGTCGCTAACATAGCAAATACATAGCTAAACAAAGCAAACCGAGCTAAATAAGTAGCTAACATAGCAAATACATAGATGAACAGAGCTAACTAACAGAGCAAACTGAGCTAAATAAGTAGCTAACATAGCAAATACATAGCTAAACAAAGCAAACCGAGCTAAATAAGTAGCTAACATAGCAAATACATAGCTGAACAGAGCAAACCGAGCTAAATAAGTAGCTAACATAGCAAATACATAGCTGAACAGAGCTAACTAACAGAGCAAACTGAGCTAAATAAGTAGCTAACATAGCAAATACATAGCTAAACAAAGCAAACTGAGCTAAATAAGTAGCTAACATAGCAAATACATAGCTGAACAGAGCTAACTAACAGAGCAAACCGAGCTAAATAAGTAGCTAACATAGCAAATACATAGCTAAACAAAGCAAACCGAGCTAAATAAGTAGCTAACATAGCAAATACATAGCTGAACAGAGCTAACTAACAGAGCAAACCGAGCTAAATAAGTAGCTAACAGAGCGGTCATTTACCTTAGGCGAGGCGGGGTCGCTTTCCGTCGCGGATTGCGTCCCAGGCGTCGGCGCCGGAGCCACTGCCAGAGGAGACGTCAGAGGAGACCTCATCCTGCTCGAACACCGGAGCGTCCTCCTCCTCCACCGCCGCCACCGCTGCTGCCGCCGCATCTGAACCAGGGCCCTGGCCAGGGAGAAGAGAGCGGTCTATGCCCGCCCGGAGCCGCGTCTGGAACAACGCCTCCTTGGCGGCTTCTATCGCGTGCTCGGTGGCGGAGATGCGGATAGCTCTCTGCATCGCAGACGCCCGAATGACACCCTCGGCGCGCTCGCGTTCAAAGGAGGTGCGAGAGAGGAGGAGACCGACCTCCAGATCCTCGTCCTCATCATCCGAGGAGGACGATGAGGACGAGATCCGGGCGTCGGTGGCTGCCGCCGCCGTGGATCCGGATGGGATTTGACGGCTCAGAATGAACTCGCGACCGCAGTCGCCGGGGATCTCGCCCCAGTTGTAGGGGAGATCCGGGCTGCGCCTCAGAGGGTGGGAGGAGGAAGATGCTCCATCCCGACTTCCATCGGCGTCGGAGGGTTCGCCATCGATGGGTGAAGTAGGAGGAGAGCGTGTGCGGCTAGGGTTAGGAACTGGGAGAGTGAGACTGAGAGTGAGAGTGAGATACAGTACTGGAGTGGGAGATATTAATACCGGCACCGCTTAACGTGCCTTCACATGGGAAACCGAGATAGACCGATCTCTGTTTCTGATGTGGCAATATCAGCAACGGAGATATTCTTTCCTCCGTTGCCTATATATGAGCAACGGAGATCTTTTTAGCCTCCGTTACCATTGTGTCGGGCCCATCGACCGACTAGCGCGCGCGCACTCGCGGAGCTCATTTTTTTCGTCGCCTAACTCTTGCCGTTGCCATAGAGGGGTATCCGATGTGTCGTTCTGTACTAGTGGGCCGACGTGGGTGGTTGTGGCATCACCGCTTGTCCCATGTCAATATGAGTGTCGGGGGGCTACCCCGGGTAGGGTCACGGTGTGGTAAAAGCTATGCCCAGATGTGGGCCAAGTTACAGTAAAAGCCGACATGCCTAGACTTCAGAGTGTGGTGTAGGTGCTAACCGACATAGGCATACCGAGATAACCCGGGCCAGAAGGGACCGAGGTACCATGCTGGTGCCAACCGGCATATGTCGACCAAGATAAAGGATCCGAGACATCTAACCGACATATGTATGTCGGTAACTTGTGTGTTTTTTTATGTGCAGGGAAGGTTATTCAGGAAAGGGAATCCGACATATCCATGCCGGGTTATCCTTATGTCGGACAGAAGTCAGCGCTGCTGTCACATCCCGTCTGGCACGGGAGCGCGGCATGCGGTGCGGCGCATGTCTGAGGTGACTGAGCTTACCTCTGCTGACCAAGGAGCAGGAGAAGGACACCGCTGACCTCGGTGTACCTGGAGCAGAGATATGGGACAGGACATGGGCAAGCCACGTCCTGTCCACTGTGCAGAGACAATCATGACGCGCAGGCGTGCGCGTCTGCAGTGCCGGTACGGAGATGTGACCGTTGCAAGTGGAGGGGTATTCCGGTAACTCGGTTTAGCCTCTATATATGGCCTCACCCCCTCCTGCGTGAGGGACGATGCCCTGAGATACATTTCCCCCCATAGCTTCATCTTCTTCCTTGTGTTTATCCCCATTGCTGGGATCATACAGCTCAAGGAGCAACCTTGTATTTGTGATACCTCGGTATAGAGAGAGAGGCAGGCAGGAGTAGGGGCTTTACCTCCTCACGAGGGCCCTGAACCTGGGTAGATCTTGGTGTGCTTGTGTGTTCTTCGTGTGTGCTTCTTAGCGCGCTAGCCCTCTCCCGGATCCACCAGCGTCCATCGGCCCCACACTTTAGCCATCCTATGGCATCTGCCGTGATACCACCACGACAGTTGGCGCCCACCGTGGGGCCAGCAGCGGCGCTGGCTGGTGTGACATTCCGGACGGGTTCCATCATCGACTCCGGCGAGCGCGTCGTTGTGGGCTCATCTGCAAGCTCGGCTCGCTGAACTTCATCAGCGACAACGCTGGATGCTTCGGCAGCAGGCCGTTCCCGACGAACGGCTGCCTCATCAGCTTCGGCACCTTCGTGACCTACGTCGCCACCGAGGTTGTCTGCAAGTACCCCGAGCAGGTGCTTGTGGCCGAGGATCCTCCTGCTGTCTGTGCGGCTCGCGGCCGGCGTAGCGCTCGCCCCGGGAGCTGCGCAGAGGTCATGGTGACCGGCACTGCGGTGATGCCGGTAAAGGAGAACCCGGCAAAGGAGATGCCGGTAATCCTGCCCCCAAGGTCACCAGATCGGCGAAAGTGCCGCTGGAGAGGAGGGAAAACCTCCGAGACCAGGCCGGTACATCCAATGTACCGTTAGGCCAGCTCATCTCGAGGAGATAATCGAGAAACTGGCTGTGCCGGTAGCTGCCGGTACAGATGCTGCCCAATCGGAGGCAGAGTTGGAGGCACGGCGTCAGAGCTTGCTTCAGGAGGCTCTGGAGATGGCCGAGGTGAGGAGAGAGTTCGGGATAACTGTCCGTGAGTATAACCAAGCACATGGTTTTACCCCGGTAGCTGCTCGCCCTAGTCGAGTAGAGGATGTGCGCAAGAGGGGTAAAAACCTCAATGCCGAGATTGCTAGAGATGGTAGATCTAGCTCCAGCAAAACTCCTAGTAACTTATCGGTCGAAAAACCGAAGTATAGTTCCCCTGCTAAGACTCTTAGAGCTGCCGAGGCAGCAAGAGCCGAGTTGTCAGGCTTATCCGGAGAAGCTCTCCGTAGGCAGCAAGACCGAGTTAATGAGTTGGTAGCTGTGGCTACCCGGCAGAATGAGGCCTATCGCAAGGCCAACACAGTTGCAGGTGGGTCCGAGATTGTTCACTCGGCTAGGGGAGCCAGTGGATCTAAGGGGCAAGCTTCATCACCCATGTCGGTGGAGATCGTGACCGGAGTGTAAACTCCGGTAAGAGCAAACAGATACAGGTGTATGATCCGGCGTGTGCCGGAAAACAGGTAGTTGGGCGAGGTAGTGCCGGCCGGGGTAGAAGCAATCCCGGTCCGGGCGGTCCAGGTGCCGGGTAGTTAACTCGGCTGGCCGAGGTTATCCACCTCGGTATCCGACACAAAATCTCGCCCAGCAGCAGCAAAATGTCGAGCATGTCCAGCAGCCACAAGTGTTGACAGGTGGCTAACCGTTATGATGATGGTTACTCGGCTATGGAGAAAGCCGGGTATCCGAGATATGAAGGTGCACTGGGATCTCGGTTGGGACCTCGCCAGTTGTCACCAAATGATGCACGCTACAAGTTGGACAGGATTTATATGTCCGAGATGCTGGAAGAGCAAGGTCCACCTGGCCCGCATGTTTTGGACCTCGGATCATGAGGGAGCCACCGGTGCGGCACTTTCAGTTGAACCGAGGTGCAAAACATATGACGGCAGTACTAAGCCGGAGGACTGGCTGACAGATTATGTGTCGGCAGTGCATATCGCGGGAGGAAACCGCCGATGGGCGGTGAGGTATATCCCGCAGATGTTGGAAGGGCCAGCCCGGATTTGGCTGAACAACCTGCGAGAGGGCAGCGTTGATTGCTGGCTGGACTTTGAAGAAGCATTTGTTAGCAACTTCTCCAGCACATACAAGAGACCGAATCGTCCTCAGCAGCTTGCGATGTGCAAGCAGAGGGATAATGAAACTGACCGGGATTACTTAACCCGGTGGAGTACTATTCGCAATTCCTGTGAAGGAGTTGTGGAGGCGCAGGCCATATCTTGGTTTGCCCAGGGGTGCCGACACGGCTCCATGCTCTGGCAGAAGTTGCAGAGGGAAATGCCGGCCACCTGGCCGAGACAATCCGGATTGCGGATAGCTATGCACTGGGTGATCCGATGCAACCCTTGCTGAACTCGGGAGCCGAGTAGAAGATACCCGGTGAATAACAGACCCGGGCCAGTCAGGCAGAACGATCGCCAGGACTTCGGAAAAGAGGAGAGAGCCGGATTACCGGTATGGCTCAAACCAGGTTGCAGCGGTAAACCAAGACCAGCCAGATGCCGGCAATAGCCAGCGTCCGAAGTTCAATGGCCCAGCATGGGGCCAGAATCAAGAAGGGAAGAGGCCATGGGGTGACCAGAAGCAGTCCTTAACTTATGAGGCTATGTTGGATGGGCCTTGCAGTTTCCACACCCAAGACATCGCAGGCCTGCAAACCATACAACTCGGCAGTGCAGCTGGTATCAGCGCACAAGGGGGAAGGAGCCAGAGCCGGAGGAAATCAGTGGGGGCACCTCAGAGAATTCCGCCGAGGCAAAACTTGCCGCTTACCGGAGCAAATGCTATCCCGGTGATTCCGCCAGTTCCGAGGCAAGCAGATCCGAAACCTGTGAATCAGGTGAATGTCGGAGGGAACAACAACAACACTGGTCCCAGCAGGCAGGGAGAGTATCCCCAGGGAGATTACAGAGAAGCTCATCAGAGCTATGTGGTCTTTGTGACCGAGCCAACTGACAAGAAGAGCTTGCATCGGCGTGCACTGGAGGTGAACGCAGTTATGCCGGCAGTGCCGAAGTATTTGCACTGGTCCGAGCAAGAAATCACTTGGAGCAGAAGGGATCATCCCCGAGTTATGCCAACTCCGGGAGGTTATGCATTGGTGGTGGACCGACATTCTTTGGACCCACCATCAATGTTCGGTTCACCCGAGTTCTCATTGATAATGGGAGTGCTATCAATATCATGTACCGAGACACCATGGTGAAGATGGGTATCTCGGCAAATATGCTGCAGCCGAGTTCTACAACCTTTCATGGTATAGTGCCGGTGTTTCATGTGCACCTATGGGCAAAATTTGGGTTGATGTGTTGTTTGGCACCAAGGAGAACTGCCGAACTGAGAGCATCCAGTTTGAGGTAGTGGACCTCGAAAGTCCATACCATGCTTTACTCGGTAGGCCTGCGCTGTCCAAGTTCATGATATCCACCCATGTGGGTTACCTCAAGATGAAAATGCCGGGTCCTAATGGCATCATCACTATCTCGGGTGATTACAAGCGTGCACTGGAGTGTGCCTCGGCTGGATCGTGCTTAGCCGAGTCACTGATTATCGCTGCAGAGAAGAAGAAGATCCATGAAGTGGTGGCATTGGCTCAGTCCCGCAACTCGGCATGCCGGGTATGGCTAACCCGGAGCAGAATGCAAATTTCGAGGTGCCCAAGGAGACCAAGAAGATCAATGTTGACCCGGCATGTCCGGACCACAACGTCATCATTGGTACCGGGTTAACGAGAAATAGGAAGGCGAGCTCAGTCACTTCCTCCGTGAGAACCGGGATATCTTTGCATGGTCAAATCAGGACCTGCCAGGTGTTCCGAGGGAGTTGGCTGAGCACTCTTTGTTCGTCAGACCGGATATGAAACCGGTGAAGCAACCTATGCGACGTCTCTCGGATGAGAGGAGAAAGGTGATAGGTGATGAACTGGCCAGATTACTTGCATCTGGTTTCATCATGGAGGTGCTGCACCCGGACTGGTTGTCTAACCCGGTCCTGGTGGAAAAGAAAAAAGATGACCCGAACGTGGCCATTGTGTGGCGTATGTGTATTGATTACACAAACTTGAACAAGGCATGTCCTAAGGATCCATTCCCGCTGCCTCGGATTGATCAAGTGATCGATTCCACAGCCGGGTGTGAGCTGTTATCCTTTGTAGATGCGTATTCTGGTTTTCACCAGATACCACTGAACCCTGCTGATCAAATGAAAACTGCTTTTATCACCCCGTATGGGGCTTATTGCTATCGTGTCATGACATTTGGTTTGAGAAATGCTGGTGCCACTTACCAGAGATGTATGCAAAAATGCTTGCATGATCAAATAGGAAAAAATGTGCAGGTGTATGTCGATGACATTGTCATCAAGTCTAAGGAGAAATCCACTCTGATTGATGATCTCCGAGAAACATTTGAGAATCTAAGGAAATTCCGGATAAAACTTAACCCGGACAAATGTACCTTCGGTGTGCCGGCAGGCAAGTTACTCGGTTTCCTCGTGTCAGCCGAGGTATCGAGGTGAACCCGACAAAAATCCGTGCTATTGAAAGCATGAGGTTACCGACATGTCTCAAAGAAATTCACCGGATGTTTGGCATCCTTAAGTCGGTTTGTTAGCAGGTTGGGAGAAAAGGCATTGCCTTTGTATCAACTCATGAAGAAAACAACCCACTTCGTGTGGACCCCGCAAGCAGATGCGGCGTTCACCGAGTTAAAAAAGATGTTGGCAACTGCGCCGATACTGGCCTCACCATTACCCAAAGAGCCGATGTTGCTCTACATTGCAGCCACAAACCGGGTTGTGAGTGTCGTATTGGTAGTGGAGCGAGAAGAGATGGCAAAACTGTGCAAAGGCCGTATATTACCTGAGCGAGGTGATCTCGTTGTCCAAGCAGAACTACCCTCACTACCAGAAGATGACATATGGTGTCTATCTGGCTGCTAAGAAGTTGAAACATTACTTCCAAGAGCATTCAATCACTGTGGTATGTGAGGCTCCTATCTCGGAGATCATTGGGTGTAAAGATGCAACTGGCCGAGTAGCCAAGTGGGCTATCGAGGTGTCCCCTTACACTCCTCACTATGAAAGAAGAGATGCCATTAAATCTCAGGCACTGCCGGATTTCTTGGTGGATTGGGCTGAAATGCAATATGAGCCACCATTGCCTGACTCCAATTACTGGAGAATGCACTTTGATGGTTCAAGGACAAAAATTGGTTTAGGTGCCGGGGTAGTCCTTACCTCGCCAAAGCATGATCAGCTGAGATATGTGTTGCAGATTCATTTTGCGGCATCTAACAATGTGGCCGAGTATGAGGCACTTGTTCATGGGCTAAATGTGGCCAAAGAAATTGGTATTCGCCGGATAGAATGTTTCGGAGACTCGGATTGGTGGTGCAGCAAGTCTCGGGAAATTGGGATGCTTTAGACGCCAACATGGCGTTGTATCGGTTTCATGTCCAGAAGATCTCGGGGTTCTTTGAAGGTTGCGAGCTCACGCATATACCTCGGGCTGAAAATGAAGCCGCCGATGTACTGTCCAAGCTAGGTTCATCCCGGGATCCAATTCCACCCGGCATAGCCTTGGAGCATTGAGGAAGCCATCAATCAAACCATCGCCGAGTCCGAGTCAATCTTTATCCCGGCGAAACCGGAGTCTGGTGCTGTTCCCATGGACGTCGATGTCGGATGCATTTGGGAGAACCCGGGGACTGCTTGGCAGAACCCGGGGACTGGTTACTCATCTCGGAAGAAGCAATGTCGGTTGATCTCATGGAGGTGGATGATCGGTCTTTCCTGTGCGTCCTGTGCCGGAGTGGGCACAACCAATAATGGCATTTATGATGGACGGGAGTTTGCCAAGTAATGAAGTTGAAGCTAGGCAAGTGCAAAGAAGATCCAAGGCATACACCATCATCAACCAGGAGTTATACAAGAGAAGTGTGACCGAGGTACTGCAGCGCTGTGTCGAGCCGCAGGAAGGGCAAGATGCTCCTGGAGATTCATCAGGGAGAGTGTGGTCATCATGCTTCATCAAGAGCCTTGGTGGCTAAGGTATTCCGGCATGGGTTTTATTGGCCCAGTGCTTTGAACCAGGCAGAAGATATCGTCCGAAAGTGTGAGGGATGTCAGAGGTTTGCTAAAAAGATCCACCTGCCAGCCTCGGCACTCAAGACAATTCCAATCACTTGGCCCTTTGCAGTTTGGTGCTGGATATGGTGGGAGAGTTCAGGCCAGCCCGAGGTAACATGACTCATATGCTGGTGATGGTGGACAAGTTCACCAAATGGATCGAGGTAAAGCCAATCCGGAAGTGTGATGGTCACACAGCTGTGACCTTTTTGAAGGACATCATTTTGAGATATGGTTACCCCCATAGCATTATCTCGGATAATGGCACAAACTTTGCTGTGGGAGAGTTTGCTCGGTTCTGTGCGGAAAAAGAATTCGGTTGGACATAGCCTCGGTGGCACACCCTGAGGCAAATGGGCAAGTGGAAAGAGCAAATGCATTGGTGTTAGCCGGTATCAAAGCCCGGTTGATTGAACCACTGTTGCGAACTCCGGGATGTTGGATAGAGGAGATACCAGCAGTGCTGTGGGGTCTAAGGACCACACCAAATCGTTCAACTGGCTATACGCCATTTTTTCTGGTCTATGGAGCAGAAGCGGTCCTGCCGACCGACATGGAATATGACTCGCCGAGAGTGGCGCTGTACACTGAAACCGAGGCAAAAGAAGCTCGGGAAAATGATGTTGATTTGCTCGAAGAAGCACGAGAACTGACCTTATCTCGGTCAGCTATATATCAGCAAAATCTCCGACGCTATCATAGCCGGAAGATCAGCCCTCGGGTTTCCGAGAGGGAGATTTGGTGTTGAGGCTAGTGCAACGCAAAGCAGGCCGACACAAGTTGTCACCTCCATGGGAGGGACCATTCATTGTGAGCAAGGCTCTGCACAATGATTCATACTATCTTATAGATGCGCAGGCACCGAGGAAAAATGTGATGGACAAATCCGGAGAGGAGACCAAAAGACCCTGGAATGTAGCTCTACTCCGCCCTTTTACTCATAAGGGCGCAATGTATGTATCTCGGTTTTCCTTTGAATAAAATGCCGGCACTCCGAAAAGAAACTCGGGGACTGCCTTTGTCTATATGCTTGTGTTTTATCTCGGTTTTTTCTGTGTTGTTCATATGTCGGATGATTTTGAGACCTCGTTTCAAAGTTCAAGTAATGTATGCTATTTTGTTGTGATCTTGTGACTCGACTGACGAACGCCGAAATGGCAGTCAAGAGCAGAGGTTATGGTATATGGTAAACATGAAAATGGACTCGGGGACTCGGTCCTAAAAAGATCCGACATATGTCGTTTACTAACCCGGTTTTTTCTTTTCCTTGTGTCGGATGACTCTAAACCTTACCTCAAAATTTACAAGTATTGTGTGCTATAATGATTGATCTTGTGACTCGACTGTCGAACGCCTAAATGGTAGACAAGAGCAAAGATTACTAAGTATAGTAAACAAGAAAGTAAACTCGGGGACTTGGTGCAAAGTGATCCGGCATTGAGCCTGTCTTGTTGAAACTAATATGATAAGAGTAGCACGGATAAAAGTAGCACTGCGAGATACTTAAAAGTATATTTACATCTGCACCCGGCATTCCGGGGATTTAATGGTTCAGTTTTGATAAGCTTAGGCAGCTGCCTCGGAGGAGCTCGGAGCAGTTGGAGCGGTGCGAGGCTCAGGAGCAGTCTCGGCGGCAGAAGAAGCTTCAGTTGTTGGAGCAACCTCGGGTGTTGGAGTGGCTGCCGAGGCACCGCAGTGTCGGATACCGGCTTCTCAGAAGTGTCGGTCGCGGTCGACTTGGCAGTGTCGGTCGCAGCCGGCTTGGCAATGTCGGTTGCTCCAGCAGCAGAAGTGTCGGTTGCTCCGGCAGCAGAAGTCTCGGTTGCTCCGGCAGCAGCAGTCTCGGTCGCTCCGGCAGTGGCAGTGTCGGGAGCTTCGGCCTCGATCTCCTCATCAACATCTTCCTCGTCTTCACCCTCTTCATCATCCTGGTCATCTTCTTCGTCATCCGAGTAGGCGGGACCGGAATGAAGTGTCGGGTGGGAGCATAGCTGGCCATGAAGGTGGCTGCTCCTTGCGGCTCGCGATGAGTGTCGGATCTGAGGTCCATTTGGAGCCTTGGCGCAGGGAGCGCACGGCATTGAGGTTGATGGTCTCATACCAGGAGAGCACAAAGGTCAATGCTTGATCAGCTCCGGCACGAGCTGCAGAGGATCTCCACTCTCGGACCCTGGCCTCGGCCCCGACAGACACTTGGACAATTCTTCAATGCTAGCCGGAGTCTGAGATCCTGGCCATAAGGCTCGGTAAGCTTGATGCCAGCATCAAGAAGATCCAGGCCAATGGCCTTCAGAGGAGAGATGCGAGCATTCAGAGCAGTCAGGTGATCTTCAATATCCCATTCCTCCGGGATTGGGCCAGCCTCGGCTCTCTTTGCTCGTGCCTTGCGGACAGTGTTGAGTGCAGCAGCCTTGGAGTGGAGAAGTGATCTGAAGATAGAAAAGCTATCACCGAATTGAGTTATATACCGGCATATCTTAATGTCGGTACAAGCAATGGAAACAAAAAGAAAGGATAAAGAAACTTACTGTCCATCTCCTTGTTAAGCCGGGTGAGCTCGCGGAGCCAGATGTCGGATTTTGCCTTGAGGGCATCCAGTTCTCCTTGAGCCGAGGTAGCGCGAACCTCGGTCGCCTCGAGGGTTTCCTTGTGCTTTTGCGCAGCTTCCTCCCTTTGCATCAGGGCCTTCTCAATGCCGGTTTCTCGCCCTGGACCCGAGCAAGTTCCTCCTGGAGCCGAGACACTTCCTGTCGTTCCTTCTGGAGGGCAGTGGCGTGCGCGGTTCCTTGTTCTTCAGCGTCTCCTGAAGTTGCTTGTGGGACCTCTTGAGTTTATTGTGGTCCAGAAGCAGCTTCTGAAACACTGTGGTCCGGGCGTTGGTGCAATCCTGAAAAGAGCAAAGGGTTAGTATGATTTTTTGAAGATTCATGCCGAGTAAAGCTGAATGTCGGATTTTTTGAAGATTCGTGCCGAGTAAAACTCGACAAGAATCTCGGGGACTGGATGTCGGATTTTTGAAGATCCTAATGTCGGATTTTTTGAAGATCTTGAATGTCGATTTTTTGAGACTAATAATGGAAATTTTGAAGATTCGCGCCGAGTGATCTTTACTCGGGCGAGCGAGGTCACTCAACCCGAATCTCGGGGACTGGGGATTATATATGTTTATCATCTTTGCAAAGGAAAGAAAAGTCTGGCTGAGGAAAAAATACCTCGGCAAGCTTGCTGGCTCGAAGGGTCGAGAGTTGCAAGTTGTGCATGGCCTGAGCAAGCGCACTGGGTCCAGCTGGATGTTGGGTGACCGGGTTCGCAGAGGAGACCTCGCTAGTGTCGGCGGCATTCCAGTCCATGGTACTGCTTCTCCGAGCCTAAGCTATGTCCGCTTTGAGTTCGGAGCTGAGGAAAAACCCAGCTGCTAGTGGTAACTCGGGAGACGGAGGTGGTGAGAGCTTGGTGCTCCGGTGTAGTGGTTGGAGTCAACACCACTTGTTTCTCCGGGTTGACAACTTGTTTCCCGGTGGCCACTTGGCTCTGTGCCGGCTTGGCTAGTGGAGTAGCTTTCCGAATTGCTAACTCGGTGGACTTTGTGGTGGACTTGGCCGTGGCGGCTGCTTTTGTTGCTGCTGTTGCTGTTGAGGTTGCTCTGTCCTTGCTGCTGTTCCTGTTGCTGTTGCTGTTGTTGTTGTTGTTGTTGTGGTTGCTGTGGTTGCGGCTGTTGTTGTTGTGGTGGTGGTTGCTGTGCGCCCGAGGTCACCAAAGTGTCGGCCCGCGTATGTCGGAGTCCGCGGTGGGGGCACCGGAGCCAACATCTTCATCGAGGACCACGACCTCGGGAATGACGGATGAAGTGGCGGGTACCCCGGAATCACGTGACCGAGGTTCGCTGTGCTCGGAAGGGGCGAGCGCATGGAGGACGCACTCTGGTTAATCTCAAGGGACACTGCATCAAGCAAGAAAAAGTGTTATGTCGGAGAAAGATTATCCCGGGAGAAGGAAAAAAGGAAGTGAGCATGTGTCGGCAAAGAGTATCTTACCCTTGAGTAACTGGCGGTGTTTCTTGGCCTTCTTCGGCTTAACCGCTACTCTCTTCTGTCGCTTCGCCTTCGGAGCTGCTGGATCTGAGGATGTGGAGGTCCCGGTATTCGAGGTACCGGTCTCTGCACGCTTGCGAGATCCCACTTGTTTGCCCGAGGTAGCAGGGCGTGCACTCGGAGCAGAGCCACCCGGGTTAGCTGATGCCGAGGCTGGGTGAGCATATGTGATGGGACGAGCATCAATTATCTCTACATTTCGCAATCATCGTCGTCCGACCAATCTCGGATGGAGGCTCGGGCTCGAGGCTTACCCGAGGTAGGGGCGCCAGCAGCCAGAATCGATAGCTGATCCTCATCATCCGGGTCTTATACCTCGGCGACGGCCGGAGCAGGGATATCTTGCCCCATTTGGTGGAGGGATCCTCTCCATCTTCAGTCTTTTGCCGGGTAAACCTCTGCAAGCCAGAAGCAGTAAAACCGAGTTACTTTATGAGCAGATTATGGGGCCGGCATAAGAGTTATCTCGGTAGAAAAAAGTGTGTCGGTGTAAGTTGCAAGGTTACTTACTTGCTCCGGAAGCTGAGTTCTGTTATGAGGTTCTAGACCCCATTCCCATTCCTCGGTCATCGTCGTGCGGGCAATTGCCTTGACACGTCTTCTGACCTCGGCTTTGTTTAGCTCGTGGGTGCTGATCCGAGTTGGATCATACTTGCCACTCATGTGGCAAATCTTGTGAATTCGGTCTTGAAGGGGGAAACTCGGCGGCTGACGAAGGTCCTTAGGAGATCATCGCTCGTTAAGCCTGCCCCCACAAGCTCCTCGACGACCTTGTGAATCTAGTTGATCTCGAGGTTCAGGTCCCTCGGGTTGAGGGACCAGTTAAACTGTTCAGAGGGGGTGGCGATGTTGAATATCGGCAGGTTCAATAGATCGACATTGTCTGGGCTGTCTGGGTTCTTCACGTAGAAGAATGTGCGCTGCCATTTCCGGCATGACTCCAGGCCTTGAATCCGAGGCAAGATGGAACCTCTCCGAGGTATGATGGTAGCAGCTCCGCACGGGGTCATCTCCTTGGGGAAGTTCTTGTTCTCCGGATCCGGGACACTTTGCTTCCGGAGTTGGAAGTACTTGGCCCAGAGTTCGACAGTGGGCCAGAGTCCAAGGTATCCCTCGGAGAAAGAAACGCACGCAGAGAGCGTGGTAATGGCATTGGCTAGAAGATGATGAGGTTGAAACCGGAACCGATCCAAGAAAGATCGGAAGAACTCGCTCACCAGGAGTCCAAAGCCGCTCTCGAAATGCGCGATGAAGACCACGCGTTCACCGGATTTCAGATTCAGCTCGGCCTCTGTGCCGGGAACCCAGCATATCACTTGTGCCGGATTCGCTTGGTCCAGACTAGCCAGTCTATCTCGGCCTGAGTTACGTCGGAACCTTCCCACCCGACGCGCTCACCCTCTTCGACGACATCCTCGGCAGGCTCCAGGGTATGGCTGGACGACATCTCGGAAGGGATCTGCAAAAGAGGCACAAGTTGAACCGAGATAAGTATCTCGGAATATTTGGGCAACAGAGGAAAGTGCATAAGTGGCGGGAAACACAAATCTGTGGCTAAGTGTTCGGCGGAAAGATCTACGAGAAAGATAAATAGCAGATAAATGCAAGAATATGTGAGTTGAAACTTAGGAAGATCTGAGGAAGAACTATTGCAAAGATGATGAGAAACGCAATGAAGAGAATCTAGATGGGATCTAAGCAAAGGAATTTAAGAGCATCTACAGAGGGGATGAACAAATTCATCGGAGAAAAGGAACGTGTTCATCGGAGAGGGTGTACACGTTCATCGGCAATGTCAAGGGCAAGAAACTTACCGGAGTTGCGGTGGTGATGCAAGGTGAGGAAGAGCAGGGCGTGCTGGAGTTGAGCGCGTCTGGTGGTGGCGCGAGGTGCTCTGGTGGATGGTGGCTCGTGAGATCCGGCGTCGTGTGGTGGCGGAGCTCACTGCGCGGCGGCGGCGATGTCGCTGGAGAGAGAGAAAGGAGAAGAGGGATGCGAAGAAGACGATGAGAGGTGCCCGCTCCCCTATTTATGGGCACGGGGCACGTGCAGTTACCATTTTTACCACGTGCGGTTCCCGTAACGGGCGCGCGGATTAACCGCGCACGATCTACGCGGTTGCGGTATTTGCGGCCGCACGATCAGCCACATCATGGGCCACAGGGTGGTAACCGCCTGCGGCGCGATCGTGTGCGGTTACTGGCGCGGGAATCGAGGAGGCACGCCACGGTCAAACGCACTCGAGTGCTTTTGCGACGTGACAGCTCATGACGTATGCGGCGTGCGTGCAGAGACATGTCTGTCCGCGCGCAGGAACCGAGGCAGCACACAGCGTCTCTCTGCCACGTGCTGAGGAGAGATCTTTGGAGAGATTGTGGGAATCTTTTTGTGTCGGAGAGACCGACACAAGGGCAGATCTCGAAGGTTGTGGAAAGTTTGGTCCTTGAAGCTTGAGATGAACCGGCATGAGAATGTCGGATGTTTGATCAGGATAAAACAATTGCCTTGTGGCGGAGCAACCGGCATAAGGGCATATGGCGAATCAGTTGGAGGTTTTATCCTGATACTGGAGATGTACCGACATGGTTATGTCGGATGGTTGGGTTAAGTTGAGTTGGTCGTGAAAGCTTGACTTGCTCTTTCAGCGGAGTTCTTGTGTCAGAGAAACCGACACAGGGGCAAAGGTCGGAATCAGTTGGAGAGGTTATTAGTGGCTTTACGGTTGAACCGACATGGTTGTGTCGGATGCTTGGTATGGATGTTTCGGTTGATTAAACCTACTGTGGCCCTTCATCCAAGGCTGCAGAACCGCACCAGCTTCGGGGACTAATGCCGGGGCTACCCCCGGGTAGGGCCACGGTGTGGTAAAAGCTATGCCCAGGTGTGGGCCAAGTTACAGTAAAGCCGACATGCCTGGACTTCAGAGTGTGTGTAGGTGCTAACCGACATAGGCATACTGAGATAACCCGGGCCAGAAGGGACCGAGGTACCATGCTGGTGCCAACCGGCATATGTCGACCGAGATAAAGGATCCGTCATAACCGACATATGTATGTCGGTAACTTGTGTGTTTTCTTATGTGCAGGGAAGGTTATTCAGGAAAGGGAATCCGGCATATCCATGCCGGGTTATCCTTATGTCGGACAGAAGTCAGCGCTGCTGTCACATCCCGTCTGGCACGGGAGCGCGGCATGCGGTGCGGCGCATGTCTGAGGTGACTGAGCTTACCTCTGCTGACCAAGGAGCAGGAGAAGGACACCGCTGACCTCGGCTGTACCTGGGAGCAGAGATATGGGACAGGACATGGGCAAGCCACGTCCTGTCCACTGTGCAGAGACAATCATGACGCGCAGGCGTGCGCGTCTGCAGTACCGGTACGGAGATGTGACCGTTGCAAGTGGAGGGTATTCCTGTAAATCGGTTTAGCCTATATATATGGCCTCACCCCCTCCTGCGTGAGGGACGATGCCCTGAGATACATTTTCCCCCCATAGCTTCATCTTCTTCCTTGTGTTTATCCCCATTGCTGGGATCATACAGCTCAAGGAGCAACCTTGTATTTGTGATACCTCGGTATAGAGAGAGAGGCAGGCAGGAGTAGGGGCTTTACCTCCTCACGAGGGCCCTGAACCTGGGTAGATCTTGGTGTGCTTGTGTGTTCTTCGTGTGTGCTTCTTAGCGCGCTAGCCCTCTCCCGGATCCACCAGCATCCATCGGCCCCACACTTTAGCCATCCTATGGCATCTGCTGTGATACCACCACGACAATGAGAACTTTGCAAAGTCTTCACAAGGGTGGCCACATTCTTGGACTAAAAGAGAATGTTTCTTTTTCTAGAGATCGTCTTTGTAGGGCTTGTGTTGAAGGAAAGATGCATGATTCTCCCCACCCAAGCAAGACCATCATTTCATCAACAAGGATATTGGAACTTCTTCATGTTGATCTCTTTGGTGTCGTGCCTCAACCTAGTCTTGGTAGGAAGAAGTATTGTTTTGTGATTGTTGATGACTATTCAAGATTCACATGAGTTTATTTCTTCAAGTCGAAGAGTGAGACCCAACAAGCCGTCATCGACTTCTCCAATGAAGTTCAACGTCAACACAATGTCCCTATATTGGCCATTAGAAGTGGCAATGGCTCCGAGTTCTAGAACTACACCCTAAATGAGTTTCTTAGTGAAGAGGGAATTCATCATCAATATTCCGCTGCGTATACCCCTCAACAAAATGGTGTAGCCGAGAGGAAGAACCGGACCCTTATGGATATGGCAAGGTCTATGTTGGCGGAGTTCAAGACCCCACTTTTCTTGTGGGCTTAGGCCATCTCCACGGCATGTCACTCATCTAACCGGCTCTACTTCCGCACGGGAAAGAAGTTCACTCTATATGAAATGCTTATCGGCAACAAGCCCAATATTTCCTACTACCGAGTGTTCAGTTGTAAGTGTTTCTATAAGATCAAAGGTTATCGTTTATCTAAATTTGAGTATAAGGCTTTAGAGGGTACTTTTGTTGGTTACGGTGCCAAATCCCACACTTATAGAATCTACGACAAGTCCTTCGGATCGTTGTAGAATCTTGTAGTGTGGAGTTCGATGAGAATGATGGCTCCCAAGTGGCGCAATTTCATGTTCGTGATGTAGATGATGAGGAACCTCAAGATGCAATAAGGTGAATGGGCGTGGGATTCTTTCGCCCAATCGAGATTCACCATGAGGCACCTCAAGAAGGACCAAGCTCTACCCATGTGGAGCATACATCATCACAAGTGGAATCCGCACCATCCGGTGGAGCAAATGATGCACCTAGCCCAGAACAAGTTCAAGACCCTCCTCAAGTTGATCAAGTTGCTACGCAAGAACCAAGTTCTCCAATTATTGATGCTAGCAATGATCAAGACCAAGGTTCATCCTCTCCTTCTAGTGATGAAGGTGTGCACATTGAAGACCGAGGTCATCATTCCGGTCAAGATGGGGACACAAATGATCAAGATGATCAAGAGATACCTCCTAGCTCTGTGAGGATATCGACACCCATCGTCATGCAAGAAATGTCAACACCATGGAAAGAATACAACACTTGTTGGAAAATATTATTGGTGATGTGGGGACCCCGGACTAGCTGTCCGAAATACCCGATTATGCTTAAAACAACGATCCCGTGATCAGTCTGTCGTTGCACATAATCCGAATTGGATACCAAAGTTTACATCCATTACAGTACCGAATAAAAGTCTTACATAAATGGTCATTTAGACCAAGTTCTTACATAGGTGCCTTCATGGGCCAAACCAAAATATATCAGCGGAAGCTACGGCGTAGTAGACATCATATTCTAACGATGACAACCCGACAGGCAGCTGACTTGTGGAGATCCTTAGTTGGCGTAGAAGTCGCCATATTCCTGCTCTGCGTAGTGTTCCTCCTCGTAGTCTGGCTAGGACAATAGCCAGGGACGAAACCAATATGAGTACATTTGAATGTACTCGCAAACTATCCCAACATGAGTATGCACCAGTTTTATTTTAGTTGACAACTTTTCTGATTTAAAACATCTCTATATCTTTATTGAAAAAGGTAAGAAGAGCTTTATAACTATCTTTAAAGAAGTCACCTTTTTCATCTGTTTTTCCAAAACTTCTCCTCTTTCCGACCATAGCCCGTCATGGTCCACTTTCATCCAACCACCTCATACCGATCCGTTGGTATAGGTGTAGGAAACATTCTCCACTCCATTTTTCTTTTAAAAACTCAAAGCCTTTTTAAAACTTGCACAAGGTCTTAGGACAGTCTCCCAATTGTCCATATCCGAGGACTCGGCTATTCGAATAGTTTTTAACACTCTGCAGAGGTAGCACGCTTTTAACCCACATCCATCCGGCAACTCATCGTGTCTGCCACGTCTCGCCATACCAGGTGTATGCGAAGTAAGCCGCCGGCCATAGCCTCTTATTTGCTCATGCTAGTATAGGATCCTTCCCATATGACACTTTCCATCAACACCCAGTCCAGTTTCCCGTCAGAAACCCTAAGTGTGAGGACTCATAGTTTTGTCCGGCGGTTTATGGTGGAACCTTCTATCCTCCCCACCAACTTGTGTGAGGACCCGGGTCAGGGGGTAGATCCTCGGACCATCCCCTCATGCATAACGGAGTCATCTCCGTCGATGAGGTATCCCATACTAATAAGAGCAAACTACATGACTACGCCTTTTCCCATATGTGGTAAATGTGGTCGCACAGGGTAGGATTGGTTTCCATAGTACTAGGACACTGTGCATTTTTCACAAACATCACCATTTTTCCACCTTTCCAACACAGCACCGACATCTCGTCGTTCCATAAACTCACAAGACATTTCAAAGGAGTTTTGAATAAACAACATTGTTTTCCCATCCTAAAGTTTTATATAAACTACGACATAGGGTGGCAAAATAATATCCATATATTTTTGAAATGGGTTTTGTAAATCTTGCTTTGAGAGTAAACATATTATGAAAGTAGATGCATATGTTGGTAGTGCAAGCTCAGAGAATAGCTTGCCTTGCTTGGCAAAGTGATCTTGCTCTTGTTCTTCAAATTCAGCAAACTCTCCTTCCTCGATATATCCGACAACGTTCTCGTCTAATTAACAAACAAACAATACAAACAATCACTAAGCTATACAAGCAATCACCTCAACATAACCATCATTAACATCACAATTGGCTACTGCACACATCAAACTACACAATTTGGTTTTTAAATAAATTGAATTAAACATTATTTAATTAAGTCCAAATTATGGCAGAAACTAGTTATTCATGTTTAATTCCACAACTTGAGTTCTGTTGGTCACAAAAATACAAATTAAAATTCTATGGAAAGCCACTGATGTGTAGAATACAACCCAATTTGAATTGGACCATTTGGAGTTACCAAACTCCCTACACATTGGATTGAATCCAGTAGCTTAATAATCAAGTTTTAGCTACCAATTAAATTATATTGTTCCAAAAATTAAACCCTTTTAGGGGTAACTAAACATGGATATATGTGAGCTAACAAAATTGGTCCTAACTCATTTGGATCAACCAATAAACATATTTGTCTGTTTTAGTCCAGAAGGGTTTATTTTAAAGTCAGCAATTAATATTGCTTAATTAATTCTACCAAAATTAGGGGAGCTAACACAAGGCAGTACTAAGCTAGCAAAATTGGTTTGGAATTATTTGGACTAGCAGAGTATCAGAAACAAACAAGTTTAGAATTTAAACCTTCTGTGGCATTTTCAATAATACTTTTTAACTATTTAATGAAATGACATGGACCAATTGTGTTGGTTAAACACTTTCATAAGCTTTCCAGAACAGTTGAGTTTGATTTATTTGGATTCCTAAATCTCGAGATATTGAATTTCAAAGTTGATGCCAGTACTGTTTTTTTCCAGAGAAAAAGAAATAGAAATTCCCTCTCTTCTGGATAATGTTGAGATTTCTGACTAGTGGGGCCTACTGGTCAGTGACTCAGCGTGGACGTGGATTTGATTAAAATACTGACGGGTGGGGTCAGGCCGTCAGTGGCTCAACTACAGCGAAGCGTTACGCGGCCGTTGGATCTGGATCCAACGGTCCAAGATCAAAGGCAACGGCGGCGACCAAAAACTGGCGGCGCCGCCGCGCCGGCGGCACGGTGATGATCGGAGACTCACCTAGAGGGCTCGGAAGATCGCGGAGACGACGCAGATCGACGGCGGAGGCTCGGGGAAGGCGATGGTGCGAGCTGTGCTTGCTGGGGAAGGCTGGTTCGTCGGCGGTGAGGTCGCGCACTTCGTCGGCGTCGGGCAGCAACTTCGGCGGAGCGTCGGGGTCGCGTCCGTGCACTAAAAAGAGGGAAAAAGCTCTCTGGTGAGTGCGGTGTCCACAAGGAAGAGCGTAGAGGGGTCAGAGGGAAGAATGGGGAGGTGTGGCGAGGCGGTGGTGCTCGACCTCAACGGCGGCGTCGGGCACGGCCGTGCACTGCCCTCTGGCGGTGCACAGAGCAAATTGGAGCGAGGGAAAGCTTGGGAGGGAGGTGTGGTGTTCCAGAGAGGCCTCGGGGTGCTTTTTATAGGGCCAGGGCGGTCCACGATGGTCGGGGTCTACGGCGGCGGCCATGGCGCGTCCACGGTGATCAATTCGGCGATTACACGGCGACGGTGCAGAGACTCGTGGTGGCTTGGGGCTTAACGGGGTCCGGCAAGCTTCTAGAGTCATCTAGAAGAACGGTGCGTGTCGGGGAGCTAAGGGGTGGACGAATTTTGCCGGCGCCGTCCAAGTGCTCTACGGCGGTCAGCGGGGAACCGCGGCGTAATGGCGACGGGAGGGGTGCCCGTTTTCTTCCCTGCGGGTGCAGAGAGGTGCAGGGGTGCAGAGGCGAGGGAGAGCGCGGCCAGGGGGGTCCTGGCGGCGAAGAAAACGGCGTCGACGGTGAAGGCGACACGGCGACGGTCGTCGGGTCTGAGGTCGATGACCTTTTTGCAGAAAACCCCTTCCTCCCTCTTTTCTTTTATTTTTCAGTTTTATTTCAATATCCAGAAGCTTTTCCTGGATTTATTTGAGGTACTTAAGTATTTTAGAAAATTCTGCAAATATTTGTGGGGCCTCCCCATAACATGTAGGAGCTCCACAAAATTTGGCATTGCCAAATAAAATGTTTGGCAACATTTTCTTTCATAGTACTTGTTTAAGGTAATTTGATTTATTTCTATTTGTTTTTATTTTAGAATTTTAAAACAAGTTCAAAAATAATATTTGAGAGGGGAAAGTGGTAGGAACAAAATGGGGAGTGTTTATAAACCCACTCCACTGAATTTTGTTTGAAACCATTTGAAATTCTCACTTGGAGAATTTGTGGAATACAAATGTCACTTTTGTTTTTCTTGCTTTATTTGCTATTTCAATTCTTTTCTTTTCTTCTTGCTTTTATTTAGAGCAAACAACAAACCACTAGCAAGAAGGAATAACACAAGCAACAAGAATTAAACCATACAAGCAACAATTTGCAAACAACACATAATAATTAACAAAAGTTTTTGTTGGCTCCCAATTTTGGAATATAATATTGATTAATAATTTTGGGATGTTACAATCCTTCCCCCCTTAGAATAAATCTCGTCCCGAGATTTGCTAGGCTTCGGTTTTAAGGAGGTCTGGGAATTCGCTTCTAAGATAATCTTCGCGTTCCCAAGTTGCTTCTTCTTCAGAGTGGTTAGTCCACTGGACTTTGTAAAACTTGATCGCACGTCTTCGGGTAACACGAACATCTTCTTCGAGAATTTTGAGGGGTCTCTCACGATAAGTCAGGTCTTGGTTCAGGTCGATGGAGAGGTGGTCGATGTTTTTGAAAACATCAGGCTGGTCAGGAACTTCAAGACACTTCCGGAGCAAGGAAATGTGGAAGACATCATGATAATCTCCTAACTCCTGGGGTAACTCCAGCTGATAGGATACTTCTCCTCGACGAGCAATGACCTTGAAGGGTCCAATATACCTTGGTGCTAACTTTCCTTTGACATGGAAACGCTGCATTCCCTTGAGGGGTGTCACTCGGAGATACACATAATCTCCGATACTGAAAGTGAGATCACGGCGCTTGGTGTCAGCGTAACTCTTCTGACGGGATTGGGCAGTTTTGAGACGTTCACGAATAAGCTGAACTTGCTCTTCAGCTTCTCGGAGGGTATCTGGTCCGAACAATTTGCTCTCTCCGGTATCGGACCAATTCAGAGGTGTACGACACTTCTTGCCGTAAAGGGCTTCAAAAGGGGCCATTTGCAGACTAGACTGATAACTGTTGTTGTACGAGAATTCTGCAAACGGAAGACAATCTTCCCACTTGGAACCATAGGATAGAACACATGCGCGAAGCATGTCCTCTAATATCTGGTTCACTCGCTCAGTCTGGCCATCGGTCTGGGGATGATAAGCTGTGCTAAAGGCTAACTTGGTTCCGAGGGCTTCATGAAGGGATTTCCAGAATCTTGAGGTGAATTGCGTGCCTCTATCAGATACAATCTTCTTAGGCACACCATGCAGGCTCACTATTCTGGAAATATACAGGTCTGCTAACTGAGCTCCGGTATGAGTGGTCTTGACAGGAACAAAGTGGGCAACCTTGGTCAGTCGATCAACGATGACCCAGATGGAATCATGGCCTCGGTTGGATCTTGGAAGTCCGGTAATAAAATCCATTCCAATCTCGTCCCACTTCCACTCGGGAATTTTCAAAGGTTGAAGCAATCCAGCGGGTCGCTGATGTTCAGCCTTGACTCGCTGACAGATATCACACTTGGCTACGAATGAACCAATCTCTCGCTTCATTCCATGCCACCAAAATCTTCCTCGAAGGTCTTGGTACATTTTGGTTCCGCCGGGGTGGATTGAATAAGGGGTCTCATGGGCCTCCTTCAGGATTAACTCCTTAAGTTCCGTGACATTGGGCACACAGATACGGTTATTGAATTTCAGCACTCCTTCAGCATCTTCGGTAAAACCGGGTGCTTTGCCGAGGGAAATTTTCTTCCTAATTCCCTCTATACTTTCATGACCTTTCTGGGCTTCTTTGATTTGATCCACCAGGGTTGGGGTTAACTCTAAATTGGCGAGATAACCATAGCTAACAAGCTCTAGTCCAAAATCTTTGAAGTCTTGGAACAAGGCTGGCTGTTCGGCTTGGATCAGGGCATTCAGGGTGCAAGGTTTGCGACTAAGGGCATCGGCAACTACATTAGCCTTTCCGGGGTGATAATGGATTCCAATATCATAATCCTTGATTAATTCCATCCATCTCCTCTGTCGCAGGTTCAGATCTTTCTGGGTGAAAATATACTTCAAGCTTTTGTGATCTGTATAGACCTCGCAGCGATGTCCCGCAAGATAGGGACGCCACTTCTTAAGAGCAAAGACCACAGCAGCTAACTCCAAGTCATGGGTTGGGTAATTCTCTTCATGCGGTCGCAACTGCCGGGACAGGTACGACACAACTTTGCCTTCTTGCATCAGAACGCAACCAAGTCCGAGGCGTGATGCATCGCAATACACGTCGAAACTCTGGGTGACGTCTGGCATGATCAGGATTGGGGCTGAGGTTAGTTTCTTCTTCAGTTCTTGGAAACTATCCTCACACTTCTGAGTCCATTCAAATTTCTTGTCCTTCTTCAACAGTTGGGTCAGAGGTTTGGCTATACTGGAAAATCCTTCGACGAACTTGCGGTAATAACCGGCAAGTCCGAGAAAGCTTCGGATTTCAAAAACATTGGTTGGGGATAACCAGTCAAGAATGGCTTGTATCTTCTCAGGGTCAACAGAAATTCCTCCAGCGGATACAATATGTCCAAGAAATGCCACTTCACTGAGCCAAAACTCACACTTGCTAAGTTTGGCATACAGTTGGTGCTCTTGGAGGGTCTCCAAAACTAGACGCAGGTGTTCAGCATGCTCTTCTTCGGTCTTGGAATAAATAAGGATGTCATCAAGGAAAACTACCACGAACTTGTCGAGGTACTCCATGAAAATCTTGTTCATGAGATTCATGAAATAGGCTGGGGCATTGGTCAGACCAAAAGACATCACGGTGTATTCAAACAACCCGTAACGAGTGGTGAAGGCGGTCTTGGGAATATCTGTCTCTCTGATCTTCAACTGATGGTAACCTGTCCGAAGATCGATCTTTGAAAAGACTCGGGCTCCGTTCATTTGATCGAACAGATCCTCGATCTTGGGAAGAGGGTACTTGTTTTTAATGGTCACGTCATTCAGCTTGCGATAATCCACACACAGGCGTGTGGTACCGTCTCTCTTGTCCACAAAAATAATGGGTGATCCCCATGGTGAAGCGCTTGGGCGGACAAGACCTTTGCTTAGCATATCAGCCAACTGTTTCTTCAACTCAACCAGTTCTTCCGGATTCATCCGATAAGGCTTTTGGGATATGGGGGATGTTCCTGGAATAAGCTCAATTATGAACTCAATATCCCTATCTGGCGGCATACCAGGCAATTCTTCTGGGAAAACATCCTTGAACAGATGAACAACACGGATCTCATCTAGGGCGGGTCGAGCTATGCTCTCATGGCAGCCTGGGTGAGGTTGACTAGTTTTAGACACATACTCCACTTCTACTTCTTTGTCGGTGGTGATGGATACAGCTCTTCTGGCACAGTCAATCCGACCATGGTACTTGGCTAACCAATTCATACCGAGTATAACATCGATGCCTTGGGTTCCCAGAACAATTAAGTTTACTGGAAACTTCTCTCCTTTGATCTCAAGGGGTACATCGGAGCAAAACATCTGGGTCTCTACGGTGGATTCTGGGATTTGGACGACCATGGGTTTGGGTAAGAGGCTCTTAACTAAACCTCCCTTAGCAACAAATTCTTGGGTAACAAATGAATGGGTAGCACCAGAATCAAACAGAACAGTTGCAGGTACTGAGTTGACAAGGAACGTACCCAGCACAACATCCGGAGCATCCTGAGCTTCTTCAGCATTGATGTGGTGCAGACGACCCTTGGCAACAGCAGCATTTCCGCGAGGTGCGGCATTCTTGCCATTTCCATTTCCATTGCGGCCTTGACCATTGTTCTGTGCCGGCGCATTGGGGCGTTGGACATTCCTCTTGGGATTGGGACATTCTTTGGAGTAGTGACCCTTGTTGCCGCATTCAAAGCAGATCACATTGGGATTGCGGTTGAAGTTGTTGAAGTTTCCTCCGGGACGGTTATTGTCATTGGGACGGTTGAAGTTGTTTGGGCGGTTAGGGTAATTTGGGCGTGGAGCTTGGGGTGGACGATAGGCAGGCCTGGTGTTCTGCTGAAAGATACGAGGTTTCTGGCTGCTCGAGCCTTCCTGAGCATTCATCCTCCTCTTGCGACCTTCATACATCGACTTGCGCTTGGTCTCCAGCTGGATGGCTTTGTCCACAAGTGACTCCAGGTCACGGAAGTCATGGATAACCAAAGCACACTGAAGTTCATCATGAAGTCCACTCATGAAACGCTCCATCTTCTTCTCTTCCTTGTCGGTGTCATCAGGAGCATACCGAGATAAGTCGGTAAACTCCTCAAGATAACCGACCACATCTCTACTTCCCTGCCTCAGTTTGCGGAACTCATCCTTCTTCCTCTCAATAAGTCCGTAAGGAATATGCTTCTTACGGAACTTCTCCTGGAACTCAGCCCAGTCGATGACATGACCAGCTTGCTGGAGAGCCTTGGTAGTTTCCCACCAAGCTCTTGCAGGTCCAGCGAGATAGTGGGTTGCATACAGCACTTCTCATTTTCTCCCACAGCAGCAACTTCAAGATTATTGCCGATGGTGCGAAGCCAATCATCGGCTTCTAGTGGGTGAAGTCCCTTGGAGTAGGTGGGTGGGTTGGTCTTCTGAAAATCACCCAAGGTAGATCGCTGGTTTCCATCACCATTGCCGTTACCACCATTGTTGTTGTTGTTGTTGTTGTTGTTGTTATTGTAAGCGGCTGCGAGTTGTTGTAAGGCAGCGAGATGAGCTTGGCGCTCTTGCCGGGCATTTTCACGCTCCTCCATGATAAGTGCGAGAAGTTGGGTGGGGGTTGGGTCCGGTGGTGGTGGTGCTGATCCTGATCCTTCCGCATTGCTGCGACGGGGTGGCATCCTGAAGCACACCGGGTATAAGAGACAAGGCAAGAAAAGTTCGACTAAGGGAAAAGATGATCTCTCAAGCGGTTGATTAATCCTAAGAGTTATATGAAAATAGTTCACACAATTTTAAACAAGACAAACATACTTATATTTCACAAACAATACATCAAAGAGTTCACATCAACATCAAGCTTACAACCTCAAGCTTACAACATAATATCTGGTTTCCAAAAGAACCACTGCTACTACTCGACTAGCTATAGGGGGTCAACCTAATCCTGCGGTAGTGATCAAGTCACTCGCCTACTGAGGTGGAACCTCCAGCTCTAACACGTCAGCATCTGACTGGTAGGCTGGCTCCTCGGGATCCTCCTCCTCGTCCTCGAGAACTGGCTCGAGTGGCTCCTCCTCCTCGTCAACTAACTCCTCCTCATCATCCTCCTCCTCACAGTCCATCTCCTCCACGAAGTCATCATCGTCACTGAGGAAAGCGTCGTTCTCCTTGCGGAGATCCTCGCCCTCCTCCTCCATCTCGTCAGTATGGTGCTCAAGATCCTCAATCAGTCCATCCTGCTCTGCCACCTTCGTGCGGAGCTTCACGATAGTCTTCCTCAGCTGGGCCCTCTTCCTGAGAAGAGCAACCTTCTCCACCATCAGCTTCATCTCGTTCTCGCGAAGCTCAACGAGCGACTCGCGGTCGAAGTGGAGCTGAATCCTAGTGCGCAACAGATCATCCTGAGTGCACTGAAGTAAGATCTCCATGTCCATGATGTAGCTCCCAAACATCGGGTGGTAAGGTGAAGGAGTAGGGTGTCCATCACAGTTGCGCCTCCCGTAGAACCGGAACCGGGAGTCTACTAACTCCGCCTTGTGCTCCTCACAAAGTCGGGATAGCATCCTCTGTGTAGCGGTACAGAGACCGTCAACCCAGGTGGCCTCCTTGGTGGTGAAGATGAGTGTCCGGGAATTGGGAGACTTGATGTTCCTGCGAACTGACGATCTGATGAGCCAGCTCAGCCTTCCAACACCGTGAACATCAATCTGAGCTCCCTCAAACTCTGGAGCGGGGCGACCTAACAGCTTGGTCAACTCGAACAAGTCCCTCTCAAACGTCAGCTTGCTGTCCTTCTCCAGCTGAACGAACTCGGTCCAGTGGAGTGCCATCTACAGTTTTTAAGCAAAATTTTAAGTTAGTTAGATGACAAGTAAATCAAAATTTTAATATAATAGGGCAACAAGTGAGTCAAATTTTAAACTTAATGAGAGGTGTACAAAATTTTAGGGATACTAAGGAAAATGTAACAATTAATGAGAGTAAAATTTTGCATGAGTAAGAGGATTGGAGGTAAGCAATTTTCGAAAATACTTCATTCTTTTCTTTTTAGAAATTCATCTTTTTGTAACATTTGACAAACGACCATGCTAACTAAGGTTTCCTAAAGTCAGGATGGCTCTGATACCAAGTCTGTGGGGACCCCGGACTAGCTGTCCGAAATACCCGATTATGCTTAAACAACGATCCCGTGATCAGTCTGTCGTTGCACATAATCCGAATTGGATACCAAAGTTTACATCCATTACAGTACCGAATAAAAGTCTTACATAAATGGTCATTTAGACCAAGTTCTTACATAGGTGCCTTCATGGGCCAAACCAAATATATCAGCGGAAGCTACGGCGTAGTAGACATCATATTCTAACGATGACAACCCGACAGGCAGCTGACTTGTGGAGATCCTTAGTTGGCGTAGAAGTCGCCATATTCCTGCTCTGCGTAGTGTTCCTCCTCGTAGTCTGGCTAGGACAATAGCCAGGGACGAAACCAATATGAGTACATTTGAATGTACTCGCAAACTATCCCAACATGAGTATGCACCAGTTTTATTTTAGTTGACAACTTTTCTGATTTAAAACATCTCTATATCTTTATTGAAAAAGGTAAGAAGAGCTTTATAACTATCTTTAAAGAAGTCACCTTTTTCATCTGTTTTTCCAAAACTTCTCCTCTTTCCGACCATAGCCCGTCATGGTCCACTTTCATCCAACCACCTCATACCGATCCGTTGGTATAGGTGTAGGAAACATTCTCCACTCCATTTTTCTTTTAAAAACTCAAAGCCTTTTTAAAACTTGCACAAGGTCTTAGGACAGTCTCCCAATTGTCCATATCCGAGGACTCGGCTATTCGAATAGTTTTTAACACTCTGCAGAGGTAGCACGCTTTTAACCCACATCCATCCGGCAACTCATCGTGTCTGCCACGTCTCGCCATACCAGGTGTATGCGAAGTAAGCCGCCGGCCATAGCCTCTTATTTGCTCATGCTAGTATAGGATCCTTCCCATATGACACTTTCCATCAACACCCAGTC
This sequence comes from Poa pratensis, assembly GCA_947311845.1. Taxonomy (NCBI): domain Eukaryota; kingdom Viridiplantae; phylum Streptophyta; class Magnoliopsida; order Poales; family Poaceae; genus Poa; species Poa pratensis. The sequence continues at coordinate 28,775,657 of CAMZMU010000059.1, read as the reverse complement.
CAGTTTCCCGTCAGAAACCCTAAGTGTGAGGACTCATAGTTTTGTCCGGCGGTTTATGGTGGAACCTTCTATCCTCCCCACCAACTTGTGTGAGGACCCGGGTCAGGGGGTAGATCCTCGGACCATCCCCTCATGCATAACGGAGTCATCTCCGTCGATGAGGTATCCCATACTAATAAGAGCAAACTACATGACTACGCCTTTTCCCATATGTGGTAAATGTGGTCGCACAGGGTAGGATTGGTTTCCATAGTACTAGGACACTGTGCATTTTTCACAAACATCACCATTTTTCCACCTTTCCAACACAGCACCGACATCTCGTCGTTCCATAAACTCACAAGACATTTCAAAGGAGTTTTGAATAAACAACATTGTTTTCCCATCCTAAAGTTTTATATAAACTACGACATAGGGTGGCAAAATAATATCCATATATTTTTGAAATGGGTTTTGTAAATCTTGCTTTGAGAGTAAACATATTATGAAAGTAGATGCATATGTTGGTAGTGCAAGCTCAGAGAATAGCTTGCCTTGCTTGGCAAAGTGATCTTGCTCTTGTTCTTCAAATTCAGCAAACTCTCCTTCCTCGATATATCCGACAACGTTCTCGTCTAATTAACAAACAAACAATACAAACAATCACTAAGCTATACAAGCAATCACCTCAACATAACCATCATTAACATCACAATTGGCTACTGCACACATCAAACTACACAATTTGGTTTTTAAATAAATTGAATTAAACATTATTTAATTAAGTCCAAATTATGGCAGAAACTAGTTATTCATGTTTAATTCCACAACTTGAGTTCTGTTGGTCACAAAAATACAAATTAAAATTCTATGGAAAGCCACTGATGTGTAGAATACAACCCAATTTGAATTGGACCATTTGGAGTTACCAAACTCCCTACACATTGGATTGAATCCAGTAGCTTAATAATCAAGTTTTAGCTACCAATTAAATTATATTGTTCCAAAAATTAAACCCTTTTAGGGGTAACTAAACATGGATATATGTGAGCTAACAAAATTGGTCCTAACTCATTTGGATCAACCAATAAACATATTTGTCTGTTTTAGTCCAGAAGGGTTTATTTTAAAGTCAGCAATTAATATTGCTTAATTAATTCTACCAAAATTAGGGGAGCTAACACAAGGCAGTACTAAGCTAGCAAAATTGGTTTGGAATTATTTGGACTAGCAGAGTATCAGAAACAAACAAGTTTAGAATTTAAACCTTCTGTGGCATTTTCAATAATACTTTTTAACTATTTAATGAAATGACATGAGACCAATTGTGTTGGTTAAACACTTTCATAAGCTTTCCAGAACAGTTGAGTTTGATTTATTTGGATTCCTAAATCTCGAGATATTGAATTTCAAAGTTGATGCCAGTACTGTTTTTCCAGAGAAAAAGAAATAGAAATTCCCTCTCTTCTGGATAATGTTGAGATTTCTGACTAGTGGGGCCTACTGGTCAGTGACTCAGCGTGGACGTGGATTTGATTAAAATACTGACGGGTGGGGTCAGGCCGTCAGTGGCTCAACTACAGCGAAGCGTTACGCGGCCGTTGGATCTGGATCCAACGGTCCAAGATCAAAGGCAACGGCGGCGACCAAAAACTGGCGGCGCCGCCGCGCCGGCGGCACGGTGATGATCGGAGACTCACCTAGAGGGCTCGGAAGATCGCGGAGACGACGCAGATCGACGGCGGAGGCTCGGGGAAGGCGATGGTGCGAGCTGTGCTTGCTGGGGAAGGCTGGTTCGTCGGCGGTGAGGTCGCGCACTTCGTCGGCGTCGGGCAGCAACTTCGGCGGAGCGTCGGGGTCGCGTCCGTGCACTAAAAAGAGGGAAAAAGCTCTCTGGTGAGTGCGGTGTCCACAAGGAAGAGCGTAGAGGGGTCAGAGGGAAGAATGGGGAGGTGTGGCGAGGCGGTGGTGCTCGACCTCAACGGCGGCGTCGGGCACGGCCGTGCACTGCCCTCTGGCGGTGCACAGAGCAAATTGGAGCGAGGGAAAGCTTGGGAGGGAGGTGTGGTGTTCCAGAGAGGCCTCGGGGTGCTTTTTATAGGGCCAGGGCGGTCCACGATGGTCGGGGTCTACGGCGGCGGCCATGGCGCGTCCACGGTGATCAATTCGGCGATTACACGGCGACGGTGCAGAGACTCGTGGTGGCTTGGGGCTTAACGGGGTCCGGCAAGCTTCTAGAGTCATCTAGAAGAACGGTGCGTGTCGGGGAGCTAAGGGGTGGACGAATTTTGCCGGCGCCGTCCAAGTGCTCTACGGCGGTCAGCGGGGAACCGCGGCGTAATGGCGACGGGAGGGGTGCCCGTTTTCTTCCCTGCGGGTGCAGAGAGGTGCAGGGGTGCAGAGGCGAGGGAGAGCGCGGCCAGGGGGGTCCTGGCGGCGAAGAAAACGGCGTCGACGGTGAAGGCGACACGGCGACGGTCGTCGGGTCTGAGGTCGATGACCTTTTTGCAGAAAACCCCTTCCTCCCTCTTTTCTTTTATTTTTCAGTTTTATTTCAATATCCAGAAGCTTTTCCTGGATTTATTTGAGGTACTTAAGTATTTTAGAAAATTCTGCAAATATTTGTGGGGCCTCCCCATAACATGTAGGAGCTCCACAAAATTTGGCATTGCCAAATAAAATGTTTGGCAACATTTTCTTTCATAGTACTTGTTTAAGGTAATTTGATTTATTTCTATTTGTTTTTATTTTAGAATTTTAAAACAAGTTCAAAAATAATATTTGAGAGGGGAAAGTGGTAGGAACAAAATGGGGAGTGTTTATAAACCCACTCCACTGAATTTTGTTTGAAACCATTTGAAATTCTCACTTGGAGAATTTGTGGAATACAAATGTCACTTTTGTTTTTCTTGCTTTATTTGCTATTTCAATTCTTTTCTTTTCTTCTTGCTTTTATTTAGAGCAAACAACAAACCACTAGCAAGAAGGAATAACACAAGCAACAAGAATTAAACCATACAAGCAACAATTTGCAAACAACACATAATAATTAACAAAAGTTTTTGTTGGCTCCCAATTTTGGAATATAATATTGATTAATAATTTTGGGATGTTACAGGTGACTTGAAGAGCAAGGTTGTGACTAGAAGACAATGTGCAAACTTTAGTGAACATCAAACGCACATATCCTTTGTCGAACCAAAGAAAGTCTTTGAAGCTATAGAAGATCCGGATTGGTTGAATGCAATGCATGAAGAGCTCAATAACTTCAAGCGCAACAAAGTGTGGAAGCTAGTTGAGAAGCCAAAGGAGTGTCGCAATGTTCTAGGCACTAAGTGGATATTCAAGAACAAGCAAGATGAACATGGCGTGGTGGTGAGGAACAAGGCAAGATTGGTGGCTCAAGGGTACTCTCAAGTTGAAGGCATTGATTTTGGAGAGACCTATGCTCCCGTGGCTCGCCTTGAGTCCATCTGTATCCTCCTTGCATATGCATCTCATCATAATTTTATCTTGTAACAAATGGATGTGAAAAGTGTTTTTCTAAATGGTCCACTTAAAGAATTAGTATATGTTAAGCAACCACCGGGTTTTGAGGATCCCAAACTCCTAACCATGTCTACAAGCTCGATAAGGCACTCTATGGACTTAAGCAAGCTCCACGTGCGTGGTATGAGCACCTTAGAGAGCTTCTAGTAGACCGTGGATTTGAGGTTGGTCAAATCGATCCCACTCTCTTTACCAAGAGAGTAAAAGGGGAGCTTTTCATATGCCAAGTCTATGTGGACGATATTATCTTTGGCTCAACTAACAAAACTTTCAATGATGAATTTTCAAAGCTTATGACCGATAGGTTTGAGATGTCCATGATGGGAGAGTTGAAGTTCTTCCTTAGTTTTGAAATTAAGCAATTGAAGGGAGGGACTTTCATCTCTCAAACTAAATATATCCAAGACATGATCAAGAGGTTTGATATGATAGGTGTCAAGGAGAAGCGCACACCAATGGACACCAAGGTTCATCTACAACTTAACCCAAAGGGTATAGATGTCGATCAAAAGGTATACCATTCCATGATTGGTTCTTTGCTCTATCTTTGTGCATCTAGACCCGATATTGTGTTGAGTGTAGGGGTGTGTGCAAGGTACCAAGTCGCTCCTAAAGAAAGCCACATGGTGGCGGTCAAAAGAATCCTACGATATTTGATTTATACCCCAAAGTTTGGTTTGTGGTCAGGGGCGGATCCAGGATTTGAACATAGGGGGGGGGGCGAGAAGAGGAGCAAGTCTTAAAGTGTTCCAAATTTGTTAGCGCTTTTCGAGGTCTCGTCATGTGTAGTTCTTTCGATCTGAATTTGTTTTGCAATTTCGATAAATGACTCAAAATTTTAATTGAAAATTCACGTATCAACTCGATCGGGATTGGAAACATTATGTCTGTGACCTCTATTTTTTGGTTGCATTTGTATTTTTAGAGCTAGAGTTGGACATTGAACCAGCTTGCTTGAAATAGTTATTTATTAATGGGGTCTTTCATCTTCATAATTAATCAATTATACTATTATAGTTAGTTCGGGACAATTAAAAGACTATATGATTCATATAACTAGCAAATCAAACTAGAAAGAAGCAACGATTAATCAAACTAGCAAGTAGCAATGCATACAATAGTACCTTAGGGCGATGAGTCGATTAGGTCGGGCGGGAGATATAGTAGATTTTCCTCGCCAATCACTCTCGGGGGCCAAGCAACGCTCAACCAGCGAAGCCTAGATGGGGGCATGGCATGCAACTGCATTACATATACGTAGTACAACAATACCTTGGGGGGATCAGGCATGGAATTGAGCGTGGGATCATTGCGTGGGAGACGGCGGCAGGTCATAGTCGTAGTTGCGCCGGAATTGTTGCAGCTTCGTTTGAGGGCCATGTCCTGATGGCGGCGGCAGCAATACTGAATCACAAAATCTATGCGCCTCGGCAGCGGGCCAGCGGCAAAAGGGGGAGAAGATTGAGTAGATGAGATCGTGCGTGCACTAAGTTCGATAGGAGATCGTGTACATGCATCGATCTTTAGATCCTTGGCTAATTACGTTGGGCTTGGCCCATTCAAGTCAGCAGGTTGGTCTAGTGTCACTGGGCTACGCGGGATTACTCCTGTGCTAATTGTGGGAGTATTATATTATGCTAACACAAGTATACGTACTAGTCCCTGCTGCGTATGATTGGAGGGGGCCAAAAAATGGGGGGGGGGGGGGCTGGCTACCGCTCGCCCCCTGGATCCGCCACTGTTTGTGGTACCCCAAGGACAAGGTTTTCTCTCTTCGTGGATACACGGACTCGGATTGGGCCGGTGATCAAGATGATAGGAAGTCAACTTCCGGGGCTTGCCAATTTCTTGGTGGTTCCTTGGTGAGTTGGTCTTCCAAGAAGCAAAATTGTATATCTCTCTCCACCGCCGAAGCCGAGTATGTGGCGGCCGCAAGTGCATGCACCCAATTGTTATGGATGCGGCAAACTTTAAAGGAATATTGTGTCAATTGTGACAAAGTGCCTCTTTTATGTGACAATGAAAGTGCTATCAAGATTGCTCACAACCCGGTGCAACATTCAAGAACCAAGCATATTGAGATTCGTCATCATTTCATTCGAGATCATGTTGCCCGTGGTGATATTGAGCTAGGCCATGTTTCCACAAGAGACCAACTTGCCGATATTTTCACGAAGCCTCTTGATGAAGCAAGATTCACTTATTTGAGGAATGAACTAAATATCATGGATTCAAGGAGCTTGGCTTGACTATTTTGAATACACACCTATGTCTTGACTATCTATTGTGTTTAGGTGTAGGCATGGACATAGGGGGAGTGCGGTCCTGATACATTGGACTATCCCTCCCCCATTATGCCGACATTAAGAACTCATTTTCTTCTCTATATTCGTCTCTATGAATTGTGAGCTTAAATGACGAGTAGTGGTTGTGACCCAAGATATATCTTCGTGGTGTCACGCCATTAAACTCATACATGGTGGCCAAGGCCACCGCCCTCCTATTTGTGAGGAGTTGGATCTTATTTGGGTTTTCTAGACCTTTATTTTATTTTTGGGAGAAACACTTGGAATTGGCCTTTATATTTGATCTTGCAACTTCCAAGTGCGTATCCCACCATCAGTGACATTGCTCTCAACCTAAGCCAAATCTTATCCTAAAAACATGTTCCTCTTGCAACATACATGTCCCCCACAAAATCTGGGATTTTTGAGTCGATGGGGCTAGAGACTCCAGTGCTCCGCACCGGAGACTCCGTTCAGAGTAGAGTCTCCTCTCCAAACACAGAGACTCCGGTCTCGGCAGTATCGCTGGGTGCTAAAGGGGATCGGGGTGGGGAGTTGTCCCACAACTTCCCACACACCCCGACCCCAAAACCTCCTCAGCCGCCGCCGACTCAAGGACCGCCTCCGGCTGCCCCCCACCACCGGAATCCGCCGTGCCACTGGCTCCTCTCCTCAAGCGTTGGGGATCTTCCTGTCCTCCGTTTGACCTCCACCATGAAGGACAAGGGTACACTCTTCACTTTCTCTAGGGTTTCAACCTAGATGTGCTTTGGAGAGTAGTTTCCCTAGTTTCTTATGGTGTAGATCCTTCATGCTGGCAAATACAATCCCTAGAAACTAGTTGCAACAATTTTTTTTGAACACCATTACCGTAGGGAAAAATCCCTATGGTGAAATTTTTGAATTAATATAGGGAGCCAGCAAAGGAGCTAGCAGAATACAAATAGTTACATCAAGGAGGTCGAAAGTTCAAAGGGGAGTACATAGGTAGTAATCTAAGTGGTGTTCAAAAAGGTTAGGAATCAAGAGCTCTAGCCCACAAGAGCAGAGGCTGAATTAGGGGTTCCTTCACTCGATGCCGGTGAAGGCATAAATCTGACTGAAATCTGACCTTCCATTTCACAAACGAGGGTGGTTGGTGCTGGAAGATAAAATCATTACGCATCTTCCAAAGGTTCCATGTTGCACAAGCGAAGGTCTCAAGAAAACATGGTCCTATAAACGAGTTTCTTGCCTCCCGAATTTTAACCAAGATAGAAGCGTTGGCGTTCCACTGGATATTAATGTAATCCCAACATCTAATAGCCATCGGGCAGTCAAAAAATAAATGGTCTCGGGTCTCTGGGCTGCCTTGAGTACAGAGAATGCAATTGGGACCTCCATCTATCTGCCAATGCTTACGGCTCATAAGGTCTTTGGTGTTAACACGATCATGGAGCATGAGCCAGAGAAAAACCTTCAGTTTTGGTAGGCATTTTGAGTTCCAAATCGATTTGATCTCAAGATCACAGTCCACCTGAGCATGAATAAATTTGTAAAACCTAGCAGCTGTGTAATTGGTACCTCCCCACACATATGTTCTGATGTCAGGCTCGGGAGTGAAGGTATGGTTATGCAGTATCTCAGTGATCTGTGTATATTCCTCGGAAGCTTCCATAGATAGTGGCAGAGCCATTTCATCCCCCATGTGTGTAATGTTCAACATATCAGACACAGCAATATCTTCATTGAAAACGAAGGAGTACAAATGAGGAAATCTATCACAGAAGAGGTTATTTCCCTGCCAGAAATCTTTCCAGAACAGAGTATGCTCACCACTGTGAATCTCGGACCTGGTAATGCTTCTGTACGTATCAATAAGACTAAATACGTCTTTCCACCAGAATGACCCACGAGGGGACTGAGCATGAGGAGGTCCTAGGCGATAGAGAGACCAAACCAGATGGACCCATGGGATGTCAGCATGGCAAAAGAATTTATGGAGATGTTTTAACAGCAGCGCCTTGTTCTGAATTTCAAGGTTAACAACCCCTAAACCTCCATGTCTCTTAGGTCTGCACACCAGAGACCAAGCAGCAAGAGAGTGTGGTGAGCATGTACCTTCCTCTTTCGCCCATAGGCAGTGTCGTCGAGCTCTATCAAATATTTTGATAAACGCCTTGGAGATTTTGAGAGAGCATAAATAGTGAGTAGGCAGTGATGAGAGAACTGACTGGACTAGGGTTAAACGACCACCATAGTCCAGAAACCTGGCACACGCATTCATCCTCCTCTCCACTTGATCAGCTAAGGGAGCTAAATCCGCCACCGTAGGTCTAGTAGTACCAAGTGGAAGTCCAAGATAAGGGAAAGGCAGTGTACCAGTGGCACATCCAAACATAGAAGCGAGCTCGTTCAGTCTGGGCTCATCAATATTCAGTGGCATCATGCAAGTTTTTGAGTAGTTCACTCTTAAACCCGTGGCAGCAGCAAATTCTTGCAAAGTATTTCTAAGTGTAGTCAATTGGACAGGGCAAGCTTGCATGATCAAAAGTGTGTCATCCGCATACTGTACAATGGGAAAGTCTGAATTAGGGATGGGTAATGGAGCATGGAGGACACCATAAGAAGCCAATCGATTGATCAATGTTTGAAGTAAATCTGCACCTTCAACAAATAAAATTGGTGATAGTGGGTCACCTTGTCGGACTCCCCTCCTGCAAGAAAATTTTCTCCCAGGCACTCCATTGAGCAAAACGGACGAGGTACCCGTCCCAAATATAGATGATATCCAACTAATCCATCTGTCATCATACCCATGTCCTCTCAGAATCTCAATGATCGCTTTGTGCTCAATCATATCAAAAGCCTTGGCAAAATCTAGTTTTAGAATTATTGCTGGTGCAGCCGATTGCTTCACCTGGTGAATGTACTCTATGCCCATGCCACACAGTCCTGGATTGTTCTCGACTTCAAAAACCCATATTGGTTTTTATGAACTATGTTAAGAATTTTTTTCTGAAGCCGATTAGCCAACAACTTAGTGAGCAATTTAAAGCTGGAGTTGAGCAGTGAGATAGGTCTATAATCATTAGGACCTTTAGGAGAATGAACTTTGGGGATCAATGTAATAAAGGCGTCATTTATACTTTGGAGATTCACTGTGCCATTCCAGAATTCCTCACAGAGCCTATAATAGTCATGTTTGATAATAGGCCAGCAGATCTTTATAAAAAGTCCGTTAAATCCATCTGGCCCGGGTGCCTTATCAGTGGGTAAATCTGTTACCACTTCATCTATTTCGGCATGAGTGAAAGGAGCTGTAAGGCATGTAAGATCATGGGGGAGTAGATAGGCCGAGAAATTAAAATCCGAGTCAATCGGAAGTGAGGTGCCAAGTCTATCTTTGAAAGCCTGGCGGAGAAGACCAGCTTTCTCATGATGTTCAGTAACTACTGATCCATCAGGGCGTTGCAAAGATGCAATTGTGTTGTTTCTATAACGTACTGTGGCCATAGAATGAAAATAAGATGTGTTTTCACTGCCAAATTTAGCCCACCGAGCTGTGCACCTCTTTCTCCAATAATCTTGCTTACATTGCAGCAAGTGATTGAGCTTGCTCTTCACAATGATGCGGAAGTTCCATTCAGTAATGTGAAGGGTTCTGGTTTCCTCAATTTCATCCAACCAGAGGATAGTTGAGTTACAGTTTTCAATATATCTGTTCAACATAGAGATGCTCGAACTCCAATTTCTGAGACCTTTGCGAAGAAGCTTAAGTTTGGAAGAGATACATTTGGCGCTGTCACCTGGGCAATGAATCTCCCAAATATTGCGAACCACATCAAGGAAACCAGGCATCCGGATCCAATGGTTTTCAAAACGGAACACTTGAGCTTTAGGCACATCAGTCCCAATGGAGATAACGCATGGTATATGATCCGATGTGGGACGTGCCAGAGGGTTAACCATGGTGTTGGGAAATTTGATGGTCCAAAGCGGGGATGTAAAAAACCAGTCGAGCTGAGTGAGTAGAGGTTTGGCTTGCATGTTGCTCCAGGTATACTTCCTACCTTTAATCGGCAATTCGATCAAACCCAAATAGCTGATGACCTCATTGAAAATTTCAATGTCATTATGGTTGGCCCCTGGTTTGTTTCTGCTATCTGAGTATCTGTAAAAGTTGAAGTCCCCAATTATGAGCCATAGATCATCATCAGAAAAGTCTAGGCTAAAGAGCCAGGCTATAAAATTTTGCCGAGCAATACCATCACATGGACCATAAACAGAGACTAGTGTAAATTGGTCCATAGTGAGCTTATAGGTGAATTTAACTATCAGCCCAAAGCTCTCATGCTGAATAATTTGACCCGTGAAGAGGTTGCTTGCCCATATAATTAGCATCCCTCCTGAAGCTCCATCAGATGGGACAAAAGCAAACTGATCGAATCTTTTGGGCACAAACTTGCGTATAAACTGAATATCAAAATCATCTTTTTTAGTTTCTTGAAAGCAGATGATAGAAGCTAAACTTTCCTCCACTTTATTAAAAACAATTGGCCATTTATCTGGGCTGTTAATGCCCCTGACATTCCAGCACAAAATTCTCTAGATACGGTTCAGACTACTCAGTGACATTCAAAGTAACACAGAGGCACACAGGATATGTCGATCTCCACGAGACCATTTACACACAAACCACATGACTGAAAGTTTAGACTGACACCAATGGGCTCATAAAGCCAAGACAGAGTAGACTGACCACACAAACTGACACAAGCAGACCAACTAGAGGAAACAAACTGTCTGGTTCTCTCGACACAGAACAACTGATAGATAAAGCAATTCAACATCTAGGACCCTAGGCAGAGCGGTCTTGGTGGAGACAAGCTACAGAGAGCTCCTCTGGATCAATATTGCAGTCTTCCACTCCAATCCTTTGCATCTCGGTCACTTGCAGGACTCCAGGAGGTATGGATCTTGGCACAGATGAGCTGCGACGACGTGGCTGGCGATCTGGAATAGCAGAGTGCATAAAACCATTATTCTTATTCCTAGGGCTTCTACGAACTTGCTGAACATTCCGAGGAGTTTCTTTCTTATTGGCATGAGTTCGAGCCCGAGTCACAGGTCCAGTAGGTGCAGCCAGAGCCGAGCTACTATTTTGATCAGAAGCAAACTGCACAGTTCCAACAGAGTTGATTATCGGATCAATATTAGCAGCAGTGACAAATCCCAAATCAAGACTCATCAAAGAGTTGATGTCAGGCAGACCATCAGTCTCCAAATCTGCAGATTCATTAGTATCAACAAGTTCTTCAATAATAACAGAAGAAGCAGACCCCTGAACCCACTGACTGAACCCCTGAGCCATATTCAGGCATGGCATCTCATAATAGATGTGGTTTGCAAGGAATTTCCAGAATAAGGTGAAATCAGCTGCAGTCAGACTAAAAATACTGTCATCCATTGCAAGCAGCTCAATGTAAATAGACTGGACAATATCTTGGCTACCTGAAGCAACTCTGAGCAGGGGGTTAGCAACTGTGACCATAGTACTGTTAGGATCATCAGGTTCCTGGACTTCCAGGATGATGCTTTGACCACCAGCTCGGATAGACATGAAATTCCCTCCTGCCTTACCATTGGTAACACAATCAACAGCTTCTTCAACTTCTGATAGTTCAGTATCTGAGATTGTAGACCAGTTGCGTGGATCATCAGTACCATTGCCCTCACCATCAAAAGGGTTGATCTCCATGATATCTTGCCTCTTTTGGACCCAACGAAACTTGGGACGAAGATAATCAGAGGGATCGCAGCAATTCATCATATGGCCAAAGCACTTACAAATAGAGCAGAAAAGTCCACCTGGGCAACGAAAGGCAAGATGACCCAGCCAATTACAGCATGAGCATCGGTTTAGAGAGACCACCGAATTTTGCAAAACCGATACTGGCAAGTCGGACGTGAGATTGACAGGGTTTATATCATTGACCATCGGAGCAATAGCTTGCGGAGGGGTACCACCAGAATCCTTAGAAACTGTAGCCGAGGGCACAAACCGAGATTTTGGTTTCCATACTAGGTGAGCAGAGCACTTGGCGGCAATATGGCCATTTTCGTGACAGGATCGGCAGCGTATCGGTTGGCGACAAGGTCTGGAGCAGCGCCCCACCTCCAGACAGTGAGGGCATAATTTTCTCACCGAACTTGCGCTGGTGGATGGCTGATTTGTATTGTTAACTTCTGTTGTTGGTGGAGATTTCGCCGAGTCAGAAACCACATGTGCAATCTTCTGATTCAGAGTTGATTTCCCAGAGGTAATAATATTATGAGGACCCGTGCACTCTTCAGCAATATGTTCAGAAGAGGAACAGACTAAGCAGCATGGCTTGCCGAGGGAAGTAGCAGATGCTTTGAAGTTTTTCCATCTGTTTGCATATTCCTGTTTGCTTGGGCAATTTCTTTTGATGTGTCCCAGGTTCCAGCATAAGCGGCAGCGAAGACCAATGACACAACTGGTACCATGTTGGTGACACAAAGTTCCAAGCCCCAGACAGAGGGGGCATTCAGATTGACTTGGGCCAATGTCGGGCATGAAGGGGAAGCCAAACGTATCTATAATATCTTTGTCAGTGTAATTGGACTTGCGCATTTCCCATAGACTATCCAAAGTTGGGGCCAAAGCGGTGGAAAAACATTTCTTCAGCTTATTCAGATCACTCATTTTATGACTAGGCTGAGAGGAATTAATACCTTCCACAAATTGAGAGATTGGCATGCTGTCAAAACTCCCAAATTTCAGGAAAAGAGGATTCCCTTGATTGGCGTCCTGATTGGGTAAATTGCCAAAACTATCAAGACTTCCAAATATAGGTATGGGCCGTTGATTCGTTGCTGGAGATTCCGGTGATCGCCGGAGAAAATCCAAATTCGGCTGGAAAAGAAAAGCTGCCCGATCACTCACGGATTGATTAACTAGCACTGGCGGAACCTTTTTATTAGCAGGAATAGATTTTGTTTGCCGTTTGGGGAAGACCAGCCCTGGTTGCTCAATTCTTTATAGGAGAGATCCACAAAATCTGTATCCATAAAGGCTGACGAGAAACCATCTCCGCGAAAGAGACCGAAGTAACAATGAAAATCAGGCCATAGCCTAGATTCAAGCTGATAAATAAAATGTCCCACGCCATTTGAGGATACAGAGAACCTGAATCGCTTGTCACTGAGTTTGCAGACATTGAATCCTGCTGGATCGCCGCCAAGGCAGCATTGGAGAGCAAGCCCCACCGATTCCGTGGTGAGGGGAAAGTCAGAGTACCGAAACGTCGCGACCAAGAAGAAGGGTTTGTCGGCGGGGGAGGAGGGGGAGAAATGGACCGGAGAGTTGAATCTTCTGTGTACCTGAGCGGCGAGGCGCTCACCAGGGGTGAAGTCCCACAGGAGCATGGCCTCCATGGTGAACGCGAGAGGGACGCCGACCTAGAGGAAGGGGCTCCGGCCATCACCGCCGGCGAGGGTGGGTGGTGGTGAGGGAGTCGTCAGAGGGCTCCGGCCATCACCGTTGACTTTTTGTTGCAACAAATTTCCCTCACATTTGACCTAGATCGGGATCCCCAGTCCCAGGGCCGCAGACTCCGGTCTCCCTGACCGAAGACTCCGGTGTGGCCGGATACTCCGACCCCTGAGACCGGAGACTCCGGTCTAGATCAAATTTCTGGAAAAAAATCCATTTAGTTTCTTCTTTTGGCATCCATGGAATGTATGCTCACCTCCTTGCTACCTATCTACTCTTTATTCACAGATAACAAGAGGTACCATTCGGGTTCATCATCATCACAACCCAAGAAAGCATCAAAGAAGTCGGGAAGAGACTACTTGGACTATGATGAAGAGAACGACCGGTATGTGCAGCGTGGTGTTGCCAAGCAGCAAAAGGAGTCCGATGCAAGAAGGGCTAGGCAGGAGGCTGCTCTCTTTCGAGAAGAAAGGGCCAAGAAGGCCAAGTTTGACAACATGACCACCGTGAAGGACTTGAACAAGGAGGATTTTAGAACCATGAGGGTGCAGAGGTTCTATGATATGCCTAACAACACAACCGATGGTCACTTTTGGAGGAAGAAGCAAGAGCTCATCATGAAGGAAATCTATGCCCATTTGGACCCAAAAGCCCTTGTGTGCCCTCAAAAGCCATTGAAGTTTGAAGTGTTGGCCAAGAAGGACTACTTTGTGGAAGTAATTTGGTTGCTAGAAAGCTTGGCCTTGAGAAGCTCATTTCCACCCAACAAAATATGATATTGAGATGGTCCAACAATTCTTTGCTACTCTTGTGCTAGGACCGGAGGAGAACACCAAAATGACTTGGATGACGGGTCCTCTCAAATGTGAAGCAACTTTTGAAGAGTTTGGGCAACTTTTGGGTTATGAGTTCAAAGGGGCTTCCATTTCCGTTGGTCGAAGGATGCATGTTGAAGGGGTGGATTATGATAAGAAGTTACTTGCCCTTCTTTGTGCTAAAAAGGGTGTCATTGCTACCACCCGAGGACTCAAGCCCATCTACAACATCTTGATTCGCATGTTTGGTTGGAGCATTGCACCCCAAGCGGGAAATACGGATGCTATCCGTGGAGCTCTTGTCAATCTCATGCATCATGCTCACAAGACATACCTTGCCGGACCACATTGTCATGGATATGAGATTGATGTGATGGATTGCATCAAGTGTGAGATCAACATCGCAATTCATGAGAAGAAGAATCCTATGTATGCTCCCTATGTGATGAAGCTCATCCTAAAAAAGGTTCCCCAACTCGATCGATCTCGCTTCAAGCAACACAAGTATGGAAACCTCCAAGTGCTAGCCATTCATACAACTCCCCAAGCTACTTATCAAGAGATTGAGGCGGAAGAAGCTCCAAGGGCAAGAAGGAAGAATGCCACTCCATCCTCATGGAATAGTGGTGGCAAAGAGAGGGTCAACAATGAAGTAAAACACCTCACTTGGTGGCAAAAGGCAAAGCTTTGTATGGGGATTGCCATCCACAAGGAAAATTATGATGGCTACGTTGAGAGAAAGCACATCCTTTCCAACCAACACAAGATGTTCAAAGAGTTGCGCAAGTGCAACAATGGTGGTAAGACCCCTCCTCGCCCGAAGGTACCCCCGCGTCACCGGAGTCCGATACTACTCTTCCCATTGAGGAGTGGAATGTGGACTACTTTCCTTGGGGTGACTATGAAGATGTTACCTCCATGCCCTCGCCTTTTCGCAACACCGGCAAGGCTCCTATGCGCTATGAAGAGGATGATGAAGAAGATGATGATGATGAGAATGAAGCATACAATGAGGAGGAGACCCAATAAGCAAGTGGTGATGATGCCGACGAAGATGAAAAGGATGAGTGATCTCCTTGGGACACGTTAGCATCGCTCTTTTCCCTTTTTGGCGTTTCAATGCCAAAGGGGGAGAAGTAGTTCTATTAGGCTCTCTCACCG
Organism: Poa pratensis; assembly: GCA_947311845.1. Taxonomy (NCBI): domain Eukaryota; kingdom Viridiplantae; phylum Streptophyta; class Magnoliopsida; order Poales; family Poaceae; genus Poa; species Poa pratensis. The sequence goes on along the minus strand of CAMZMU010000059.1, from coordinate 28,760,367 downwards.
TGGGATTTGCATGGGCCGGACACAAGCTTGTGCATTTATCATTTCTTTGCGCTTGTGTCCATTCAATGTTGTTGAACTTATTTGCTTTGGTTTTTATTGTGTGAGACTATGGTACTATTTGTGGTGCGAGACTATGTGGATTTCATATTACCTATGGTTGAGATGATATCATTTATTATGATGTATTATTGTGCATTGGTCTATTTTCTTCATTATTATGCACAAGGTATGTTTCCTTTTATCTCAACCCTTTTCTCATGATATGTCTCAAGTTCATGCAAATTTATCTTGTTCCAATTTTACTTGAGAGTTGCCCCTTTTTCTACATGTTGAACATTTGTATTCCAATGCAAACTGCTTATATGCACACATGTAGGGGAGTTTCTCAAATCCTTTGTGGAACATGTCGATATTTGTTTTGTTCTATGTTGCAAATCCTAGTGTTGTCATCTAACACCAAAAGAGGGAGATTGAAAGAACATATTTTATGTCCCCTATATGTTTTGTGTGTTAGGCAACAACACTAGGAAATATCTAATATGATGTTAAGTGGTGCAGTAATTAAAAGAAATATTTATACTTTGCATCGAAACAATTGCCAAGGAAAAAGGAGATTGCAATATGTATGGCTAGGCCGGAGTCTTCGGTCTCAGGTGTGCTTAGGGTCAGAGTCTCCGACCCCTCAAGTTTTGAAGCGAAGAGCTCCACAAGACGACGCTCTCTGCCTTCGGTCCGGAGTTGGTCCGGAGTGACCCCGGAGTCTCCGCTTGAGGCCAGAGTCTCCGCCCCCTCGGGGTGCGGAGTCTCCGCCCAGGCCAGAGTCTCTGGCCCTCCTGGACCGGAGTCTCCGGTCTAAGTGGACTGCAACAGCTACAATTTTGGGAGGGGTATAAATACCCCTCCACCTACCTCTAGCCAGCTAGCTCGCCCCAAATTGAAGTCCACCATTATTGCAAGCTCAAGAATCACTAGATCTCCCAATCCCTCCACCCAAACTCGTTGATCTTTGGAGGATTGAAGGAGAAGGCCCTGATCTACTACTTCACCAAAGAGTTCTTCATTTCCCCCTCATTCACTTGAGTGATTCGAGCCTAGGGTTTCTACTAGGAAAACCTAGGCATCTTGTTATACTTACTTGCTTGTTACTTTTGTGTAGCAGGTGTTGTGGTGCTTGGGAGCCCCCAATCCTTTTGTGGGTTGAGCCTCAAGTTTGTTGTAAGGGCCCTGGATTCCGCCTTGAAAGATTCCGATAGTGGAAGGTGAATCGAGCTTTTGGGCAAGGTTCATCGGAGAATAGGGTGAGGCCATTTGCGGCGTTTGAGTTTGAAACTCACACCCCTCATACGAGACGTACTCCCCTAAAAAGTAGGAACTCGGGAATACATCCTTGTCTCTGCGTGCTTCCCATTCGGTTACTCCTTACTCGCTAGTTCTTACTTGTATCGTGCTTAGTCTAGTGTTAACTTGTCATATAGGTAAATTCACCGTAGTTGCATACGTAGAGAATTTACCTTTGTGTCAAGCCTAAATTCAAAAAAGAACTAAAAATTGAGTAGCTAGTTCCACCCATATCCAGAAAATACGTTGATGCACATGGGTAGCAGCCAGGACATATCCAGAAAATTTAACTTTGCGTGTTCAATTCAAACCAAACAAAAAACATAAAGGTGAATAACTGAAAATATGCATTGATATCTGTTCGGGGCACTGCCCGTGCAGCCACCGTGCCCATGGTGCCCAATGCGTCGTGGTCATCAACATCAGAAGAGCAGCAAATCACCCCAGCGATGGAAGCTAAAACCCAGATCTAGCATGAGAGCCGCCTAGATTTGGCATGAGAGCCACCGAGACCCCGAGACTTGTAGACGAGCCTCGAAATCCGTCCGGGGCACTACCGGCGCAGCCACCGCGTCCTCGCCAAAGATTACCCGAGGCCGCCATCCCAGCGCCCTTCTTCACTGCTTGTAGCTCGCCGTCCAGGGCGCCCCGCCGCACCATCCGGAGACCCCCCATGCGCGCAACTCATACAAAATCAAGCAGTGCTTCCCGTTCGGATCAAATATTGTACCATATAAAATGATTCACCAAAAAATGACTTTCATTGCACCGTGGGTAATTTTTTTGCCTGAAAAGTGTAGGAGTTTGCGCGATAGAAAACAAAAAATTTCTCTCACATGCGGAAGCAACACTCAAGATCCTATCTAGAAGATTCTAGTAACGGGAGAGTAGTTCATCATACCCTCGAAGAACACGCGCGTTGAACGTTTAATTCAACGCAGCTCGGTGAAGTTGTTGACGATGTTCGATCCGATCAGCACCGCAAACGAGCAGCACCTCCGGAGGCTTGCACACGTACAGCTCGATGACGTCTCCCTCTTCTTGATCCAGCAAGCTAGAGGGAGAAGTAGGTGGGATCGATTCCAGCAGCACGACGGCGTGGTGGTGGATATGGTGGAGAGTTCCCGCGGGCAGGGCTTCGCCAAGCGGTGCGCGGGAGGTAGAGGAGCAGCAAGCCAGTGATGCGGCCAAGCCTCTGTCTCTTGGTGCACCTCTCCCTCTTCTTTATATAGGCAAGGGGCTGCAGCCACTTTATTTCCAAAGTAGAAACTCCCTCTTTCAATAGTGGTAACCCCTTCTCATTTAAAAGGTGGTAACCCCCTCTTTCAAGAGTGGTAACATCCCTTTTAAAGGGCTACCCATTGAATGGCTGCATGGACCAAGTAGGACTGGTCAAATGGACCAGTGGGCCACCCTTGGTCGTTGGGGACAGGTGGGCCCCACTATGGGACCCTCCGGAACCTTCTAGAACATTCCGACACTCTGCCGAAAAATCCCGAACTTTTCCGGAACCCTGAAATCAACTTGCCATATATAAATCTTTACCTCCGGACTCTTCCGGAGCTCCTCGTGATGTCTAGGATCTCATCCGAGACTCCGAACAATATTCGGACACCATTAACAAAATTATCCCAGAGCTACTCTAGCGTTACCGAACGTTAAGTGTGTGACCCTACGGGTTCGAGAACGTGCAGACATGATGGAGACACCTCTCCGATCAATAACCATTAGAGGGACCAGGATATCCATAATGACTCCCACACATTCAACGAAGATCTTTATCGGTTGAACCACTATGTCGTGGACTACTATAATCCGTATACAATTTCCTTTGTCACGCGATATTTTACTTACCCAAGATTTGATCGTCGGTATCACTATACCTAGTTAAATCTTGTTACTGGTAAGTACTCTTTACTCGTTCCGTAATACAACATTCTCTGTGACTAACTCATTAGTCACGTGCTTGCAAGCTTTACCGAATGTGCACTACCGAGTGGGCCCAGAGTATATCTCTCCGAAACACGGAGGGACAAATCCCAGTCTTGATTCATGTAATTCAACAAGCACTTTCTGAGATACCCGTAAGACACCTTTATGATCACCCTGTCACGAAGCGATGGTTGATGTCCCCAAAGTATTCTTCCAGTACCCGGGAATAACATGATCTCATGGTCTAAGAAATAGGATACTTGACAATAAAAGGCATGACAATAAAAACTTAATGAAACGATCAATATTGTTATGCTTAGTTGGGTCTGTCCATCACGTCATTCTTCTAATGACATGATCCCGTTAATTAATTAACAACTCATGTTCATGGTTGGGAAACCATAACCATCATTAATTAACGAGCTAGTCTAGTAGAGGCTTACTAGGGACGCAATGTTGTTTACGCAACCACACATGTATTATGTTTCCGGTTAATACAATTATAGCATGGAAATAAACATATATCATGAACACGGAAATATGATAATAACATTTATTTATTATTGCCTCTAGGGCATATTTCCAACAGTCTCCCACTTGCACTAGAGTCAATAATCTAGTTTACATTGGTAAAAATCTAACACCCATGGCCTTCTGGTGTTGATCATGTTTTGTCTGTGGAAGAACTTTAGTCAACGGATCAGCGATATTTTGATTCGTATGTACTTTGCTAATGGTAATATCTCCTTCATTGACATGCTCACGAATTTGATGAAACCGGCGTTTGATATGCTTGGAACTCTTGTGACATCTTGGTTCCTTGGCTAGAGCAATGGCACCAGTGTTGTCACAAAAAATCTCCATGGGATCCAGTGCGCTCGGAACAACGCCGAGTTCAGTGACGAACTCCTTCAGCCATATCCCTTCTTTCGCTGCTTCAGAAGCGGCCATATACTCCGCCTCTAATGTAGATGCCGCAATGACGGTTTGCTTGGAACTCCTCCAGCTAACCGCAGCTCCATTCAAGATAAAGACATACCCTGTTTGAGATTTCGAGTCATCTGGATCAGTATCGAAGCTAGCATCAACGTAACCTTTTACGGAGAGCTCTTCATCACCACCATAGACAAGAAACATGTCCTTAGTCCTTTTTAGGTACTTAAGGATATTTTTAACTGCTGTCCAGTGAGCCTCTCCAGGATCACTCTGGTACCTGCTCGTCAAACTAAGAGCATGGGACACATCCGGTCTAGTACACAACATGGCATACATAATAGAACCTATGGCCGAGGCATAGGGGATTTTCTTCATCCTTTCTATTTCTGTTGCCGTAGTTGGACACTGAGTCATACTCAATGGCTTACCTTGTAACATGGGCAAAGAACCTTTCTTTGCATCCTGCATATTGAATTTCTTCACTATCTTCTCAAGGTATTTACTTTGACTAAGTGCTATTAAGCGTCTTGATCTATCTCTATAGATCTTTATGCCCAATATGTATGCAGCTTCACCAAGATCTTTCATTGAAAAACTATTATTCAAATAATCTTTCACACTGTTAAGCAGCTCCACATCATTCCCAATAAGTAATATGTCATCTACATATAAAACCAGGAATGCAACCGAGCTCCCACTCACTTTCTTGTAAACACAAGCTTCTTTATAATTTTGGACAAATCCAAAACCTTTGATCACCTCATCAAATCGAAGATTCCAACTCCGGGATGCTTGCTTCAGTCCATAGATGGATCGCTGAAGTTTGCACACTTTATCAGCATCCTTAGGATCGACAAAACCTTCAGGTTGTACCATGTACAACTCTTCTTCAACGTTTCCGTTGAGGAACGCAGTTTTGACATCCATCTGCCAAATTTCATAATCGAAATAAGCAGCAATTGCTAGTAGAACCCTAACAGACTTTAGCATCGCTACGGGTGAGAAGGTCTCATCGTAGTCAACTCCTTGAATTTGTCGAAAACCTTTTGCGACAAGTCGAGCTTTATATACGGTGACATTACCGTCAGCGTCTGTTTTCTTCTTGAAAATCCATTTACATTCAACAGCCTTACGGCTATCAGGAAGGTCAACCAAAGTCCACACTTGGTTTTCCTTCATGGATTCCATTTCAGAGTTCATGGCGTCTTGCCATTTTCCAGAGTCTGGGCTCATCATCGCTTCCTCATAGTTCATAGGTTCATCATTGTCTAACAATAAAATGTTCAAGACAGGATTACCGTACCATTCAGGAGCAGTACGTAACCTTGTCGACCTGCGAACGGGAACTTTGACCGAAGCTGCATGATCACTATCATCAGCTTCTTTCTCTCTAGCTGGTGAAGGCGGTGCCTGAAGATCCAAATCTTCCTGCGCTGCGCTGCTCTCCAATTCGGGAGAAGGTTCAATAACCTCGTCTAGTTCTATTTTCCTCCCACTCACTCCTTTCGAAAGAAACTCCTTCTCAAGAAAGGATCCATTCTTAGCAACAAAAACTTTGCCTTCGGATCTGTGATAGAAGGTATACCCAATGGTTTCCTTTGGATATCCTATGAAGACGCATTTTTCCGCTTTGGGTTCGAGCTTATCAGGTTGTAATCTTTTGACATAAGCCTCGCATCCCCAAATTTTAAGAAACGATAATTTTGGCTTCTTACCAAACCACAACTCATATGGTGTCGTCTCAACGGATTTAGATGGTGCCCTATTTAAAGTGAATGCGGCTGTCTCTAATGCATACCCCCAAAATGACATTGGCAGATCGGATACAGACATCATAGAACGCACCATATCTAATAAAGTACGATTACGACGTTCAGACACACCATTACGCTGTGGTGTTCCAGGTGGCGTGAGTTGGGAAACAATTCCACAATTTTTCAAGTGCATGCCAAACTCGTAACTCAGATATTCCCCTCCACGATCAGATCGTAGAAATTTGATCTTCCTGTTACGATGATTTTCTACTTCACTCTGAAATTCTTTGAACTTTTCAAATGTTTCAGACTTGTGTTTCATTAAGTAAATATACCCATATCTACTCAAATCATCAGTGAAAGTTAGGAAGTAACGATATCCACCACGTGTTGGAATGCTCATTGGTCCACACACATCAGTATGTATGATTTCCAACAAATCACTCGCCCGTTCCATCGTACCGGAAAACGGTGTCTTAGTCATCTTACCCATGAGGCATGGTTCGCACGTATCAAATGATTCAAAGTCAAGTGATTGAAAAAGTCCATCAGAATGGAGTTTCTTCATGCGCTTTACACCAATATGACCTAAACGGCAGTGCCACAAGTATGTGGTACTATCATTATTCGCTTTGCATCTTTTAGCATCAATGTTATGGATGTGTGAAGTACTACTATCGAGATCCAACAAGAATAAACCATTTACGTTGGGTGCATGACCATAAAAGATATTACTCATAGAAATAGAACAACCTTTATTCTCTGATTTAAATGAGTAACCGTCTCGCAATAAACAAGATCCAGATATAATGTTCATGCTTAACGCAGGCACCAAATAACAATTATTCAGGTTTAAAACTAATCCCGAAGGTAGATGAAGAGGTAGTGTCCCGACGGCGATGACATCGACCTTCGATCCATTCCCGACGCGCATCGTCACCTCATCCCTCGCCAGTCTCCGTTTATTCTGCAGCTCCTGTTTCGAGTTGCAAATATGAGCAACCGAACCAGTATCAAATACCCAGGCACTACTACGAGAACTAGTAAGGTACACATCAATAACATGTATATCAAATATACCTTTGACGTTGCCAGCCTTCTTATCCGCCAAGTATTTGGCGCAGTTACGCTTCCAGTGACCGTCTCCCTTGCAGTAGAAACACACAGTGTCCGGCTTAGGACCAGCCTTGGGTTTCACAGGTGTGGCAACAGGTTTGCCGCCCTGAGCAGCAACAGATTTGCCACTCTTCTTGAAGTGACCCTTTTTGGCCTTAACCTTCTTGAAACTGGTGGTCTTATTGACCATCAACACTTGATGTTCTTTCTTGATGTCCACTTCTGCAGATTTCAGCATCGCAAAGAGCTCATTAAGAGTCTTATTCATGCCTTGCATGTTATAGTTCAGCACAAAGCCTTTGTAGCTCGGAGGGAGCGACTGCAGCACCCTGTCAGTGATTAACTCATCCGGGATCACACATCCCAGCTGAATTAGGCGTTGGATATAGCCTCCCATGGTGACAACATGTTCACTGACAGAGCTGTGCTCCTCCATCTTACATGTATAGAACTTATCAGAGATCTCATATCTCTCAGCGCGGGTCTGAGTCTGAAACATGGTTTTCAGCTCTTCAACCATCTCATAGGCGCCGTGATGTTCAAAACGTTTCTGGAGATCAGTGTCCAGAGATGTAAGGATGGCACAGGCAACTATAATGTGGTCATCTCTGCGCGTCTCAAAGACATTTTGTTCTGCTTCAGGCGCATTGTCTGCAGGTGGGTCACCTAGCGCAGCATCGAGCACATAATGCTTCTTACACCCAGTGAGGATAATCCTCAGGTTGCGGTGCCAGTCAGTGAAGTTTGAACCAGATGATTTCAGTTTTTCTTTCTCAAGGAATGCGCTGAAGTTGAACTGAGCTACGTTGCGGGCCATGATCTACAACATTTTAGCAAAGACATCTTTAGACTATGTTCATGATAAAGAGTTCATTTTAATCAAATTACTAACGAACTCCCACTTAAAACAACATCCCTCATAGTTGTCTAGTGGTACACGATCCAAATCCACTACACCAAGTCCGATCTTCACGAGAGAAGATGTAGTTTCAATGGTGAACATCGAAATGTTGATCATATCATTCATATGACTCGTGTTTAACCTTTCGGTTCGTCGTGTTCCGAGTCCATGTCTGTACATGCTAGGCTCGTCAAGTTAACCAAAGTATTTCCGCATGTGTAAAACTGGCTTACACCCGTCGTATGTGAACGTAGAGTTTACCACATCCGATCATCACGAGATGCTTCAAAACGACGAACTTTCGCGACGGTGCATACTAAGGGAGAACACTTTATCTTGATATTGTGTGAGGGATCATCTTATAATGCTACCGTCGAGCACACGCAAAATAAGATGCATAAAAGGATAAACATCACATGCATAAAAATATGTGACATGGTATAGCCCTTTTATTGCGTCTTGATCTCCATCTTAAACGCACCGGCATGATCTCCATCATGGCGCCATGTTCATGTGGCGCCTTGGTTGTCTCCACCACGTTGCATCCCATATATTGCTAACTCATAGCGATAAATAATGCAATTACATGGCGTTTGAAGTTGACACGCAGGTCATACAATTGATAATTAAGACAACCATATGGCTCCTGCCGGTTGCCGTACTCATCGACATGCAAGTCGTGAAACATTACAAAACATGATCATCTCATACATCACAAATATATCATATGAAACAGTTTGGGCTATACCATATCACAAGCACCCCTGCAAAAACAAGTTAGACGCCTCTCCCTTATTCTTTGCAAATTTTACGTGGCTTAGGGCTTTCGAAGAAAGAACCGTTCTTACCTACGAACATGAAACCACAACGGTGATAAACAAATTATTAACAACCCGTTGTAGATTAAATCTTAACTATAGTGGGAGAGACAGACACCCGCAAAGCCACTTATGCAATACAAGTTGCATGTCAGTCGTGGAACAAGTCTCATGTACGTGGACATGTAAAGTTAGTCCGGGCCGCTTCATCCCACTATGCCACTAAGATTCAAAATACACAAAGGAAGTAATAAAAAGATTATCAACGCCCACATACACATATGTGTTCTACCCGTACCAAAACATCTACGCATAGATCCGGCTCTGATACCACTGTAGGAGTTTGCGCGATAGAAAACAAAAAATTTCTCTCACATGCGGAAGCAACACTCAAGATCCTATCTAGAAGATTCTAGTAACGGGGAGAGTAGTTCATCATACCCTCGAAGAACACGCGCGTTGAACGTTTAATTCAACGCAGCTCGGTGAAGTTGTTGACGATGTTCGATCCGATCAGCACCGCAAACGAGCAGCACCTCCGGAGGCTTGCACACGTACAGCTCGATGACGTCTCCCTCTTCTTGATCCAGCAAGCTAGAGGGAGAAGTAGGTGGGATCGATTCCAGCAGCACGACGGCGTGGTGGTGGATATGGTGGAGAGTTCCCGCGGGCAGGGCTTCGCCAAGCGGTGCGCGGGAGGTAGAGGAGCAGCAAGCCAGTGATGCGGCCAAGCCTCTGTCTCTTGGTGCACCTCTCCCTCTTCTTTATATAGGCAAGGGGCTGCAGCCACTTTATTTCCAAAGTAGAAACTCCCTCTTTCAATAGTGGTAACCCCTTCTCATTTAAAAGGTGGTAACCCCCTCTTTCAAGAGTGGTAACATCCCTTTTAAAGGGCTACCCATTGAATGGCTGCATGGACCAAGTAGGACTGGTCAAATGGACCAGTGGGCCACCCTTGGTCGTTGGGGACAGGTGGGCCCCACTATGGGACCCTCCGGAACCTTCTAGAACATTCCGACACTCTGCCGAAAAATCCCGAACTTTTCCGGAACCCTGAAATCAACTTGCCATATATAAATCTTTACCTCCGGACTCTTCCGGAGCTCCTCGTGATGTCTAGGATCTCATCCGAGACTCCGAACAATATTCGGACACCATTAACAAAATTATCCCAGAGCTACTCTAGCGTTACCGAACGTTAAGTGTGTGACCCTACGGGTTCGAGAACGTGCAGACATGATGGAGACACCTCTCCGATCAATAACCATTAGAGGGACCAGGATATCCATAATGACTCCCACACATTCAACGAAGATCTTTATCGGTTGAACCACTATGTCGTGGACTACTATAATCCGTATACAATTTCCTTTGTCACGCGATATTTTACTTACCCAAGATTTGATCGTCGGTATCACTATACCTAGTTAAATCTTGTTACTGGTAAGTACTCTTTACTCGTTCCGTAATACAACATTCTCTGTGACTAACTCATTAGTCACGTGCTTGCAAGCTTTACCGAATGTGCACTACCGAGTGGGCCCAGAGTATATCTCTCCGAAACACGGAGGGACAAATCCCAGTCTTGATTCATGTAATTCAACAAGCACTTTCTGAGATACCCGTAAGACACCTTTATGATCACCCTGTCACGAAGCGATGGTTGATGTCCCCAAAGTATTCTTCCAGTACCCGGGAATAACATGATCTCATGGTCTAAGAAATAGGATACTTGACAATAAAAGGCATGACAATAAAAACTTAATGAAACGATCAATATTGTTATGCTTAGTTGGGTCTGTCCATCACGTCATTCTTCTAATGACATGATCCCGTTAATTAATTAACAACTCATGTTCATGGTTGGGAAACCATAACCATCATTAATTAACGAGCTAGTCTAGTAGAGGCTTACTAGGGACGCAATGTTGTTTACGCAACCACACATGTATTATGTTTCCGGTTAATACAATTATAGCATGGAAATAAACATATATCATGAACACGGAAATATGATAATAACATTTATTTATTATTGCCTCTAGGGCATATTTCCAACAAAAAGTCACTATATACACATCCATGCATCGAATTGATCAACCTCTTTGTCGGTGGCTTGGTATCCTTGCGAACAGATGCCTTTACGTGTGAGATTATGTCCACTTCACCATAACCAACTTCCCCATGTACATACATGTAGGTAATACAAAGGGATTAATACAAGATTTGATCCGACTATGTTCTATCTCTCCTTTCTATCATTCTACTACCAGTAATTATAACATACGCATGGATTCCCGTACGACCTGAACTCTTTGGATGACTATAATGATTCAACATCGGACTTGTCCATGGTTTTCATCTCTACCTGACATTCCCAATGCATCCTATTTCTAAAAGATGTTTCCATTCAACTATATTTGCCTCACTCGTTGCGTTGGCCATTTTTATTTCTGCCTTAGACAATTAAACTTGTCCTGCCACCACTGTGCATTTATTGCCTCACACATCTCAACTCTAGCTAGTTCCACCCATTGCTCATGCCACACGAGGAAGGTAGTAGTTATTTATAGACTGGGTGTAAGTGTGGACTTTCATTGCTTCACCAAACTACGTATGCGAACCGCTGCCTTTTTTGTTTTCTTTATTAAAGCCTAGCTGTTCTAATAAATTAACATCTCTAAGGTTCAATAAGACTAGCCATAGTGGGGTATCATAGGTAGTATCATGCATGCCATGTTGGCAAAATGCTGACGTGTCACTGTAATTAATGATGAGAGAGATAACAGTGGTATCATAGGTAGATACCGTAACAAAGCGGATTTCAAGACAAGATGAGTCTATAGTCTCATTAATGCACTGTTATATGATACCACACATATGTTACTACCCACTATGGAAGTGATAACATAGACTAGTATCATATGCATGATACTAGTGTATGATACTCCCCACTATGGCTAGTCTTATAGCATCTCAAATGTATGCATCCTCATGGCTCAGGCTTCTATATACCTGGCTCCATCTAACCATCTTAGTTGTCAAAGTATTAACACGGCCAAGGGCATGGAAAGAAAAACTATCATGTTTGTCCTTCTCTGTTCATTGCTCCCCCTCTCTTTCTCATGTACAAGTTCATTCTTCCTTGCCCTAAAAAAAAGAAGTTCATTCTTCCTGTCAAACTATTTCCATGCACTAATGGTCTACAGACACCCTTACAAATTTACATGTCAGCCCCAGGACGAACACATAATGGTGTTGGAGCAAAAAGTAAAAACTTCTTGGATCTAGCCAACCACAACATCCATCCTAGGATTTATGGCCACACACATAATGTAGATGCAGCACCAAACAATGTGTGTATCAACAAGATGTTTGAATCCAATAGAATAGAGCACCATGTATATCATAAGTGTTCTCATAAATTGTGCAGTACCACCTAATGCACAATGTTGTCCTAGCATACTTAAAGCAATTTGTTTTGGTAGGGCCACTCCTAATTTGGATATGGTGTCTCGGCCTAGCCAAAAAGGGAAAAGCTAGACTAAAGCCCCTGCACGACCAAGTGACACCATTTTTTGTTCGCGCCTCCACTATCCTTTGTTGTTTGTCTTTGCTTCTACGCAACGGAAAGTTCACACCGAAAATGATAGACATCACGTGTCACACACACCAGTGCGAACAGGGCGGAGCCAGAAATGATTACAGAGTGGTGCTAAGAGCTACTTTATACATACACGAATTTGTTATTTTTCTGTAGCCCAAAATAAAACATATTTATAATCGAAACCGTATATACATATTGATGTTCAAAAATTTGAATTTTTTGAAACTCAAAAGTATATTTAAAAAAGATCAAAACCAGGATCACTGGTGCCCAGGTGCACTAAATTCTTTCTCTTGAATATCTCAATATCAAGTTCTGAAGAATTTATTCACACATAGAAAACAAAGTAAATAATTTTTTGTCACGAGGAAGTGGTAGAAATTACTAGCTCCATTCCTAAATGTAAGACGTTTAGGTAGGTATTTTGGTAGGTTGATTTAGCCTATCCAAACATTTTAAATTTAGGACAAAGGAAGTAGTATCTATCAGATATTTTTTTAACATATTTCTCAATTGACACCGAGCCACATCAGTATGATGTCAACATAAGTGCAAGCGTTCATGTCTTTTTAAGCTTCGAGCAGATACCTCTTGTCCACTTAATGAACATATTATGACAACATAGAGCAATTCGTACCAGCGTGTTGGAAGTGACGAAGCGTGCATCTAATGAACTTGTTATCTCTTGATTAATATATTAAAAAAATTACAACATTTTGATTTTTCTCAAATATATATGAACACATTTTGTAATGTCAGGAAAAAAGATTTCCCCAAACGAACGGTGACAATACTACACTTTTTCAACACGGACTATTTCAAGTCGGTGAACATTTTTAGATATTTGTGAACAAATCTGTAAAATCAATGGGAAGTAGTTAAATGTCACTGCATAAGACATATACAGTCTATGGCTTGCAATGGTATATATATAAAACCATGAAGGAGAAAACCCTAAAGATTCAAATGATATGAAGAATTTTTTAATAAAAAGGATTTATAACTAGCGCTATGACTCGGTGTCGTGCTACATGTTGCGGTATTGTGTCCATTCTCACGTATGCTCGATGTCGTGGGTCAAATTAACATCGATGCAGTGCGCCAAAATAACACTTCAACATATGAGCTAAAACTTAAAACACTTCAACACGTTGTATTAATGAAAGGGATACACCTTCCCTTTAAAAAACCCCTCTCTTTTAGAACTCCATAAAGCACATAGTACGTCGGTACCAATTTATAAATACCTATAAATTTAGTACAAAATCGACGCTTAAAAGTTTGACCAAGCTTATAAACAAAAATATGAGCAGGTAGAATGCTAAATTAATATCAACTATTTACCATAATCATATAATTTTAGTGTATTTCTTTTGTATTTTACATGCTGATAATTTTACATATATTTGGTCAAATTTTAACTATATTTATACACCTTATATGCTCGAACGGAGGTAGTAAAGATAAGAAGCTATCCTTAGATATGTGTCATTGATGATGGGTGTCCATACTTTAGTATCCTAGAGCAATGTGTATCGCATATGGGCCGAGTGGGTCTAAGCATACACAAGCTAATGAGACCCTATGGCTGAACAAAGACTATCAAGAAGGTACTCGAGATTGTATAGAAAGCCTTGCGGCAGGAAGACAGCCAGGAGACTTACACATAGACTCCTAAGATTTCTACTCTTATATGTCAGGAGAAAGTAGAGTGTGAAGAAAGGAGACTACCACCCGAAAATGCGTTGATGCACATGGGTAGTAGCGCACCCGATATGAAAAAAAGGAATAAAAATGAAAAAAAATCTGAAACTGTCAGTTGGGCAAACATGATCAAACATTGTACCCATATAAAATGATTCACCAAAAAAATAACTTTCATTACACTCCGAGTCAAATATTTGCCAAAAAGGCACTATATACATATCCATGCATCGAATTGATCAATCTCTTTTCAGTGGCTTGGTACCCTTGCGAACAGATGCCTTTTACGTGTGAGATTATGTCCACTTCACCAAAACCAACTTCTCCCATGTTCATACATGTAGGTAATACAAAGGGATTAATACAAGATTTGATCCGACTACCAATAATTATAGCGTCCACATGGATTCCCATACAAACTGAACTCATTGGACGACTATGTTCAGGCGGACCTTGAACAAAATCTTTGAGGGGGAGCTACAAAATGACATGTAATTATCTTTTTGAACACCAAATCATATATACCACAACAATTGAGCTAGAATTTGTACCATTTTCAGAAGCATATATAATTAGATTGATTTTGTCCACAAAATACATTTCTAACATCAATATATGTATAATCTCCACCAAATTTAGATGCAAAATTGGAGTCAAAGAACAACTCTTTTCCCATAACCGTTTTTTTCGCAGAAGCAGGCATGAGTTTTTCCATGACCTAGTTTGAACTTTCCCCAATATAGATACAAAATTGGAGCACAAAACTACCTCAGCCAGGAGGAGAGAAGCTTGCAGTTGGAGCCTTGTAGGAATCAGTAGTGGATTAGAGATGCTTGCAGCTAGCCACCCTGGGTACTCACGCTAGCTGCTAGTCTGTTACCCCGAATGCTAACTGCTGGTGCTCAGTGAGCAGAGTTCATGGGCTGCATCCCACGGTAGAAGTAGGGCTAGTAGAAAATTTGTAAATTTGTTGGGGGGGCCACGGCACAGGTTGCCCCCCGTGAAGGTCCGCCGGTGACGATGTGAATTCAACATTCGACTTGTCCATGGTTTTCATCTCTATCTGACATTCCCATTGCATCCTATTCCTAAAAGATGTTTCCATTCAACTATCTTTGCCTCACTCGTTGTGTTGGCCATCTTGATTTATGCGTTAGACAATTAAACTTGTCCTGCCACCACTGTGCATGATTGCCTCACACATCTCAACTCTAGCTAGCTCCACCCATTGCTCATGTCACATGAGGAAGGTAGTTATTTATAGACTGGGTGTAAGTGTGGACTTTCATTGCTTCACCAAACTGCATATGCCAACTGCTGCCTTTTTTGTTTTCTTTATTAAAGTCTAGCTGTTCAGATGAACTAACATCTCTAAGGTTCACAGCTAGGTCTCCTTTTTCCGCCGCCGCCGCTTAGAACCTAGGCGCCGCCACTTCTTATCCTCCACCATAGATTGGTTCCCCCTCCTCCGGCCGGCCTTGCCGGCATCAGGAGGGGTGGGGAATCCGATCTATGAGTGGAGTTTTTAATAAAAGTAGTGTTTCAATTTAGGGTTTTGGTTGTCGTCGTCTTCATCAATGAGATGACATCTTCTACAATAGGCAATCTTCCAGTCTTCGTTCGACGGCGAGATCTCCTTCCCGACGTCAATGGTGGTTTTGGAAGATTAAGTTTGTCTAGGTATGGTTCTTCAGATCTTGCTTCACCAGATCAATCTTGGATTTTTTCTCATGGTTGCCGCGAGGAGGATTGTCCTTGCAATATCTGTCCTGGCTACTACGTCCTCGGCAATGGTGATACTTTCTCTCGGCTCCCAACGACGTCGACAAAGTTGTTCGGTTATTTTTCCCTAGAATATCAGTGGTGGTGGTCTTGCCGATGTTGCTTGATTAATTTAATGGCTGCGTGTGTGCACAAAGACTTGGCATTGCGGCTCAGAATTAAAAGGGGAGAACCTTCGTTGGTATTCACAGGTCTGTGGTTTGGTGTATTCGTCGTTGTTCTACGGCTGCCTTCAGAAAAACACAAGATTGTGTCATGGAAGAAGAAAGGGCTTGAATATCTCAAAGATTTGCTCGTCTCTTTTAGTATTGTTTTTGTAATCGGTGTAATCATGTACTATTTGCTGGTTTAATATATATGGTATTTGCTAAAAAAAACATCTCTAAGGTTCATTATGGCATCTCAAATGTATGCAGCCTCATGGCTCAGGCTTCCATAGGCCTGGCTCCATCTTAGTTGTAAAAGTATTAACACAGCCAAGGGCATGGAAAGAAAAATTATCATGTTTGTCCTTCTCTGTTCATTGCTCTCCCTCTTTTTCTCATGCACAGGTTCATTCTTCCTGTCAAAGTATTTCTATGCACTAATGGTCTAAGGATACCCTTAGAGCATCTCCACCGGCGCGCCCAACTACGCTCCCAATAGGGCTATTGGGCGCGCCGGCAGAAAATTGGCCCCCAACGACGCGCCCAATAGCACAAAAGTTGTCGGCACGTCCCAATAGAGCGTCTGGCAACCCCAATTCGCGCCCACGTTCTAGGGACGCAACCGAGCGCGCCGGCAACCGCGGCAATGCGCGCCTCGTCGATTCCTGATGTGCGGGCCCAACGCATCAGTGACACGGGAGTGGTCAGCGCAATTAACTGCGTCCGCTGAGTGGTTTCCTGTCGCGTGCGACGCGTCAGGCCTCGTCTTCCCAACACGCATCGCTGGAGTTACGATGCCTCGAGAACCGAAAGCCAGAGTAATGGCGGAGTTTCCCGCGCCACGTTCCCGCCATTCGTCTCCCACAACCGTCTATAAAAGAAGGCGTGGCGCCGCTCGCCGTTTTCCACCGTCGCTCCCCTCCTCTCTTCTCCCCCTTTCTCCACAAACCCACCGATGATGGCGCACAACGACCAAGCGGGAGGCAGTGGCGGCGACGCGCTGCCTCCGGAAGGAGGAGGCAGCGTTCTTCCACCGGCATCGCTGTGGGGACCCCGGACTAGCCGTCCGAAATACCCGATTATGCTTAACACAATGATCCCGTGATCAGTATGTCGTTGCACATAATCCGAACTGAATATCAAAGTTTACATCCATACAATACCGAGTTTCAAGTCTTACACACATGGCCATACTGGCCTAATTATACATAGGTGCCTTCAAGGGCCAAATCATCTTTATTCGGCGGAAGCTACGGTAGTAGGGCTAATCCATCCTAGCAGCACCCGACAGGCAGCTGGCTTATGAAGATCTTAGTTCGCATAGACGTCGCCAAACTCCTCTTCAACGTAGGCTCCTCGAAATCTGGCTAAGACAATAGCCAGGGACGAAACCAATGTGAGTACATTTGATTGTACTCGCAAACTACCCCAACTAGAGTAAGCACTAGTTTTAGTTTGAAAACTTTTACTTAGCTTTGAAACATCTTAAAAGAAAGTCTTTTCTAAAAAGGGTAAGAAGAAATTTTTACAACTATCCTTTAAGAAGACATCATTTTAGCTGTTTCCCCGAAACTCCTCCGGTATCCAACCATATCCCAAATCATGGTTCCCAAACCCATCACAACCTCGTACCAACTCATTGGTACAGGTATGCAATCCTTTCCGCTTCATTTTCCTTTCAAAACTCAATATTTTATAAAACTTGCACATAGTCTTAAGACAGCCTCCCAACTGTCCATATCCGAGGACTCGGCTATTCGAATAGTTTTACCCTCTGCAGAGGTAGCACGCTTTTCCCACACCCATCCGGTCACTCATCGTGTCAGCCACGTCCCGCCATACCAGAGGTATGCGAAGTTGAGTTACCGGCCATAGCCTGTCCTTTGCTCATGCTAGTATAGGACCCTGCCTCTACGACACTTTCCATCTACACTTAAATCCTCAGAAACTAAGTGTGAGGACTCGTAGTTCTGCCCGGCGGACCCAACGGAGCCCTTCAATCCTCTTTCTTCTTTACTCTCATACCGGCTTCCGGTAGACTTCTATTAAGAGGACCCAGGTCAGGGGGTAGGTCCCCAGACCACCCCCTCATGGAACGAGGTTATCCTCGTTATTGAGGCATCCAGTACTAACACGAGCAAATTATATGACTACGCCCTTGCCCATATGTGGGTAAATGTGGTCGCACCGGTTATTGGTTGGTCGCCATAGTATTAGGACACAATGTGCACTTTTCCAAAACAATACCACCATTCTCCAACTTAATATCGACCTTTCGGCATTTCACCTTCATCCAAGTACCTTCAAAGGAGTTTTGAAAAAACATTGTTTTTCCCAACTTATAGTTTTAAACAACTACTTTATACTTCTACATAAGGTGGCAAAATAGTTTTCAGGTATTTTGCAAAAGGGGTTTTTCTAAAATCATTGATTTCTTGGAATAACTCTTGAGACTAAAATAGATGTATATAAATGCAAGCTCAGTGAAGTAGCTTGCCTTGTTCAACACAGTGGTACTGGTCCTGATCTTCGGGTTCAACGAAACCTCCTTCTTCGATAAATCCGTCAACGGTATCGTCTAAACGTTAAACAAGCAAGACAAACAATTACTACTATAACTCAAGCATCATCACATCATTACAACCACAAATGCTATAATTAGCTACTGCACACATCAAGCAACACAAGGTGGTTTTAATTTAATTGAATTAATCTTTATTTAATTGTTTTCAAATTAAGGCAGAAACTAGTTGTACACCAATTAATTCACCATTTAATCTATGTTGGTCACAAAATTTCAAACTAAAGTTCTATGGATAGCTACTGATGTGTAGAAGACCACCCAATTGGATTGGGGTCATTTGGAGTTACCAAACTCCCTACACATTTGTTTTAGTTCAGAAGGACTTTAATCAAGTTTTAGCTACCAAACCAATTAAGTTGCTCCAAAATTTAAATCCTTTTAGGGGTAACTAACCTTGGTTGAATGTGACCTAACAAAATTGGTTTTAGTTTAATTGGACCTACTATTAAATCACACTAATTGGTTTAGTGCAGAAGGGTGCACTGAAGTTCAACCAAAGGATAAGGAGTTTACACTACTCAATTAATTTTACCAAAATTTGGGGAGCTAAAGGATCCTAATACAAAGCTACCAAATTGGTTTCGAGTTATTTGGATTTATATAACTCCAGAAACAAATGGTTTAGTGTTTTAAACCTTCTGGAGCATTTTTATTAATACATTTTTATTATTTATTTAAATGAGATTAGACCACTTTGGTGAGTTAAAGAATTTTATAAGCTTTCCAGAACAGTTGAGTTTGATTTATTTGGATTCCTAGAACTCGAGTTATTGAATTTCAAAACTAGGTCCAGTACTGAATTCAGAGAGGATTCAAATTCGAAAATACTGGATAAAGAAGAGATCCCTGACGGGTGGGGTCCACTCATCAGCGACTCAGTGGAAAACGTTCGCGCGCGGTTTAAGTTTAAAACGCTGACGGGTGGGGTCCACCAGTCAGTGTCTAATCTAAACGAAAGGGTAAGCTGCCGTTGGATCTAGATCCAACGGCTCACAGAGGCCACGAACGGCGACGACCATAACGGGCGACGCCGCCGCGCCGGCGACGGTGGCGAGCATGGATAGCTCACCTAAGGGCCTCGGGTGGTGGCGGAGATGACGGGATCGACGGCGGAGGGAGTGGGGAAGCTCTGGGGTGAGTCGTGCATGCTGGGACGGCTTCACTCGACGACGGCGTGATCAGCTCCTCCTCCGCGGCCGTGCTCCAACTCCGGTGGGTCCTCCGCGGCACTGCTGAGCACGAAACACGGGCAAAACGCGGCGGGTGAGCTAGGGTGTAATGGTGGTACGGATGCAGGGCAAAGAAGAGAGGGGGAGAGAGTGGCACAGCTCGGCCGTGATCGATGCCCACCTTCTGCTCCGGCGAGGTGCAGAGCACGGGCAAGGGCAGAAGCGCTTCCGCGGCTGCGAATCCGCCCTCCTGGCGGTGTACTGGGGTGAGTGGAGTGGAGTGGTGGCCGTGAGGTGGTGTGGAGAGGTGGTGAGGCTCGGGTGGCCTTTTATTGGCGAGCTCGGGCTCGTCGTGGACGCGGTGCAGGGATGGGGCTGGGGAATGGGAGAGCTTGCCATTGGCGCGGAGCTGGTGCAGGTACGGCGTAGTGCGGTGGCAAATGGGGAGAGGGTGCGGTGGTGTTCCTCGCTGACCCTGGCAGGGGTGGCGTCGCGAGGCGCGCTCTAGCCGTGGCGTGGCGAGAGTGCACGCAAGGGGTGGGGTGTGCTGCGGTGCTTGGGTCACCTCGAGCAGGTGCAGAGGGGAGAGGTGGGTGTCGAGCAGAGCGTGGCGTCGCGTCGCTGCCTCCTCTGCTTCCTCCACAGAGCGATCCCGGACGGCAGCGCGTGGCGTCGCGTCGCGGACGGTGAGCACGCCAGCGAGCTCTGCAGCGCTTGGGTCACGTCGACCAGAGGCAGAGGGAAGAAGGAGGGGTGTCGAGCACGGCGCGGCGTCGCCTCTGCGTCGCGTCCTTGCTCACCACGGGGACGACCCGTGCGGCAGTGCGCCACGGGCGGCATCGGCGTGGCGCACGCCACACTCCACCTCCGGGTCAACGAACTCGTTTCCTTCGCAATCATTCACGTGTGTGAGGTGGGAGGAAGGAGTGGAAGCTACGGGAGTGATTGATTGCACTGAATTGAGCTCGAATTTTTGGATTGAATTCGGTTCAGAGTTGAACATGGTGGTGATCACCATGTGCTCGACCAAATACCCGAACCAAGTTCAAATTTGATTTTCTGAAATTTATTTACAAAGTTTGCTTCCAAATATTTTTCCAAGGGTTGTGGTACCACTGGATTATTTTCTTTGGAAGTGTAGCTTGATGATTTTGATGGTTTTTTCCAAAGTTAAAGAAACATTTGGAAAATTTGAAAATAGGATTTAGAATAGAATTTAAAATAGAGAGAGGGAAAAGAATGTAAGGGTAAAGTGGGAGTGATCATCATGTCACCCCACTGAAGTTTTGTTTTGAAAATAAAATTTGATTTTCTTAATAAGATAAAATTTGTGTGACTTTTGTCACATGATTTTATGTGGGAAACCTTTTGTTGTGTTTCTTTTCTTTTCTTCATAATTTTCTTTTAGCAAACAACCAACACAAACAAGCAAACACAAGCAAGCACACATAAAAAAAACAAAAGTTTTTGCTGGCCCACATTTTTGACTAATAAAGCTGGGTTACAATTTTGGGATGTTACAATCGCATCCCCGTGCCGTCGGGGATGCGCCCCAGCAACCGCGCCGGAGGAGGAGCGGCTCCAGCAGCTCATCCGGCTGCGCCGCCACCAGCTAACGCCCGAGCAGCGGGCCGACCAGGAGTACGCGGAGGACAACCAGTACTGGCCCGCGCTCCTCGCCGCTAAGCGGCAGTCGGCGATCGATGACCACCGCGACCCCGTGAACCCGGCTCGCAACAACAGCGACTGGCGCTGCCGCTGGTGGGAGGGGCGTAACTTCCACGCCGTGATGCAGGAGTTCGGGTATGCCGCGGCAGGCGGGCACTCCCGCGACATGTGGGAGCTGCCGCCGACCTCCTCCTCCTCGCGCACTTCGTCCTCGAGCGCGTGCTCGACGACGATGCCGACGATTATAAGGACCCCTCAGACCACCGGTCCGAGAAGCCCACGTTATGTAAAATAGATCACGATCCCGATGATCAGTGCATCGCAATCACATAACCAACATGGTATCAAGAGTTACATCATTCAAGTCGTACGAATAAAAGTCTTACAACACAAGTGGTCACATGACCAAGTCTGCAAATCATCGTCGCGCAGGACAGAACTAACTAAGATACAGCGGAAGCTCGTGGCTAACGTCGGCCCTCGTCTCCAACGGACGCGACTCCACAAGTGCAGTTGACCGGTGACAGCTAAGCGGTGTAGTCGTCGACATACTCCTCCTCCTCGGCATAGGCCTCCTCGTAGAAACCTAGACGTTTGTATATCCAGGGACACAGCCATGAGTACAATTACGTACTCGCAAGACCACCACCAGGCTTAAGTTTTCATGATAATGCAAAAAAAAATCGTTTTCGAAAACTGGGATAGCTGCTATATTTGACTATAGGTCTTAGTTTTCATAAACGATGCCTTTAGACATAGAGAATATGACATATCTATATTTTTGTTGAAAAGAAACATTTAGAGATAGAATTCTCTTTTGTAGAGATCGCCGGAACTATCTCCACTTCTTTGTAAACATTTCTGCAAAACTTTTCAAGGACACTAGGATAGGGATGCCCCTTTTCTCTTTTCCGGGTTCCGACTGGTTGACTCCCCGAGACCAACCATCTTCCCCCAAGTTTCGTACCTCCCAGGTTCCACCTTGATGTCTCCTTTCTCCTTTGCCGAAAACAGTTTCTTTTCAAAACATAAAATGCCCATACGCCTAGATCGGGGGCCTTTCCAACCGTCCATGACCGCGGACACGGCTATTCGAATAGATTTACACTCTGCCGAGGGGTGCACTTTCACCACATCAAATAGGTCACCGCCGCGGATCATCCCACGGATTGCCAGACGACAATACGTCAAACGTCGGGACACTAATCAAGACTTTTCACTATGTCCATACTAATACAGAGATACCTCTTCAACTAGGTTGATTCCCCCGGCACCGTTGAACCCATCCATGGTATCCGACCGCCATGACAGGGGACCTAATCGGTGCAACTGGTGGCAAACTTAATCCCACTCTCTTTATGTCCCTCTCTCTTAGGCGACAACCAGTTCAGGGGCCATAGCCACCCCCTAAGCAAATTGAGGTAGCTCCATATTAATACAAACAAGCTTCCAGTCAAGCCCTACCCATGTCAGGTAATGTGGCTGCACGGTTAATTGTTCGGGTGGCCGCTAGGGCTGTACTTTGTTTTTCAAAAACATCTCCACCTCCGACTGCTCCCAGCAGCTCGGATTTTCACAACTCTCTGAATGCTCCCAGCACTTCGGGTTTTCATAAACTCTCCGAATGCTCCCAGCACTTCGGGTTTTCATAAACACCTCCATTTGCTCCCAGCAACATGGGTTTTGTAAATCCTTTCTCGCCGATCGCTCCCAGCGACTCGGGTTTTTCCTCGGGAAAACATTTTACCAAAGACCAGGCTCCCATCCTATAGTTTTGAGATAAGGATGTAAGGATATACTATTAAAAAATATAATTTTCTTGATAGCGCCTTCAGTAGAAGGCTTCTCAAGTAAAGATCTATTTTTATAAACCTATTTATACTAGTAGATATCTTTGGCCAAACAATATTTGATAAAATAGTTTTGGGTGACAAAGTGCCACAGAAGAAATAAAACATGCATTATTTTATTTTGAAAACAAAACATGCTTTAATGAAATAATGGGATTTAAGTAGGGTATGGTGAGGTGGCTTGCCTTGCTCAGCAAAGTGTCCCTGATCTCGCTCTTCTTCGTAGACAGGTTCCACTCCCACGTACTGCTCCTCCTCTTGCGGTTCTAAGGTACCGGAAATTTAAACGCAACTATCGTTAATTCTAAGAGGCGGGTTGACAACAATCTAAAGTTCTTAAACAAAACAGCAAGCATTTCATTACCCAACATCCTCTGGATAAAAACATCTAGACCAAACCTAACACAAACAATTAAACACAAACAATACAAATTGACTTTTTATTAGTAGTAAAGTGGATGTTTGTGGGGTAAAATCCACCAGTCCTAAAATAATGCTTCTAAAAATTACCCCTTTTAACACAGCACTTGTAAGTGTCATACCAAACTATAGGAATTGGATTTGTATCAAAAAGCATCATTAAACAGGAGCTAAAAATCTTAGAAATGCTTCTGGTCTCCAAACAAACATGGCTGCCATTCCTGTTTCAGGAAACTCCTGCATGCAAGACTAGGTTCTATAGAAAGGTATGGATTTTACCTCCTGCACAAATTGGATTCACTCAATTTGGACACTCCTAGCTCCCACTAAAAATAAAACACTAGAAAAGACTTATTTCACAAGATTTAATGCCATGCAAAACATATTAAATATTTTTGAGCAAACCTACTTCTGCATGTTTAAGAAAACATCACAGCACTCTCTAAAAATACTCCTAACCAACATGCATGTATAGATGTACCACCAAAGATTAAATCTAAACAGCACATTTTAACAGAAACTGCAAAGATTTAAAGAAGAAGCTAAAAAAAAAAAGGCCGCGCTCGGGCCAGATCTGGCCGAGCCCAGCGCAGATCCACTGCGCGCGCGAGATGGGCCGGCCCATCTGCGCCGCGCTGCGAAACCCGGCGCGCGGGAAAAGCCCGCAGGGGAGGTTTGAACTGGGGCCGTTGATCTCGCGATCAACGGCTCACGTTCTTCTTCTTCGCTGCGTCGCGCCCGACGGCGACCGAGGACGGGGAAGTTCGGCGACGGCGAGGGCTCACCTAGGGCCTGTGCATGTGGCTGGGGAGGGCTGGGGATGAAGGAGGGGTCGAGGGAGAGGCGTGGACAAGGACGGCGTCAGCTGGGTGGCCGGAGTCCATGGCGGCGGTGGCGCGTTCTTCGGGTCGAGGATGGAGGCGGCGTCTCCGGCAGTCTCTGGGCAAACGAAAAGGGGAAAAAGTTAGGCTTCGACGAGGGAAATCTCCACGGCCGAAAATGGCGAGGAATGCCAGAGTAAAACGGCGGCACGGTCTGGTTTCGTCGGCGGCAACCTTCGGATGTCCCGGATGATCTCGAGCAGCAGAGAGCACGGGAGCGGCTGGGCGTCAGGGGTGGAGAGAGGGGGTGTGTGGGCGAGGTCTGAGAGAAGAATGGGGAGCAGAGGGGCACGGTGTCGTGTTTTAGGTCAGGGGTGTCTTCCCGAGCTGGTTCGGACTAGGGGGGTCAAGGAGAGCTTGGAGTGGCTGGCTTGGGCGGTGGGGAGTGGGCAGGGATGAGGTGGCTAGGGGTGACGTGCTCTGGCCAGTGGTGAGAGGGAGAGTGAGCTCCGGTTGGGCAGGGGAGAAAAAGAAAAGAGGGGAGTGGAGAAGAGGGGTGGTGGAGAGGGGCGGCAGGGGGCTGGTAAGTGGGGCCAAAGGGGTGGGGTGCTGGTCTCCTTCCTGGTTACCAGTAGAGAGAACCGTTGGGGAGAGATTAGATTAGGTTTTTTAGTTGTTTTTAGGGATTAGAGACAAGTGTGCAGGATTTACATGGTGCTGTGTTGGACAACGAAAATTAAGCAACCAGGGGCTTGATGGTGGATTAAAAGGGGTTCTCCCACAAGAAGAGGTGATGGTAAAAAGAGGTGTGCAGGTGCATTGCCAAAAGGGGTCTTGGCTAGCTTAGGGTGAGGTGTGCAAAAGTGTAATCAACACAGGTCAAAAGGTCACTGGTTTGACTAGCACTCTAACCCTAGATGGTTTAGTGATCAAACAGGTGTTAACAGAAAACCAAAAACAGGTCTTGAATATAATTGACAAGGACCAACTTGGTTGATTTGCATGCCAAAAACAACTTATGGCTTGCTTAACATGCTGCCCTGGATTTGCTAAGTTTTAACAAACAAGAAGATCAAGCCACTAAGTTTAAAACTACAAGAAATTATAAAAGTGGTACTAAGAGGTTTTCAAACAAAGCTAGAGGGCCTAAGAAACCAATCATGAAATCAAGCAAGAGTTGCCTAACATAAAACAAAAGTTTTTGTTATTACTGAAAAATTCTAACTTAACACCACAATTCTAGGTTAAGAAACATTGGGGTGTTACAGACCTTCCCCCCTTAGGAGAATCTCGTCCTCGAGATTCCGGAGTTGAAGAGGAAAGGAAACCAGGGAATTCACGCTCCAAGTAATCTTCACGCTCCCAGGTGGCTTCTTCCTCCGAGTGATTGCTCCACTGAACCTTCAAGAATCTGATCTTGCGTCTACGGGTCAGACGGATATCTTCCTCAAGCACACGGAGTGGCCTTTCTCGATAAGTGAGGTCGTGGTTGAGGTCTATAGTGTGGTGGTCCACCTCCTGATATGAGTGAGTAGCGCCGGGGTTTGCAGACACTTCCGGAGTAAGGATACGTGGAAAACGTCATGAAACTCGGACAGGTGAGAGGGTAGTTCCAATTTGTAAGATACCTCCCCGCTTCGGCAGAGAACCTTGAAAGGACCGATGTAGCAGGGTGCAAGCTTTCCCCGGACGTGAAAACGTTGCATCCCTTTGAGTGGAGTAACACGCAGGTACACCATGTCGCCGGTCTTGAAACATAAGTCCCGCCTCTTGGAGTCAGCGTAACTTTTCTGCCTGGACTGGGTGGCCTTAAGGCGGTCGCGGATCAGTTGAACTTGTTCTTCTGCTTCTCGTAGGGCATCGACTCCGAAAACTTGACTGTCCCCAGTCTGTGACCAGTTCAGGGGAGTACGGCATTTACGTCCGTACAGAGCTTCGAATGGGCCATTTTCAAACTGGCCTGGTAACTATTATTGTAGGAGAATTCAGCAAACGGTAGGCAATCCTCCCACTTGGCTCCATAAGCTAACACACAGGCTCTAAGCATATCCTCAAGGATTTGATTGACTCTCTCCGTCTGTCCTCCCGTCTGGGGGTGATAAGCGGTGCTGAAAAAGAGCTTGGTTCCTAACTCTTCATGAAGCTTGGTCCAGAAACGAGAGGTGAATTGGGTTCCTCTATCGGATACGATCGTCTTGGGTATCCCATGGAGACTGACGATACGGGACATGTATAAATCGGCTAACTGGTCCGATCGGTATCTGGTGGTAACTGGAAGGAAATGTGCAACCTTGGTGAGTCGGTCCACAATGACCCAAATGGCATCGTGTCCTCGGTTGGACCGGGGTAACCCCGTGATAAAGTCCATACCAACTTCATCCCACTTCCATTCGGGTATCTTGAGAGGTTGGAGTAATCCGGCGGGTCGTTGATGTTCGGCCTTGACTCTCTGACAGATGTCACAGTTCTGAACGAAGAATGCAATCTCTCGCTTCATGCCGTGCCACCAAAATTTCTCCTTGAGGTCCTGGTACATCTTGGTTCCACCGGGGTGAATGGAGTATAAAGTCTCGTGGGCTTCCTTCATAATCAGTTGTTTCAAGTCGTGATCAGACGGTACGCAGATGCGGCCTTCATACCAGAGAATGCCCTCGGGTCAATGGTGAACCCGGGGACCTCTTCCTTCGCCATTCTAAGCTTGATGCCTTCGATACTCTTGTGACCCTTCTGTGCTTTCTTGATCTGATCCCAAAGTGTTGGCTGCAACATGAGTTGATCCACCGCTCCATAACTAACCACTTCAATCCCATCTTGTCCAGCTCTTCCCAGAGGCTGGTTGCCGGGTCTTGATCATGGTGTTGAAAGAGCATGGCTGTCGACTAAGGGCATCGGCTACGACGTTGGCTTTTCCAGGGTGGTAATGGATGTCTAGGTCATAATCTTTTATGAGCTCTATCCATCTACGCTGCCTCATGTTCAACTCCCGTTGGGTGAAGATATACTTCAGGCTCTTGTGGTCAGTGTAGATGTCACAACGATTGCCCATCAGAAAATGGCGCCAGGCTTTGAGTGCGTGAACCACGGCAGCAAGTTCAAGGTCATGTGTGGGGTAATTCTGCTCGTGCTTGCGGAGCTGTCGCGAGGAATAGGAGATTACCTTGCCCTCTTGCATGAGGACACAACCTAGTCCAAGCTTGGAAGCGTCGCAATATACGACAAAATCCTTGGTCACATCAGGCATAGTCAGGATGGGTGCGGTGGTTAATCTCTTCTTTAGTTCTTGAAAACTCTCCTCACATTTGTCAGTCCACTCAAACTTCTTGTCCTTCTTCAGTAACTGGGTGAGGGGTTTGGCAATACTTGAGAATCCCTCGACAAACTTGCGGTAATACCCAGCCATTCCGAGGATAGATCTCACTTCGGTCTGGTTGGTGGGGTCGGGAACTCAACTATAGCCTTGATATGAGAGGGGTCAACGGCAATCCCTCCGGCCGTGATAACATGCCCAAGGAATGCCACTTCCTTCAGCCAAAATTGACATTTGCTGAACTTGGCATAAAGCTGGTGTTCACGTAGGGTGCCTAAAACCAACCTCAGTGTTCTTCATGCTCTTCTTCGGACTTGGAGTAAATCAGGATGTCATCAATGAAAACCACTACGAATTTGTCCAGATATTCCATGAACACCTTATTCATGAGATTCATGAAGTAAGCCGGGGCATTGGTTAGGCCAAAGGTCATTACGGTCGACTCAAACAACCCATAACGAGTGGTGAAGGCTGTCTTCGGGATGTCGGTCTCCCTTACTTTCAGCTGGTGATAACCGGTGCGGAGATCGATCTTAGAAAAGACTCGAGCTCCATTGAGTTGATCAAACAGGTCCTCAATCTTGGGCAGGGGGTATTTGTTCTTGATGGTCACGTCGTTCAGTTTCCGGTAGTCCACACACAAGCGAGTGGTACCGTCTCTTTTATCCACGAAGATCACTGGAGATCCCCATGGGGAGGCACTGGGGCGAATCAGTCCTTTCCTAAGCATATCATCCAACTGCTTCTTCAATTCCTCTAACTCTTGGGGATTCATCCGGTAAGGCTTCTGAGCTATGGGTCCAGTTCCAGGGACTAACTCAATGATGAACTCGATATCCCGATCAGGCGGCATACCGGGTAACTCTTCGGGAAACACATCAGGATACTCACAAACTATTGGCACCTCCTCCAGGGCAGGCTTAGCTATACTCTTGTGACAATGCCCTAACAAGGAGTGCATCGAAGATGTGTGCACAACCTCAACTCCTTCCGGACTGGTGAGGGAGATAGTTTTTGTGTTGCAATCTATAACTCCACGGTTTATTGCCATCCAGTCCATTCCCAAAACCACCTATACCTTGTTTTCCCAAAACCACAAGGTCAGCATGGAATCGGGCTCCCTGGATTTCTACGGGCACCTCTTTGCACGAAAGGCTAGACTTAGTGGTGGCTCCCGGAATTTGCACTAACATAGGTCGGCGCATCAAGTTGGAACCATCCCACTTTTCTCAACAAACGGTTCGGTAACAAACGAATGGGATGCTCCGGAATCAAACAAAACTGCAGCAGGTACGGAGTTGACAGGGAACGTACCCATCACGAGATCAGGTGCCTCCTGGGCTTCTTCAGCGCTGATGTGGTTCAGGTGTCCTCTTGTCACGGTTCCAGGCTTCCTTGGGTAAGGGGCCTTGCCTCCAGGGGGTCGGACTGATCCCTGGTTCATCTTGGTCGCATTGGGGCGATTATCAACAGGTTGCTTGGTGGGGCAGTCCCTTGAGAAATGCCCAGGCTGTCCACAGGCAAGCATCCTCCGGTGGGTCTTGGTGCTGGCGGCCGAGTGAAATTGAGACCAGGATTGTAGCCGCCTCCTGGGCGAGGGACAGGTGGGCGAGTGGGGTAACTCGGACGGGTGCATATGACGAGGGTCTTGGTGGCTGATACGCAGATCGTAGCGGCTGATAAGCAGGCCTAGGTGAAGGGGTGAGGCGCTGGTTGTTGTTGTTGTTGTTGCTGTTGCTGCCACTGCTACTGCCTTGCTGCATCATCTGGCGGCGCTTGCGGTTGTCATAGGAAGCTTTACGCTTGTGCTCCATCATGATGGCGGCGTCAGCCAAAGATTCCAGATCATTGAATGGCATCACCACCAGGATACACTGCATTTCATCATGCAGTCCGTTCAGGAACCTTTCCTTCCTTTTGTCCTCCGTGTCCACGTCGAGGTGCATACCTTGCCAAGGTGGTGAATTCCTCCAGATACTCACCCACTGACATACCACCTGCTTTAGGCGCAGAAACTTCTCTCGCATAATGCTGACTTGACCTGATGGCACGTACCGCTTCTGAAACTTGGTCTTGAAAGCCTCCCAGGTCACAACTTCACCTTGAGGCAGCAGTGCCTTAACTGACTCCCACCATGCTCGGGCGGCACCTGAGAGGTAGTGAGTAGCATAGACCACCTTCTCATTGTCGCCAACATGGGCGACCTCTAGATTGTTCGATCGAGCGGATCCAGTCATTCGCGTCAAGTGGGTTCACCCTCTGAGAGAACACCGGGGGATTAGTGTTCTGGAAGTCTCGCAGCTTGGAACGGCCTTCCTCATTGCCATTGCCATTGCCATTGCCGCCATTGCCACCGTTAGGATTGACGGCAATCTGGGCCAGGTGCTGCAGTGTGGCGAGGTTCGCGGTCCTCTCGGCACGAGCGGCCTCACGGTCCTCCATGAAGAGGCGCATCAGCTGGGCCATAGTGGGCTCGGGTGGTGGGGTGGATCTCTCGCCATACTGAAGTTTAGAAAACGGCAGAATTAAAACTCCAAACAAATAATAAATAAAACATTTGAGGTGAAAGAAAACATGCCAACCATGCAAACAGGAACATCATACAAATGCAGCAAGAACACATCACAAATGGGATAACTAGCTCGATAATAGGTCTCGATACGACTCACATGAGTTCACAAATACAAAGTCTAACACAACAATCGCCTTACAACCATCAAGGCTACCACATACTAATGACAACAAGGTCACTCGATCGCAACATAACAAGCTCGCGACAGGGTGATCCTAACTCAAAAGAACTACTCGAAGTAGCTACTCGTCCGCGGCAGCGACGTCAGGTGAAGTGAGTGCGTCGCCGTCGTAAGGGGGCTCGTCGGGGTCCTCCTCTCGGACATAACTAGCTCCGAGTCCGCGTCGGTGTCGTCGCGAAGGTCGTCGTCCTCCTGCTCGCTCTCCGGCTCCATGTCCATATCCTCCATCGGGTCCTCGTCGTCGGGCAGGAGATTCGTTCTCCTTGCGCAACTCCTCAAGCTCCTCCTCTAGCTCGGCGATCCGGGTGTCACGTAGCTGAATGGTCGCCTCAAGATCATCAACCCTACGCGTGAGGTTGCTGCCAGTACCGGGCGGTCTTGAAACGGGCCTCGAAGCGACGGGTCTCCTTCCGCTCCTTCCCGCGCGGTACGGGACCTCGTCAGGCGCTCCTCAGTGGCCTTGAGCTTCTCCTCTGCAATCTTCAGCTTGTCCAGTGCTCCGTGAGCTGGGCCTCCACAGCCTCGGTGTCCTGCTCGGCCTCCGTAACGCGGTTCTCCGCGTCGACGTACTGCATACGGCGAAGGTCGCTCTCCATACGGCTGTGGATCAGCCGATCCTGAGTGTGCTCCAGGAGGATCCCCAAGTCCTCCACGTGCAGCCCAAAGATGGGGTGGGGGCGCAGAGGCATAGAGTGGCCCTGGTCGTCGCGCCTCTCGAAGTACTCGAAACGGGTGCCGACTAACTCGGCGCTGTGGAAGTGCACCAAGCGAGCGAGAGCCCGCTGCAGGACGGTCGCAGTAGCTGCGGTCTGGGTGGGCTCGATGGCCTCCACGGTCAGCTCCTCCGCAAACGGTGGCACAAGAGGGCCTCGAAGGGTGCACCTCACCCTCCAGGACATCTCCCCGTCGACCAATGGCAGAGCGCATCCTCCACGCAACTCAGGAGTGGGCGCCCCAAAAGCCTGGTCAATGCAAGCAGCTCGGTCTGGAACAGTGGCGTCGCTCCCGGGGTAGGTATCGCCCCCAGCTGGATACTCGTCGTAAACCCGTCGGCCATCTACACAAAATTTTAAATGAAGGTTTAATTAGTGATCGGTGTGCAAAATTTTAAGTAGCAATAAGTAAAACATTTATGCAGTAAAGTTATTTATAGTAGTTAAAATAGAGGGGAGAGGATACAGCAGTATATTCCGCAAGTTTAAACACCTCTCCAGAGTTTTTAAGGAAAAACAGGTTTTGCGTGACGTCGACGCCCAACCTAGCTAAAGTCTCCTAAGGTCAACGATGGCTCTGATACCAAGTCTGTAAGGACCCCTCAGACCACCGGTCCGAGAAGCCCACGTTATGTAAAATAGATCACGGTCCCGATGATCAGTGCATCGCAATCACATAACCAACATGGTATCAAGAGTTACATCATTCAAGTCGTACGAATAAAAGTCTTACAACACAAGTGGTCACATGACCAAGTCTGCAAATCATCGTCGCGCAGGACGGAATTAACTAAGATACAGCGGAAGCTCGTGGCTAACGTCGGCCCTCGTCTCCAACGGACGCGACTCCACAAGTGCAGTTAACCGGTGACAGCTAAGCGGTGTAGTCGTCGACATACTCCTCCTCCTCGGCATAGGCCTCCTCGTAGAAACCTGGACGTTTGTATATCCAGGGACACAGCCATGAGTACAATTACGTACTCGCAAGACCACCACCAGGCTTAAGTTTTCATGATAATGCAAAAAAAATCGTTTTCGAAAAACTGGGATAGCTGCTATATTTGACTATAGGTCTTAGTTTTCATAAACGATGCCTTTAGACATAGAGAATATACATCTCTATATTTTTGTTGAAAAGAAACATTTAGAGATAGAATTCTCTTTTGTAGAGATCGCCGGAACTATCTCCACTTTGTAAACATTTTGCAAAACTTTTCAAGGACACTAGGATAGGGATGCCCCTTTTCTCTTTTCCGGGTTCCGACTGGTTGACTCCCGAGACCAACCATCTTCCCCAAGTTCCGTACCTCCCAGGTACCTCCTTGATGTCTCCTTTCTCCTTTGCCGAAAACAGTTTCTTTTCAAAACATAAAATGCCCATACGCCTAGATCGGGGGCCTTTCCAACCGTCCATGACCGCGGACACGGCTATTCGAATAGATTTACACTCTGCAGAGGGGTGCACTTTCACCACATCAAATAGGTCACCGCCGCGGATCATCCCACGGATTGCCAGCCGACAATACGTCAAACGTCGGGACACTAATCAAGACTTTTCACTATGTCCATACTAATACAGAGATGCCTCTTCAACTAGGTTGATTCCCCCCGGCACCGTTGAACCCATCCCATGGTGTCCGACCGCCATGACAGGGGACCTAATCGGTGCAACTGATGGCGAACTTAATCCCACTCTCTTTATGTCCCTCTCTCTTAGGCGACAACCAGTTCAGGGGCCATAGCCACCCCCTAAGCAAATTGAGGTAGCTCCATATTAATACAAACAAGCTTCCGGTCAAGCCCTACCCATGTCAGGTAATGTGGCTGCACGGGTTAATTGTTCGGGCGGCCGCTAGGGCTGTACTTTGTTTTTCAAAAACATCTCCACCTCCGACTGCTCCCAGCAGCTCGGATTTTCACAACTCTCCGAATGCTCCCAGCACTTCGGGTTTTCATAAACTCTCCGAATGCTCCCAGCACTTCGGGTTTTCATAAACACCTCCATTTGCTCCCAGCAACATGGGTTTTGTAAAATCCTTTCTCGCCGATCGCTCCCAGCGACTCGGGTTTTTCCTCGGGAAAACATTTTACCAAAGACCAGGCTCTCATCCTATAGTTTTGAGATAAGGATGTAAGGATATACTATTAAAAAATAATTTTCTTGATAGCGCCTTCAGTAGAAGGCTTCTCAAGTAAAGATCTATTTTTATAAACCTATTATATACTAGTAGATATCTTTGGCCAAACAATATTTGATAAAATAGTTTTGGGTGACAAAGTGCCACAGAAGAAATAAAACATGCATTATTTTATTTTGAAAACAAAACATGCTTTAATGAAATAATGGGATTTAAGTAGGGTATGGTGAGGTGGCTTGCCTTGCTCAGCAAAGTGTCCCTGATCTCGCTCTTCTTCGTAGACAGGTTCCACTCCCACGTACTGCTCCTCCTCTTGCGGTTCTAAGGTACCAGAAATTTAAACGCAACTATCGTTAATTCTAAGAGGCGGGTTGACAACAATCTAAAGTTCTTAAACAAAACAGCAAGCATTTCATTACCCAACATCCTCTGGATAAAAACATCTAGAACAAACCTAACACAAACAATTAAACACAAACAATACAAATATGACTTTTTATTAGTAGTAAAGTGGCTGTTTGTGGGGTAAAATCCACCAGTCCTAAAATAATGCTTCTAAAAATTACCCCTTTTAACACAGCACTGCTAAGTGTCATACCAAACTATAGGAATTGGATTTGCATCAAAAAGCATCATTAAACAGGAGCTAAAAATCTTAGAAATGCTTCTGGTCTCCAACAAACATGGCTGCCATTCCTGTTTCAGGAAACTCCTGCATGCAAGACTAGGTTCTATAGAAAGGTATGGATTTTACCCTCCTGCACAAATTGGATTCACTCAATTTGGACACTCCTAGCTCCCACTAAAAATAAAACACTAGAAAAGACTTATTTCACAAGATTTAATGCCATGCAAAACATATTAAATATTTTTGAGCAAACCCACTTCTGCATGTTTAAGAAAACATCACAACACTCTCTAAAAATACTCCTAACCAACATGCATGTATAGATGTACCACCAAAGATTAAATCTAAACAGCACATTTTAACAGAAACTGCAAAAGATTTAAAGAAGAAGCTAAAAAAAAAATGCCGCGCTCGGGCCAGATCTGGCCGAGCCCAGCGCAGATCCACTGCGCGCGCGAGATGGGCCGGCCCATCTGCGCCATGCTGCGAAACCCGGCACGCGGAAAAGCCCGCATGGGAGGTTTGAACTGGGCCGTTGATCTCGCGATCAACGGCTCACGTTCTTCTTTTTCGCTGCGTCGCGCCCGACGGCGATCGAGGACGGGGAAGTTCGGCGACGGCGAGGGGCTCACCTAGGGCCTGTGCATGCGGCTGGGGAGGGCTGGGATGAAGGAGGGGGTCGAGGGAGAGGCGTGGACGAGGACAGCGTCAGCTGGGGTGGCCGGAGTCCATGGCGGCGGCGGCGCGTTCTTCGGGTCGAGGATGGAGGCGGCGTGTCCGGCAGTCTCTAGGCAAAACGAAAAGGGGAAAAAGTTAGGCTTCGACGAGGAAAATCTCCACGGCCGAAAATGGCGAGGAATGCCAGAGTAAAACGGCGGCACGGTCTGGTTTCGTCGGCGGCAACCTTCGGATGTCCCGGATGATCTCGAGCAGCAGAGAGCACGGGAGCGGCCTGGGCGTCAGGGGTGGAGAGAGGGGGTGTGGGCGAGGTCTGAGAGAAGAATGGGGAGCAGAGGGGCACGGTGTCGTGTTTTAGGTCAGGGGTGTCTTCCTAAGCTGGTTCGGACCAGGGGCGTCAAGGAGAGCTTGGAGTGGCTGGCTTGGGCGGTGGGGAGTGGGGCAGGGATGAGGTGGCCAGGGGTGACGTGCTCTGGCCAGTGGTGGAGAGGGAGAGTGAGCTCCGGTTGGGCAGGGGAAAAAAGAAAAGAGGGAGTGGAGAAGAGGGGTGGTGGAGAGGGGCGGCAGGGGCTGGTAAGAGGGGCCAAAGGGGTGGGGTGCTGGTCTACTTCCTGGTTACCAGTAGAGAGAACCGTTGGGGAGAGATTAGATTAGGTTTTTTAGTTGTTTTTAGGGGATTAGAGACAAGTGTGCAGGATTTACATGGTGCTGTGTTGGACAACGAAAATTAAGCAACCAGGGGCTTGATGGTGGATTAAAAGGGGTTCTCCCACAAGAAGAGGTGATGGTAAAAAGAGGTGTGCAGGTGCATTGCCAAAAGGGGTCTTGGCTAGCTTAGGGTGAGGTGTGCAAAAGTGTAAACAACACAGGTCAAAAGGTCACTGGTTTGACTAGCCCTCTAACCCTAGATGGTTTAGTGATCAAACAGGGTGTTAACAGAAAACCAAAAACAGGTCTTGAAAATATAATTGACAAGGACCAACTTGGTTGATTTGCATGCCAAAAACAACTTATGGCTTGCTTAACATGCTGCCCTGGATTTGCTAAGTTTTTACAAACAAGAAGATCAAGCCACTAAGTTTAAAACTAGAAGAATTATAAAAGTGGTACTAAGAGGTTTTCAAACAAAGCTAGAGGGCCTAAGAAACCAATCATGAAATCAAGCAAGAGTTGCCTAACATAAAACAAAAGTTTTTGTTATTACTGAAAAATTCTAACTTAACACCACAATTCTAGGTTAAGAAAAATTGGGTGTTACAACGATGCCACGCTTCGTCAAGATAAAGAAGGAGCCCACGCCGCCGCCAAGGGGCGTCCTGAAGATCAAGGACGAGCCAGGATGGTCAGCGCCGCACCGGGGCGGCGTGACCATCCGCAACTTCGGCCCGCCGGCGCCCCGTGCAAAGGTGAAGGCCGAGCCGGGACATCGACGTCGTCCCGCGGCAAGAAGCGCGCTGCCATGCCACCGCCGCTGCCGGACGAGAAGGTTGAGGCCCAGTTTCAGAGGGACCTCGCCATCGCCCAGAAGCTGTCGTTCGACATGATCTAGCCGGCGTCGCGGGAGTTCGCCGAGCACTGGTCGTGCGTCGAGCACAACATCATCGACCTCGACGCCGAGGTTCAGATTGCCGCCGCGCCAGCGCCGCCCCCGGTGAAGGAGGAGGTGAAGG
This sequence comes from Poa pratensis, assembly GCA_947311845.1. Lineage (NCBI taxonomy): Eukaryota > Viridiplantae > Streptophyta > Magnoliopsida > Poales > Poaceae > Poa > Poa pratensis. Next base: position 28,723,934 of record CAMZMU010000059.1, on the reverse strand, counting down.
AGGAGGAGCCGGCCAAAGCGCCACCGCAGCAGGAGGGCGGCGCATGGAACGTCGAAGACGCGTTGGCGGCGAACGACTGGGACCATTTCTATGGATACTGGACCGGCAATTAGACTAGGTTTATTTTAAATTTCGCCGTATTTTGTAAAAACTATCGAAATCGAATGAAATGTGTTTAAGTTTGAATGAATTCCGTCGTCTTTTTTTTCTGAAAAACTATTGGGAGCGACCGGTGGGGCGCGACGCTCCCAATAGGCGGCAACGGTTGCCGGCGCGCCCAATAGCGTCTGTCCGGCAACTTTGCCGGACACTGTATTGGACGCGCCGGTGGAGATGCTCACACATATTTACATGTCAGCAGCCGCCGAACACCTAATGGTGTTGGATCAAAAAGTAAAAACTTCTCAAATCGAGCCAACCACAACATATATCCTGAGATTTATGGCTACACGCAGGATGTAGATGCAGCATCAAACAATGTGGGTATGAACAAAACATTTGAATCCAATATAATAGAGCACCATGTACATCATAAGTGTTCTCATAAATTGTGCAGTACCACATAATGCACAATGTTGTCCTAGCCTACTTCAAGCAAATTGTTTTGGTAGGGCCACTCCTAATTTGGACATGGTGTCTCGGCCTAGCCAAAAAGGGAAAAGCTAGACTAAAGCCCCTACACGACCAGGTGATTTTACACCATTTTTTCCTCCGTGCTTCGACTATCCTTAGTTCAGAACACTGATCTGTCAAAAATTCTGCTCTAGTTTCAGAGGATTGAAGCGAAACAAGTAAACATCGAAGGATCCTTTCTGTAAATTTAAATACTGAAGTAGTGGAGTATAAAATGTCGAAGTATCAGGTGAAAACTGCTCCCCGGTGAAAACGTGAAAACTTTATCGCCTTGCCATCCGATAGACAACAAACAGACCAGATTAAAAGTGGGAAGCGCCCCAGCCACTTAAGAGTATTTTGCTGATAACCCCCTCCCTTACCGGTGTCCTTGAAACTGATTTAGTCAACAAAAAGAAAAAAACAGCACACGATCGTCCACGTCCACGATCTGTGCCGTCATGGAGGCTCGTCCAGAGCCGATCGCTGTGGGCGCTAACCCTCCGTCGTTTCTGTGCCCTAGCACTTTCCAAGCCTCTGCCATGAACCCTATCCCTTCCTCTCCTCTGGCCCAATCCAAAATTGATCTGCCGTCTGTTATCCCCCACGCGTCGTTGGCCTTGGACGACTACCCTTGTTCTCCGACGATGGTGAATCGTCATACAGAGCACACGTCTACGCCGCCACTCGTAAGAAACGGCGTAGCTGATCCTTTGTCCCCTTCCAGTGCGCAGGTAAGCAGTGCACATGTTCTTTTTTTTTGTTTCTCCATCGATGGGGCTTTGCTGATCATGCAATCAACATTTTTATTTGTTTATCTATCTTGGCCAAGATTGCGACGAGGAAGTAATGCATGACAGGGACATACTTCCTCCGTTCCAAATTAATTGACTTCTATATATCTACATTTGGATGTATATGTACATGTAACATGTCTAGGTACATCCAAATGTACATATATGCAAGTCAATTAATTTAGAGCGGAGGGACTACATCCTCCTCCTATCAATATGGATAGCTTCAGTACACCCAAAAAAAAAGAGCTACAAGTGGCCCAATTTGTGTTAGTATCATTAGCACCACAATTTCTTTCAACTTTCCATAACAATTACTATCTTGCATGACTAATGAGTGTTCTAATTTTTAGGGGTCATCATGTAGACCCGAATGCGATGACAACATAAAGCCAGCTGTAGGTATGACATTCGATAGTATGGAAGCGGTCGAGGAGTTTTACAAGGCTTATGCACACAATGCTGGATTTTCAGTCCGAATTGGACAAAAAAAGATTGTAGATAATGTGGTAGTCTGGAGGCGTTTTCTTTGTGGAAAATCAGGTTCTTGCATGTTATTGGTGGTAGCTAGAACCTGATTTCAAATATATCACAATTATAGGTGGTGACCGCTATTCCAAGTCTCGAAAAGTTCAATTCAATGCAACATCCATAAGTGCTCAATGTTCTTGCATGTTATTTGAGACACGCGGAATTCCATGTCGACATATCATCGTGGTTTTGAGAGGTGCTAAAATGAATGAGCTACCTAGTCATTTTATTCTTGATATGTGGAAGAAAATGATTAACAGGAGGGTACTATATGATAGCTATGGCAATGCTTGAAGAGAATGAAAGAAGTTCCTTAGACTTGGCAAAGCGGAAAATGGTTTCTGAGATACACCAAACATTGGATGACACAACCAGGCTGGCTGAACACTCCCCTAAAGAATTGGAACTGTTAAGAAATGTTCTCCTTGACATGAAAAAATGTGTCTCAAAGGTTTGCTGCCAATTATCCTAGTAGACAAGATGAGTTTGAGGCATATATTGGTTGCACAATGCCTAATCAAGTTGAAATTACAATGTGAATTCAACGTCCGACTTGTCCATGGTTTTCATCTCTACCTGACATTCCCAATGCATCCTGTTTCTAAAAGATGTCTCTCCATTCAACTATCTTTGCCTCACATTTTTGTTGGCCATTTTTATTTCTGTCTTAGACAATTAAACTTGTCTTGCCACCACTGTGCATGATTGCCTCACACGTCTCAACTCTAGCTAGTTCCACCCATTGCTCATCCCACTCGAGGAAGGTAGTTATTTATAGACTGGGTGTAAGTGTGGACTTTCATTGCTTCACCAAACTGCATATGCCAACTGTTGCCTTTTTTATTTTCTTTATTAGAGTCTTGCTGTTCTGATGAACTAACATCTCTAAGGCTCATTATGGCATCTCAAATGTATGCAGCCTCGTGGCTCAGGCTTTCATAGACCTGGCTCAATCTTAGTTGTAAAAATATTAACATGGCCAAGGGCATGGAAAGAAAAATTATCATGTTTGTCCTTCTCTGTTCATTGCCCCCCTCTTTCTCATGTACAAGTTCATTCTTCCTGTCGAAGTATTTCTATGCACTAATGGTGTAAAGGATACCCGTACATGTTTTAATATTTACATGTTAGCAGCCAGCCGAACACCTACTAGTGTTGGATCAGAAAGTAAAAACTTCTTGAATCGAGCCAACCACAACATCCATCCTGGGATTTATGGCCACAAACAAAATGTAGATGCAGCACCAAACAATGTGTGTATGAACAAAATATTTGAATCCAATAGAATAGAGCACCATGTACTACATCATAAGTGTTCTTATAACTTGTACAGTACCACGTAATGCACAATTGTCGGCCCAGTGAGAACCAGGGTGTGCTGGGCCTGTCCTCCACGGCCCTCGACACTTGATGGCCAATTTTCCCTAAGGACCAAGCCTACGGCTTGGAGAGCCTCGTGAGGCTAATTGCCTCACGAGGGCTTTGGAGGCAGCAGAGGCCTGCGGAGGCCCTCTTCACTGCTGCCCCCTCTTCAAGGTAATCTCCCCTAGAGAGAGGTCAACGCCGAATCCTCTACAGGGCATCCAAGCCCTCGTGGGGATCGCTTCGCTGCAAAGCAACCTCTGCAGAGCGCACATGGGCTCTGCAGCGGCCGCAGAGTGACGCGCGCCTCTGCGCGCGGTGACGACGATGCCGCAGTTGCCATTTTGGTGATTAAAGGAGTCAACAAAGCTGCGCCATCCGCACCGGACTATAAGGATTTCCTCTTTGGTGATAAGGGGACTGGCCGGCGCTACGCTCCACGGCCAACGTCACCGTGGGCACCCCCACGTTCCTCTGCGGCCCCAGCTGTCGGGGGAATACTTTCTGGATTAACCCGCGGCCCAGTGCGACTTAACTTACTCGCACGGACGAAGGCCCACTTGGGAGCAAGCCCAATATTGAACCGCCATAAGGAGAAAGATCTAGAAGACAAATCCCGGAGGACGTGAAGACCAAGTAGTCTCCGAGTAGGCCTCTGTGGATGTATTCCTTATGGGGAAGTTTCCTTTTGTAACCTAGCGAGCCTCTGTGTATATAAAGAGGACTCGCAGGACTTAGAGCGGGTCAAGCTATCAAGCCCCAAACCCTAGCTCATACGGCGAGTACCAGATCGGATCGCCTCCATTGTAACACCTCGATTATCATATCAATACCAATCTAGGGTAGGCAGGAAGTAGGTCTTTTACCTCACATTGAGGGGGCCGAACCTGGGTAAATCTGTGTTGATCTTTGTTCCTGCGATCCCAAGCTCGGAGATGCTTGACTCGCATAATCCCACACCTACGAAGTCATCTATGACACCTGACGTGACAAACCCACGACAGTTGGCGCCCACCGTGGGGCCTGCGGTCAAGAGCGTCACGTTCCGCGCAGGATCCATGAAGGGAGCTGAAGATCTTGTTGTTGGCCGTATCATCACGGTCAATGGCACACCCCTCATCGACGATTCAAGCTGGGGGCCGGAAGCAGATTATTTGGAGACCGGCCACGTCATCCCGTTCGGATCCATCAACGTCTTCGTCGGCTTCATCGGTGGCAGGTCCGTTAGATCGGTCCAGGAAGGCGATTCAGTAGAAGAAGTCGCCGATGACGGGGAAGAATCCGTGGAAAGCATGGACTCGCAAGAGTTTGGGTCCATCATACCTGCCTTTGAAGAAAGTTGCTGGGGTTACCCACCAGAAATCACATCATCACCAGATCAAGAGATGGCACAAGTCGCGGTTTACATGGCCGGAGGAGCAGGTGCATCAGGAACTGCTGGAGAAACCGAGGCATCGGCACCCCCAAGCAACCCACTTCTTGTCCCTGTGTCAGCCACGAACGCCGCCCTCCGTGCAACAGAAATTGAGGCCGCCAGGGCCGAGCTCCTGTATGAGGTTCGAAGGATGGAAGAAGAGCGCCGCAGGCTCGATCAGATAAACCAAGGAATCCAACAGGAGCGGCAGAGAGTAGCCGCGCTGGCTGCGACTCAACAACAGGTTGACCCGCAAACACAGCTGCGCGCGACTCAACCAACAGTGGAAATCCCGCTCACTCCAGCCGCGGGACGGGAATCCAGACGACTGCGGAAGGAAGGGTACCAACAAATCAAGAGACCCAGCAACAACCAAGGAGGTTTCACACCCCACAGGGCCATTACCAGAACCCTGTCGATAATATGTATGCTGCGGCTAATATCTTGACTCAGATGGTACCAACAGGCGATGACCCGGTCAATGCTGAGGCGCGGCGCGCGATTCAGATGCTAAGTACGGCAGTCCTGCAACAAGCCAATAGGGCGGAAGCCGAAGCACAGCTGCCCCTCGTACCAGCCAATCACAGGATTACAGCAGAAAGAAGCGTCCAGAGCAGGCCACCAGAGGACGTGTCAGGAGTCGCACAGAGGCAGCAGGAGCAAGTCGCAGAAGCGCAGGCGAATGCCCATTGATGCAAAAGCGGCCCGCAGATAACCCCGCAGGCGCGCCCACAGCCCTGTCCTCGCGACTCAAGGGACCGGCGTGTTTCACTGAGAGGATCAGATCGGAACCTTTTCCTGAAGATTTCAAAGGGCCACGCAAGGTGGCAAACTATAACGCCAGCATGGATCCAACCACTTGGCTCAACAATTACGAGATGGGCATGAGCATCCTAAACGCATCTGAAGAGATCTGCGCACGCTACCTAAACATGATGCTAGAAGGAGCAGCGCACATATGGCTGCAAAATTTGCCTCCCAACTCTATAAATACTTGGGAGGAACTGAAGGATGCCTTCATTAAGAACTTCCAAGGAACTTGCAAGCGACTCTGCAATATAGAAGATTTAGAGCGTTGTGTCCAGAAGGAAGGCGAGTCAAGTCGCCATTGGATGAAAAGGGTGGCAGAAATAATACACTCCTCAGATAATATACCACCAAGCTCAGCCGTCCTGGTGATGGAGAAAAACTGCAAGTTTGAGCCGCTGATTCATAAGCTGGGTCGCATGAAGGATAAAGTCAAGAGCCTCAGCGAGGTGATGGCTGCGGCTAACAAATATGCCAGCTCAGATAAAACCAGAGACGCGTCAGACGGAGAAGAAGAGGAGGTTGCTGCAAAAGGAAAGAAAAACTCCAACAAGCCCCAGCAGCAGCAAACGAGCCACAACAACACGAGTCAAAACAAACGCAAAAGCGAAGATGGTCACTCAGGGCTCGTCGCCAATACGCGTGGAGGATTCAGAGGCCAGCGTGGAAGGGGTCGAGGATACGGCTCCCGTCCAATCAATATGCAAGAAGTTTTCAACCGGCCATGCGACCTTCATGCGACAGGTGATGGACGGCCAGCGGACCATACCAAGGCGCAATGCCATTATTACAAAAAGTGGAAAGAAGAGAGCCAACACAACGGGGGGAATTCCCATGAAGGAAACCCTAGTGCGGCTCATAACACAAACATTGGGCAGCACGGCGCGAGTAACCCCAGGCAGACGGGGCAGTATCACACAATAGTTATCGATACCTCCAAAAGAGAAGAGAAATTGAGCCGGAGAAGTCAGCAGGTGAACGCCGTGATACCAGCAACACCCGCTTGGTTAAGGTGGTCAGAATACGCGGTAACCTGGAGTCGCGACGACCACCCGCCACAGGTACGGGAACCTGGCAAGTTGGCACTGGTTGTGGCACCATACGTTGCAGGATACAAGCTGACCAAAGTGCTTATGGATGGAGGAAGCAGCATTAATATCTTGTACTACGATACTTTCCAGCGTCTAGGACTCAAGGATTCCAGCCTGCAGCCCACGTCAACAGTATTTCACGGCATTGTCCCAGGAAGGTCCGCACGGCCAGTGGGGAAAATAACCCTAGGGGTAACTTTTGGAACAGAAGAGAACTTTAGAAGTGAATTCCTAAGCTTCGAAGTGGTAAAATTCCAAAGCCCATATCACGCCTTGTTTGGAAGAACGGCCTTTGCTAAGTTTATGGCCAGGCCATGCTACGTGTACCTACAGTTGAAGATACCAGGACCAAAAGGGGTCATCACAGTGTACGGAGATAGAGAAAAAGCAATAGAATGTGAGAAAGGAGATGCGGCTTTCGCAGAATCCGCCTGTGCCGCGGAAGAACTAAAAGGTTATAAGTCGCAGGTGGACCCAAACGATATGAGTGTGGTTACCACGCCATCTGCCGAGCCACCAATGAAATTCAAAGCGGCCCAGGACACTAAGCAGATAAATCTTGTTCCTGGCGACTCATCCAAGCAAACTAGCATTGGAGCACACATGGAAGAAGAGCAGGAGAAGGCCCTCGTCGCTTTTCTCCAGGAAAATAAAGACATCTTCGCATGGAAGCCGTCAGATATGCCAGGGGTACCAAGAGAATTAGCAGAACATAGCCTCAAAGTGAACCCTGCGGCTAAACCAGTGAAGCAGCCACTACGGCGTTTTCATGATGACAGGAGAAAGGCAATAGGAGAGGAAATAGCTCGCTTGCTGGCTGCAGGATTCATCACAGAGGTATACCATCCGGAATGGGTGGCAAATCCAGTATTGGTTATGAAAAAGAACGGTACGTGGCGAATGTGCGTTGATTACACCAGTCTTAACAAAGCTTGTCCAAAGGATCCATTTGCTTTGCCAAGAATCGACCAAGTAATTGATTCAACTGCTGGGTGCGAGCTGTTATGCTTTTTGGACGCCTATTCAGGCTACCATCAAATCAAGATGAAGAGGGAGGACCAAGAAAAGACGTCCTTCATCACACCCTTCGGAGCTTTTTGTTACGTCAGCATGCCCTTTGGGTTGAAGAACGCAGGTGCGACTTACCAAAGATGCATTCAGAATTGCCTACATGAGCAAATAGGTCGCAACGTTCATGCCTACGTGGATGATATTGTGATTAAATCGCAAGTTAGCCAGGATCTTATTGGTGATCTGGCAGAGACATTCACAAATCTCAGAAAATACAACATGAAGCTCAACCCCACAAAGTGCGTTTTCGGAGTACCAGCAGGAAAGCTATTGGGATTCATAGTATCAGAAAGAGGCATTGAGGCCAATCCTGACAAGATAAAGGCCGTGATGGATCTCCAAAAGCCAGAAAAGATAAAAGATGTACAGCGGCTTACTGGTTGCGTAGCAGCTTTGAGTCGCTTTATATCAAGATTGGGAGAGAAAGCACTACCTTTGTACAGACTGTTGAAAAAATCAGACACCTTCGTTTGGGACGCAGAGGCCGACGAAGCTCTGACAGCCTTGAAACATCAATTGACAATGCTCCAGTTCTGGCGGCTCCAAAAGATAAAGAGCCAATGCTACTATACATAGCGGCAAATTCCCGCGCTGTGAGTGCTGTCATGGTTGTGGAGAGACAAGAAACGGAAAGGAATACCCTGTCCAGAGACCAGTATACTACGTGAGCGAAGTCCTCACAGCTTCCAAACAGCGTTACCCACAGTGGCAGAAGTTGGTGTTTGGAGTGTTCATGGCGAGTCGCAAGCTGAAGCACTACTTCCAAGAGCATCCAATAACTGTGGTGAGTTCAGCACCATTGGCAGATATCATTCGTAATCGAGAAGCTACTGGAAGAGTCGCTAAGTGGGCGATCGAGTTGGGACCACATCACATCAGTTACGAGCCGCGCACATCAATTAAGTCGCAAGCCCTTGCAGATTTTATTAACGATTGGACAGAAATCCAAGTTGCTCCTAGCATGGCAGAAACCAAATACTGGACCATGCATTTTGATGGGTCAAGACAGTTGCAAGGCTCGGGGGCTGGAGTTGTTCTAACATCTCCCAAGGGAGACAAGCTGCGGTATGTGTTACAGATACACTTCAACTGCACAAATAACGTGGCGGAGTACGAGGCACTGCTTCATGGTCTACGTATAGCAAAGGAGATGAACATCAGTCGCATACGCTGTTTTGGCGATTCAGACTTGGTGGCACAGCAGGTCTCCGGAACGTGGGACAGCAAGGATGCGAACATGGCTGCATATAGGAGAGAGGTGGACAGAATTGCTGGACATTTCACTGGATACCAAGTTGAACATATTGATCGGAGACAAAATGAAGCTGGATGCCCTGTCTCGGCTTGGATCCAACAGACAGTCAGTCCCACCCAATGTTTTCCTGGATGAACTGCACAATCCATCAGTCAAACCTCCAGCAGAATTGACATTGCAGAGCCAGAGGATGATTCAACTTTAGTCGCAGCCCTGCATGAACAGCCAGGATGGACAGAGCCATACATGGCATATTTAAGTCGCGGAGTGCTGCCGGACGATGAAATTGAGGCGCGCAAAATCATACGACGATCAAAGGCCTATACAATCATCAACAACGAATTATACAAGCGCAGCGTATCAGGAGCATTCAAAGATGTGTCTCACCAGAAGAGGGACGAAAAATCTTGCACGAAATTCATTCAGGCGATTGTGGCCATCATGCTTCGTCAAGATCTTTGGTGGCAAAGGCGTTCCGACATGGATTCTTCTGGTTAACAGCATTAGCAGATGCAGAGCAAATTGTCAGAGTGTGCGATGGATGTCAAAGATACGCTAGGCAAGATCATATGCCAGCCCAAGCACTTCGCACAATACCCATCACATGGCCTTTTGCCGTATGGGGTTTTGACATGGTAGGGCCTTTCAGACGGTCTTCAAACGGAAAAACTCACCTCTTAGTCATGGTGGACAAATTCACAAAGTGGATAGAAGCAGAACCTGTGGGAGATTGCGAGGCTGAAACAGCAGTCAAGTTCTTGAAGAAGGTCATATTCCGCTTCGGTTACCCCCATAGTATCATTACAGACAATGGGAGCAACACCTCTGAAGGGGCTACACAGATATTTTGCGCAGACAATGGGATAAGATTGGACCTCACGTCAGTAGCACACCCGCAGAGCAATGGACAAGCTGAGCGAGCTAACCAGGAAATTCTCCATGGAATTAAGCCGCGCCTTATTGAAAAGGTCGAAGCATCTCCAGGATGTTGGGTGGAAGAACTGCCAGCAGTACTGTGGAGCTTGAGAACAACCCCTAACAGATCCACAGGATTTACACCATATTTCATGGTCTATGGAGCAGAAGCAGTCATGCCCAGCGATATCATACATGATTCACCAAGAGTTGCGGCTTACATCGAGACAGATAATGAGATAGCTCGGCAAGACTCGGTGGACACATTAGAAGAGGTTAGAGACTTGGCAGCATCAAGGTCAGCAGTATATCAACAAGACTTGCGACGCTATCATGCCAGACGCATCAAAACCCGCACCTTTCAAGAAGGCGACCTAGTACTGCGACTTAAACAAGATCACAAGGGAATGCATAAGCTGTCCTCTCCATGGGAAGGACCCTACATCATCAGCAAGAAGCTAAACAATGGGTCGTACTACCTGCTGGATGTAAGGGAAGAAAGCAGCGAACGCCATGATTTCGAGGATCGTCTCGAGGCACCTCGCCCTTGGAACGTCGCACACCTGCGACCGTACTATACATAAGAAAAGGCTAATCAGAGCAACTAGGCGCGACCTATGCAACATCTGATCGCCACCCAGGCGCGATCGACCCTTGTATCAGAAACCGGCTGCCACCTAGGCGCGGCCGTAAACTTTGTATCATCTCGGGTCGCCACCTAGGCGCGACCGAACCCATGTATCACCATGGATCGCCACCTACGCGCGATCCAACCCTATGTATAACACTCGGTTGCCACCTAGGCGCGACCTTATGTGTCATCATAATCAAAACTTATCACAGCTTAGCCTATCATGGCAATATCATTATGTTTCTTGGGGTCGTTGTTACCCTGAAACAGCCGATTTATTGGCAATTATCAAATTTACCTTAAGTTGGATTGCTACTCGCATTATGTGGCCAAAGTACTGGGGTGTGGCGTCAATCGAGCTTGATTGCCTATCATGGCCGCTCTCGACCCTGAACACACATATTCCTGGGAAATACTGAGTCGCGCGAGTGCCCACTTAAGGATTCAGATGGCCTAACTAGGGGACGATGTACTGCTTATAGTACGGCAACACCAATTACAATTACTTGTAACATAACAATTGTTTTATCTATGATATTAAGTTACAGGTGATGACCTTCAGAGTTCTCTGAGAAGAATTGAGATGATTACTACATAACATCCTCTCAATCCTTGGGGGCTACATCATATTATCATCAAAAATTTGAAGATGGGTCGTCATCAAGTTCTGAAGCTATCAGGATACTCTAACAAAGAAGCTCACGAAGTCAGATGATCTTCCAGGTGCGAGTCAAGGCCAAACTTGCACAATTATAAGCCGCGAAACAAGGAAAAGCGCGGCCTAAGCATTCAAGATCAAGAAATACTATGAAGTTCAGGCCACGCTTGGGGGCTAATGTCGGGGGAATACTTTCTGGATTAACCCGTGGCCCAGTGCGACTTAACTTACTCGCACGGACGAAGGCCCACTTGGGAGCAAGCCCAATATTGAACCGCCATAAGGAGAAAGATCTAGAAGACAAATCTCGGAGGACGTGAAGACCAAGTAGTCTCCGAGTAGGCCTCTGTGGATGTATTCCTTATGGGGAAGTTTCCTTTTGTAACCTAGCGAGCCTCTGTGTATATAAAGAGGACTCGCAGGACTTAGAGCGGGTCAAGCTATCAAGCCCCAAACCCTAGCTCATACGACGAGTACCAGATCAGATCGCCTCCATTGTAACACCAAGATTATCATATCAATACCAATCTAGGGTAGGCAGGAAGTAGGTCTTTTACCTCACATTGAGGGGGCCGAACCTGGGTAAATCTGTGTTGATCTTTGTTCCTGCGATCCCAAGCTCGGAGAAGCTTGACTCGCATAATCCCACACCTACGAAGTCATCTATGACACCTGACGTGACAAACCCACGACACCAGCTGGCCGTCCTGCATGGACGGTGGTTACTCTGCCACAGGCATCAGCTTTACGCCCACGGACCGCGTCCATGGACAGCCGGGCTGCGGTGCACCACGCTCCACCTTCTGCCTCCACATGATAGCCCTTTCGTAGCGCAAGTGCAGGGAGGAAGCCCAGGGCGCCTATAAAAGGAGGAGGAGCAGCACCGTAGCAAAGGATCGCATTCTCATTCCAGCCTAGCCACTTACGCGCGAGGAAGAAGAAGACCACAGCTTCCCTTCCTTGTGTACGCCATTGCCAAAAGAGAGCCCTCGGCAAGCTCATTGTACTGTAACCTCTATAAGCAGTGCAATACAGACAAGCAGGAGTAGCGGTGTTACCTCCACGCGAGGGCCGTGAACCTGGGTACGGGCTGGTGTTTATCTCTGTCATGATATCCCTCCACTTGCTCGACGAGCACCGTCGCCGTGCAGGTTGAGGTTGTTTGACCAACGTGTTCAGCCCCTTACACGAACTCTCTTCGTGAGCTTGACTATCCCTGTTTCGTGGGAGTCATTCTCCGACAATTGGCGCGCCAGGAGGGGGCTGAGGCGCGTCTTCAACCTTCATCGACCTCTGCACCATGGCGGACACTCGCGCAGCTCGCGCCACCCGGCGGGCGTCAGGCAGGGCAACCACCGAGCCCGCTGCCAACACCACCAACCCTCGCGGCCGTCCCCGTGCCAGCCGCGCCACGGGGCGCAACACCGCTGAACCGTGTGTGGAGCACCCCAAGGACGATGACGGCCACCATGATGACCGCTTCGACGAAGACGTCGACCACGGGCACGGCGAGGACGATGAGTCCTCGCATCCGTCCCAGCGCCACAGCGCCTCCAATCTTGGGCGTCCAGCGCCCAGCCCGAACACCGCGCTACTCATGGCCGCGGAGCTCTTCCGCTATCGCCCCACTGCCGAGGCGCACAACAACTGGCTCGGCCGCCTCCAGCACCTCGTCGACATTGCGGCGGCACCGCGCGCAGCTCCGGCGGCGTCGCGCTCTCTGGTGCACCACAACTTCGGACGCGCAGGAACTGCCGCGCATGGCGCACCTCCGCCGCCGCCTCCGCCAGGTCCGCCTCCAACTGCGGCGCACAAGGCCGCATCCCACGCGTCTTCGCCGCGCGATTGCCAAATCGTGCAGCGGACACCCCCAGACGCGCGGGTGGAAATGGAGCGCCAGAAGGACCTCCAGAAGCGCATCATCGAGGAAATCGGCCAAGCGGGGCGACAGAACCGCCGTGCTCTTCAGGGTGGCATCGCCTCGTACGCCACAGGATGCGTGGCCTTCACCCGCAACCTGCGTCGCGTCGTCTGGCCACAGAAGTTCAGGCCTGACCTACCCAAGGGCTACGACGGCACGAACAACCCCATCGAGTTCCTGCAGCTCTACACCACCTCCATCCAAGCTGCAGGGGGAGACGACAATGTCATGGCCATCTGGTTCTCCCACGCTCTCAAGGATTCAGCCTTGTCGTGGCTCCTGAACCTTCCTGAGGATTCCATTGACTCGTGGGAGGAGCTCTGCCAGCAGTTCGTTGCAAACTTCAAGGGCACGTACGAGCGCGCCCTCACCTACAACGACCTGCGAGCTATGCGCCAGAAGCCTGGCGAGACCCTCCGCAGGTACATCCAGCGTTTCAGCCAAGTCTGCAACAAAATCCCGAACATCCCAGACTCGCACGTCATTGCGGCCTTCAGAGAGGGCGTCACCAACCATAGGATGCTCGAGAAGCTCGGCATCCATGATACCCTCTCCTCCGTGGTGAAGCTCTTCGACATCGCAGACAAGTACGCCAAGGCAGAAGAAGGGCTCCTCTTCGTCAAGGTGGGCTCGACAGACGACCCTGTCGAGGGATCCAAGACCCAGAAGAGGTGTGATGAGACAAAGCGCAAGCCTACCGCAGTACTGGCAGCCGAACCCGACCAAGCATGTTCGCGAGGACTCCCAGAGGCTGGCGAGAAAAAGGTGGATAACCGCCCGTTCTGCATCTACCACAACAGGCGCGGTCATGCGACGGAGAACTGCTATGACCTCAACCGATGAGCAAGAAGCGTGAGCAAGAAGAGGGCAGCGGTAGCCGCGGCAGAGGCCGAGGTTACCGCAAAGGTGGACACAAAGGCAACTTCCAGAGGCCGCAGGGGACTCAGGCGAATGCCGCCGAGAAAAACAACTATCTCCCCGACGAAGAGCCTGGAGGCTACCAGGCCCCTAAGGGTGCCATGGCATGCATCCTCGGCGGATCCCAAGCGCCCAAGTCGAACAACCAGTTCAAGCAGTTCGCTCGCGAGCTCAATGCAGCGCTTCTCGGCGTCGAGACGTCCCGCCCCTCAAGTGGTCCCAGTACACCATCGCCTTCGACGCCAAGGATCACCCCAAGTCTACCAAGACCGTGGGCACTCTCCCGCTGGTGTGCACCCCCACCATCAACAACATCGCCGTCGGCAAGACGCTCATCGATGGGGGTGCAGGCCTGCGCGTCATCTCTGTCGAGACCTTTGAGACGCTTCAAGTGCCCTACGAGTGGCTTATGCCCTCCAGGCCCTTCACCGGGGTCACCAGCGACTCAATCTCGCCTCTGGGGCAAGTGAGGCTCGCGGTCACCTTTGGCACACAGGAGAACTACCGCACCGAGCTAATTGACTTCGACGTCGCGCACATTGGCCTGCCCTACAACGCCATCCTCGGCTACCCCGCCCTCGCGAAGTTCATGGCCGTCACGCACCACGCCTACAACATGGTCAAGATCCCTGGCAGCGGTGGCACCATCACCATACGTGGTCACGTACAGGACGCCATGCGCGCTGTCGAGATCGCCTACAAGGCCGCTGCCATGGCATTCCCTGCTGACGAGGACATGGAACCTCTCGAGAGGCCCAAGAAGAAGAAGCAGCCATTCACTCAAGAGCAAGCATCTACAAAGAAGGTGTCGCTAAGCACCAGTGGCTCGGGGGCTGAGGGCTCGGGGCTAGCGTCACCATAGGCGCTGGCTTGCCTCCCAAATAGGAAAGCGCGCTCGTCGCCTTCCTTCGGGCAAATTCTGACATGTTCACATGGACTCCGTCAGAAATGTCCGGTGTACCAAGGGAGGTGATCGAGCACCACTTAGCCGTGTGTCCAAACGCACGCCCTGTAAAGCAGAAAGCACGAAAACAAGCCCCCGAGAAGCAAGCGTTCATCATCAAAGAAGTAGAGAAGCTAAAAGCAGCAGACATCATTCGAGAAGTTGCCCACCCCACTTGGCTCTCCAACGGTGTGGTTGTCCCAAAACCCAACGAAGGAGGCCGGCTCTGCATCGACTACACAGACGTAAACAAGGCCTACCCCAAGGATCCATACCCCTTGCCAAGGATAGACCAGATTGTGGACTCCACCGCCGGCTGTGATCTCCTCTGTTTCCTGGATGCCTTCTCAGGCTACCACCAGATCAAAATGGCCAAGGAAGACGAGGAGAAAACAGCATTTCTCACCCCTTGTGGTGTGTATTGCTACACTTGCATGCCTTTCGGCCTGAAGAATGCCGGCGCCACCTTCCAGAGGCTCATGAGGATCGCCTTGGGGGCTCAGATGGGCAGAAATGCAGAAGCTTATGTCGACGACATCGTGGTCAAGTCTCGCGAGGGAGACACTCTCTTGAAGGATCTCGAGGAAACCTTTGCCAGCCTGCGCAAGGTGAACATCAAGTTAAACCCCGCCAAGTGCGTCTTCGGGGTGCCTTCTGGCAAGCTCCTCGGGTTCCTCGTGTCCCACCGTGGCATAGAAGCAAACCCTGACAAGATCAAGGCTATAGAAGGCATGCAGCCACCTCGCCGCCTCAAGGACATGCAGCGCCTAGCAGGATGCATGGCCAGCTTAGGCCGCTTCATCTCCAAGTTCGGCGAGAGAGCTGATGACGTGAAACACATGTTCGTTGGGAGACCCCAAGAGGAAGGTATGATGTAGTCAACAGCAAGTTTTCCCTCAGAAAGAAACCAAGGTTATCGAACCAGTAGGAGCAGCAACTCTTCAGAAGGTTGTCAACGGCGCCATAAAAATAGTGTTGTTGATGGGAGTCTGGACTGTTGACGTGGAATCTGCACACAACACAATCAAACTATTTTGCCCCAACGAAACAGTGAGGTTGTCAATCTCACTGGCTTGCTGAAAATAAAGGACTAAACGTATGGTGTGGAAAATGAGTATTAAATTGCAGAGAATGAAAAAGGAACAGTTTGCAGTTTGTGGTTCTTTAATCAGTGTAAAAGAATGGACCGGGGTCCACAGTTCATTAGTGGTGTCTCTCCATAAAAGATAACTAACATGTTGGGTGAACAAATTACAGTTGGGCAATTGACGAATAGTGAGCGCATGACAATGCATATACATGACATGTTGACTACTATGATATTTAATTGGGCATTACGACATAATACATAGATCGTTATCCAACAGCATCTATGACTAATAATCCACCGCCGGGTTGTCATCCGAGTTCCCCGTTGGTATTAAGTTGCAAGCAATGGATAATTGCATTAAGTAAAGTGCGTAATGTAAATAAACACATATGTCCATGGACATAGCATCGTTAGGTTATCCCTAATGGCAACAGCACATCCACAACCTTAGAACTTTCTGTCACTGTCCCAGGTTAAACGGAGACATGAACCCACTATCTAGCATAAATACTCTCTCTTGGAGTTACAAGCATCTACTTGGCCAAAGCATCTACGAGTAACGGAAAGCATGCAAGATCTTAAATAACATATAAGATAGATTGATAATCAACTTGACATAATATTCAATATTCATCGGAACCCAGCAAACACAACATGTAGCATTACAATAATATGATCTTGATCATGTAGGGCAGCTCACAAGATCCGTAGTCCAAGGATGAACTACTCACGCATCACTCCGGAGAGACAACCATCTAGCTACTGCTATGGACCCGTAGTCCAAGGATGAACTACTCACGCATCACTCCGGAGGCAGGCATGGCGATGTAGAAGCCTCCGGTGACGATTCCCCTCTCCGGCAGGGTGCCAGGAAGAGGTTCTGAACCCTCCCGAGCTAGGGTTGACGACGTCGGCGTCTCTGGAACTTTTCGTGGATATTTGCTCAGGCCCTTAGGGTTTTCGCGTCGGGGGGAATAAGTAGGCGAAAGAGCGGCGGCTGGAGAGGCCTGTGGTGCCCACATGCACCCTGGGCGCGCCAGAGGGGGGCCCCGCGCCCTGGCCACGTGTGGGGCCCACGTGTCTCCTCTCCGTCGCCTCTTTGGTCCGTCAGATGAGTTCTGGTAAAATAGGGACTCCCGTGTAGTTTCGTCCAATTCTGAGAATATTTCCAGACTAGCTTTTCTGGAATACAAAAACAGCAGAAAACAGGAACTGGCACTTCGGCATCTTGTTAATAGGTTAGTCCCAGAAAATGTATAAAAGTGATATAAAGTAGATGCAAAACATGTAGCAATTGGTATAAAACAAGCATGGAACATCAAAAATTATAGATACGTTTGAGACGTATCAAGAGTCTTGCCATTTTTCAACATCATGAAGAAATCCGGCACCTTCAAGTGGACTCCAGAGGTCGACAAAGCATTTGAGGACTTGAAGAAATATTTGGCTAGCTCATCAGTCATGGTAGTCCCCAGGGCGGGCGAGCATCTGAAGCTGTACCTAGCAGCCACTCCACAAACTGCAAGCGCCGTCCTGGTGGTGGAAAGAGAAGAGCCAGTTCTCCCCAAGAAAAGCACTGCCACACCAAGTCCAGAACCTCCCGACGAGGGAACAGTCTCTCCAGACCCAGTGCCAGACCCACAGCCTCAAGTCGAGTCCACCACAAGCACCCCTGCCGAGGCTTCTCCTCAGGCAAACCTCATCAAAGGTCCTGAGGAGCCTCTCGAGGGAGCCGACGTTGCCGCACCATCAATGACCCTCGTCGAGCATCCAGTCTACTTCGTCAGTACTGTACTGCGAGATGCTCGCGAGCGGTACCCAGTGCAGCAGAAGCTCCTCCTCGCGCTCCTCATCGCCTCCAGGAAGCTGCGCCACTACTTCCAGGGCCACCCCATCACGGTGGCCACGTCCTTCCCCCTGGAGCAAATCCTGCGCAACCCCAACGCCACTGATCGCGTCGCAGGATGGAACATCGAGCTGCAACCATTCAACTTGCGCTTCGACACCACAAGAGTCATAAAAGGGAGAGCGCTGGCGGATTTCGTCGCCGAGTGGACAGACCCAACTCCTGAAGAGCCTCGCGAAGAAGAAACTGCGTCATCTGGAGATGCAATGCCAAGCCACTGGACCATGCACTTCGACGGAGCTTTCGCCTGCCGCAATGGTAGGGCTGGCGTTGTCCTGACCTCACCAAAAGGTGACAAGCTCTACGACGCCATCCAGTTGTGCTTCACAATAGACAAGATGTCCAACAACATCGCCGAGTATGAAGGCCTCCTCGCCGGGCTCAGAGCCGCAATCACCCTTGGTGTCAAGCACTACTCATAAAGGGTGATTCCAGCTCCTGGTTAACTTCTCCAACAAGAGCTACACCTAAAGACGACCACATGGCCGCCTACCTTGAAGAGGTCCGCAAGCTCGAGAAGCACTTCAGAGGCATGGAGCTCATGCACATCCCGCGGAAGGAGAACCAGGAGGCAGATGACATCGCCAAGCGAGCATCACGAAGGCAGGCCCAGCCGGCCGGCGTCTTTGAAAAGAGACTCTCCAAGGCGTCCATAAAGCAGCCACAAGAAGCAGCAACCACAAGCACAGATGAAGTACTCCCACCACCTCCTGTAGGTGGGGCACCCAACTGCGGTCCATCCTCAGGGGAACGTCTGCTGCTGGCTATGGTGCATCAAGAGACAGGCTGGGTCGACGAACTCAAGACTACTTGCTGAAGGGAACCCTCCCCGAAGAAGACGCGGAGGCGGAACGAGTGGCTCGACAAGCCAAGTCACTACATCCTCGAGGGAGATCTGTACCGCAACGCCCAAATGGAATTGCACTTAAGTGCGTCCCCCCGAGGAAGGCCGCATGCTGATCAGAGACATTCACAGTGGAGAGTGTGGCCACCATTCCTCTGCACGCACCCTGGCAGGCAAGGTCTTCAGGAGCGGTTTCTACTGGCCCCAAGTGCTTCAAGATGCTACCACCATCGTCCAGTCTTGCGATGCGTGCCAATTCCACGCCAAGCAAGTCCATCAGCCCACTGGGACTCCAAACCATCCCGCTCTCGTGGCCTTTCGCGGTCTGGGGGCTAGACATCTTGGGCCCTTCCCGAGATCGCAAGGGGGCTACCGTTTCCTCTTCGTGGCAGTCGACAAGTTCACCAAGTGGGCAGAGGTTGAAGCAGTGCGCAGCATACCGGCCAGGGCAGCAGTAAATTCATCAGAGGCCTGGTCTGCCGTTTTGGTGTGCCAAATCGCATCATCACCGACAATGGCTCACAATTCACCAGCGGCATCTTCAGGGCCTACTGCGAGAGCTCGGCACCAAGCTCTGCTTCGCCTCGGTGGCTCACCCACAGAGCAACGGCCAAGCCGAGCGAGCAAATGCTGAGGTCCTCAAGGGCCTCAAGACAAGAAGCTTCAATCGCCTGAAGGGCTACGGCAAGGGCTGGATAGACGAACTCCCGTCCGTGCTCTGGTCCATCCGCACGAACCCCACGAAGCCCACTGGTGAGACGCCATTTGCCCTCGTGTATGGAGCTGAAGCAGTCCTCCCCACAGAGATCAAGCATGGATCCGCACGGGTCCTTGCCTTCAACGAGGACGATCAAGCAGACCTCCACAACGACGACCTGCTGCTCCTTGACGGGTTGCGCCGCCGTGCCGCCCTCAGGGCAGCCAAGTACCAGCAAGACCTGCGACGCTACCACAGCCGCCACATACGTCCGCGCACTCTCGAGACAGGCGACCTCGTCCTCAGGAGAATCCTCTCCAGGGAAGGTCTCCACAAGCTCTCGCCCATGTGGGAAGGCCCCTACAGGGTCTCACACATCGCCAGGCCCGGCGCGGTACGCCTCGAAATGGAGGACGGCATCCCGGTCAAGAACCCATGGAACATCGCGCATCTACGCAAGTTCTACCCGTGATCTAGTCACGCCAGACATTTTTTGTCTCTAGAGGGAAGCACACAACTTCACCTCCAAGCTTCACAAAAGCTTCTCCTCCCGAGGGCCAGCCCCTCGAGCTCTCTGATAACGTGCCGCCGCAGGCCGTGAAGAGTCTCAGCCACTGAATGTGGTCCCCATGCCTCGACATGGAAAACTTTATCTTGGTAACACCAAGTGTAATGAACCAATTCGTTTCTCAATGAAACATTGCGCTGAGGCGCCGCTATGTAATATTTTGGTGGTGAGTTTTTACTTTTCATCATCTTAGTTCATTTCGCGCTCATATTCTTCCCCATGCGCACCTCGCGAGCGGGGGCTGAGTACGGTGACTGTGCCTCGAGAGCACCCCATCAGCACCGCAAAATCCAAAGGATCCGAGCTCTAACACGTGAGCACGCTCTCACGCCTGTTACCTCCTCAAAGAGCTCTGGCCTATGGGCTTGCTCCCAAACACGCCACCTCACCAAAGGACCTTGGTACTTACTCTCCTCGCGAGATACTCATGAGGAAGCCTATAAGCGCGCATGAGTGTTTACTACCATGTACTGGCTTTGGGTTTGCCTCTCTAACCAATACAGGGAACAAGAGTCCCCCCAAGCTCGTGAAGCCACGCTCCGACCTCAAGAGGGAAGCGCACCATCAGGGAAACCAACGCCCTCTACGAGGCCAAAGTCTCGCAAAGCTAAGTCCAGCGCTCGCACCCCTCAGGAGTTTTTTCCTTTCACGAGCATCTGTCGTCCCTCGAGCGGGTCTTCTCTCCCTCACACTCCATGGACTGCTTGTGCGTCAAAGGGGGGCCCTCGAGCACCGCGACTCGAGACCCTTACCTCTCCAAGCCTTGAAAACCCCCCAGCCTTGCCGAGTCACGCTCCGGCATACCGCAGTGGCGGAGTCATAGCGCAAAGAGACGGGTCCTGACGACGCAGAGCGAAAAAAGACATGGAACGGGGTAAAAGGCCCATCGAGGGACATACACATAGTAGCGCACGATTAAAGTGTCTTACAAACTAGAATGGATTAAAGCAAGTCTTAAAACAAAGATAATTGTGCCTCAAGCGCGTCTGTTGCAGGAGCGGCCTAGGCAGGGGCATCGCTGTCATGATCCTCCTCAGCCCCCTCTTCAGCTTCGGCTTCAGCGCCTTCCTCATCCTCAGCGGCCTGCTCCGTCTCGACCCTCTTGAAGCGGTCGACGTAATCGTTGACCTCCTCCCGAACCAGGTTGGAGAGGTCCTGAGCTTGGTCTGCCTCGACAGGCTCGGTCACCGACTCGAAGTCGAAGCGGGGGTAAAGACGCTGGAGGTTGGCAAAGACGCGGTCGATCGCCACCGTCAGGAGCTTGCGGCACTCTTCATCGACAACGTCGCCCATCTCCGCCACAGGGCCCTCGAGCGCGGAGAAGAGCTGGTCGAAGTAGGAGAGGTACGCGGCAGCGTCGGCGTTCCCATGAATGGGAACCGCTGGAGCATCCACTCCCAGGCTCGCCGCAAGGGAGTTCCCCCGAGCCACCAAGGACTTGAACATGCGCTCCCGCTGCTGCGTCAAGACCTGTGCCGCCTGCACATGATGCTCAGCCTCCTCAGCGCGCTCCACGGCAGGGCCCACCTGCGCGGCCAACTCCTTCATATCGGCCATTAGGGAGGCGAGATCTTGGTCTACACGCTCTTGAGCCTCCTCCGCGCGGCAACGACCTTCTCTGGCGCGCCTCAACTAGGAGTTCAGGCTAGCGTTCTGGTGCTCCAGCTGAATGATGCGGGCATTGTCATCCGCACGCTTCTTCTTGAAGCAGTCCTCCTGGTTCTTGAATTTCCCGGCATAATCTTCGGCGACGGCAGCGCGGTATTCTTTCTGCTTGGCGGCGGCATCCTTCTCAGCCTCTTCCTTCCTCACGGCGAGTTTTCGGTTGGACTTCTCTACAAGCTTTTTGTGCTGTCCACCTCCTCACCATGCTTGCCTATGGCCTCGGCCAGATTGCCCACCCGCGCCTCAAGATCTGCGTGCTGCGTGGAAAGCTCCCTGTCAGCCTACAGCTGCTGCTCCTCGCGCTTGAGCACCTCTGCCTCGCGCGCCGCCAGTGCTTGCTCACGGGCGTCCAAGGACACGCGGTGTTGGTCCAAAGACTTTCGCGTGGCCTCCGACACCGCAGCGAATTTCCCCTCGCGGTCAGCAAGCTCTTGGCGCTGAGCGGCCAGCGTGGTCTCGAGGGCCGCGCGTTCTGAGGCTGCAGCTTGGCGCTCCGCCACGGCCGCCTCGCGATCTTCTGCAGCGGCCTGGCGCTCTGCCTGGAGTGGCTCCAGGGTCTCTTGAGCCTCGCGCACTGTGCTCTCACGGACTTCCTTGGCGAAGCGCAGCGGCCTTGTTGTCGTGGCGACGGTGCTCCACGATCTCGAAGAAGCGGGTCCAGGCCTTCTCAAGTTCATCATACTCTCTGGCGAACTCGGCCCCCTCGAGAGCGAGTTGGGCCTCCAGCCCGTCCAGTGCACCCCTCGCCAGGCGGAAAGCAGAGCTGCGGCAGGCGCCGCTCCAGCTCCTGCCGCCCAGGGCCAGAGCCCGCGAACTCCCATGGGACATGGAGGGTCCCCCATATGCACTAGACTCAAGGATGGGGGTCTCCGAGCTTGGGCCTGGGTCGACTCTGGCCTGGGGGCTTTGAAGCGAGCCCTCTCCGTCACTGGGCCATGGCTCCAGCACCGTCGTCTTCCTTCGGCGCCTCCTCTCGGGCCTCAGGGGCTGGGGAAGATTGTGTAATATCCCAGCATTTAGGAGTTAACGAAGGGTAGAAATAGGAATTTGTGCATCTACATGTACGTATTTGAAAAATCCGAATAAATTTTTGGCAAAATAAAACTTATGTTGGAATCAAGTTAAGCCTTAGATGTTAGTGTTGTGCAACTATAGAATGAAACTAGATAAATTTTAACATGACCTTTATGTGTTTTGCTTGTGTTGAGATTTGAATTTCGAATTCAAATAATTAAATTTGAAATTGAATTCAAATAAATTGCAATAAGTAAATAAAACAACCAAATAATGATTGAAATAATTTAAAACATCAAAACTATTTATTACAAATTATGAAATCAAATCCATACAATATCTTTATAAATTATGAGCTATAGACAAAGAAAAATTTACTTTATTGATATAATTACAGAATTACATTGTCTTGTACAAATGTTTATAAAGGAAAAGTAAAAATTACAAAGTGACTTCTAAAAACTAAATCTTGTATTTCTTCTTCTTTTTATCCTTCATCTTCTTCCTGTTGATCTTCTTCTGATTATTGTAAACCTGCAAAACAAAAACATTGACAAGGTAAAACTAAAACAGAGGGTTAGTGTTAGTTTATTACCCTCAGAATAACAGTGAGTTGCACTGTTAATATCATCATAGGGTTAAAGGTTAATCAAGATTAGTATCTGTTCTTATTTGGATAATCTAGCCTCAGCACAACATCATGGGCTAAAACAGCAACAAAATCCACTTGGCAAGTAAAAAGAATGCACCATATAGGGATAAGACCAACCAGCCGAAGCACCAGGTTACTAGAACATGAAGGCACACAAGCAAGCAGCACAGTCACATAAGCAGTCACCCTGTTGCCAACAGCACAGCAACCTCACCGTAGAGGGATAAGGGTGAAGGGAGTCGTAGCAGCTAGCCAAATAGAACCAGTTCACCCACACTAGCTCCCAGCTTGAGTTCATCTCAGCTTAACACACAGTCCATCACCACACCACAAATTCATTCACTTTTCATCACACAATTCTTGCCAAAAGCAAGAGCAAGATGGGATAGAAGCACAAGGCCAAGCTAGAGCAAGGAGAGAAGGCCAGGAGCTCGAGAGAAGCAACCTGGAGCTGGAGGAGCAGGCCAGCTAGGGGAACAAGGAGGAGATCTACAAGGGCTGTTGATCCAGAACACTCCAGCAACCAAACCACAACACAACCACACCACAACTTGCTAAGGTTGATCTCAACTCCTAAAGCAAATTATGCAAGCATTAAATTGTGGTGTAATTTCCCTCAGTTATGCATAGAAATGCTATGCACAGCTCTTCATTGGGAAGTAATTAAAAAGGGGCAAGCAAAGCATCTGTTCTTAATAAAATGGCCTCAGCCTGTGCATCCTAGGCAGGGGCAAGTTATCCAATATTTAGCAAAGGCACAACATGCTAATAGCATGGTTTACACATAAAGGCAGCACAAGGCCAACACTTGGTTGCTGGGCACAAAACCCACATAGGGAGGAGCACCACAACACACACACAAGCACCAAATGCACCACTGCTTAGTATAATTTATTTTGCCTAAGCTAAACACATGAAATTGCTTCTGTGTAACTCAAATGAGACATCACAGCAAGCAAAGCAACATCATTTAGCTCAAGAAACTAGATTAACTAACACAGGGCACAAATATAGCTTGTTACACATGCACATAACCAAATAGAGCTAAACAGCCACAGATTTCAGCAGAGGCACATCTCTGACCACATGGTTCAGAGTAGCACACACCAGCATCATCATCACCACCAACAAATAATATCAGTGGCATCATAGGATAATCAGTGAACATCACAGGAGCAGCCGAGCAGCTTAACACCTAAAATAGAAAACCTAGAATTACCACTGTATAGCTACACATCACAGAGCAAGGCACTGGCCTGGGGAAGAAAAGAAGAGAGAAGAGGGAAGAAAAAATCATACCTAACGCCCTTGGTCGAAGCTCCACGGCGACGGGCAGTGCCCGTGTGGCCAATGGAGGAGGACCACAGGGAGGCGAGCTTCACCGTCACCACCATGGCGGCACAGAGGGTGCATCTCTGCACCGAGCCATGGCGGAACACCAGAGAAGCACGAGCACGGCGGAGCCGCGCATGCACCCGAAACCCTAGCTTGGGGTTGGGTCGCGCACGGCTGCGACTGGCGGGGAAAAACAAATCGCCGTGGAGGGGAAGGAGGACCGGTGGCGCGTCGATTGCGCCGCGGCACGACAGCGGAGACCGCCGGAGCTCGCCGGAATATGGCGGCGACTGCGACGGCGACAAGGGGAATCGCGAGAGGAGAGGAAGAACACGGGGTCGGGTGAGAGGAGCGAGCGAGCAAGTGTGGCTCGGGTTCGAGCCAAACCCTGGTTCTGGGTTGGGTTCAACCCACTAGAGCCAGGGGTAAAATAGTCTTTTCACTAAATAAATAAAAATGAAATTTTATAAAATCATTTATTCTAAAGTAATAGAAATACCATGCTGTAAAATAATTAAAAATATTCATAGAAACTCTATGAACTCAAGTAAATTGATTGATATTATTGATTTATTTATCTTGATTTAAAATATAAGATATACTATTATATCTCTAAAAATTATTTTAAATATGATTTTAAGTTTGAAAATTCAAACAAAATTCAAATAAATTTAGAAATATATTAAATTCACGAGATTCTCACTGATAATACAAAATCTTATTGTATTAAACAATCATTTATTTATTATTTAATATCAAGTTTAGAGTTTAAATAAATTAAATACTTTCTTCAGTTATAATTAATGCCTTTAAATAAATTTAATAAGGCAAATAATATTTAAAAAGTCCAAGAATCCAAATAACACAAATAAGAAGATTTTAATAACACACCAAAGAAACCTAATGCATAGCATTCTTATGCATAATAGCATATTGCTTCTTCAAACATTAGTCCTTACCGGACCAATGACGTTTTTCTTCCAGATTTTGGAGTCTTGATTGTATCGAAGACCTTGGCTGCATAATCTTGCAGTCAAAAAGGCAAGTTCACTCTTGCTCATGTCCTACTTGATTATGTTTATCAAAGTAAATGAAAAATACTATGGTTTATCATTGCATGAAAAAGAAAAACCTATCTTCGAATGATGTGAATTGCTATATATATATTGTTGGCTGGCAGATGGAACCATGGAATGATGTGGTTGGTGGAGGTTCCATTTGCACGGGAAAGTATTACCTAGGACTTAAGAACCAATGCCGTCAGCGTTCTTGCGCCGTAAATGAAGCGTTAACCATGAGACTTGGAATGGGACGGGAAAGTCATCTGTGATCTTCTCCCTTTCGCATGTCAACGGGCAGCCAGAGCCGTACGCTGTAGATCTTGCGGGACTACATGCACATGGGTGGGACCCCTCAGTGCCCACGGACTCTGGTGCCTATGATGGTCTGCAAGGGGATGCCTAGGTATCTATCATGAGGGGTAGAACCAGGGGTGATTCTGCTATGCATGAATTGGGTGGGCATGCGGGGTTGTTGGAGAAGCACGGCGAATGGCTTGGATCAACGACTGGGCCCCACACCATAGGAAGTGTGGACGGGAAACACTCGCCCGGTTGTGCAACAAGGCGTTGGTCTCTTATGGGTAAAGTAACGCACCTCTGCAGAGTGTAAAAATGTGACATGGTACTCCACGTTCCAGGAAGGAACGGCGAACGCTGCAGGAAAGGAGGCTCCTCAAGGCCCTAGCACCTGTGAATCGATGACGGGCATAGTTTTCTGAAGATAAAATAAATCTTTTCCTAAAAATGTTTTACAAAGTTATGCATGTTCATCCATAACCTTTTGGTATGGATGGTAGCTAGTGCATAAAACACCTTATTCCTATTATATGAACTTGCTGAGTAACGCTCGTGTTGCTCACTCTTTCCTCCGTTGACCCCTGCTTAGATTATTGGAGACAGCTGAGGAAGGGTAGGAATCCATAACGATGTTGGTGAGATCTTCGGCAAGAAGTCTAATCAACCTGGTGGAGGCTGAAGGAGTCAACCTCTACTTTGCCGACGGATGAGTGGCGACAACAGTGCAACGGTGGACACGTCGACAACAATACCGATGGACAAGACGTCTATAATTGGGTGGAGGAGCACCACTCTAGACACGGAAATTCCAGATGGACAGATTAGGGCTGTGACAACAGCAGTAGTGGATCAGAAGTTAGAGGTAGAGCTGATATTCAGCTTAGTACTACGACTTGGATCTTTTTTGAGAGTTTCATTTGCACGAGACTTACTTCTGTATGTAAGTAGGTTCTCGAGATTTTGTATTGAATAGTGTTGTAATCCTATAGTGTTACCTTGGACCGACTATGTTTCTGTTGTACTACTCTGAAGGATGTAATATTTACGGAATGGTCCTTCCGTGAGTATTATGTCAATGACTTGTACACTACAACATGCAGTGGTGTGCTGGGTCACTACAGGTGGTATCAGAGCGAAACGACCTTAGGATTAAAATCCTTTTAGGAGACTTGTAGGTTGGTAAGACTATAGGGAGTTATCATATTTAACTAAAATCTATATTCCTACAACTATGATGGTTATTCACCTGAGAATAGTAATGTCATATTTATATACACATTTCCTTACCCAGCTGGAGTAGATATTCTTATTTACTGTTCTATAGGTATAATATTCATCTACCTTATTTTATTTCTTCAACTTGGTATGACCAGCGTAAGACTGTCTTGTACCAGTAGATACACCCAATAGTTTACATCTAAGTCAGTGTTACCTACATGGTATCATTAATAATATTATCCTATGAAGTAGAACCCTATCACAAGTACGTGATGAAGGAAGTCAGGAGATGTTTGATGATAGTGAAGAATCATCGACATTCAAATATGGAAAGTATGTTAATACCCTAATTATATAAATCAAAGGGGATTCACCGGAGTATAGTCTAAAAGTGATAAGGAAATTAGGAGATGGCATAAACAATGACGGAAGCTACACTACTACTTCTGATGTACAAGGTTCCAGCTACATTGAGTTTAGTTCCATAAGAAACCAAGCCATACCACAACTACTCTTTGAGTATTTTGTCTTAGGATTACTCTGTTGCAAATGGGCAACTGGTGTTAATACTGAGGCAAAAAGTTGTTTTAGCATAGGACTATAAGGTAATATATACCTATTTTGTAGTGTATAGCATCTAAGCCTGGGTACTTGAGATGTTTTTACTCAATGTACTACTTATTTTATGGGCTTATGTTGCATGATTGTTATATAACTGCATTTGCGATTTATTGGATCTTATTGGATTTTTGATTGGCTAGGTTGGTACATGAAGTTAGAATTTGATGTACAATTGCATGATTGTCACATTGAGTTCTTTACTTGATGTTACTAATCTAGAGGTAGATAGGATTCGTGTAAGGGAGAGACGTGTTCTCAGAAGCAAGACAACAATGAAAGCTCATGAAGAGAAGGAAGTCAAGATGATTGAAGTAAATGAGGCTACATGTGGGGATGGACCACAACCCACATCATAATTGGATTTAGAGGTCTACATTATCAGAAAATGGAAGGATGGAGGAACTACGAAAGTTCAAGTAAGAGTATCATCACAAGATGAAGAAGGAAGGTTAACTAACAATGATGACAGGAAAGCTACATGAGAAACTCTACTGAAGTGGGAGAATTACGAAGTTGGAAGATCTAAATAACAGGATCTGTCATGACAAATCTATGATTTGGACAGTCAAATTTGAAGACTTATACAAGGATGAAGATTATTGAGTGAAGGACATCTAGCGGGAAATTGAAAGATGTTGGCTTAAGAAGCCACAAGTGTAGTCATATATAGTTGGGAGTTGTCGTAACTTGACAGAAGAAATGGGTGTTGGAAAATCATAAGGCACAACTGATATAGAAGAAGTTATATAGAACTTGTATGTCTAAAAGAGCCATGAAGTTGAAGGAAGGGGAGTATGAAGCAACAATCCAATACTTAGCAAACAACAACAAAGATAGATATTTCAAGCAAGACAAGATAGTAGTATCATCGAGAACAAGGCGACAAGAGTTCAAAGTTCAGTGTTCCAAAGTACTCACATCAGAACTATGGGAGATGAGTTCCTGGATTGTCGAGAGCCCAAGGAGATAGTTATTTGGTATGTCGCCAACAGAGACATGTGTTGTCGAGATATAGTGAAGTCACCGTCTATACGGGGTAATTATCGAGAAGGATGAATTGCCATAGGATTGACATCCAAGATCCAAGGACTCAGAGGAAGGTTGAACCAATATAAAAATTGAAGAGTCACGTCGTTTGATCACCCAAAAGAAAGGAACTAGTTCCAGCAACAGAAAGATGAAAGAGTTGTATATCAGACGAATTTGGACTAGATGACCAACAACCCGTTCTAAATTAGAGTCAAGTTATCACCAATTGCAACTAGTTTTGCAATAGTCTTTTCTCAAGACCCTAGGTGAGACAACTGGAATGCTAGTGTGCGTGACTATCTGATTTACCGGGAGATCTTATTGGTTGTTCGCGTCATGGTGAACTTACCAATTGCTCTCCGGGAAGCTATTGGATGTTAGAAAAGATAACTCTTAAACCGGAGGATTATTGGGGAATCACAACCTTGTGGAAGTACCCTATATTCTTCGAGAAACCATTAGGTAAATTTGATGGCCGTTTGAATAGAAAGGTGGAAAGTAAAAGCAGATCCATTCAGCAGTATAGATTTGGTTGTTATTTCAGACTGATGATGTTGTTGGAATAAGGCTTAGAGAAGATGATGTTGGAAGAAGTGCTTTACACTCATCAATACGTGAGGGAAACCGCAACTTCGGGACGAAGTTGATTTTATGACCCGTAGTTTAGAGAGTAGAAAGGGACTAAATTAAATTTGTGCATTTGCATAGCATGCATCTGAAATTACGGGAAAAATTTAAAACTTTTTCAACAAAGTCATAGAGTGTTGAACCACCACTCAAAAGGCTAGTTGAGAATGTCGTTAGTTCGACAAGTAACTAAAAAACTTGGAATCCAACTTGTGAAACTCATATTGAGGTTTCGCTGATGTTGGTGGATTAGACTTAGTCATCAACATGAGTGTCATAAACTTCAAAACCTTGTCTTATCTAAATTCTCAAACATTTGGTTACAAGCAAATAACACAATAAACCAGAAATCAAAGGATGAGTATGACTTACATCATTAATCGAATAAGTACATATCTTAAAGAAAAGAAGGAGTATATGGAGGTGAATAAAAGACTAAACTAAATCTTAATCTAGATCTACTTATTCTATCAAGACTATCTTATCTTCTTATCTCCCAATCTTCTCAAATTCATTCTACATGAGAAGACAACACAAGAAAGGAGGAAGTTCAACAAAAGGATTACGAAGAAGGATTTCTTAGATTTGCATAGAAGTACCATGCCACTCTATCATTGAGAATTTGGAAACTATTATATCAGGATCTATTCTTATTAACTTCTCTACAAATAGTGTGATATTCTAAGGTTTGTGTTATATAGAACTAGTTTGGTAACAAGCCTAATTACCTTGTTAACAAATCACTTTTGTATGCTCAAACAATTGAATGCCATATACAAACAAACAGAAGGTCAGATAATCCAGTACATCTCAGCCACTTGAAATAAAAGTTGTTTGGTAACAAGACTGATCATCTTGTTAACATATTCTTTTATATGCATAAGGCAGATTGATGGAATAAAATATACATACATTCTTTTATAACTCACTAAAAGAAAACTTAGCAAGGAGTAATTGGTTGTCTTCACCACTAAGGTGAGGCAAATGATGTTGGAACTGGAAATAAAGGCAGACTTAACTTACGTCGAAGAACCAACTCGGATCTTAGCGGAAAACTGGAAGAGACTCAAAAATAGAGCAATTAAGTAGTGCAAAGATCAATGGAAGCATCATCCTGAACGAGAAGCTAGCTGGGAGAAAGGGGAGGAATTGAGGCAAGTCTATCCAGGACTCTTCACGTAAACGCGTCATAACTTCGGGCGAAGTTTTTGTTAAGGGGAAAGACTGTAATATCCCAGCATTTAGGAGTTAACGAAGGGTAGAAATAGGAATTTGTGCATCTACATGTACGTATTTGAAAAATCCGAATAATTTTTTCGCAAAATAAAACTTATGTTGGAATCAAGTTAAGCCTTAGATGTTAGTGTTGTGCAACTATAGAATGAAACTAGATAAATTTTAACATGACCTTTATGTGTTTTGCTTGTGTTGAGATTTGAATTTCGAATTCAAATAATTAAATTTGAAATTGAATTCAAATAAATTGCAATAAGTAAATAAAACAACCAAATAATGATTGAAATAATTTAAAACATCAAAACTATTTATTACAAATTATGAAATCAACTCCATACAATGTCTTTATAAATTATGAGCTATAGACAAAGAAAAATTTACTTTATTGATATAATTACAGAATTACATTGTCTTGTACAAATGTTTATAAAGGAAAAGTAAAAATTACAAAGTGACTTCTAAAAACTAAATCTTGTATTTCTTCTTCTTTTTATCCTTCATCTTCTTCCTGTTGATCTTCTTCTGATTATTGTAAACCTGCAAAACAAAAACATTGACAAGGTAAAACTAAAACAGAGGGTTAGTGTTAGATTATTACCCTCAGAATAACAGTGAGTTGCACTGTTAATATCATCATAGGGTTAAAGGTTAATCAAGATTAGTATATGTTCTTATTTGGATAATCTAGCCTCAGCACAACATCATGGGCTAAAACAGCAACAAAATCCACTTGGCAAGTAAAAAGAATGCACCATATAGGGATAAGACCAACCAGCCGAAGCACCAGGTTACTAGAACATGAAGGCACACAAGCAAGCAGCACAGTCACATAAGCAGTCACCCTGCTGCCAACAGCACAGCAACCTCACCGTAGAGGGATAAGGGTGAAGGGAGCCGTAGCAGCTAGCCAAATAGAACCAGTTCACCCACACTAGCTCCCAGCTTGAGTTCATCTCAGCTTAACACACAGTCCATCACCACACCACAAATTCATTCACTTTTCATCACACAATTCTTGCCAAAAGCAAGAGCAAGATGGGATAGAAGCACAAGGCCAAGCTGGAGCAAGGAGAGAAGGCCAGGAGCTCGAGAGAAGCAACCTGGAGCTGGAGGAGCAGGCCAGCTAGGGGAACAAGGAGGAGATCTACAAGGGCTGTTGATCCAGAACACTCCAGCAACCAAACCACAACACAACCACACCACAACTTGCTAAGGTTGATCTCAACTCCTAAAGCAAATTATGCAAGCATTAAATTGTGGTGTAATTTCCCTCAGTTATGCATAGAAATGCTATGCACAGCTCTTCATTGGGAAGTAATTAAAAAGGGGCAAGCAAAGCATCTGTTCTTAATAAAATGGCCTCAGCCTGTGCATCATAGGCAGGGGCAAGTTATCCAATATTTAGCAAAGGCACAACATGCTAATAGCATGGTTTACACATAAAGGCAGCACAAGGCCAACACTTGGTTGCTGGGCACAAAACCCACATAGGGGAGGAGCACCACAACACACACACAAGCACCAAATGCACCACTGCTTAGTATAATTTATTTTGCCTAAGCTAAACACATGAAATTGCTTCTGTGTAACTCAAATGAGACATCACAGCAAGCAAAGCAACATCATTTAGCTCAAGAAACTAGATTAACTAACACAGGGCACAAATATAGCTTGTTACACATGCACAAAACCAAATAGAGCTAAACATCCACAGATTTCAGCAGAGGCACATCTCTGACCACATGGTTCAGAGTAGCACACACCAGCATCATCATCACCACCAACAAATAATATCAGTGGCATCATAGGATAATCAGAGAACATCACAGGAGCAGCCGAGCAGCTTAACACCTAAAATAGAAAACCTAGAATTACCACTGTATAGCTACACATCACAGAGCAAGGCACTGGCCTGGGGAAGAAAAGAAGAGAGAAGAGGGAAGAAAAAATCATACCTAACGCCCTTGGTCGAAGCTCCACGGCGACGGGGCAGTGCTCGTGTGGCCAATGGAGAAGGACCACAGGGAGGCGAGCTTCACTGTCACCACCATGGCGGCACAGAGGGTGCATCTCTGCACCGAGCCATGGCGGAACACCAGAGAAGCACGAGCACGGCGGAGCCGCGCATGCACCCAAAACCCTAGCTTGGGGTTGGGTCGCGCACGGCTGCGACAGGCGGGGAAAAACAAATCGCCGTGGAGGGGAAGGAGGAGGACCGGTGGCGCGTCGATTGCGCCGCGGCACGGCAGCGGAGACCGCCGGAGCTCGCCGGAATATGGCGGCGACTGCGACGACGACAAGGGGAATCGCGAGAGGAGAGGAAGAACACGGGGTCGGGTGAGAGGAGCGAGCGAGCAAGTGTGGCTCGGGTTCGAGCCAAACCCTGGTTCTGGGTTGGGTTCAACCCACTAGAGCCAGGGGTAAAATAGTCTTTTCACTAAATAAATAAAAATGAAATTTTATAAAATCATTTATTCTAAAGTAATAGAAATACCATGCTGTAAAATAATTAAAAATATTCATAGAAACTCTATGAACTCAAGTAAATTGATTGATATTATTGATTTATTTATCTTGATTTAAAATATAAGATATACTATTATATCTCTAAAAATTATTTTAAATAGGATTTTAAGTTTGAAAATTCAAACAAAATTCAAATAAATTTAGAAATATATTAAATTCACGAGATTCTCACTGATAATACAAAATCTTATTGTATTAAACAATCATTTATTTATTATTTAATATCAAGTTTAGAGTATAAATAAATTAAATACTTTCTTCAGTTACAATTAATGCCTTTAAATAAATATAATAAGGCAAATAATATTTAAAAAGTCCAAGAATCCAAATAACACAAATAAGAAGATTTTAATAACACACCAAAGAAACCTAATGCATAGCATTCTTATGCATAATAGCATATTGCTTCTTCAAACATTAGTCCTTACCGGACCAATGACGTTTTTCTTCCAGATTTTGGAGTCTTGATTGTATCGAAGACCTTGGCTGTATAATCTTGCAGTCAAAAAGGCAAGTTCACTCTTGCTCATGTCCTACTTGATTATGTTTATCAAAGTAAATGAAAAATACTATGGTTTATCATTGCATGAAAAAGAAAAACCTATCTTCGAATGATGTGAATTGCTATATATATATTGTTGGCTGGCAGATGGAACCATGGAATGATGTGGTTGGTGGAGGTTCCATTTGCACGGGAAAGTATTACCTAGGACTTAAGAACCAATGCCGTCAGCGTTCTTGCGCCGTAAATGAAGCGTTAACCATGAGACTTGGAATGGGACGGGAAAGTCATCTGTGATCTTCTCCCTTTCGCATGTCAACGGGCAGCCAGAGCCGTACGCTGTAGATCTTGCGGGACTACATGCACATGGGTGGGACCCCTCAGTGCCCACGGACTCTGGTGCCTATGATGGTCTGCAAGGGGATGCCTAGGTATCTATCGTGAGGGGTAGAACCAGGGGTGATTCTGCTATGCATGAATTGGGTGGGCATGCGGGGTTGTTGGAGAAGCACGGCGAATGGCTTGGATCAACGACTGGGCCCCACACCATAGGAAGTGTGGACGGGAAAGACTCACCCGGTTGTGCAACAAGGCGTTGGTCTCTTATGGGTAAAGTAACGCACCTCTGCAGAGTGTAAAAATGTGACATGGTACTCCACGTTCCAGGAAGGAACGGCGAACGCTGCAGGAAAGGAGGCTCCTCAAGGCCCTAGCACCTGTGAATCGATGACGGGCATAGTTTTCTGAAGATAAAATAAATCTTTTCCTAAAAATGTTTTACAAAGTTATGCATGTTCATCCATAACCTTTTGGTATGGATGGCAGCTAGTGCATAAAACACCTTATTCCTATTATATGAACTTGCTGAGTAACGCTCGTGTTGCTCACTCTTTCCTCCGTTGACCCCTGCTTAGATTATTGGAGACAGCTGAGGAAGGGCAGGAATCCATAACGATGTTGGTGAGATCTTCGGCAAGAAGTCAAATCAACCTGGTGGAGGCTGAAGGAGTCAACCTCTACTTTGCCGACGGATGAGTGGCGACAACAATGCAACGGTGGACACGTCGACAACAATACCGATGGACAAGACGTCTATAATTGGGTGGAGGAGCACCACTCTAGACACGGAAATTCCAGATGGACAGATTAGGGCTGTGACAACAGCAGTAGTGGATCAGAAGTTAGAGGTAGAGCTGATATTCAGCTTAGTACTACGACTTGGATCTTTTTTGAGAGTTTCATTTGCACGAGACTTACTTCTGTATGTAAGTAGGTTCTCGAGATTTTGTATTGAATAGTGTTGTAATCCTATAGTGTTACCTTGGACCGACTATGTTTCTGTTGTACTACTCTGAAGGATGTAATATTTATGGAATGGTCCTTCCGTGAGTATTATGTCAATGACTTGTACACTACAACATGCAGTGGTGTGCTGGGTCACTACAGATTGCCCAGCCACCGTGAGGTCCGCCGCCGCCGTGCCCGCTGCGGCCTCAGAAGAAGCCGCCGCCCCCTCAGTATCTGCGTTAGGCGGGGGCGGGGGAGGAACGTTTTCCTCCACCTCGACGTCGGTGCCTTGGGGCGGCGGAGGAATGTTCTCCCCCATCTCGACGTCCGCGCCTCCCTTCGCCGGCGAGCTGCTCCCCGCCTTCTCCGTGGCGACCTCCTCTTGCCGCTCTGGTGGAGTGACAGGGCATGGCAGTGTTTGCGTCCGCACCACCGCCTCCTCCCCGGGGCGCACCTCCGCAGTAGAAGACGAAGCAGCTGCCCCGGTCAGAGGTACAACCACCACAGGCCCTGTAGCCTCCTCTGCCACAGGCTTCGTGGCCTCCTCCACAACCGGCTCCGTGGCCTCAGTCACCACGGGCTTAGCAACCTCTTCAGCTGAGGGCTCCACAGGCCCCTCGACCGTTGCTGAGGCAAGGCCCCACACCTCCGCGGCCTTGCGGAGCCTCCGGCGTTTTGCCGTCACCAAATCCCTGACAAACAAGCAAGAAAGGCCTTCAAGAGGGGGGCAAGGAAATTCTCATAAGATGTGAAAGCAGGGACCAATCCTTACCCAGATGTCTTGGCGCGGGAGTCAACCCACACCATGGTGGACGACTGCCACGACCTCGACGACGCGGCACAGGCGCCGGACCCCTCAGGAGCAGTTTCAGCTTTCCTCTTGAGAGGGGTGCCCACTGGGCTCTTGGCGGCCCTGTCGTGAAAAGCCTTGGAGCGGGGATCGCAGCGTCCCACTGCGGCCTCCTCATCGCTGTCTTCCTCCCCCTCCGCGACATGGCGCGAAGGGGCAACAAGGAAATCCTCGTCCCCGCTGGACGAAATCTCCAGAACTTCTCCCTCGGGAGGCGCAGGTCTCGAAGAGCTCGCCTCCTCTGCCGAGGGATTCGCCCCTCCACAGGTGACGCCCAGATCGGCGTCAGATGCGACGGGTGACTCCGTGGCCCAATCCTCTTCCACCACGGGCGCCGCAGCCTCCTTCTTCTCCTCCCCTGTCAGGCCCTGAGGGGTGAACTCCGGCATCAGCTCCAGGATCACGAGGCGCTTCTTCGGAGTAATCTGATGGTGGGGCCTCGCGAGCTCACTGCGCGGCACAGGAACCTCCGGGGCAGTGAAGAGGATGCCCATGATGGAAGCAATGACGTCGGGGGTGTGGGAGCTGCAATGCAGCCGCATCGGGTCCGCCGGGCCTGAGTACATCCACACCGGTTTCGTGTGCTTCTGGAGAGGAGCAATACGGCGCCTCACGAAGTCTTCAGCAACCATCTGCCCCGTGAGGCCAGCTTGGCGGACGGGCTTCATGCGTGCGACCAAGTCAGCAATCTTCGGGCTTTGGAAGGTTGCACTCGACCAGTTCGAGTTCTTCAGCGGCGGCGCCTCAGGGACGTCGAAGAAGGAGTTCTGCGTCTTGACGTCCACGATGAACCACCGCTGGCGGAAATCGTCCACCTTCTTTGTCACCCGAGTGACGGGTTTGTCGCCATCCCAGGACATGGGGATGTAGATGCCTCCCATCCCGTCCGCAATGCGGAAGGACACACAACCTGACCGCTCGCCGGGCGCCGTGGAGCGGAGCGCGTAGAAGCTCCGGAAGAAGGCCACGAAAGGCATCACCCCCAAATACGCCTCACAAAGATATGCGAAAATGGCGAGGATCAAGATGGAGTTGGAGTGCAGATGCAGAAGTTGGATCTGATAGAAGGCCAGAACCTCCTCCAGGAAGGGGGAAATGGCGGCACCAGACCAGCAAAAACGGTCTGGAAGAAAATGGGATACAGCCCCGCCGCGAGCTTGCCAAAGCGCGCCGCCTTGAGAACGGTGGCGCCGTGCTCGTTGTTCTTGCCTGCGGCCATCAGCCGGATCTTGTCCAGCGCCTCCGTCGTGTGGATGCGAGTCCCCACCAGCGCCGGCGCGAACTCGTCCTCCTGCTGCGCCTCGGCTGGCGTTCGCCATTGCCGCCTTGTCCTTCTCGGGACCCATGGTCGAAGAAAGAAGGGCGGCGGAGAAGCTTGGTGAAGGAGGAGGAGCGCCGGAGACACGGAAGCGCAGAAGTCAAGAGCGAGGAGACGGGCGCGCAAATGATGCAGTAACTGCTGCCTGAACCGGCGCTGCAAGCTTTATATCCCCTCAGAGCAGTTACCGAGACGTGGTGGGTCCCCCCACTACGCCCATCATCTCCGAGGAGAACGTGTCGTCGCGGCGTAACTGCCCTACACGTGTCTCGGGCCGGCCGGACACTTTGGGTCCATGACGATTCGCCTGCGTCCATTGGACTACATCGTGCCCATCATGGGCCCGGGGGCTACTGTCGGCCCAGTGAGAACCAGGGTGTGCTGGGCCTGTCCTCCACGGCCCTCGACACTTGATGGCCAATTTTCACTAAGGACCAAGCCTACGGCTTGGAGAGCCTCGCAAGGCTAATTGCCTCGCGAGGGCTTTGGAGGCAGCAGAGGCCTGCGGAGGCCCTCTTCACTGCTGCCCCCTCTTCAAGGTAATCTCCCCTGGAGAGAGGTCAACGCCGAATCCTCTACAGGGCATCCAAGCCCTCGTGGGATCGCTTCGCTGCAAAGCAACCTCTGCAGAGCGCACATGGGCTCTGCAGCGGCCGCAGAGTGACGCGCGCCTCTGCGCGGTGACGACGACGCCGCAGTTGCCATTTTGGTGATTAAAGGAGTCAACAAAGCTGCGCCATCCGCACCGGACTACAAGGATTTCCTCTTTGGTGATAAGGGGACCGGCCGGCGCTACGCTCCACGGCCAACGTCACCGTGGGCACCCCCACGTTCCTCTGCGGCCCCAGCTGGCCGTCCTGCATGGACGGTGGTTACTCTGCCACAGGCATCAGCTTTACGCCCATGGACCGCGTCCATGGACAGCCGGGCTGCGGTGCACCACGCTCCACCTTCTGCCGCCACATGATAGCCCTTCCGTAGCGCAAGTGCAGGGAGGAAGCCCGGGCGCCTATAAAAGGAGGAGGAGCAGCACCGTAGCAAAGGATCGCATTCTCATTCCAGCCTAGCCACTTACGCGCAAGGAAGAAGAAGACCACAGCTTCCCTTCCTCGTGTACGCCATTGCCAAAAGAGAGCCCTCGGCAAGCTCATTGTACTGTAACCTCTATAAGCAGTGCAATACAGACAAGCAGGAGTAGCGGTGTTACCTCCACACGAGGGCCGTGAACCTGGGTACGGGCTGGTGTTTATCTCTGTCGTGATGTCCCTCCACTTGCTCGACGAGCACCGTCGCCGTGCAGGTTGAGGGTTGTTTGACCAACGTGTTCAGCCCCTTACACGGACTCTCTTCGTGAGCTTGACTATACCTGTTTCGTGGGAGTCATTCTCCGACAACAATGTCGTCCTAGCCTACTTAAAGCAATTTGTTTTGGTAGGGCCACTCCTAATTTGGACATGGTGTCTCGGCCTAGCCAAAAAGGGCAAAGCTAGACTAAAGCCCCTACACGACCAGATGACTTTACACCATTTTTTCTTCCTGCTTCGACTATCCTTTGCTGTTTGTCTTTGCTTCTACGCAACGGAAAGTTCACCGAGAATGATAGACATCACGTGTCGCGCGCACCGGTGCGAACACAGCCAAGTTGTGTAATCTTTTTTTTTTCTATACACAGTACAACGCAGACGCTCACATACACGCGCATACACTCACGCTTATGAACGCACATACGCACACCCTACCCCTATGAGCACCTCCGAGAGACTGAGCCGGCGGATTGGGTCTTGAGATTGACGAAGTCACCACGGACGACTCGCTGTCGACGAGAACGTCGCCTCCCATTAAAGAATATTCCGCCTTAAATGAGAAACATCAGCATCAAAC
Organism: Poa pratensis; assembly: GCA_947311845.1. NCBI lineage: Eukaryota > Viridiplantae > Streptophyta > Magnoliopsida > Poales > Poaceae > Poa > Poa pratensis. Next base: position 28,684,787 of record CAMZMU010000059.1, on the reverse strand, counting down.
CTACAACCACACTCCTAACTATCTTGCCAAGTTCTTACCTAAGTTGTTTGTTGTGTAATCATCCAAGTTCCATCGCCGCATCTACACGGCTCGTACACACTTCAATTTTGGATTGAAGCGAAACAAGCAAACGTCGAGGGCTCCTTGTGTAAATTTAATTTAAAAAAACAGGAATAGAATGACTTATCCAAAACAGGGCACATTTCCTGCACCACCCACCCACCAGAACCAGAACCTTCCCAGCAGGCCGGCTCGTGACGCAAATATTTTTACCTTTCTCATCTCTACCCACGTCACGGCACCCGGCAGAGCCGGCCCGTGTGACCCCACATATCAGCGCACACAGTCTTAACTTCGGCGTTACTCACGTCGTACTACCTCTTTCAGCACTCCACCACCAGTCCCAGATCTAGCTACTCCCCACACTTTCCACACCGATCTCCACATCTTCATACCCACTGACCCGTGGGCCCGAGACGAAGCGGGTCCTTTTCACCATGGACTGAACGAAGAACTGTGTACCACTGGTAGGGAAAACTGGATCCGCGTCAACACGCGACTCCGTCCACTTCGCTCCACCGAGTTGCGAATTCCAAATTCCTACCACTCCTCATGTCCTGCACCTCCGAGATGCCGCCCAAAACCCTAGGGTGAACCCTCCCGAGCCGCGCCATGGCGGAGCCCGCCCTCCTGGACCACTTCGACCTCCGCCACTACCCGCCCCACCTATTCGACCCGGACCTCCACCTCCCGGACCACGACGACCACATCTCGCTCGGGAACTTCGCCGGCGGCGACCTCGACTTCGACCTGTCCGTCGATTTCTCGGTCGAGGATTTCCTCCTCCGCTCCCCGACTCCGGCGAGGCCTCTGCCGCCGGATCCGGCCCCACCGCCTCCTCATCCTCCCCCATCGCCTCTCCCACTGCCTCCGGCACCGGTTCCGCCGTCGCCGATGGCAACTGCGAGGTCAAGCACGAGGAGTCGGACGAGGGGAGGAGCGGCGGGGGCGCCCCTAATTGGGGCCTCAAGCGGAAGCAGCCCAGCCCCACCCCCAGCTCCTCAGACCCCGCCAAGTGCCGCCGATCCGGAGACAGCGAGGTCTCCCCCTCCGCGTCCGCGTCACGGCCCACCCTCGACTCCGACGAGGGCGGCGCCGTCGGCGAGGGGGAGGATCAGGACACGCGGCGGGCGGCGCGGCTGATCCGGAACCGCGAGAGCGCGCAGCTGTCGCGGCAGAGGAAGAAGCGCTATGTGGAGGAGCTGGAGGAGAAGGTCAGGTCGATGCACTCGGTGATAAACGACCTCAATTCCAAGATCTCCTTCGTCGTGGCTGAGAACGCCACGCTGCGGCAGCAGCTCGGTGGCGGCGGTAATTGCCCTCCGCCTGGGGTGTACCCGCCGGCGGCGATGCATTTCCCTTGGGTGCCCGGGTATGCCATGCGGCCTCATGGCTCCCATGTCCCTCTTGTGCCGATTCCACGGTTAAAGCCGCCGCAGCAGTCCGTGGCTGCAACAACCAAGGTTACGAAGAAATCGGAGAACAAGAAGTCGTCTGGGGAGGGCAAGAGCAAGAGCAAGAATAAGACCAAGAAGGTGGCGAGTGTTAGCCTCATCGGTCTGATGTTTGTTATGCTCGTCTTCGGTGCTTTTGTTCCGGGGTTCAATCACAGCTTTGGAATGAGAGGGAGGGGTGACGATGCAATGCTTAGGAATTTTGGTCAGCCTCATGATAGGGTAGTCAGTGTCACTAACCATGGTAAAATACCTAAAGGTGGTCTAAACAGTAGTGACATTCCTGGTGTTGATTCCGCAACGATGATGGGGACTGATGACGGTGCTGAGCAGAAGCATCACTCGGCGCTTAACTCAAGTGAGAGCCTGCCTGCTTTGTTGTACGTGCCAAGAAATGGGAAGCATGTCAAGATCAACGGCAATCTGATTATTCATTCTGTGCTTGCAAGCGAGAAAGCGGTGGCACATAGGTCTTCAGAACACAAAAGTGACCACTCAGGTGTAGATCACAAAGAGACTAGTATAGCCATTGCTCGTCATCTGTCACTGCCTGGAAACAGTATGAATCCACAGGAGAAATCACCGGTAGATGGACCATTACCACAGTGGTTCCGTGAAGGAATGGCAGGTAAGCGGAGAATTGTGTACCAATCTTGTGTTCTTGTTTATTGTGACACTGCAGTTATGAATTTCACTTATTAGCCAAACTATTATCTCTCTGTTGCAATTTGACACATTGCGTTGACAAGTAATAGACCACTAGTCAGTAAGAAAAGTAGTATGCCTGATAGTTAGGAATAAGGTCACTTAATATACCATTATATATTATGACAGTGCAATCGTTTAGGCAATGTGAACTCAAATTTATATTTAAAGTTGTTAATCAACTAATCAAGTAATATTACTCAGTCGTTCCTAAATATAAGATGTTTAAGGTGTTTCACATGTTGACTAGGTGCAGACCCAAATGAGTGAACATATGCACTAAAACATGTCTAAATACATGTGAGTGTGGAAAAAGGCTAAAACATCTTACATTTAGGAACGGAGGGAGTACACTTTAACCATCCAGGAAAGAGAATATGATATCTGTATGCAATATTGCAATGCCCCCTTTTAGCAATCACATAAGAGCTAGCTCAGTAAATGTTACTCCCTCCATTCCAAATTATAATATGTTTTAGGTATTTTAATATGGACTACGTACGGACTGAAATGAGTGAATTTACACACTAGAATGCGTCTAGGTACATCCAAATCAGAAAAAAGCTAAAACATCTTATATTTCGGGACGTAGGTAGTAGTAATATTGTCGATTTTCATTTGGAAATGTCTTATAAGGCGATTATCATGTGGTCTCTGACCTGAAGTGGCTAAATCCTTAACACAAACTTATTGTCAGTACAGGAAAATTTCCTGTGCTTTTCTTGGAAAAAATACCCCCCCCCCCCCCCCCCGCATTCACTAATATAAGGCACACTGGACCCATCATTTCAATTTTCTTGATTCAAATGTATCTAGACTTATTTTCCACGTAGATTCACTCATATTACTCCCTCCGATCCGAATAAAGAGACGCAGCCCGTACGTACCAGTTGTACTAGCCAGGCTATTTTCCTACGAACCTTTTAATGGATCGGAGGGAGTAGTATGTATGTAGTCAAAATTGAAAGGGGTCCAGTGTGACTTATATTTAGTGAACGGAGGGAGTAAGTCTCCTAAATTTTCACTAATTTGTAGACAAACAAGTGAACTCCTTAGTCTTGAGGCTGCGCCTTTTGCTAGCATACAGCAGTTGCTTTTCTTGGAAAAATTAGAAGTCTGCTAAATCTTCACTAATTCGTAGACAAACAAATGTTAACTTCTTAGTCTTGAGGCTGTCCTTTGTGTTTTTGGTGTTACCAAGTGGATTATTATTATTTGAGTAAATGTTCTCTGTTTTTGTTGACAGAGGCCTATCTTGTAGAAAACTCAGTTTTCTATTGATACTCCTCCAGTGTTAATGCGCTGTCTCTTACTCTGATTCTTATGTAACAATTTTCAGGGCCTATCTTAAATTCTGGAATGTGCAGCGAGGTTTTTCAGTTTGACATTGCCACTGCTTCTACCAACTCTGGTGGCATTATTCCTGCTTCTCCAGTTGTGAACTCCTCCAGCATTAATGCTACTCAAAATATCCCAACACCAGCTCCTGCTTATCATGGCAAGCTGAAAAATAGGAGGATCATGTACAATGAGGCGATTCCACTCACTGGGAAAACGTGAACAACACAGAGCCTTTGAACAGAACTTCTGAAAGCAGCAAGTTTCCTGATAAGAAGCCAGCATCATCCGTAGTTGTTTCCGTGCTAGCTGATCCCAGGGAGGCGGGTGATGGAGACGGTGATCCAAGGATGTCTCCGAAGTCGCTCTCCAGGATATTTGTTGTTGTTCTCCTTGACGGCGTCAGATATGTCACATATTCCTGCACTCTTCCTTTCAAGAGTTCTGGTCCTCATCTCGTGAACTAACCTTTGCAATGGATCATTGTGGATGGAGCGACTGGGCAGTATGCCAAATCTGATGGCCGATAGATCAATAATGATCTGAGGCTCTTTTCTAACCAAGGACTGAACTTCCTATACACTCGGCCTGAGGTAATTCAAGTTTGTCGAAGGTTTGAAGTGCCAGTTAGTGAAACGTGGTTCTGCAAGTTTAGACAACGTGTGCAGTTTGTGCTGCTGTGATAATCGGGTTCTTGTGCTGTACTCTAACCTTTAGCATTGTTATATGATGATGTAATACTGTTTGAGGAACTTGGAAGACAAAATTATTATATTATATTATTTTAAAGGAGATGTGGTTATGCCTTTTTCTCAGCCACCCTCAGCCACCGGCCACTGTTCAAAGGACAGTACCCACTGAACTGTACTGTTCATACGATTTTTTTTTTGCGAATTTTTTTGTTTATTTTTTTGTTCTCCCAAAAAATCTCCCCTGAATGGTTTCAAGGTTTGTCGATTCTAACTTCTCAATTTTGATCTAAATTCATCGATTCGCTTCCACAGTGCGTGCTTCAGCCGTCCGATCTGGCTCCGACAGCCCTCCATTTGATAAAAAAATATACACGAAATATATGCGCGCCAACGAGTAGGTTCCATTCCCGTGATCGGTTTCGAGTTAGGTCAACTCTAGCTCCATAATTTTGGATCCAAATTCGCAAAAACATTCGACGGATTTTGTCAAATTCGTCACACTCAGTCATCCGTTTTGAATTTTCCTCACACGAGTACATGCATATAAACCTACCAAACAACTTCCATGTTTTAACCTTCTTATTTTGAGGACATATAGATATACCATTTTTTTTCAGTAAAGCCCTCGCGTTCTCCAAAAATTATGAATCGGCCATCCGTAATGAAACATTTCTGTACAAAATACCACGTGTGCCGCTTTTTCCCAGAAAAGTCCTCACGTTTTCCATAAATTGTTACATGGCCTCCCGGAATAAAACATTTTCCCAGCACAATCCCCGTGTTTATCCAAAATTGCAAATCGGTCCTCCAGTACAATTGAACAATTTCCCCCCTCCCCCTTATATTTCTCCCACTTTTAGTTTAAACCTATTTTTTCCCCGCACTTCTTTTTACGAACATTGCGCACGAATAGCGACTTTAAAATTACTTATCTATTTTTCTGGTCACGCGTAAATAGTCCCTGCCCCTTATGAATATATTTTTTTTGGCTTCTAATAGATTTCTCCCCGTTTTGGTTTTCCCCTATTATTTTTTTTTCACATTCCTTTTTACGAACATTGCACACAGATAGCGACTTCGAAATTACTTACTTATTTCTACTCCCTATTTATCCCCTACTATATCTTTTTTTTCTTCTACCTCCCTTACATGTTTATTTTTATGACTCTAGGACTCCTTGCTTACTTCCTATTTTCCAATTTTCCCCTACTCTATTTTCTAAACTTTTAATTTTACGTCCCCCATAAATTTATTTTGCGAACTTAAAATTTATTACTTATTTACGATTCCTACTATCTTAATTCCACACTTCTCTAAATTCAAAATACCACTACTTTTATTTATAACTTTTACTTCCCGTATATTTTTTTAACTACTTCTTAACGGTCTACATTAATTCTATTTGGATGCCTAAGTTCGCCAAATAACATAACCTTCCAACACTTACTCCATACAAAAAACACTAAATATTTCATACCTTTTAAACCCAATTGTGCATCCCCTCTCCTTTTCCCTCTATTATTCTCTTGACGAGTGCACTTAATTTATTACGAAAGTCATGTACTTGGTCACATATAATAACATACATGTATAATCATAAGTACTAATTCAGATATCATATTTGCACATCTTATATTTATATCACTCAGCTATAGCATAGGTGACTTTATGTAAATTGTAAGTTGTTCACATACAAAAAAGGATTTTGTGATCATAAACACCCTTCTCAACACCATTCAAATTCTAGATTGTTTTCTAAATAAGCATCCGCAACCAAAGATTATTTGTGTGGTGAACAGTACTAATTAATCTTATGCTTCGCCTGTCGTTAGCATGTGTGACAAGATATTGCCCCTCTTGGCTCTTCTCTTGCTACGTCAGCTGGGTCTGTCCGTACTAGGCTTCACGGTGTGTTGTCTGGTTTCCTGTCCCCCGGCGACGCCGTCTCACCGTTCTTCCTGTCAGCCGTTGCTCCTATAGATTCCTCTAATTTTGATTTGTGTTTTTCTTGCTTTCCTTTCATTTCACTCTATTTAATTCTCTGCTTCTGTAGTGCCTGTTTTGTTTTGACCTTTTATACAATACCTAATCCTATGATGCAAATGATGTTAGAAGAAAACTCAGCTATGTGGCGACAATTGGACTAGACATTGGTGCCCAAATGCAGTATCAAATCCAAGGATTTTTAAGAATACATAGCGCTTTTTTTGACACCCAGCTTATTTCCATCAATAACTAACCTGTGTTTGCACTCATGTCTCATGGATCACGATATGTTTTGTCCAGTCGTGATAAATCTAGAAGTTAGGTCTTTCGTACAATTGTTTCGTACTTTTAGCTTACGAATAAAAGGACTGTAATCCGATCTTTTGAACACATGTTTAACTTCTCGCTAATTGTACAGTATATGTCTTTTCTTTCGACACTTTAATAGTTGATACATGTCTTTTACCTCCCCATGCAAACTTTGGTTATGGTCTATGAAGAAGATCACTTTTTTAATCAAGCACTGCTCGAAATAAATCACTTTTATAAGTATGTTACTTCATATCAAATGTGAGGGTCACGGGTTCAAATCTCATAGTCGGTTTTTTTTTTCTTTATCGAGATTCTACGAACGAGAATCTTCTTTTTCACAAATTAAATGCATAATCCAGCAACTTTTATGTTTTCTTCTTCACAAATTTACTACATACAAAATAATAAAATATGTAATATATAAATACATAATACAGAATTTTGATGCAATTACATTATTTCTGAAAAATTCGACCTTCTCCAATTCATTTATGTTGTGTCACCACACGGGCGGTGAATCTCTTTTTTTACAAAATAAATGGAGAATCCAAGAACTTTTATGTTTTCTTCCTTACAAATTTGCTACATACAAATAATAAAATAGATACTATATAAACACATAATACAGAATTTTGATGCAATTACACTATTTTTAAGCAATTTGACCTTCCACAATTTATTTATGTTGAGTCACCACACGGGCGCGGCGTGTCGCCGCGCGAATTTCCCTAGTATACATGTAGTTTCTTACCTCTCCAGAATAGACATAGTTGCTACTTTAAATTTGTTCATGTGTCACTTAAGACAAATTGATTTCAGCGTATGGAAACTTTTCTGCCAGCTTTGACTGGGGTAAACTTATAAGGTGCACAATTTCAATGAAATAATTCAGTTAAGCATTTCATCGACATTGTAATGATCTAAAAAAAAAGACAGGTAGGGTTCTAAGTTGCGGTTTGTGGTTGGTGAACTGCGTTGTGTTGTGTTGAACTAATTTTGTAATAAAATGTGCAAAATCTGGTTGAAAAAGCTGATCACCATAATTCGCACTAATACCGAATCGCCGGTGAAGTTAAAGCTTCGAAAGAACAGTGGTTTCGGTGAAATGATCAGCAGCTCTATCCAGAACAGTAGCTTCACCGAAAATATCGGCAGTTCTATCCAGGACTTCAAATCTTGAGTGAAAATACCTTTTTGTCTAAGAAAAATCCTCTGAATTTCCAAACTACAAATGCAGCAGATCCGGAATTTGAATTTACGAAAAAAACCATCGACCAAATGATTTGCTGTGTCGTATAAAGTGACCCCGAGTAGTAAACCAGTCTAAAACCCACGTTATCCGCAGGGGCGCAAACCCCCACTGTCCCTTCTTCTCCAGCCCCCCATCCGCCATGGCGCTGCGCCTGCCCGCCGCTCCAGGCACCAAGCTCTCACCCTTCTCCCTCCCGCCTCCCCACCCCCTGGGTGCGAACCCGAACCGCAGCCTGTACGCGGCCAACGCATTCCCGTGGCGCCGATGCGGCGCAGTCGTCCGCTGCGCGAAGCGCACGGGCAAGCGGCGGTACCCGTCGGAGAAGAAGCGGCTGGATCGGCTCCACAAGGAGCAGCTCCGACACACCGTCCCCGAGGAGGGCGGCGTGGCCCGGGAGGCCGGGTTCTGGCGGCTCTCCAAGCTAACCGTCCCCGCCAGCGACGACCCCGGCAAGGACTTCCTCGGCGTCTCCCCGCCGCTCCTCCAGGCCGTTGCCAAGGCCCTCAAATTCCCGGTACGATTCTACACTGCATTTTCTGATATAATGCCGTGAACTCGCGAGGTTTTAGCCTTTTAGGTGAGTTTAAATCGACAGAAACAGCTTCCGTGCTCTGAATGTTAGTGGTGCGAAAAAAATACTTAGCTCGTGCCATTTCCCATTTGTTATATGAAATTTGTACCCTCATTCGTCCTGGCGAATGCCACAATCTTGAGTTGAGCTAGCTGCCACTAACCTCCTCCCTCAAGGAGGTCGAGTCAAGTTTCCGTGGTGATATGGTATATGGGGATTGAGGTATAATTCGTTACTTCTGTGTCGAGGAATAACCGAAAGGTCTGAGTTAAAACAGTTTGCAATTGATTTAACAGTGCTGCCTCGCCTTTTCCTCCATGTATGGGCAATTCTCCCAAATATCAACCATACTAATCAGGAACTTGGTTGGATGAGTGTTGTATGCCCTGCACAGTGTACGCAAACTAGCTATCGCAATGACCGCTTACGCAGAGCAATTTAAAATGCCCAGCTATATAATGTTTAATGCTATGGCATATGTTTGCTTCGAAGTTTTTATTGTTACTCGTGTTACACTGTCTGTTCTTGTAATTTCTGCTGGCCTGCTATTATTGCAGTTTTTTCAAGTTGGTGTGCTCATGTTTTATGCTGTTGATGTTTCTGTTAGACTTTTCCTATGATATCGTTTCTTTAATCTGTTCTCCTATGCAGGTTGCTTCTATGCTACCTGAAGAGGCCTTTACTGTTATTCGCAAGTCGTTTGATGCACGGAAGGTTATTGATGGGTTGATATCATCTCTATCTTATTTACTATTCCTTCTCCTCCTCCATAGAGATGAGATGACAATTTAGTTGTCATAAAATGCTTGCTGTTGTAAATGCTGAAACAATGCAGTTAAAATGGGCCAAGCTTGGTAAAAAATACTTATGCAGTTGAAAAGAAAGCCAATGTAGTAAGCTTCATTTACCTCTCCAATTAATTTAACACCCTTTGTTGATAAATCCACACTTAACGGAGAGAATAATATTTATTTGCATGCCAAGTAGACCCATACCGACCTTTTGCTGGGTGACATAATCAGTTATAGGGTGTCAATTTTGGTGATGTTGCAGTTGCGGAATACTATATGACAGTTTTCTTCAGATTCTTGTTTCCTGTGCTAGACCCTTTAATCTTGATGTTCTTTGTTTTCTATCATCTTTTGAAGTTCTTTTCACCATAGATGTTCCATCTAAATTGAAATAATACTCAGTTATGCGAATTTCATTATTTCAGTGACTGGTTACTCACTGTGGTTACCCAATCCTAGTTATATTCAATGATATCTGGAATGTATCATAATGTGTTTTGGTAGACGGGTCTGTGTAGCACCTTTTTTGCTTCATCTTTGTTGCGACTGTGACTATGTGTGTTTCTACTGGTGTTTAAAAAATTATTTGGTGTTTATACATTGATACGAAAATTATTTATCACTTTGTCTACATTGTTTCTTTGTGAATGAATAAAACTTGTTTTAAATCTACAGGTTTTGAAAGAACCTCAATTTGTTTATACTGTTGATGTGGATGCTAAGAAGCTTCTGGACATGGAGCCAAGGACATGGGATTTTATTGCTAGATTGGAACCTAAGCTTGGAATTGTAGAATATATGTCTGATGAGAAGGTAGCAACTGATCTTATCAGTATGCTTAATGTTCATAACAAAGGCTCCGATGACGAAATGGTAGCAGGGATACTGTTAATAATGGCTCGATCTGTCCTACACGAGTACAACCAAGGGTGGCCGTTGTAGGAAGTGGACCATCTGGCTTGTTTGCAGCCCTTGTGTTAGCTGAACTTGGTGCAGAAGTTACCTTATTAGAGCGTGGTCAACCTGTTGAGCAAAGAGGGCGTGACATTGGTGCACTAGCAGTTAGACGAATTCTCCAATCAGAAAGCAACTTTTGCTTTGGCGAGGTACACTGTTTGTTCCTATTTTACTACCAAGACATCACGGAACAATCACAGAATTGTTTTCAGCAGTATTCAAATTGGTTGTTGCTAACAATATACTTGTTAAAAATATACGTTTATCATCTAATAGAGTGACTACATCTTTTTGCTGAACATAGACATTACCAATCATGTTATTTGGAAATTACTAGCACCAGGTTCTGTTTGTTCAGGTGATCACATGGAATTGATATAGGCTATTGAAAATTCTGGGTACATGTATCTTAGAAGAAAAGTGCTTTGCTATTTTACATCTGTACTCTGAATGTGAAATAGCGTAGGGATTTCTTTTTTGATGTATGTTCCAATCAGGTATATTAGCTGGTGGGTGGATTAGTGCTTCGCAAGAAAATGCATATGGTGGTCTCCTAATTTTATGACCTGAAAAAATGTACATAGACATATTTTAAGTTGACGTGCATCTGTCATAATTTGAAGTTGCTATAAATGACTTAAGCAGTAATAATCTTCACATATATAAACTGCAGAGAAATTAGTAATTTTTGTAACTAGCACGTGCTAGTTCTGGACTCACATTATCTAATTGTGCTTTCCCATGCGTTATTGTGAATTTTTTAACTGAACTGTATTGAACTAATGATTGAAGAAACCACTATTCCGTTGTTCCATGTTCCATCAAATCTTTAAGTCCATCAATTCGTGATCTTCTGTTCTTAGTCATAGCAGGGTGGTGCAGGTACATGGAGTGATGGGAAGCTTGTAACCAGGATAGGGAAAAACACTGATGGTGTTCAGGCTGTGAGAATCTTACTTCTCTATCTCAATGAATGCTTAGCTTGAGAATTATAATTACAGATTCTTCTAAAAATATATTATTTGTAATTATTGATGCAATAATGCAAGATTTAGTATCTGTCGGCTACCAGAGTTCAAGACCCTGGTAGCAACCAGTAGATAAAATCAAGGGAGTAAATACAATGGTCAATGGTGTAGCCTTCGCAGATTCTACTCATTTTACAGAAATTAGATATTTAAATGAAGGAGCGATTTACAACAAAGTAAGGAAACATATGCGCTCACATGCAATGGCTTTCATCCTACTTGCTCAAGTTTTCTTTATAATTAGTAAATAACTGTCAAATTTTTTCTAGCAAAAATAAAAAGTTGTTATTAAGTTGCTCCTTTACTGGTCATGGATATTATGGCAGATTTTTGTTGATGTTTTGAATTCATAGCCATCAAGATATGAAGAGCGTGCATTGCATAACATAATACCCTAGACATCCTAGTTCTGAACATACTATTTCGACGTGTTTAAGCTATTCGCTATGGGGTCTTGGATTTCAGGTGATGAAGACATTTGTCCACTTCGGAGGTCCTCCAAACATTCTAGTTGATGGGAGACCTCACTTGGGTACAGATAAACTTGTTCCTCTGCTGCGGAATTTCAGGCACCACTTAAGAGAGTTGGGGGTGAGTTAAACATATCTTTCTTCACTAAAGCTCTGTTATTGTTTTGTTATGTATATATGTATTGATCTATTTGTTAAATATTTGGTTTTCAGGTTGACATAAGATTCAACACTAGAGTAGATGACTTCATAGTGGAAGGTGGGCAGGTCAAAGGAGTTGTGGTTTCGGATTCGAGACTACAGCCGGGTTCTGTTGATCAGAAACTATCATTTGATGCGGTTGTATTAGCAGTTGGTCACTCAGCTCGTGACACGTACAGTATGCTTCTGAGGCATAATGTAGATATAACCCCCAAGAATTTTTCTGTAAGTTCTCTTATGCTGCTTAAGGCTGTTTCTACTTCCCTAGTACCTGTCAATTATTTGATGGTCAGATGACATACAAGCCACAACGAAGAATTGAAGGGCATCTTTGGGTTGAATATTAGAGTTTTCCATAAGAGGCATACTGGTCATGTATGCTGCTTAAGGCAGAAGGAGATGTTGGCACTTGAACAGGAGGAGAACTAGGGAACAGTCTCGGAAATATTAAGGGTAACATACAAAATTAGGAAATATCATTAAGTCATACTGTATCAGGATTCAGGAGAGGCCCAATGACCTAAACATGATGCCACATACTTCTTAATTAAACTGAAAAGAAGGGAGTGTCTGTCAGCCCCCTTTAGTTCTCTCACGACTTATCCCAGCCTTTGTTTATCCCTCTCCTCCAGAAAACCACATCTTATTCAAGACATGCTGTTTGGCATCCTCTATGTTGAATTGGTGATAGAATAATGTAGTTAGCATAAACTGCTCAATTAGGAATTTTAACTGGTTCTTTTTATTATTTAGTCAGCCTAAAGTAGGACTTGTGCTGTATGATTACTGCAGCGTAGAGTGGCTGGACATTGCCCTCTTGTAGCATTGTCTTTTATTCCGTTATCTTTGACAATTGCAAGCACAACTTTCTCTTCGGTCCATGTGACAACATTGGTTACTCTTGCAGGTTGGCTTAAGAATTGAACACCCCCAAGAACTGATAAACAGCATCCAAGTAAGCCATATTTCATTTGTTCACATCAATTTTTTCTGAAATATACTCGCCTAATGTGGTTACCTTAATTTCAAGGTTGATATTTAATCTCTAGTAATTTATCGTTCTGCATTTCATGAACTCATAATTGGTGATTGTTAAAAGTGGGATTGAAACTAATAAATCAAGGCGTAGGATCTTAATTACTATGTCATCATACGGAGCAATCCATTTATAAATTCTGGAAAAGTATAGAAGCTGAAAGTTTCTCCATTACCCTCCAACCATCAAATTTTACAATAGAAATAGCAGCTTGAGCAGAAGCTGAGGAAGCTCTGTTGTGTTTTTATAAACTTATATTCATTTCATCGCAAATTGTGACAAGTAGCCAATCAACTATGCAGTGATGAGGCCTCATTTATAAAAGCACAGGACCGAGTCTGTCTTGATGACTATGCCTTGTGTCCACGAGTGGTTTTGAGCATTGATGCTCATGGAATTACTGTTTATTGCGTGATAACAATAATAATTGTAGTATGTGCACAATCTTTCTTAGATACTGTAGGTTCGGCTACCAGGTTCATTGGATGTATGAACCTGTTGTTCTTGTAGTAATTATGTCCTAAGTAGTAAAAACTCACTTATTTTATGGCTTGATAGAGCTACGCCATCTATCTTTACCCCCATAAAAAAGTCAATTGCTGGTGGCAGTCCGTCCACCTTTGGTTACTGTACATGTTATATTTAGCACAGATGGTTAGATGAAAGCGATACAGATATTTTCATTTTGAATGGACGGCGAAAAGATCTTCTTAAACTCAGAGTATAGTTTTTTTTAAATCTGTATCAACACACGGGTATTGCACTAGTATGATTAGAAGATTGTATGATTCTCGGAAAAAAAGAGTAGAACATTGTAGCATACTGTATTTCGTGCTGTATTGAAGGACATATAGACAATGTTTTTGTTGAAGTGTATATGTGGATTGCCTAGCCCTTTCCATCAGTTCGGGCTTTTGGTTGCGTTGGCTAGTGCATGAAACATGACATGGTATCAGAGCCATAGGTCTCGATTTCGATTCGCTTTCGTGATTTATCCAAAATTTGCTACTGCCCCCTTCTGCGTCCACGTATAGGCCTCTTCTGTCATACATGAGATTGTTCTTCTTCTATTCATGTGTTGACTTTCCGCGTCACATGAGAGGGGTGTTGAAGTGTATATGTGGATTGCCTAGCCCTTTCCATCAGTTCGGACATTTGGTTGCGTTGGCTAGTGCATGAAACACAACAGTTTTCACATACTCACGTTATGTAATATGTGCTATTGTGATCAATTACAGTATTCTGAATTGGCCGCTGAAGTGCATAAAGGGCGTGGGCGGATACCTGTAGCAGATTACAAAATAGTGAAATCTATTGGTGAAGGAGATGCAAAGAATGATAAGGAGCAAGCAGATCAAAATCGCAGTTGTTATTCATTTTGCATGTGTCCTGGAGGACAGGTCAGTCATTTTCTTGTTTAACTCACCACTTTTTTTTAATGCATTATCGAGTATTACAATCATGTTCTTGAAATACCGAAACATGCCTGCAGGTTGTTCTAACTAGTACAAATCCATCGGAATTGTGCGTCAATGGCATGTCATTCTCACGGAGAGCATCTAAGTGGGCAAACTCGGCTCTTGTGGTGACTGTATCATCTCATGATTTTAAACCATTTCAATCCCATGGTTCTCTTGCGGGTGTTGAGTTCCAGGTACTTGTTACAGTTCCTTTAGATAACAGCTGAAATACTTAATAATTGCATTTCCATCACCATGCACAATTGGCTACACTGACCCTCTGGATTATGTGCATTAAAATCATGGTATGGTAGATACACATAGTATCAGGAGTTCAAAATTATCTAGAAGACAACCATTGAATGCAAGAGTAGAAATAATACACTTGGACATGATTAATTTCTTGAGTGTTCGATTCCTTTACCTTTTCCAACGTAGCTGTTTTGCTGCACTAGTTCAGAACTAGATAAGATGTTCTTTACACAGGAGTGCTGTTGGACTTTTGGGAAAATAAGCTAATTTCTTTGCTTTTAGTTTATGTTATTGCCCATTCCAGCACTCTTGCTTAGATAAGGAAGCCAAACTGCTGCTGTGTAATGTTCAAGGTTATGACATATAGTCACATTGGTTATCTAGCAACCCAAGTAGTATTTTAGTAAACAAACAACAATGGGTAGTTGGATTGGATATAGGGGTTACATGTGGTACAATAGCAAACATTTTGGTTATTTTGATATGAGTAAGATGTGAACTGTGAGCAGTCTGTAGGTTCATACTTCATACTGATGGTGGAGGTAGGCCCAACTAGATATGCACATAAATGATGGATGATCTTAAAGGTCATGCCAACACTGTGCAAGGTTGGTGATTGTATTTTCACAGTTGTTCTTGTGGAAGTGATCTATCCTAAGTGAAAGAGGGTAATGTTAACAACAACAACTATTGCTGATAGTGCGTGGAGCTGTGGGCTTTTGTTCCAGATTATTCAAAGATTTTCTTTAGTCTATGTAGTGTTGATGTGCCCATTTTCTGGTATGGGTGCTGGAATGTATTACCAGACTATCATGTTAAATTGATCATCCTTTACTTAGAAAAATCACTCACAAGATGATGATCTTCTTTTCTCCATCTAATTCAACTGAAAATTGATTCTCAAAAACATGACAAGCAGGTTAGCTATGCCTATGAGGCACAGTAGATGGGGCACTGTTGGACCGCAACCTGTAAATATTTGCTCTATTATGATATAAGACAAGTAGGTGAATATATGGGGAGAAAATTAATCTGAAGCGACCAGTAAAAATTCTAAGCTGACATGTGATGTATGCTACAACCTTACCATGTTATCATGCGTGTGTGCTTTTACATAGTCTAGTCACTCAAAATGTGGGATGCCTTTGTCATTTGAGCTCAACAACCATTATCTTCCATCTGTACGACATTCTGATGACAGTTCCCCCTAATCTGGTTACTCATAAATGTAGGATGCCTTTGTCTTGCTTAAGCTTAACAACCATTTTTCCATCTATAGTACACTCTGATAACAGTCTCCCCTTCTGTTAGCTTATGACTTTATGTACACCTTTAAACACAGAGAGAATATGAAAGAAGAGCAGCTACGATGGGCGGAGGGAATTTTGTAGTCCCTGCACAGTGTGTCACAGATTTTATCAGTAACAAATTGTCAGGTACTAATGTTATGCTATGGTCTTCTCACTTACTAATGGTACATGTTTCCTTTTTTTTACTTTGTTACCTGTTACAGTTACAACTCTCCCACCATCAAGCTATAGGATGGGAGTTCGTCCATCCAAACTCCACGAGCTATTCCCTCCTTACATAACTGAAGCTCTACAGCAATCGATAATAATGATTGATAAAGAGGTTTGAAATATGCTTTTCTTCGTTTTGCAGTTTTGAATTCCATCTGTCCTGACCCATTTGCAATGCAATATTTCCAGATGCCAGGCTTTATTTCTAGCGAGGCCTTACTTCATGGCGTAGAGGTATGCAAATTTCTACGGGACAAGCTGAATGGTTTTCCTTATTAATTTACATGCTTAAAATGGTGGTTCATTTGGTAAATTCCTGGACAATGTATTTAAGCGTCAGGGAGTCTAGTGTTAGTCTAATGCCGTCAATGCCATAACCATTGAAGCGTAGCTGGCTAGTCTAATAGAATTATAGAAACATGCCCATAATCTATATGCATACGAATTTGTGCCTCGAATGTTCATGGGCAGCCTCTTTGATGATAGCCTGCTAAAGTCTCATGTAGAATTAAGGAAATTTTCTTACGAGACATGCATTTCAAGCACTACTTTCATGATCAGGCATGCTTTTCGAGCACTATTTTTTTTTGAACAGTGAGACAATCTGGTCCACTGGCATGTGTTCTGCAATTTTACTATAGCAGTTGTATTCTGTTAGTTGCAGCCTGTGCGGAGTAACAGAATAGTATTCTGTTAGTTGCAGCCTGTGCGGAGTAACGAAAACTGCAGCATGTTTTGAACTATATTAGAAACAATCCGGAGTTTAGGCCATTAATGCACTGCAGTTCAGTTTAGAAAATGCTGAACCCTAATATTAGTTCCTGCAAAATAGCCCGCAAAACCAGGGTAGATTTGTAAAATTGTAATTAAGGGGTATTAGCAAGGTGGTCTGATAGTGCATCGGGTATCTGCAGTTACACTTTGGCCGAACATTTCAACTCTGACTTGTGCAAAGACAACAGTGGATCATATTTTTAGTGCCTCTTGTGTACTTAATTAAATTTGGGAAAAGCTAAGATAGATCTGTATTTCCATTAGAGTAACGTTTATGGAATTAAAAAACAAATACTTTTAGTTTCATCGAGCCTGGCGGGCTAGGCTAAAGCCCCCGGACTTAAGTCATTTAGTTTACAACATCGAGAACCCAGATCATATTTTCCTGGAAGATACCTGAAGAGTGATAGGTCCATTTTGTCTGTTTTCCTGAGTGCTTATTCATATCCCATTTTTCAATGATGCCAATATATAGTCTAGCCTAGATAGTGCAATTCTAACTAGGTTTTAGGCTTTTAGCTACTTGATTCGCTGTCCCTAGATTCTCTGTCCTACTTATTGGTAATGTGCAATTTCCCTCTGACTAGGCTGTATCCTTTTCCACTCAATCTTCTATGGTCAACTTCGGTCGTCATATTGTGCTTCATTTTACCTTTCCATTTTCGGCTCAAATTCTATGCTAATCCGGTAGTCCATATAATTGCCAACTCCCATTGCTACCTTGATTTAAAGTTGAGAGAACCCCTGCACCAAGACAAAGCGCAAGCCAGTAAAGCTAGTCGAGGTGAAGAACATTTCCAACATCAAGCAGAATGCATCCAGTTTTTCTTAATTTTCCTGGCATGCGTAAATTATCAGAAAGTTCTGCGGTGTGAAAAAGATGCAATGTCAACTGTTTTATCCACTGCATAAGTTCATTTGTGTGTACTCTTTTTTCTTTTCTTCGTTTTCTCGCCTGTTTATATTGTGTTGGTAAAGGTATATGTAGTGTTATCTGTTCATGCATCTTTTCCCTTTTATTCATTATACTTGATTTCTGTTTGCAGACTAGAACGAGCTCTCCCTTGCAAATTTCTCGACATAAGGAGACATACGAGAGCACGTCACTGCAAGGGTTGTATCCTATTGGGGAAGGCGCTGGTTATGCAGGGGGCATAGTAAGTGCTGCCGTGGATGGTATGTACTGCGGTTTTGCTTTAGCGAAACAGCTTTCTCTATTCACTGGTGATATAGAGTCAATTCTTGGCAAAGCACAAAAACAAACAGGTTCTGTAAAATATTGAGTACCGATGCCTGTTCATACTTCATAGGTCCTAGCTTGTTCAGAAAGACTCTAACGATGTTAGCAAATTGCATAGGAGAATTTTGTCATGGAGAAATTTGTGATAACTGTACTGATAAAGAAATTCGGGCCCGATGTAGGAGAGAGCAGGGATGCTATAGGAGTTAGTGCTACGGATTAAATATGAAACTTCTTGGCTATATATAGCAATGTAGTATGTTGCAGTTTACAGTTCTTCCTGTCATAGTGCGAACTTAACATTGTGGAGATCCTTTACCTATGGTAATTAACAATTATATTTTTATGAAATTGTTGTTTGTTTTTCTGTTTCGAGAGAGATTTTGCCACATCTTCTTCAGTTCTGTAAAGCAATGCTACATTTCTCAAGTTATTTGTGTATTGCACTTTTGCTACTAGAATTTACAGACATTACCCTCGTTGCTCTACGGTATTATTTATCATAGTTACTTGTACAGTTTTCTCGTGTTTATCTTCTTGATGTACATATACAGCACGAGAAACAATATGCTCCTTTGCTTAAGCCGAGTTTCTGGCAATACAGCGTTTATGGCAACAGATGAGCGATGGGTTCGGAAGCTTACTCCATTTGCTCTTTTCTGTTTCATGTTTAGAATCCGTGTGGCCTCTCTGGTTCAAAGGAGTTTCATAGGAATTTGCAGGATTCAGATAGTGACAGTGAAACCAGCACACCCTTGATAACCGAGTAATTTGTAGCATCGCCCAATCATCTGTCATATTTCTTTCCGCATCTCTATCACCCCACTAGAGTTTGGGAATGAAATCCCACTTTTCGTTGTTGTTAGTTGATCCTGCTGTTTGTAATGCATGCATGGTCCATTGGTCCTCCTGTGTGCTGTACACGACTAAATGTCAAGTGGCGCTAAAAACATGCCAATTCAGGTACTGGTCTTGTCACCTTGGCGGTCAAACTAGACCTTTGCTGACTACTCTCTCCGTCCACAGTTACATGGCGTTCTAGTTTTGTGTAATCTAACTTTGATCATCATTTCGACCAGTAATACATTTTTTTTAGATAAAGAGTGTATATTAATATCGCGAGGATACAAATTACACCCAGCCTCTGCAACAATATAATAACCAAAGCTATTACGGATGCACACAGCCGAAAGATAATAAGAAGAAGAAATAAAAAAGAAAAGTCCCGCTACAGAGTTACATTCATTGCAGCAGCCGCACAACCATCACCAAGACACCACCTGATGTCCAAATCTTCAAAAGCAACGTCTTCAAAAAGAACAGTGCCAGGCACAACCAATTAAGGCCAGACCTTGGGTTTTCACCCTGAAGATAATAGTCCCCGCTCTCAAAACAATGTCTTCAGTAAGAACATTGCCAGGCATAACCAATTAAGTCCAGGCCTTGGATTTTCACCCTGAAAGGTAGAACTTTGAACTTCACCTGTGATGTTGCCCCCACTAACATACCGCTGCTCCGCCTCCTGCAACTCCAAGCAAGTTCCTCATCGTCGCAAAGCCTCCAATCGCCATTTGCTAGTCCTTTAATCTCGGCTTTCATGACATTCCCCGCCTCTGACTACACCATGGATTTGCCCATGATGGCACAGAAGCAGAGCTTCACGCCGCTCCCTCCGGCGCGACTGAATCCCTCCGATCCAGCAATCTCTAGGAATTAGCCCATGAAAGATCACCGGCGGAGCCTTCCGAAACTCGACACTCTTGCCAGATCAAAGTACCGGCGTCAAGCAGATCTTCGTCTTCTCGCGATTTGAAACCCTAGGACCACCGCCATTATTCTCAAGTCTCGCAGGCCCCGACGCCGCGAGACCTCTCCCAGCAAGAACGGCAGTAACGGAGGGGGTAAACCAGCGCACTGCCCTGGCTGGACCTCTCGGCTGAACGAAGCCCAAAGGGCCAAGTCAAGCACCGAGGCCGAACACCCCTGCGTTTCCACACCTTCAAGTTGACGGGCGGCCACACCGGCGGCGACCCACTACCTCCGCCACGCCGCCCCGCCGGGAGGCGCACCGCTGCCGGCCCCAGGATCCGCAGCCGCCGCCGCAGCTACCGCTCGGATCAGGGAGCCCAGCGCCGTCTCCATGCCCTCACGCCCCAATCCAGCTCCGATGCCCCGCTCACGTCGGATCCGGTCGGTGCGCCCACCGTGCCCTCCGTCCTAGACGGGCAGGGCGCCGCCACCGCCGCCGGCAGCGGCGGGAGGATCCAATCTAGGGTTTTTTTGGTGGTTGGAGAGGCGCCTCCGGAGCCGCACGAGGGGGTGCGACCCGGGAGGAAAAAAAAACGAGTGAAGTTTGTGGCAAGAGTCAAATAACATTGTCATAAATTATAACATTGGAAGCTTTATTTATATACGAATTCAACGATATAACTTTTGCAGCACATTACCCATGTCGTCTTGGCCGAAACGATGGTTAAAGTTGAACCCCGAAAACCTTACGCACCATGTAATTGTGAACGGAGGGAGATCTGTAGATTACACCAGGTACTAACTATATAACGCAAATTAGGTGGTAGGTACTGTATAACCTTATGAATTCATGGTCCTATACAGCTATACTGTTCATACTGGACTACTGGAGTGCGTAGGCACGGTAGAAGCTCCATCTCCAGTGCCCACGGGTGGCTCCATCTTCATATGTGACTACTTGCTAGCGCTGACTGCTGTAACCAATTACCCACGGGTCTTCCATTGGTTCCACTTTGAATCGCATCTAACTAATACTATTTGAGATAGTGTCACCAACGGTGCTGTCACTGTTGATATCATTGAGCGTCGATCGTGTCCGTACCATTAAAGAGGTCAGTGGGTGGCGTTAGGGACAGGCTCGGTTAGTTTGAGAGAGATTTGCAGCACTGGCTGGGCGAAGTGTGCCACTTTAGGCACCAGAGATGCTGCAGAAATATATCTTTGCCCCCATGCATCATTGGAAACCTAGTCCCAACCTAAAGAAGGCCTACGAGCGTTCTTCTCAGTCGCCGGAAGTGCATCGCATGATGCCGAGGACCATGTAGGTAGCAGCAAGTAGAGAACGATAGTGTCCGTCTCCTTTTGTTGCCAGAGAGGCTCGCAGAATGTCACCGCGGTGGTGCTGCCACTGTGGCCTGCCGAGCCGTCGACGTCGCCGGTGGTGCAACCCCAGCTCCTCCTGGCATTGCACTCCCTGAATTTTCTGCACGAGTGAGCGCGCATCCTTGTGAATCTTAGCATTAGTTAGTGGGGCTGGCAAGATTTCCTGTAATTCCCAAACTTTGTTTTCATTTCCCATATGTTCATAAATCTTGAACATATTTTAGTGAATGCAATGCCGCCCACGAGGAACTGGGGGACCCTCAAAAGTTGCTAGATAGCTAGCATGGCGCATCCGCGGAGATTGGAAACCCTTTTGGTTGATTGGAGAATTTCTCCTCGTTATCTAAAGAAAAGGAAGATTATACTTTAGCTTCTCAACTTTTGAGGGTCTAAACCAGCGTTTAGGCTACCAGACAAAAACATTTACTCAGGGTCAAGAGTGTAGAAAAATACTTTCTGTTACCTACGGTAGAATTCAAAATTCAAATCTTATCAGATTTGATTTTCCAAACAACACTTTATTGAATTTGCATTATTTTTGTTTGCACTGGTACATTTCTAGTGGTACAATAATGTATTGAGAGTACCGCCAAGACCAGCTATATGCCAGTTATTCACGAGAATACTAGCTAGCTTTATCCCTCAACTGGAGTACCATAGAAATCACACCTACATTACCCACACTAAGACTAAAATAAAGTGGTTTTGGATAACATCGTGGTGATATTTACACATGTAATAGACTAACAACCCCGCTGTTTATTTAATACATGAGATTTATATAACTTTTGGTAAAACAATAATGGGAATACAAATGTTGGGAAGAAAACAAAATTCAAGAAACTGGACACATGAAAAAATAGGTGAAAAAATAAACTATCAAGGTACCTGAAATGTAGAAAAATAAATAATGAGGTAAATCCACGAAACTGGAGAAAATCTCAATTGTTAGTACCCGTATCAATCCACCAACATGGGGTTTGACATTGTGAAAGCACAATAGATAAATTATCATACCCATCAGTAGTACTAGCGTTACAATGTTGACCGTCATGGAGCCTCTTTTCCCTATGTGGTATGCAGTAGCAGGGCATTCCTTAAAAAGTGGCTGAGCTCTCCACAAGTGAAGCAACCTCGTCCAACTTCTTCTTTCTTAAAGGGTGTAGTCTTGGTAGGCTTATTGAAGGTGGGTTTGTCCTTACTTCTTGGGAAATTTTTGTTTTTGCCACACTAGTTTTGCCCATTTTGCTTTTGCCACTCTAAGTTTTGACATTTTGCTTTTTCCCTTTTGAGGGGCAAAAACAAAAGCAAAACAACAACAATAGGGGCAAAAGCAAAACATAATTTCACCATTTTTATTTTGTTTTTGCCCCACGGAGGGCAAAAAGATGCATTACCAAGAACTGGCAGGGCAAAAGCAAAATGTCAAGACTTAGAGTGGCAAAAGCAAAATGGGCAAAAACTAGTGTGGCAAAAAGAAAATTTCCCTTACTTCTTCCCCTTGTTCTTGCCGTGTGTTTTTTTGCACCATCTTGGCGCTAGAATGAATCTCACCTACTATCTCATTCATGTCCTTAGCCCAAGCCTTCTCCCAAAACATCAAGAGACACTATCAGGTTTTAAATTGATATCTCATGTCTCTTGTGTTTGAGATTTTTGCGAAATTCTTCAATGAAGGAAGTAGCTTTGAAATAATGCATCCAATCACAAACTTGTCAGGCAAGGCACACTTGAGGAGTTCGATCTCTTTCCAGATGAACTGTATCTCATGAGCTTGTCAACTATAGATCGGTTGTTTCACCATCTTATAGTCATGAAATCTCTTCATGATGTACAACTCATTGTCTGCATCGGTTGCACCGAGTTTAGCATTCAGTGCATCCCAAATCTCCTTCCCCTCTCTTATGTGCCTATACACATCACACAAATGATCAAAAAGAACACTAAGAACACATCCCACAAATATAGTATTGGATTCCTCGGATTATTTTCCTGGTCTTCAATATAGCTACTTCAAGCTTGCCTTTACTAACACCCAACACTTTCATAGCAACACGGCAAAGGCTGGCCTTAAATTGCCACCTCTTATAGTGCACACCGCTGAACTTATTCGGCTAGAGTCCATTAGCAAAACCAGCCATAGATAATTAGGCATTTCCATTATTAACTCCAGAATAT
This sequence comes from Poa pratensis, assembly GCA_947311845.1. Classification (NCBI taxonomy): domain Eukaryota; kingdom Viridiplantae; phylum Streptophyta; class Magnoliopsida; order Poales; family Poaceae; genus Poa; species Poa pratensis. The sequence continues at coordinate 28,661,378 of CAMZMU010000059.1, read as the reverse complement.
ATATCATGACGTGTGCAACAACTAACATGGACTATACTAACATACTAGATTGATCACTCAATATGACGAACATACATATGTTGGGCGACAACTAGTGATGGAAGCTATGTCTGCTCTCAGATGGGTGCTCGCGCGGTGTGGCCGGGACGATACTCCTTGGCTTTTGGGGGTAGTCATTCTCTACTTAGGATCTAATAAGGTCGCAACAGCGCCGAGAGGGTGGCAGATGGTCATGGATCAGCAACATCCGGATCAGTCGGTGGTGTGTGTTTGGGAACCACAGAGGTGTAACTCGGCGGTGGGAACATCTATTAGCCGGCATAGAGGCGTCAAAACGGGTGTGTTTGGGTGGCGACGCGGTTGGGATCCTGGGTGTCACGGTGTTTTGGCGAGGCTGCAATGGCTCATTCTCAATCATGTTCTTGTAGGACTTTCCAAAGTTTGTGGCTTTAGTCGCGGCAGTTGGTTTTTTTCCTTTCTCACGAGGCTCGATGGGTAGAGAGCCGACAGGGGTCCCTGCCGACCATGGTGGTGCTCACGTGTTCCTCCTTGGAGGCATCCTCGAAGAGCCCTCTTCCTCTTCGTTGTATCATGGCCAATGAGGTCCGAAGTGATAGTGTTTGGCCTCTTTGGTTTAAACAAAAAGTGGAGGAATATCATAGGAATATGTATTTTTATCGTGTTGTCACTATTCATGGTTCAAAGGAATGAAATGAACGGAAAACACATACACAAATCCTTTGATTTGAGCTTCAAAGGAGAAACACACCAATTTTACAATCCACTGGGATCTCCTTTTGCAATTCCTAAGCACGAAGAATGAGGTCAATAACTTTTGGGCTTCTTTTATTCAAAGAATTTTTAGGCGAACTTTGGGATTACAATCCCTAAGAGTTTCTTCTACGTGGACTGTTTGATTTGTAGTATGGCAATCCATAGAAATTTTTCCATAGGATTCATTTGTACTAGATTTTGTAGGAAAGCTAACCAGAACGAATCCTACTTTTTTCGTGTGATGGAAACTAACAAACCAAAATCCTGTTGGATTCAAGCGTATGACTTTACAATTCTGCATTTCTTATATTCCCACGTATCTAGAATCTTGCAAATCGAAGAGGCCCTCAGTGGCGTAATAACATCTTAATTATACATTTTCATGTGGTTTTTTTGCGACATATTTATTAAGATTTCTGTATTTTTTCTATTCATATGAACAAAATATGTAAGATTACAAAATTAATGTGTTTTCAGTGCTCTGTTTTACACATGCAGTTTTATCATAGTGCTTTTTTTCTTCTATTCCCGTGTTTTTACAGTGCCTGCTGCCGATGGTATTTCCATATGATGATGTAACAGTGGTTTCTATAAGTATCGAAACCGATCAAGATATCTAAACGGTGATCTGATGCCATTTCGACCTGACAGCAGTGGGCGGCGTCACATCTCAATCATCCTGTAGTGGAGCGGATGCCTCCCATTTCCGGAGACTTTTTTTCCCGGGCCGGATATGTCCAACTTAACACCAACCTTTATATAAAGGCGTGCACACAAGCTAGACACCTCGCATCTGGCTCCATTCTCACGCACGCACACCACGGAGCTATAGCCAGCCAGCGCCTAACCGTAGAGCTCCTAGCTCTCCTCCACCGCTCCGGCGGAGAGAGCGAGAGAATCTGCCGCGGCTGCTCGCCGGAGAAGGAAGTAACCGAGGAGAAACAATGGCCGAGGACGGGAGAGAGGGGATCAAAGATGTTGCCGAGAGGAAGAAGGCGAAGCAGGGCGGCTTCAGGACCATGCCGTTCATCCTAGGTGATTGATTCATCCCTTCCTGCATGCCTTCGTATTTCCTGTTGTCTTGTGAATCTTAATAGTCGCGTGATCTCTGCTCCCACAGATTATCTAGCTAGTGGTTTCGCCTCAGGTTTTCCAGTGGTGCTCCACTGGAGTTCTACCTCCCTCCTTTTGTTTCCTTGTGTTGGGAATGGGCAGCTACATATATACAGTTTATGCATTCCTACTGTTTTGATCTCCATTCCATTCTACAGTACGCATCCTCGTGTACCACTACCACCTACCGAATTTGTCGCGAAAAGAATGCTGCATGTAAGAACATTGCTCTGCAATTAACAATCACTCTTCGGTCTTTTATTATTGTTATTTTTGCTATTTCTCAGGCGTTTGAGACATGACTATTTCTATGATGACGCCTAAGAAACATCCGATCTGATTATTAGGATTAATGCAACTACAAATCTCTTCTAAAAAACTAAAAATGGACTAAGAGATTTTTATCAAGGAGTCATAAAGGTGGACTGAAAAATAAACATTCCTAAATCGATTGAGAGATGCACCTCTTTTAAAAAATATACACTTTATTAATGCATCCAGATAATACAAAATACACCCTGGAATCTGTTACTCCAGCCTCCATAAGATATTTGGATTAATTGTCTAAGGATTTTGCTGTTGTACTTCAAACCAATACTTAATGAGATCCAGAGAATCTTCATGTATTCACATTCCTTTAGAGATGTGACTCATCCCTACAGAATCCATGATATATTTTATTTTTTGGCTGGGAAAAATCTACTATGCTTTGCATGTTGGAAATAATCTCGACACGTGAATATTAGGGGACTTGTAGGTGGATAGGAAGAGAGTAGAGTTTTGTTGTAAACGGTGGACTGTCGCCTCTCCGTGGGGCGACGTTGTACTTGGTGATTTCACCATTCTTCTACTTTAATATATGATACACATGCTATATACGAGTATTACGGAAAGAGATATTAGGGGACTTCACACGTTGTATTAACATGATGTATTCACTGTTTGAAAGAAAAGATGATTTTTTTTTCATTTCATTGTCATCTTTCCTTAAGCAAGCGCATATACAATGGGAGATTTCGACTACACCGGAATTTATCTCCTAAAATAATAAATAATAAAAATGAAATATCCGAAATGTTCCATACTTTATCCAAATTTGTGTGGAATTAACCAAACTGGGATTCCCTGAACACAACACAGTGCAATCCACTAAGCACACACAAAGAATAATCCACCTAGCAACCTCCCTTAGAATTGGTGTTAAATTTCGTCACCCTGGTCTATTTTGTTCAAAACTACGTGCACGACAAGAATGCAACGTCTGATGCAGCCCCTATAGGCAGCAGAAGGACGTTTTTGGAATTACATCGAAGAACCCAACCTGGCGAACAGCATAAGAATCTCCTCTCTGAGCACTGAAATTATAGACTGCCAAACTGTAGCTCTCTTGTGGTACCAATTATCGGCAACCTTGTCAAATAATGCAGTACAGTACTGTTGGTACGTGCGGAAGTGCAGAATCAAATCTATGACCAACTTTTAGGACTTCTGACTGGTTGGTACTACTTGATAGCGAGCGTGAAATGTTAAAACCAGGACTGACATCTCGGTTATCATTTTCAGTTCATGTAAGGTTCAACATGATATGACATTTTAATTCTACATTTTTTCCATTTCTCCATATTACGATTCTTTTTTTTTGAGAAATCCATATTACGATTCTGCCAAGCATATATACCCTCAAACTAATTTCAACATAGATATTAGTTGTTCGGGACGCAAGAATATTTTCTTTCCTATTATTGTTGGAACTGAACTTATTCTTCTTAGAGTACACACGCCCAATAGAATATTAATTATAGATAAGAAATTCCCCTTCAATGGCTAAAGCATCCCCTTTTGGACTTCCTAATGAGCAAGGTGTATATATATCTCTCATTTGTGAACCCTTTATAATGTTATCCATGTGGATTACGATTACCTTTTATTGTATAAATGGATCACAATCAAGTAAATTAAAGATTGTGATCCTAAAACTAGTCACATACAATTTGAGTTCTAGTTAACAAAAATGAGAGAAATTCCACTTATTACCCTCTAGGTGCGATGGCGTGATAGCGTTTACCTTATTTTATTTACCCCTTATGGCATGTGCAGTAGGTGCCTGTAAGGAGTGCCACAGATGACTTTTGCTAATGTGGAGGAAAGTAATATAATTAAGAGGGATAAAGAGTATATCTATAAGTCTACATACATTACTTGGGATATTTAAAGAGAACATACACGGTTTTTTGTTTATTGTACATATGTTGTTTGTCACTTGCCCTCGTAAGTGGTTATGGCTATTACTCATAGACATATGACTGTATTTTGTTATATTCATGTAAGAGACATATGTTGTTGTAGAGACTGGGTGTAATTGATATCATCTTGGTATTAATAAATTCCCTTTATTTAAAAAATTAATGTAAGTGACATGGAGGCATATAAGAGGCAAGGTATGTCTAGGCTATTGTATATGACCTTAGTTGTGACATTTTACACCGATTACCCTACTTTATTACTTTCTGTAAATGAAAAGTTAGATCCACTTGCAAGGATGACATTGCAACTTAGTAGAAACTCAACTCAGGCGAGTACTTGTTAGGGCATTACCTAACTATGTTAATTTTCATCGCATTTGAAATACCCTTCTATAAATTTGTCAAATTTGACGGATATGTATGTCTGCCTACAACATATAGATTAAGATGCTCGTAACGGGGGTTTGCCTTGTCAGATTAAGAAATATAATTAAAAGACATAAAAATAGACTAAATACTGTCATGTGATTGTATCTAAGGGGTAAAAGTTGAATTTACTCAAAAAATAAAGATTGTTGTATACAATTAGATTATGACAGAAGTATAGATAGTTTGCAGGTGTCTCGAATTCTTGAGTACTTAGCTAATACTCCTTGATTTAGCATATACTGTTAGGTGTCTTAAGTACTTTAGTGGTACTTAGCAAAATTGATTTGGCATACTAGATTTGAATATAACATTCCCGCCATACTTGCGCACAATGAACAGCGAACGACTTCTGCGACCGGCTTGCGACGGTGGGGTTCGGCTCGAACCTGATCACGTACCTCACCCTGCAGCTGCACCTGCCGCTCGTGGAGGCCTCCAACATACTCACAAACTACCACGGCACCAGCAACCTCACCCCGCTCGTCGGCGGCCTCATCGCTGACTCCTTCGCCGGCCGCTTCTGGACCATCACCGTCGGCTCCATCATCTACCAGCTCGGCATGGTCTGTCTCACCCTCTCGCCGCGCTCCCCTCGCTCCGCCCGCCGCCTTGCGCCAAGCACGCCACCGAGTGCCAGCGCGCCTCCACTTACCAGATCGCCGTCCTCTACCTGTCGCTGCTTTCCACGTCCATCGGCTCCGGCGGCACGCGTCCCTGCAACATGGCGTTCGGCGCCGACCAGCTCGAGCTGGACGCGCGCAGGCGCCGGGGCGCCAACGGCGGCAAGGCTCCCATGTGGAGCTTCTTCAACCTCTACTTCTTCGGCATCGAGCTCGCCAAGCTCACGGCGGTCACCGTGGTGGTGTACATTCAGGAGAACGTCGGGTGGGGGTGGGGGCTCGGCGTTCCCACCATCGCCATGTTCGTCGCGGTGATCGGCTTCGTGTCCGGGTACTCCCTGTATGTCAGGATGCCGCCCGGCGGCAGCCCGCTGGTCCGGCTGGCGCAGGTCGCCGCGGCCGCGTTCAAGAAAAGGAAAGCCGTCGTGCCGGACCCCGGCCTCCTGTACGAGGACAAGGTGCTCGACGCCGGCATCTCCACCACAGGCCGTCTTCTCCACACCGACCAGCTAAAGTAAGCTGTACTGCTACTCTGCTGGTCAATTTGGCAAACTGCACGAGCTAATCAATGAACTGCTTGTTCTCCAATTACAAGGTTCTTTGACAAGGCGGCCATAGTGACGGAGGGCGATGTGCTGCCGTCAGGCGAGCCGAAGCTGTGGCGGCTGTCGACGGTGCACCGGGTGGAGGAGATCAAGTCGATCGTGCGCATGCTGCCCATCTGGGCGGCGGGCATCCTCATGGTGACCGCGTCGTCGCACAACAGCAGCTTCGCGATCCAGCAGGCGCGCACCATGGACCGCGACATCACGCCTCACTTCAAGATCCCGCCGGCCTCCATGCTCATCTTCACCAACCTTGCCATGCTGCTCACCCTCGCATTCTACGACCGTGTGCTCATCCGCTGCTCCGTCGCTTCACCGGCCGGCCCAACGGCATCACCCACCTCCAGCGCACCGGTGTCGGCATGACCATCGCCATGCTGGGGAACGTGGCCGCCGCGGTCATCGAGACGAGGCGCAAGTCCGTGGCCGCCGCAAGCGGGATGCTCGACGCGCCCAAGGGAGCCACGCTGCCCATCAGTGTATTCTGGCTGGTGCCGCAGTACGCCATCCACGGCATCGCCAACGCCTTCATGGACGTCGGCCGCATGGAGTTCCTCTACGACCAGGCGCCCGAGAGCATGCGGAGCACCGCGGCGGCGCTCTACTGGCTCACCATCTCCGCGGGGAGCTACCTCGGCACGCTGCTCGTCACCATTGTGCACGAGAAGACGCGCGGGAGCGGGCAGTGGCTCCAGGACAACCTCAACAGAGGGAAGCTTGATAACTACTACTGGCTCGTCGTCGGGCTGGAGGGACTCAACCTGATTTACTTCTTCGTCTGCGTCAAGTACTACACCTTCAAGGCATTGGAGACGGTCGGAAGCGACGAGGAAGTCGATCCCTACCATGGCAGTGCCAATGGAACCAACAAGGAGAGGAAGGGTGCAAGCTTCAAGTGACAAGCTAGATTGTGTGTTTGGATCTCTGTCCCGAGCTAGAAGATGAATTGGGTTGGGATGGAATCATGGTATATTAACAATTAGACATATATGATGTATCTTTACGTGGCAGAGCTTACCAAATTCCGGGTAAAATATGGCATTAAGCGGAACCATACTTTTACCAAAAGATAATTGCCTTTTTATCTTTAAGTAATGATATATCAATATTTGTCAAAAAAAAGACACTCTCTCCCTTCCGGTTTAAATGGCGTATCTCAAAAATAAATAAATAAATAAATAAATAAGTGCCTATTTAGAAGGCTCATTGTTTTGAAAATATGCAAATATAGTTATGCCTACATTAAATTGTGTCAAATTTTGTTCTCAATAGAATCAACCAATGCATGAAGAAGTGAGAAAGCTATACATGTAACATTATGGTATCTAGCACTTAACTAGGCCCTCCTTTATTGATGTGATCTGCAAGATGAGCACAATAAACTGAAAATGAGGGAGTAATTGCCAAACCCCTCCTCTGTTACGTCATCTGCCCACCATCCCCGCGCCTCATCACGAGTCGCCACCCTCCTCCTCCTCCCGGTGGCACGCCCCCCGCGGACACACCGCTCCATGGAATCCTCTGACCCATGGATCCGGGAAAATCTTGGTTCGATTTCTCCTCAAAATCTCCATTTGCTTGCAATTTTAGGATTTTCGAGTTAGATCTTGCAAAAGTTTATATTATGTTTACTCATTGCAATTGTTTTCGTGTCTTGGAGGCTTCCCGTTCGTGGTCCTCACATCTAGATGCCGCTGGAAATACAGCTCGTTCAGAACTCCGCACGACACCCGGACACTCCGGACCCACACATAGAGCACCAAATCCTCCCCAAATTGCAAGCATATTAGCCTCCTCCGTGCACTTATCATTGCTCCTCCTACCTATATCTTTCCATGTGCCCGTGATAAACTGGCTAGAGGCAAGAGTGTCTCCACTAAGGAAGAATGATCTCGCAAAATCCCTCTATCTCCAATAAGTCAACACTTATCAAAGGGGAGACTGAACCGACAAAAAACATCCAAGAATACTTGCTAAAGGCCCCACCATAGAGCCTAGAATTCCACCAAACTTCAAGACCATGCAAGGCAAGGAGTGAGAGGTGAAGAGAATTCGGGAGAATCCCTATGATAGGGAGAAGAGTACCACTTGTGACTGCTACTTAAGATATCTATGAGACTAATGTGCATCTCTGATTACTCAAACGATTGTCGAAACTATCTCATGGCCAATGAGGAGTACTTTGAAGGAATAATTGAATGTGATGAAAGTTTCGGTAAACATCATGACTAAGAAACAAGACTTTTGCCCTAATCTTGTTTGATTCCATTGTGCACTTTGACATTGATGAGATGACAAGGATTTGGATGTCCTGTATATCAAGAGGCACCAAGCTTCTTCCAAGGTTTTGTAGGTGCTTTGGCTACTAAGTTTGATGTGTTAATGATAATCGGGACCTCCAGATTCATGTTGATGAGCAAGGAGTGTCGATTGCCTCGCCACTTGTTATATTGAATGAAAGAGCAAATTTGGTCACACCAGAGACCCCCTTGGTTTATTTGATGTGATGCACAAGTTTAAGGGTCAATCCACTATGGTGTCAACGTTGGAGACACCACTAAGATTCGTGGTCCACTCATCAGGCTCATGTAACATGAAGGATCTTCCCAAGATGATGTGATGAATTTTCTTTATCACGTGACGAGGATGGCTGTAATTAGTAGGCATGTGCGAATTTATGATACTCCCTACGATCCAAAATAAGTGTAACAGTTTTGAAATGGGGTTTGTTAAAAAATGGGACACTTATTATGGATCAGAGGGAATACTTATATTCAAGATCTTATCAACATAGTACACCCGCCATCCTAAATACTTTGCCTCACACTTTTGTCAAAATTTAAGGATGATCCCCCATCTACAAGATGTAGATTCTTGTAGCTCATTGAAGAAGAAGAAATGCAACAACATAACGAAAACTATAAAGTACACATGTGACGGTACATAGGGGGTATTCAAGGGCGGAGATTCTTGAAGGAAATACAATGAGAAGAGAGTGCCACTGGGCTATGATGTTTCTTATGAGTGAATACTTGATTTTTCCTGAAAAAGGGGTTGAAACTCCTGGCCTTTTCATCAAAATGATGCACACACAACGCTTTTCTATTATATTATTTAACAAAATCTTACAAAAAATGCATCGTTCAACACAAAGTCACCTTCCTGCCGACAACTGACGCTACGCCTACAAGTTTGATGATCGGCGCCGCATGCCCTGACGTCATAATTACGCACATCATATAAATTCGGAGGCCTCACCACAAATGTCGAGCCGGGAGCGCAAACCGACACACTCCCAAAGCCACCACCGCCGTCTTCCGCCAACCCATATTCATGAGGGATCAACACATTTACCATATAGGGCCTAGCGTCGACGCTGCATGATGCCACACAACGCCACCGCCCTCCACATGTGCATCATCATGCATCCATCCCCGGAACCCTGCTGCGCCACACACCGATATCCGATGTCGGATATCGTAGATGCGGTAGACGTAATGCTGCTCCACTTCCTGGTCCCTCTAGCCAGCATATGCTCCAAAGAAATGCCCGAGGACGAACGACATCGACAACGTCACCATCTTCCGATCAAGGAGAACCAAATGTAGGGCTTCCCCGGAACGCCCGGGCACAGAGACAATGACTGCAACGACGATGCCTTCAACGAGGTCAACGCATATACGCTGCCATCGCCTGCCATGACCGAAGTCGAAGCTCGGTTTTCAGCACTAGTAGTCGTCAGCGTGCCACTAGCGGAAAGCGATGTAGGATCCCAAGATCCGCCATAGCCGGTCCCCCAACCAGCCGACCACCTGCGGAGGAGGAAGAATCCACCTCCATGTCCGGGGCTGCTGCCCCGGTGTCATCATACTGTGGGATAGCAGCATCCCAGGTACGCCACCGTGTGCCATCGCCGGATCCGGCCTATGCGCCCGCCGGAGAGACTTCTCGAAATGTCCATTGCCCGCCCGATCCATCTAGGCCAAGATCGGGACCTCCCACATTCGTTGCCGCATGACGCGCCGCACAAGCCCGCGACTGTCCCATAGAACCGCAGCCGGAGTTGGAGTAAGCGCCGCCTCCCCTCCCCACATCAATTCTCTAGAAAGATCCCGTCGAGCCGCCCGGGTTTTGCCCAACGACGCCACCTGCGGGGGCGAGAGGCGTGGACAGCGGGGGAAGGGGGGCTCCGGTGTGGCCCGGCGTGGCCGCGGGGGAGCGAGATCTGCTTTCTGGTTTTGAGAAGTGCGTGATATGATGCAATTCAGCAAAGACATTTCTCTTAATACTTGAGATACAAGTTAGGAAGTTTAAACATCAATCTAATCCCTTATAATTCCGGGGTTTGGTACATGCCTGCCAGATATACGAACTCTAACTCTTCAAAGATACACTTATGTGTACTTATTTTGACATGCATGCTCCCTAAGCTTAAATGGGGCCCTCACATTTTTTTGAAGCTCCAATCTGCCCATCACACAGCTCATTCTCCCGCTCTACACTTCACCCCTCACCGCAATCTTGCTGGCGTTGTGCCTCGTCTGGCGCGTCCACCTCGAACGACTTCAGGGTGTAAAAATGGAAGCAAACGATGTAGTACACAAGGTTGAGCAGCATGAGGAAGGTGACGAGCCAGTAGTAGTAGTCCAGCCTGCCCCTGTTGATGTTGTCCTGCAGCCATTCCCCTCCGCTGGCGCTCTGCACCACCGTGACGAGCATCGTGCCAAGGTAGTTCCCTAGCGAGCCTGTGCTGGCGAAAAAGAGATGACCGCGTCTGAGAGGGCGCCCGGTGCGGCGCGGCGGCGGCGGCTAACTCTGCCGCCCAACGGCTTGTCGCCGGCGCTGGCTGCCCACTCTCCGGCGACGGAAGGATCGCGGTTCTCATGCCTGCTCGAGGGGGTCGCGTCCGATGAGGAAGATTGCCTCTCCGAGATACCCTTCGACGCGGCCATGGAAGTTCTTGTGGAGGAGGAAGAAGATGAGTCGCCGGTGGGCTGGACGACAGTGGCTAGGAAGGGTCGCCGTTCCGATGAAGAGCTGCAGCAAGAGTTTTGGAACGAGATCGGGTTCCCGACTCCGGCGTCCCGGACATGGGAGAGGCGTTACAATTTGCCACCTTCGACTGATCCTACACCGGCGCCTCTACCGGAGCTGGGAATGCCGTCGGACACATCTGCGGGGCTGGCCAGGAGTCAAACCAGTGCTGGACGCGGCCGTAATTCACCGCCGGCACTGGCCATGGGCGCGCCGATACGGCTGGGATGGCGGGGACCCATTCCTCGGCCGCGTATCACGCCGCAACCTGTGCTGGGGATGTTCATGCCATCATCGCCGGCGGCCAGGGACGGTGCTGTTGGCAGGGAGACGGCGGCGGTACCCGTTCCGGCGGAAGTGGATCACGGCGGCGCGGCAGTTTCGGAAATTTGAAATCCCCTGCAAGCTGGGCCCCATCCGCAGGCGAATCACAACCGTCCGTCGCCCTGGGAGTACCTTGGCCGTCGATTTGCCGGTATGTGGAAACCCTTGGACTCGATCGCACCCGCATCGTCTTCCTCCGCATTGCCACTGCTGTCCTGTCCACCTCGCTGCACCGCGCCGCCGTCCTCGTCACCTGCAACTCCAGTCGCCCCACCCATCACGCCTCCTCCCGCAACTGCTAGCACGCCGCCCACCTTCACGCGTTCGTTCGCGGAGGTTGCCGCGGCGCCGGCGGCCATGTCGGGACCGGGAGGGTCGGGGGGCTTGCCAGGGCGCGGACAGCAGGGAGCGCAGCCGGCGCAAGGTCAGTTGCCGCAGACCCGTCCGCCCATGATTTTCGGTCGGCATGCGGGGCCGGGGACGAGGCTGGCTGCCGGGAACATGGTGGCATGTAACAACCCCAAAGTTTGAGAACCTAAAAACCTGAGTAAAATTTTCGCTTTTGCATTTCATTCATGCATCATGGCATCATTGGTTAAGTGCTCAAGTTGAAACAAAGATTTGGAAAACAAATTAAAAAAAGGAAACAAAAGCAACATTGGATTTCAAACAACTTAACTCAAATGAGTTGTTGGTGACAAAACCAACTCAACTAAACTTCCATATTTGTCAAGGGAGTTCCTAGAGTTCAAAACAATATTTTGCAATTGCTCTAAAATTTCCAAAGGAGCAACATTATTGATTTTAGCAAAATGCCTAATTCCAACCCCTATGAACAAAGGTTGCCCAAAACATTTTATTTTGCAATCCCAATTTTTGTGGTGCTGCTACATGTTGTTAGGAGACTACTTGATTTTTCTCAGATTTTTGTAAAATGTTTAAGTGCCTCCAAAAAATCACGAAAATGCTGCTGGAATTTAAAAGAAACAGAAAAGGACTAAATAGTAATTGGGGAAATAAGAGCAAGGGTTTTTGCAATTTCTTCTTCCTCCTGTAGCGACCGCGTGAGCTCTGCTCGTGCCGAACCAGGGTGTCGCCGCGCCCTTCTCGGCTCGTCGTTGACTCCGCGAGGTGGAGAGGACCATCCCGTGGCAGCTCTCTCTCTCCCCCGTTAATTCTTTCCCCGTTCCCTAGCTCCCACAATTCCCTGCCATGGCGGAACCCTAGCCGAGGTCGTCGCCGCCACATCGCCGTCGTTCGGGAGCTCCCCGAGCCAAGCCAGGAGCACCAGCACCTCCGCCACGTCCCCTTCCCCTTCTCCGCCCGAGGAATCGAGGCGGGAGGCCGTGAATCGACGCCGCCATCTCCGTTTTCCCGCGCTGCCGTTCGAGCACCGCCGCCGCTTCGCCGGGCGATTCCCGCCGCTTCCGTCCACCTCCGGCCTCGCCGCTGCCTCGCACGTGACCGTGGTGAGCACGCCGTCCTCCGGGACCTCTCCTCTCCCTTCCCCGTGCTCTGTGTTGGACGCGCCGTCGACGCCCGTACGCCGTAGTTCGTCGCCTCGCTCGCAAGTCCGGCCGTGGAAACGGTCTGGACCGGCCTGAGGGCCGTTCTTCTCCGGCCCATAGCCGGCCTCGTAGCCGGCCCAAACCGGGCTGAGGGCCGGTTGTCTCTGGAGCCAGGCCGGCCTGGAAACCGGCCCAGACCGGGCTGGAGGCCGGTTTGACTGTTTTTTTTCTCGCGGCTCCTTTTTCCATTTCCCTCCCTTTTCGCGCATGCCTCCTGCTACTCCCTCGCGCAATTAGGGACATCGAACTCCGATGAATCTCCTGTTCCATCCCTCTCTCTCGAGTTCGAGTAATTAATTTTTTATTGTCGTTAAAGATAATTATTAAAAGCACATGTTTAAAAGAGGAAATTTATAAATGTAATAACTTTTTATCGGGACATCAGAAAAAGGTGTTCGATATACCAAAATGTCCGGAAAATTGTGAACGAACCTTTAAAATAAATATCATGCATATTTGAGCACCATTAAAGGACTGCACTTGTTACAAGTTAGTAGAATCATTAAACTAAATACGGGGTGTTTTCCCTCTCTTGTTGATGTAATTTATTCTCGCACCCCATTTAAATTGTTAGAGAGCTATTAATAAGTTCGATACATTAAAAGGTCATGCCATCATGTATTTGCGCATTGCACCGGTGTTATCCGTGGTTTTGATTGCTCCTCTCCGATATTGTTTGTGCATTGGTAGATCAAGGAGTGGAAGTGTCCGCACAGTATCGTGACGATCCGTACTACCAGCACGTTGAACAAGGCAAGCGTAATCCCCCTCTGAGCATATCTTATCCTATTTTCCGCAAATATTTTCTCCACTATAATATTGCATGCGGTTCCAAATGTCATTTTGCTTGGATTAGAGTATCATATAGTTGCATTAAGTTTCCGATGCCATTACCTGTTTCCCCTCCTATTATCCATAGGATTGTATTGTTGGCCTGAAATACTTAACTATGCTATGTTGATGCTTAGCCATGCCTAGTTAAATGTTTATTCGTCCGATGGATATTTCATGTTGGGAACAGATGTGGAAATGTTCGGATGATGGTGGAAGAATTGTGGTGACAGGTAATAAAATGCTTAAAGGTGGTGATGAGAGGCCACTTTGGTATGGTGGTGTTTTGTCTCACTCTCGCCGCCTAGGTGCGAGTTCTTTACCTCTTGAACCAAGAATGAGCGCGCTTCCATTCGGTGGGGTATATGGAGCCCCCGTCGACCAACTAACTTGAGCGGGACTAGCCAGGGTCCTCTAGTTCGGGCTTCCATTTGCGCGTGCGTTGAGATGGTGGCCAAGACTGAGATGAGGATGGTGGTGTTCAGGAAAATGAGTGGCCACGGGACAGGGTGTTGGAGGCACGGAACCTGACCCGTCCTCACTGATGATCCTGGGTTAGTCCTTAACAAAGTAAAGGTTGTAACCGCTCCCACTCAGCCGGCTTTCCCCGGAAGAGAGCTAATGATCAGGCAATGAGCCGGACGGTACCGAAGGTAAACACAGTGCACCCCTGCAGGGTTAAATCTTTTCGAAAAGCCGTGTCCACGGTTACGGACGACTTGGGAAAAGACGATAAGATCATAGAATAACTTGAACGGAATGATTAAAAACTGAGTACTAAAGGTACTACTCAAGAATGCAAGGTTAGCTTCCTCGAGGGTGATTCGGGGAGGTGCCTTCGTAGAACAGGTACAGTGGTTGATGGTGGTTGATGATGAGAAAGGTGATCAAAGAAAAGAGTTACTTCTTACCTCTTTTAAAAATACTCTGATTAGTCGATGCCATGGAGTTATGTTTTTCATAAATAAAATCAGCTTTATGCAAAACAGCTATAAAACCTTGAAAGCTTCATCGAGCTAAAGCTCTATATATAATCTTGCGAGTTCGTCGAACTCAACGTCATTTGTTTTGTTTCAGAGGAGGATTTCACCGACCTCGAAGGTGGGTTCTTTGTGGACGTCGACGAGTAGTCTGGGGTTCCCAGGTGGCAGCTTGGGACATCCCGGAACATCTGGCGCTTGAATGTTTATCCGTAGGCCTCTTAGGCCATATTTTGGTTCTTGTTGTTTAGAACAACTTAATTCGCTTCCGCATGTTGTAATGTTGGGTCTGTGACCTCTGGTTGTAATTTGCTATCTCTCTCTATTATAAGAGTTGAACTATACTGATTTGTGTCGTAGAGTCTGTGATGTGCCAGTTGTTCCACAAGTCTTGATCTCTCTATTATGCATTGATAGTTGTGCCTGTGTTAAGGCATCATTCGGGGTGTTGCGTTGCCGATGATCAATTCCGAGCAACGCCTGCCAAAGGTTTTGGCCGGGGATTGGTAAACCCGTAACCTCTGGTTGTATCGCTTAACCGGTGACACACATCATCACTGTATAGTAGTCAGGTCGGGGCGCCATAAGTTGGTATCAGAGCAGTACTGCCTGTAGGAAACCCTTCTACTGGTCGACGTTGAGTCTAGTGTTTGTGAAAATATTTTTAACCTAAAAATGAGTTGTGAAAACCATCTTAGGATTCTTTTTACTCCTTATCTGGTTACCCTCTAATCTCGGAGCAATCTTACCTCGATTTGGGTTTAAAGTTTTACTCCTTGTGATCCTAAGTTTTTGAAGTAAAAGATGAGAAACGGGGTTGGGTTCTACCTTTAGTGTTATGTGTCCGGTTGCTCCCGCTGCGTTACAATCCAAATCAACTCAGATGTTTGAACACTGTTACCCAACTAAGTAATAAGTGATCATCCTCAGTATTGTTGGGTTTTAACCCATGGACTTGAACAGAAGGTCCCAGATTGTGCCGGATAGTGTGGGTTGAATCACATGGTTTCTTAGCCATTTGAATCTCACGCTACTGGTACATGATGCTGATCTTTGACCCAAATCCCATCTTGTTGGTTCCTTGTTCGTTGTTGCCCAAAGTATTATCGTCCCTAGTCTGTGTACGTGAGTACACTAATACTAATGTCTCAACCATACCGAGGTGGATACTAACTGCGTCCTTGTCAAATCTACAGAATGGCACAAAGTCCTCCGCTCCATCAAATCGAAGCCACCCCAGGAACCCACTCGACACCCTTTGATCGGGAGGAATCCCATACATCTAAAGATCTGCCCAAGAAAAGTAGTGAGGACCTCATCGAAGTCAGAGGACCGGACGCCAAGACTATAGACAAACGCAGGTGTTACACTTGTAGGGAACGCGGACATCAGAGCCGGAAGTGCCCCCTTAAGTACACCGGCAAGAGAGGACCACCACAAGGAAAGGCGTGTAGTCAGTGCGGAAGGGGTGGACATCAGGCGAGTCAATGCCCCGGCAGTTGCCCGCACTGTTTCAATGCGCATCTACTTGGCAAGTGCCCAACCGCTAGCGCCACTTGCTACCTATGCGAAGGAAATGAGCATGTTCCGGCTAAGTGTTCTATGGAGTTCATAGTAGACGCAGTAAAGGATGCCCATGGGAAGATTGCTCAGGACACCAGCCACGCCCCGAGAAAGACGCCCACCGGAACCTCTAGCCCATGTTGGAATTCAAAGCGCCGGAGGGTAGAAAACACAGGGAGCCAACACCACCCTTAGAAACATATCCCAAGTTGTGCCTACGATCGGGAAGAACCCTTCGCAGGAAGAAGTCTCTTAGAAGCGCTCCACACCCAACAGAGTTTCAATCTGGCACCTCAGGCCATGGTGACTCCTAGGCAGACCCCTAGAAGAAGTATGGGTCCTATTTAGTGAACAGTATTTGGGTTCAATGTAAGATCCTACACTCGTAATAAATCCTTTCTAGACTCTTAAAGAAGGGAGATGCTAACATGACTAACACGAGCCTTACCCATATAGTTAATTCTTGGAACTACAAGAATACCACACTAACGGATCATATCGAGCTTAAGCTTGACACCTGACCGTGATGTCGAGCTTATGAGTAAGCTGGTTCGCTGAACCCCTCCTTTCTCCAAGAAAATCGTGCTGGATGCCCTGAATTATTCGGTTGAGCTTAAACAACTTGGAGAGTTAAAAGACCAAAGCTCTATCCGATATAGTTCCTTCCTAAAGGGATGTCTAGTCTGTCCGTGTTGAAGCGAGGTGGTATCTCCTTTGTGGATATGCTATCCTACAAATCTTTGATTTGAATGGGGCTATCGTCAAATCAAACTCAGGCTAACCTACTGAATGTGTTAGTTTGACCAATACTTATGCCCGTTCATGCAACCTATGAGTCTACCGTCTTGGAGTATCTGGATAAGTTTGTTGTTGAGCCCATCAACTACCTTCTTATTTTCTCCATGTTTGAGGAGATTCATATGGGATATTGGGCGTTAGCATTGGAAATCTGTTGGAACTAACCTTGTGTCGTCACAAGGTATGTGTTCTGGAAGTTAGAAGTGACTCTCCCAGGTTCACGTGCAAATTGCGGAAAGATGTCGCCATGGATCTGAGTGCATTGTCTGGTTTCCTCGGAATCATTTCAACTCGATCATGCATGTGTAGAATATTCTCGGAATGGTATGTTGTTACCTCCATTCCTTGAGAATTTCATCTATGCATCCAAGCCACTAAGTGAATTGTTCTAGAAAGAGAGGAAGTCTGAGAACTTCTTTTGTCTTCGTTGGTGTTTCCCCAGCAGAGACTCCACGGTGTATTATCACGAGTAATTCAAGTAGGGCAGCTGTCTCCTGACCAGTTGTTAATACGTGAGTTCCGCAATCTCTTTCCTCCTTGGGAGTTAGACATTCTAGTCTAGCTCTTGGGTTTCTAGCAATGTAATCTGTTGATATCCCATGCAAAGACTTCCTATTCATACATGTGGAGTCTGAAGTATCTCTACACCTGACCTGATCTAAATCTCAATCAGAAATGATAGTTGGTGATCCTCAAGAAGCTTGACCCGATGTCTGGAAAATCAAGAAGTGTTCCCAATACTAACGTTTGAGGAGTTTCTAAAGTTCTCTCGATCCATCTTCATGATCCTTCTTCCGTGGTTTGAAATGCTCCTCCGCGAGGAAGATTCTACTCAAGCTGTCTAGTACAAGTTACCTCTTTATCTGTCGGAATCTTGTTTTAAACGTTTTTCCTCGGAGTCTTAAGGCCTTGTGCAAAGTTCATATTCCCAACCTTTTGAGAAAACAGTTGTCTGCCAACCGGAAACTCCTATCAATCTCCCGTCACCCGCATGTGTCTCCTAACTATCAATTCAAGGGATGCTTGAAGTCTCATCCTAAGTTCTACTAGGAGGTACTCTGTCGTTGTATCTTTACAAAGACCCATCCTTCCGAAGAGGTTCCTTTCTTTCCTATAGTGTAATTGGATGATGACCTCGGAGTGAAGACGATGGATAACTCCATGATGCCCTTGATCAAGCTCTTCAAGAAAGAAGCCACCTAAAGCGAGAAGATCGTGTAGTACCTCATAACCCCTCTTCCCTCTTTCCTACTCTAAGAATCTCGGGACGAGATTCCTGTAAGGGGGGTAGAATTGTAACAGCCCCAAAGTTTGAGAACCTAAAAACCTGAGTAAAATTTTCGCTTTTGCATTTCATTCATGCATCATGGCATCATTTGTTAAGTGCTCAAGTTGAAACAAAGATTTGGAAAACAAATTAAAAAAGGGAAACAAAAGCAACATTGGATTTCAAACAACTTAACTCAAATGAGTTGTTGGTGACAAAACCAACTCAACTAAACTTCCATATTTGTCAAGGGAGTTCCTAGAGTTCAAAACAATATTTTGCAATTGCTCTAAAATTTCCAAAGGAGCAACATTATTGATTTTAGCAAAATGCCTAATTCCAACCCCTATGAACAAAGGTTGCTCAAAACATTTTATTTTGCAATCCCAATTTTTGTGGTGCTGCTACATGTTGTTAGGAGGCTACTTGATTTTTCTCAGATTTTTGTAAAATGTTTAAGTGCCTCCAGAAAATCACGGAAATGCTGCTAGAATTTAAAAAAATAGAAAAGGACTAAATAGTAATTGGGGAAATAAGAGCAAGGTTTTTTTTTGCAATTTCTTCTTCTTCCTCCTGTAGCGGCCGCGTGAGCTCTGCTCGCGCCGAACCAGCGCGTCGCCGCGCCCTTCTCGGCTCGTCGTTGACCCCGCGAGGTGGAGAGGACCATCCCGTGGCAGCTCTCTCTCTCCTCCGTTAATTCTTTCCCCGTTCCCTAGCTCCCACGATTCCCTGCCATGGCGGAACCCTAGCCGACGTAGTCGCCGCCACATCGCCGTCGTTCGGGAGCTCCCCGAGCCAAGCCAGGAGCACCAGCACCTCCGCCGCGTCCCCTTCCCCTTCTCTGCCCGAGGAATCGAGGCGGGAGGCCGTGAATCGACGCCGCCATCTCCGTTTTCCCGCGCTGCCACTCGAGCACCGCCGCCGTTTCGCCGGGCGATTCCCGCCGCTTCCATCCACCTCCGGCCTCGCCGCTGCCTCGCACGTGACCGTGGTGAGCACGCCGTCCTCCGGGACCTCTCCTCTCCCTTCCCCTTGCTCTGTGTGGGACGCGCCGTCGACGCCCGTACGCCGTAGTTCGTCGCCTCGCTCGCAAGTCCGGCCGTGGAAACGGTCTGGACCGGCCTGAGGGCCGTTCTTCTCTGGCCCATAGCCGGCCTCGTAGCCGGCCCAAACCGGGCTGAGGGCCGGTTGTCTCTGGACCCAGGCCGGCCTAGAAACCGGCCCAGACCGGGCTGGAGGCCGGTTTGGCTGTTTTTTTTTTCTCGCGGCTCCTTTTTGCATTTCCCTCCCTTTTCGCGCATGCCTCCTGCTACTCCCTCGCGCAATTAGGGACATCGAACTCCGATGAATCTCCTGTTCCATCCCTCTCTCTCGAGTTCGAGTAATTAATTGTTTATTGTCGTTAAAGATAATTATTAAAAGCACATGTTTAAAAGAGGAAATTTATAAATGTAATAACTTTTTATCGGGGCATCAGAAAAAGGTGTTCGATATACCAAAATGTCCGGAAAATTGTGAACGAACCTTTAAAATAAATATCATGCATATTTGAGCACCATTAAAGGACTGCACTTGTTACAAGTTAGTAGAATCATTAAAATAAATATGGGGTGTTTTCCCTCTCTTGTTGATGTAATTTATTCTCGCACCCCATTTAAATTGCTAGAGAGCTATTAATAAGTTCGATACATTAAAAGGTCATGCCATCATGTGTTTGTGCATTGCACCGGTGTTATCCGTGGTTTTGATTGCTCCTCTCCGATATTGTTTGTGCATCGGTAGATCAAGGAGTGGAAGTGCCCCCACAGTATCGTGACGATCCGTACTACCAGCACGTTGAACAAGGCAAGCGTAATCTCCCCTTTGAGCATATCTTATCCTATTTTCCGCAAATATTTTCTCCACTATAATATTGCATGCGGTTTCAAATTTTATTTTGCTTGGATTAGAGTATCCTATAGTTGCATTAAGTTTCCGATGCCATTACCTGTTTCCCCTCCTATTATCCATAGGATTGTATTGTTGGCCTGAAATACTTAACTATGCTATGTTGATGCTTAGCCATGCTTAGTTAAATGTTTATTCGTTCGATGGATATTTCATGTTGGGAACAGATGTGGAAATGTTCGGATGATGGTGGAGGAATTGTGGTGACAGGTAATAAAATGCTTAAAGGTGGGGATGAGAGGCCACTTTGGTATGGTGGTGTTTTGTCTCACTCTCGCCGCCTAGGTGCGAGTTCTTTACCTCTTGAACCAAGAATGAGCGTGCTTCCATTCGGTGGGGTATATGGAGCCCCCGTCGACCAACTAACTTGAGCGGGACTAGCCAGGGTCCTCTAGTTCGGGCTTCCATTTGCGCGTGCGTTGAGATGGTGGCCAAGACTGAGATGAGGATGGCGGTGTTCAGGAAAATGAGTGGCCACGGGACAGGGTGTTGGAGGCACGGAACCTGTCCCGTCCTCACTGATGATCCTGGGTTAGTCCTTAACAAGGTAAAGGTTGTAACCGCTCCCACTCAGCCGGCTTTCCCCGGAAGAGAGCTAATGATCAGGCAATGAGCCGGACGGTACCGAAGGTAAACACAGTGCACCCCTGCAGGGTTAAATCTTTTTGAAAAGCCGTGTCCACGGTTACGGACGACTTGGGAAAAGATGATAAGATCATAGAATAACTTGAACGGAATGATTAAAAACTGAGTACTAAAGGTACTACTCAAGAATGCAAAGTTAGCTTCCTCGAGGGTGATTCGGGGAGGTGCCTTCGTAGAACAGGTACAGTGGTTGATGGTGGTTGATGATGAGAAAGATGATCAAAGAAAAGAGTTACTTCTTACCTCTTTTAAAAATACTCTGATTAGTCGATGCCATGGAGTTATGTTTTTCATAAATAAAATCAGCTTTATGCAAAACAGCCATAAAACCTTGAAAGCTTCATCGAGCTAAAGCTCTATATATAATCTTGCGAGTTCGTCGAACTCAGCGTCGTTTGTTTTGTTTCAGAGGAGGACTTCACCGACCTCGAAGGTGGGTTCTTTGTGGACGTCGACGAGTAGTCTGGGGTTCCCAGGTGGCAGCTTGGGACATCCCGGAACATCTAGCGCTTGAATGTTTATCCGTAGGCCTCTTAGGCCATATTTTGGTTCTTGTTGTTTAGAACAACTTAATTCGCTTCCGCATGTTGTAATGTTGGGTCTGTGACCTCTGGTTGTAATTTGCTATCTCTCTCTATTATAAGAGTTGAACTATACTGATTTGTGTCGTAGAGTCTGTGATGTGCCAGTTGTTCCACAAGTCTTGATCTCTCTATTATGCATTGATAGTTGTGCCTGTGTTAAGGCATCAATCGGGGTGTTGCGTTGCCGATGATCAATTCCGAGCAACGCCTGCCAAATGTTTTGGCCGGGGATTGGTAAACCCATAACCTTCGGTTGTATCGCTTAACCGGTGACACACAACATCACTGTATAGTAGTCAGGTCAGGGCGCCACACGGCACAGGTGCACGCCGCCGGGAGTTTCGTGGCGCCTGCGCGCGCTGCAGTGGCACCGGCAGTCCAGCCTCCGGCTGTGATCAACCCAACGGTAGTGACGACAGTGCCGTTCGTCGTCGGTACGGTCACAGCCAAGAAAAAGGGCAAGAAGAAGAAGAAGCCGTTGGCACCGGCGCCGGCCGTGGCTGAGTCGAGCCAAGGGGTTATTGCTGCACCTGTTGCGGCTTTGCCGGTGGATGCTACTGTGTCAGCTGGTGTGGGTGCTCAAGGGACTGCTACGGCTAAGAGGAAAAGATGCTCAAACTGCAAGGTAGACACTCATGAGACGAAGGAGTGCTCGGTTGATAGGTATTGCTATTTCTGCGACAAGGTGGTGCACCCGACTCTTCGGTGCCCTATACTCAGGTTACCGAAGCCGTATGCTGGGATGGCAGGCATTGGGTGCAAGGACACCATGTTCAGCCACCTTGTCGTGGTTTTGTCACGGCAGATGTTACCGGGTGGTAACTTGAGATTGGAGGCAAGGCAGTCATAGCGTTCGGGAGATTGTTTAGCTCGCTAGGGAAAATTGATGTATCCTGGTTCAGCCTCTCCATAGGAGATAAAGACCTACTTCCAGCCTGGTGTTTCTCTATTCTCATATCGATCTCGATCACCCGGCGGATAACAACACCAGCAGATTCCGAGTCTAGGTTACAAGGGTTCTCTCGCTATAAGCTTGTATGTCTCAAGTCTCTCTCTAAAGTTCGTCCTCTTCTATGTCCAGGAGCCGGTTTATATAGATACCCGGGTCTCCTGGTCGATTACAAGGTAAGGCCGGGTCACGCCCGAACTCGGAGTCCTAACCAAAGTCTAGCTCATCTATCTTGGCCTCCAAGTCTCGCATACCGCCTCCGGGTCTTCTAGAACCTCCCTTGTTTACACCGGTTACCGACAAACTCCTCGGTCCACCAATGTAGCCTGGCCCAAGATGAACTGGTGGGCCTCGCCAGTCTTTCCTCCTGGCGGGTCATAGTTTCACTGTCCTTGGGCCTACCGGGTTATCTTTCCCCCAACAGTAGCCCCTAGGATGATTTGAACTCCAAGTTGGCGTGCTTCTTCAACCTATGACCATAGCTTTTGGAGAAGAGCCGCCATCCTTTGTAGTTCAGATTATCCTCCTGAAATAAAAACTGGTTAACAAAATAATATGCCGGGTTACATTGCTTCTTTTTGCTTTGAGTGGCTTTTGCTCATAGTTTCTTTCATAACCCGGTTCCACGATTTCTGGAACATTGGTCAAACTTGTCAGAGAATATTCTCCCCTGAATCTCGGTCGGTCAACATTCCTTATCTTATCTTGTCTCTTTTTTTACCATTTTACCCCTAGGTCAACTCTGACCGCGGTTATAAATAGTGGGACCCAGGGTAAATGCATTCACTTTCCCCGTCCAGCCGCCACTTCATCTTCAACTCGAGACAGAGAGCTCAAGAACCCTAGACGCGAGTTCTTGAACACCCGAAGCTCAATCCAGCCACATCTCCTCAAACTAGGTACAATCGCTCTTCCTTTTAGTGTAGATCTCATTCATTTGTACTCCGCACCACTTTTTTGTTCATCTCCATGTCTTTCTTGATCTAGATCTATACTCATTGAATCCTGGTCTTTTCAGCTTCTTCGAGCTCTCAACAATGGGGAAAAAGACTACGGCGAGGGGATTGAAGAAATCGGCCGGCGGCGCATCTAGCTCCACCGCGCCCACAACTCCGGCACCGGTGAACTGGACGAAGTCCACCGTGACAGAAGCTACTCTCCAAAAATATGTGGGCTATGGCGAGCTCCCGCCCAAGGAAGAATCCAATGGCGCGGCAGGCGAGGAGATCCGCCCCAAGCCAAAAGATGATGAGATTGTGGTACTTCTTGATCACGTAACCCGGGGGCTTCGTCCGCCGGGTTCTCTATTTTTTCGCCGGGTTATGTCATATTACGGTCTCACTCCTTTAGACATAGCACCCAACTCTTCTGAATATCAGCAACTTCGTAGTTTTTTGAAGACTACCTCCAAGTTCCTCCCAGCTTAGCTTTATTCCTAGAAATCTTTTACTGCAACCCCCAGAACCGCAAAAACCAAGCCCTAGGGCCATACGGGGGGTTTCTATCCAACGCAGGAAGGACGCCAGCACTTTCTTCCCGGCTCTTATTTAGCCAGCCATCCCAAGGATGGCAAAACACATATTTCTACTGCAAGGACACCTCTCCTTTGAAGGACGAGGCTCGTTACCCGGCCTTCCGGAACTCTCCATTAAAATACAACGCCAAGATGAATAGCCGGGCTACTGATGCTCCTGCCCGGCTCGAAGTTGAGGGCCTGGTTCGCCGGGCTAAAGCTCTGCTTGCCCACGGCTTGGCCGGAACTGACCTCGTCAAGTGCTGGGTTGGTTGGTTTATCCAGCCACTCTCAATCAGGACCCGGCTTTTCCATGAATACACTGGTGAGCCAACTGATGATATGCGATACTCTGAGATCACTCTCACTGATGAGCAACTGGTGAAGAACGCCAAGCAACTTCTTGGCGAGACCAAGGAAAAGATTGCACTGACCGGGCTTGCCCCTTTTAGTGCCAAGAACCTGCCACCTTCAGTAATTTTCCAACCTTTCCTTTGTTTCAAAGCAACTAACCACTTGTCTATAATTCTTAACTCTCTATTTTTCCTTGAATTAGGACCAAGCATGGTGGTCTGTAGATTTTACCTCTATTTCTTCTTCTGACGATGAGGAAACAGAGACGGACAAAGATAATGAAGATGATGGTGAGCTAGATTCTATTGGCCGGCTCTTTATTGAACTGATTGACAATGACCCGGTTCAAAAACCCTTCTACTGATAACTCGCCAACTTCTCTCTCAGGACAAGATGACCCGGATGCTGTTGAAATGCCGGGTCAGAAAGCTGCTCAACCCTCTCCTGCTCAACCTCCGAGTTCCAAAAGAACTCGTGCCGCAATTGCAAAGGTGCCACACTCTCGCTTCTATAATTATGTGATGAACAAATCTCAACCTGAAGAGCAACCACAGGAACAAGAGGAAGAGGCCAACAAGAAGAGGAAGACCCGGTCTACCTCAACCTGTGATTCCCTTAGTGGAGGTATCCCCTACAACACTTCACTTCGTAAAGCTGTCTCCACGATTGGTGCCTCCAAATCCTCGTCTAGTTTTGCTGGCAAAATCCGGGTCTCTAAGTCCCAATCTCTGTCAGCTTCTTCAGATGAGAGCGTGGCGCACCTGCCTGATGACATCCAGATCAACATTGGGTATGCTGTTTTCTCTTCTTGTACATATACCTTTTACTACTTTTTCTTGAATCACTTTTCTCATAAATTTGCTTTGTACAGTGCCAGGGCGACGCTATTGGAGCCGCCTCCCTCTTCTGACCCGGCCTTGAGCGAGCCTGTTGTTCAAGAGGCTACGGCTCAAGGTCCAACTGTATCTGAGCCGCAGCAATGGAAAGGAGCCCCAGCACCAACTCCTCCAAGCCCTGCTGTCAACTCCAATAACCCGGCATCGCCGGCCAAATCTGCTACCAACTCCCCCAACACTGTCACAAAGACACTGAAGAAGTGCAAGTGTTGGGATCACGAAAGGTTGTCCAAGATGGGCCCTCCACTACCATTGCCAAGATTGTGGAGCCAGAGGTGAAGACTGAAGCTGGAAACCGTGGCAAAGACCCGGTTATTTATTCTGGAATGCCGGCTTTGGATAGCCTGGAACTTCCTGCTCTGCTTTCTGAGTACTTTTCCCGGGTTTCACAACACCGGGGTATTGAGGACAGCTTCATCTCCACCATCCAAAAACGCCATGAGGTAATTTCCCTTCTTTAAATATATTTATGCAGTAGCCCCCAAGCTCTAAGTTTATCACTTGTTGATGAGCTTGGTGCTTGTTCTAAAATAACATAGCCAAAAAATATTTCACAACACATTGTATATAACTTCAAACTGTAGCTTTGTTAAACTTCAAACTGTAGCCCTCAAGTGCCGGGTTGCGAGCCTGCAGCAACCTGGGACTAAATTTTCACTTTGTATTTGTAGACTGTAAAATTTCCACTGAGTAGCCCCTAAGTGCCGGGTTGTATGCCTGCAGCAACCTGGGACTAAAAATATCACCTTGTGCTTTAAATTTTCACTTGGCAAAAAATCTTCAACTGAGTAGCCCCTAAGTGCCGGGTTGTATGCCTGCAGCAACTCGGGACTAAAATTCTCTTCCACTATTACCTCTTTACTATTTGCAGCCCCCAAGTTCTAGATTGCATCTATATCAGTAACTTGAGGTGCTAATAACTTTATTATTCATGTCTGTAACAGCAAAACGCCTCTCACGTTGCTGAAGAGATTAGCCGGCTCACTGAGCAACTTGCCAGTGAGACCCGGCTAAAATCTGAAATGGAGAAAAAGCTCAAAGAACTGGAAGCCTCCCTATCCAGCTCAACAGAAGAAAATTTATCTCTGAAGAAGGAAGTGGAGAAGCTTGAAGAATCTTGGAAGACCCGGCTGGAATGTGCCGAGAAAAAATTAGCTGAAGCAGAGAAAGCCCTCAAGTCTTGCACTGACCTACTGGGTAATCTTGTCAAGGCAATCTGGGGTATGTTTTTTATCTTTTCTCTTGCCTGAATCTCTATACTTTTTATCATACTCATGAATAACCTTGTTAAATATTTTGCAGGGACCCGGAATCATCTGAACTTGGCAAGCCTGAAACTCAAATACAGAGTGTGATGGCCTTGGTCGGCAGCTGTATTATGGAGCCGGGCGAGCAATTGCTGCAGCCCGTGGAACAGATGAGCCGCCCAAATCATTGAAGAATTTTCTGAGCCATCTCTCTACCATTCCTGAATGGTTTGCTCGCTGGAAGATATCTTGCTGTCGCAAGGGTGCCATGCGCACTCTTGCGTTGGCCAAATCTCATTACCCAGATATTGACCCGGCCAAACTTGCCAAAGGATTCCCAGAGTTCAACTTGGATGGCTCACGCTTTGATGACAAGTCCTTTGCCCAAATTGACAAGATGATCCGGTATCCTGCCACAACAATTGCTGAAGGCCTCAGGTTAGACATTTTTCAACCCGGCTTTGACAAGAAGGCCCGGCAGGTGCATCCCCAGAGCCGGAGCCAGCAATTGTGGTTCCTCCAAAATATCTGAGCAAGTGCTGCTTCTGCTGTTACCGGGTCAGGGACACCAGCTATGCCCCCTCCCAGCCGTCCAAGTGTAGATGATAATGACATTGTTGGGTATAAGCTGAGCGCAATTTGCTGGCAGTCCAAGCCAAGTATTGCAAGTACTGGGGAAGGTTCTAGCAAGGCCAAATCAAAGGAAGCCCCCAAGACTCAGAAATCAACTCAAGTGGTGACTGACCCAGCAGAGGCTTCCAAGGGAAACCCGGCGAGCCAACAGAAGAGACCACAAGTTCTGTTCCTGAGCCAGAGCCGGCCGCTATCCTTCCACAGAGCCAACACTGATGACCCGGCAAAGGCTCCTGCTACTACCCAACTGAACAGTGAACTTTGCTCCTGCAGATTAATTTCTGCGAAAAAACAATGTCTTATTTGGCCCTTTGTGGCGTTTGCTGTAATAACTTATGCCTGATACAATATTCTTTTGATGGTGTGCCTGTACACCTTGTGAATTTGCATGAGATGTAACAAAAAATTCTTATGTGTTAGCTCTGCAAAATTCAATGGTTTAGATGACCCTTTTGTTTATCTTTAACTGTAAGCCGGCTTTCGCATGGATTCTCACTGTTGCATCTCACTCTGTAAAAACAGTGTCAGTTAAGTCCCCATGGGCATCATAACTGATTGAAATTACAGGAGAACAAACAGGCCATATAATCGCGAGTCACATCAAGCTTAAGTAAGATAGACAAGAAAATAATGGCTTAAAAATTAGCCGGGTTATGGGATTGCAGCTGTACCTTAAAGATAATCAGCCCCCATGACCAAAGTGGCATCATGGCCGGGTCATTAGGTTTGAAGCTGTGCTTTCATGAAGCAAGCAGCCCCTAAGACCAAAATATGCAATGGCGGGTCTCTTTTCTTTAGAGTTTCCGGCTCATTGTTCTCAGTAGGATAATACAATGGCGGGTCTCCTCTTTCAGGAGTTTCCGGCTCATCGTTATGAATAATACAATGGCGGGTCTCCTCTTTCAGGAGTTTCCGGCTCATTGTTATGAATATGATGAATTGAACAGAAATAAGTAAAAACTGTAAAGTAAATGCATAAAAAGGTGATTCTTTGGGCACATATATCTTTATTCATATATTAGATCAGCAAGCCGCCTCATTAAAAACCTTCCAGTCCCCTTAGGTACCCTGGTAAGGAAAAGAGTGCGTCTGAAACCTGCTGTCTTTTTACATCGTGTGTTACATCTTTGTGAACTCAATTCTAATACTAAGTGTAGTAAGGACGAAGCTGTGCTATGTTCCACGGCCTGTTCCTTTCCTCCAATGCTTTGGTGCTGTGATCAGTATCGTTCACCCAGTCACTTTTCTCTCTAGCATCAACCAAGTAATATGACCCGTTGTGCAATTTCCGGCTTATGATAAAAGGTCCTTCCCATGGAGGTGACAGCTTGTGCATCCCAGCCTGTGATTGTGTCAATCGCAAAACTAGGTCACCCTCTTGAAAAGTTCTCGTTCTGACCCGGCGAGCGTGATAGCGCCGCAAATCTTGCTGATAAATTGCTGACCTCTCCAGGACTCGTTCCCTTTCTTCTTCTAACAGATCAACTGCATCTTGCCGGGTTTGCTCGTTCTCAACTTCAACGTAAGCCGCCACGCGCGGCGAGTCATGTATGATATCACTTGGTAAAACAGCTTCTGCTCCATAGACCAGAAAAACGGTGTTTGCTTGGTTGATCTGTTGGTGTGGTATTGATACCCCACACAACTGATGGCAGTTCTTCTACCCAAGCTCCTGCTGCTCTCTTACATGGAACCCGGAGTCTTGGCTTCAAACCACGGAGCAATTCTTGGTTTGCTCTCTCTACTTGACCATTGGCTTGTGGGTGAGAAACTGATGCAACATCCAAGCGTATGCCCTTCTCAGCACAAATATCTCTGTCTCGCCAAGGGACATGTTTGTCCCATTATCTGTGATGATACTATGTGGATAGCCAAAGCGGTATATGATCCGCTCCAAGAATTTCACCACTGTGATTGCCTCGCAATTTGTAACTGGCATAACCTCAACCCACTTGGTGAATTTATCTATGGCGACTAAGAGGTGTGTTTTCTTACATGGAGACATCTGAAAGGGACCCACCATATCAAGACCCCATACTGCAAAAGGCCATGTGATTGGTATTGTTCTCAACTCCTGAGCCGGCACATGAGCTTGCCTGGCATATCTTTGACATCCATCACATCTCTGGACCAAATATTCCGCGTCTGCCAGGGCAGTTAACCAGAAAAATCCGTGTCTGAAAGCTTTTGCTACCAAAGACCGGGTCGAAGCGTGATGACCGCAGTCTCCCTCATGTATTTCTCTGAGAATCTTCTGTCCCTCCTCAGGGGAAACGCAACGTTGGAACACCCCTGAAGGACTTCTCTTAAACAGCTCTGTGCCAATAACCACATATGACTTGGCCCGGCGCACAATTTGCCGGGCTATGACTTCTTGCACTGGTAACTCGCCTCGCAGGAGATAAGCAATGTATGGCTCAGTCCACTCTGGTCTTTCATGCACATGAGCAACTAAATCTGAAACTTGATCCGGGCATCCCAGATCCTCTTCTGCTTCTATTTTGACTGATGGGTTCCATAGCTCATCCAAGAAAACGTTTGGTGGAACCGGCTCTCTGCGTGAGCCGAGTCTCGACAAAGCATCTGCTGCCTCATTTTTCCTGCGATCGATGTGATCCACCTGATAGCCAGAAAAGAACCCGGCTACCTTGTCTACTTCTCTTCTGTAAGCCGCCATATTTGCATCTTTTCGGTCCCAAGTTCCAGACACCTGCTGGGAAACGAGGTCCGAGTCTCCAAAACAATGAATGCGCTTGATGTTCATCTCCTTTGCCATACGTAACCCGTGAAGTAGGGCCTCATACTCTGCCACATTGTTGGAGCAATCAAAGTGAATTTGCAAAACATAGTTCAACTTTTCACCTCTTGGTGATGTGAGCACCACGCCGGCTCCTGATCCTTCGAGCTGCTTTGACCCGTCAAAATGCATGACCCAGTTTTTGGTGCTGGGTGTTTGCTGTGGCATGCTTAACTCTGTCCAATCATTAACAAAATCTACCAAGGCCTGAGACTTGATAGCGGTGCGTGGCTCATAACTGATGTGATAATCACCCATCTCTATCGCCCACTTGGCGATCCGTCCCGTTGCATCTGAGTTTCTGATAATTTCTGCTAGCGGGATCGAACTAACAACTCTGAATGGGTGCTCCAAGAAGTAATGCTTCAATTTCCGGGTCGCCATAAAACACCGAAAACAAGTTTCTGCCAATGTGGATACCTCTGCTTGGTTTCTGAAAGCACTTCACTAACATAGTAAACCGGCCTCTGGACCGGGTGTTCTTTTCCTTCCTCTTTTCTTTCTACTACCACCACGGCACTCACTGCACGTGGTCCTGCTGTAACGTATAGCAACAAAGGTTCCTTTGGAGCAGGAGCCGCCAAGATTGGCGCCTCTGCCAATGTTTGCTTCAACAACTCAAAAGCATCATCTGCTTCTTTGTCCCACACAAACTTATCTGATTTTTTCAAGAGCCGGTAAAGTGGTATTGCTTTCTCTCCTAACCTCGAAATAAACCGGCTTAGGGCTGCAATGCATCCCGTAAGCTTCTGAACATCAGCCAGCTCCTCTGGCTTCTTCAAACTCTGTATAGCTTTGATTTTTGCCGGGTTAGCCTCGATTCCACGCTGTGACACAATGTAACCGAGCAGCATCCCCGCTGGAACTCCAAACACACACTTGGTGGGATTGAGCTTCATCTTATACTTCCTCAGATTAGCAAAAGTTTCCCTCAGGTCATCAATGAGTGACCCGGCTTTCTCTGACTTGATTACTACATCATCAACATAAGCATGCACGTTGCGGCCAATCTGCTTCGCAAAACAATTCTGGATGCACCTCTGGTAAGTCGCCCCTGCGTTCTTCAACCCAAAGGTCATATTTTTGTAACAATACGCCCCAAAAGGGGTTATGAAAGCTGTCTTTTCCCAATCCTCCTCATTGAGCTTGATCTGATTGTAACCCGAATATGCATCCAAAAACACAAGAGCTCGCTGCCTGCAACTGCATCGATAATCTGATCAATACGAGGTAATGCAAAAGGATCTTTGGGACAAACCTTATTCAAACTGGTGTAGTCTATGCACATCCGCCATCATTATTTTTCTTCAACACAAGTACCGGGTTAGCCAACCACTTGGGGTGAAAACCTCCATGATAAAGCCCGCGGCCAAGAGCCGGGCTACCTCTTTTCCCACAATCTTTCTTCTTTCCTCATTCAATCTGCGCAAACCTTGTTTGACGGGTTTTGCACCCGGGTTAACATGTAACTTGTGCTCAGCGAGTTCAGCAGGTACGCCAGGCATGTCACTAGGTGTCCATGCAAAAACGTCCCTGTTCTCACGGATGAACTCGATGAGCGCGCTTTCCTATTTGTCAGTTAAATTGGACCCCACGGCGAACTGCTTGGAAGAATCGCCGGGTGTGAAATCAACCATCTTAGTATCTTGGGCGGGTTTGAACTTTTCTTTCTCTTCAGCCGTGGTTCTCTGTAACACGGTTCTATCAGCCGGGTCTACCTGAGACGTGTAGTACCGCAGCTCCTCCTGCACATGCTCGTTCTGCCAAAGCTGCATCACCATTGTCACACTGAGCCGCCATCTCCCGGCTTCCATGAATAGTAATAACTCCGTTAGAACTTGGGATTTTCAATTGTAGATACACGTAACAGGCCTGGCCATGAATTTGGCAAAGGCAGGCCTTCCAAAGATAGCATGATATGGGCTTTCCAACTTCACAACTCAAATGTAATTTTCTCCATACGAAACTTATGCTTGGACTCGCCAAACGCAACATCAAGTGTTATTTTTCCCTCCGGGCTATGTGACTTCCCAGGTACTATTCCATGAAATACGGTATTGGTTGGCTGCAACTGTGACTTTTGAGATTCATACGCAAGAACGTCTCGTAGTACAAGATGTTGATAGCACTGCCTCCATCCATCAAAACTTTGTTCAGAACATAACCCGCCACCTGAGGTGCAACCACCAAGGCAAGGAGACCCGGTGTTTCAACGATGGGCGGGTGATCCTCTCTACTCCATGTTACTGGAACTTCTGAGTACTTCAAATATTTCGGTACTGCCGATGAAACCGTGTTAACTGCACGCTGAACCAACTTTTTTCTCTCTTTGATGTATTGAGCGTATGAACGTGATACCCGCCAAGTCGCTTCGGGTTTTCCTGATAACCCCCTTGATTTTCTCTGTTCTGGTTGTTGTCAGGGTTGCCGGCTTCTGGATTAGCATTGGGCACGGGACCATTAGCCGGGTTACCTCCGCGGCCGGGTCCTCCACCGTTTCCTGCGCCGCGCATTACCCTCTGGATTTCCATATTCTTCCATCTCTGCAGATCCACGCACTGCTCCAAGGAGTGATTGGCGGGTCTGCCATCTCGACTGTGACGCGGGCACGGCATCTTCATCGGATCAAAGTGACCCGGGGGACGCGGTGGCCCACGGTTGTTGTTACCTCCATTGTAGTTGTTTCCTCTGAAATTTCCATCTGTTCTGGGTCTCGCTGACCCGGTATTTGCGTTTGCAACTAGATCTGAGTTGTCCTCTGCGTGTGGCCTCTTGTGATAGTTGTTGTTGTTGTGTTGTTGTTGTTTCTTCCTCCATTGTTCACATTACCCTTTCCTTTGTCTTCCTCAGTTTCATCCTTGGTTTTATCTGTGTAAGCATGCTTGTTGGCTGCGTCCAACACTCTCCCATGGTTATATCATTTGCTCCTGGGCTGTTCCTCATGCGACTCATTTTCTGAACAACCGGGTCATATCTGCAATTCTTCTCCAATGTTGACATCGCGCTAGTTGGCAAAATATTGGTGGAAGAGTGGAGGATCTCTGTAATCCGGCGCATCCAATTGCGTGCTGACTCGCCCTTCCTGTGTACACACCGGTCCAGGTCCTCAATTGTGTATAACCTCTTGCACGTCCCATGGAAGTTCTTGATGAAAGCCGCCCTTAGCTGACTCCAGGAACTGATGGATTTCTCTGGTATGGTGTTGAACCACAACTTCGCTGCACCTTCACTCATCATTAGATACATGAACTTCGCACAAATATTTTCAGATGCATTACGAATACTCATAGCCATCTCGTAACTATTTATCCATGTCTCAGGATCTATGCTAGGATCATAATTTGAAATTTTACTAGGTTCTTTGAACTTATCTGGATATGGCTCTGATCTGATGGAATCGATGAGGCACTTGGGACCCGCCATTGTTGATGCTACTTCAACGTGTCCTGCCCTTGCTACTTGCTGATTAGATACTGAACCCGCCCGTGGGATTTCTCCGGCTCCTCCGGCAGGTACCACGGCGGGTTGTACATTTGCTGCGCGCCTCGCCCTGGAGCTATCAACTATGGCCTGAGCTCTTGATGCTGCTGGAGCCACCTGTCTCGGTTGTTGCTGTGGTACTTGATTTTGCTGACCCGCCGGATCCTGCTGCCCTGCGGCTGCTAACCCGGCTGGCCTTGGTGACTCGCCGTGACGACTCCTGGTACGACGGCTGTGAAAAGATGTTGAATGCAACGCGCTTTTCCGATGCGAGTAATTTGCTTGCTGGGCTACGGCCGTTCGTAGCATATCAATGGCGCGTCTTGCTTCTATTTCTGCAGGTGAATCGCCCAATGGAATACGATCTAGTGCAACTGTAGCTGCATATACATTGTCAGCCGGGTTACTATAATGACCCGCTGGCGTGTGAAATCTGGGTTGTGGTGGTGGCATAGCTTCAATATCTCTGCCGGCTCCTCCGGTTGGTACAACTGGTGACCCGGCTTGCGCTGGGGCCGGCGGGTTAGCCACCATCTGTCCTGTAGCTTGAACTGCAGGTGTTCCTCCAATCAACTGATCCTGCGGCGTTTGGAATAGATTAGCCGGGTTAATGTGACCACCACGGCCAATCAAACTCTGTTGTCTCTGTTGCTGTTCTCTGGATCGATTTTCTAATGCTTTTGCCGCTTGCCGTAAAAACTCGTCCTGCTGATCCAACTGCCGCTGCAGCGCCGCTTGCTGATCAAAATGCCGTTGTAACGATGTCATCTGCTGCTCGTAAGTGATGTGAGCCGGGTCTGTCGCCCTGACTTGCGCACAGGATTTGCTGTTGCTGCTGGAGCACTTGGCAGGTCACTAAGGAATCGCAGTGGGGGTGGGTTAGGTAAAGCTAATGTTCCTTGACCCGTTGCCCTGTTTGCCAAAAATCCAAATGTGTTTCTGTATGCTGCTGTATTTTCTGACTTGGCACTAACTGATGCACGTTCCCCATCTACTCCAACCTGCTGTTGCTCCTGGATAACTGGTTCTTTGATCGCCAAACCCGGCGCCGCTTGACCCGGCTGGGCTATGATACGTCTCAAACATATCTATAATTTTTGATGTTCCATGCTTGTTTTATACCAATTGCTACATGTTTTGCATCTACTTTATATCACTTTTATACATTTTTTGGGACTAACCTATTAACAAGATGCCGAAGTGCCAGTCCCTGTTTTCTGCTGTTTTTGTATTCCAGAAAAGCTAGTCTGGAAATATTCTCGGAATTGGACGAAACTTCACGGGGATCCCTATTTTACCAGAACACACCTGAAGGACCAAGGGAGCAGCAGAGGAGAGCCAGGAGGGCCCCACACGCCACTAGGGCGCGGGTCCCCCCCGGCGCGCCCTAGGGTGGTGTGGGCCCCTCGGGGGTCGTCAGCCGCCGCCCTTTCGCCTACTTATTCCTCCCGACACGAAAACCCTAAGTACCTGAGCCAATATCCACGAAAAGTTCCAGAGATGCCGCCGCCATCAACCCTAGCTCGGGAGGGTCCAGAACCTCTTCCCGGCACCCTGCCGGAGAGGGGAATCGTCACCGGAGGCTTCTACATCGTCATGCCTGCCTCCGGAGTGATGCGTGAGTAGTTCATCCTTGGACTACGGGTCCATAGCAGTAGCTAGATGGTTGTCTCTCCAATTTGTGCCATCATGTTTAGATCTTGTGAGCTGCCCTACATGATCAAGATCATATTATTGTAATGCTACATGTTGTGTTTGCTGGGATCCGATGAATATTGAATACTATGTCAAGTTGATTATCAATCTATGCCCTATGTTATTTAAGATTTTGCATGCTTTCCGTTACTCGTAGATGTTTTGCCCAAGTAGATGCTTGTAACTCCAAGAGAGAGTATTTATGCTAGATAGTGGGTTCATGCCTCCGGTAATCTGGGAGAGTGACAGCAACTTCTAAGGTTGCGGATGTGCTGTTGCCACTAGGGATAACCTAACAATGCTATGTCCACGGTCATATGTATTTGTTTACATTACGCACTTTACTTAATGCAATTATCCGTTGCTTGCAACTTAATACCAACGGGGGACTCGGATGACAACCCGGCGGTGGATTATTAGTCATAGACGCTGTTGGATGACGGTCTATGTATTATGTCATAATGCCCAATTAAATATCATAGTAATCATCATGTCATATATATGCATTGTCATGCGCTCACTATTTGTCAATTGCCCAGCTGTAATTTGTTCACCCAACATGTTAGTTATCTTTTATGGAGAGACACCACTAGTGAACTGTGGACCCCGGTCCATTCTTTTACAGTGATTAATCCACCACAAACTGCAAACTGTTCCTTTTTCATTCTCTGCAATTTAATACTCATTTTCCACACCATACGTTTAATCCTTTGTTTTCAGCAAGCCGGTGAGATTGACAACCTCACTGTTTCATTGGGGCAAAGTAGTTTGATTGTGTTGTGTGCAGATTCCACGTTGGTGATCGTGTTGCGCCGTGCGAGCCACCAACAACCTTCTGAAGAGTTGCTGCTCCTACTGGTTCGATAACCTTGGCTTCTTTCTGAGGGAAAACTTGCTGCTGAACTGCATCATACCTTCCTCTTGGGGTCTCCCAACGAACGTGTGATTCACACCATCAAGCTCTTTTTCTGGCGCCGTTGCCGGGAAAGTACTCATTGTCGTGGGTTTGTCACGTCAGGTGTCATAGATGACTTCGTAGGTGTGGGATTACACGAGTCAAGCATCTCCGAGCTTGGGATCGCAGGAACAAAGATCAACACAGATTTACCCAGGTTCGGCCCCCTCAATGTGAGGTAAAAGACCTACTTCCTGCCTACCCTAGATTGGTATTGATATGATAATCGAGGTGTTACAATGGAGGCGATCCGATCTGGTACTCGCCGTATGAGCTAGGGTTTAGGGCTTGATAGCTTGACCCTCTCTAAGTCCTGCGAGTCCTCTTTATATACACAGAGGCTCGTCAGGTTACAAGAGTTCTACACGAAGCCTGATTATCTTTCTTGTCTTCCAAGGCAAGTTTGCACCGACCTTCTGGAACTTTCCTTTATCGAGTCGCGATGCGAGATTGGCCCATCTTTCACGTGGCCCAACAATGATAGCGCAGCCTTAAGTCGCGGGTTAATCATTCCCCCGACATTAGCCCCCAAGCGTGGCCTGAACTTCATAGTATTTCTTGATCTCGAATGTTTAGGCCGCGCTTTTCCTTAATTCGTGACTTATAATTGTGCAGGATTGGCCTTGACTCGCACCTGGAAGATCATCTGACTTCGTGAGCTTCTTTGTTAGAGTAGCCTGATAGCTTCAGAACTTGATGACGATCCATCTTCAAATTTTGGATGATAATATGATGTAGCCCCCAAGGATTGAGAGGATGTAACGTGGTAATCATCTCAATTCTTCTCAGAGAATTCTGAAGGTCGTCACCTGTAACTTGATATCATAAATAAAACAATTGTTAAGATACAAGTAATTGTGATTGGTGTTGCCGTAGTATAAGCAGTACATCGACCTCTAGTTAGGCCATCTGAATCCTTAAGTGGGCACTCGCGTGACTCAGTATTTCCTAGGAACATGTGTGTTCAGGGTCGAGAGCGGCCATGATAGGCAATCAAGCTCGATTG
This sequence comes from Poa pratensis, assembly GCA_947311845.1. NCBI lineage: Eukaryota > Viridiplantae > Streptophyta > Magnoliopsida > Poales > Poaceae > Poa > Poa pratensis. The sequence continues at coordinate 28,624,528 of CAMZMU010000059.1, read as the reverse complement.
ACGCCACACCCCAGTACTTTGGCCACATAATGCGAGTAGCAATCCAACTTAAGGTAAATTTGATAATTGCCAATAAATTGGCTATTTCAGGGTAACAAAGACCCCAAGAAACGTAATGATATGGCCATGATAGGCTAAGCTATGATAAGCTTTGATTATGATGACACATAAGGTCGCGCCTTGGTGGCAACCGAGTGTTATACATAGGGTTGGATCGCGCGTAGGTGGCAATCCATGGTGATACATGGGGTCGGTCGCACCTAGGTGGCGACCAGAGATGATACAAAGTTTACGGCCGCGCCTAGGTGGCAGCCGGTTTCTGATACAGGGGTCGATCGCGCCTGGGTGGCGATCAGATGTTGCATAGGTCGCGCCTAGGTGGCGACCAAAGTTGAAGTTCTAGCCCAGAGTGGTTGTGATGATACTCAGCTATAAAGCTGGAAAGGATGATGCTTGGCTCTAATTAGCCTTTTCTTATGTATAGTACGGTCGTAGGTGTGCGACGTTCCAAGGGCGAGGTGCCTCGAGACGATCCTCGAAATCATGGTGTTCGCTGCTTTCCTCCCTTACATCCAGCAGATAGTACGACCCATTGTTTAGCTTCTTGCTGATGATGTAGGGTCCTTCCCATGGAGAGGACAGCTTATGCATTCCCTTGTGATCTTGTTTAAGTCGCAGTACTAGGTCGCCTTCTTGAAAGGTGCGGGTTTTGATGCGTCTAGCATGATAGCGTCGCAAATCTTGTTGATATACCGCTGACCTTGATGCTGCCAAGTCTCTAACCTCGTCCAATGTGTCCACCGAGTCTTGCCGAGCTACCTCATTATCTGTCTCGATGTAAGCCGCAACTCTTGGTGAATCATGTATGATGTCGCTGGGTATGACTGCTTCTGCTCCATAGACCATGAAATATGGTGTAAACCCTGTGGATCTGTTAGGGGTTGTTCTTAAGCTCCACAGTACTGCTGGCAATTCCTCCACCCAACATCCTGGAGATGCTTCGACCTTTTCAATAAGGCGCGGCTTAATTCCATGGAGAATTTCCTGGTTAGCTCGCTCAGCTTGTCCATTGCGCTGTGGGTGTGCTACTGACGTGAGGTCCAATCTTATCCCATTGTCTGCGCAAAATATCTGTGTAGCTCCTTCAGAGGTGTTGCTCCCGTTGTCTGTAATGATACTATGGGGTACCCAAAGCGGAATATGACCATCTTCAAGAACTTGACTGCTGTTTCAGCCTCGCAATCTCCCACAGGTTCTACTTCTATCCACTTTGTGAATTTATCCACCATGACCAGGAGGTGAGTTTTTCCGTTTGAAGACCGTCTGAAGGGCCCTACCATGTCAAAACCCCATACGGCAAAAGGCCATGCGATGGGAATTGTGCGAAGTGCTTGAGCTGGCATATGATCTTGCCTAGCGTATCTTTGACATCCATCGCACACTCTGACAATTTGCTCTGCATCTGCTAATGCTGTTAACCAGAAGAATCCATGTCGGAACGCCTTTGCCACCAAAGATCTTGACGAAGCATGATGGCCACAATCGCCTGAATGAATTTCGTGCAAGATTTTTCATCCCTCTTCTGGTGAGACACATCTTTGGAATGCTCCTGACACGCTGCGCTTGTATAATTCGCTGTTGATGATTGTATAGGCCTTTGATTGCCGTATGATTTTGCGCGCCTCAATCTCATCATCTGGTAGCACTCCGCGACTTAAATATGCCATGTATGGCTCTGTCCATCCTGGCTGTTCATGTAGGGCTGCGACTAAAGTTGAATCGTCCTCTGGCCTTGCAATGTCAATTTCTGCTGGAGGTTTGACTGATGGATTGTGCAGTTCATCCAGGAAAACATTGGGTGGGACTGACTGTCTATTGGATCCAAGGTGAGACAGGGCATCTACAGCTTCGTTTTGTCTCCGATCAATATGTTCAACTTGGTATCCAGTGAAATGTCCAGCAATTCTGTCCACCTCTCTTCCGTATGCAGCCATATTCGCATCCTTGCTGTCCCACGTTCCAGAGACGTGCTGTGCCACCAAGTCTGAATCGCCAAAACAACATATGCGACTAATGTTCATCTCCTTTGCTATACGTAGACCGTGAAGCAGTGCCTCATACTCTGCCACGTTATTTGTGCAATTGAAGTGTATCTGTAGCACGTACCGCAGTTTGTCTCCCTTGGGGGATGTTAGAACAACTCCAGCCCCCGAGCCTTGCAACTGTCTTGACCCATCAAAATGCATGGTCCAATATTTTGTTTCTGCCACGCTAGGAGCGACTTGGATTTCTGTCCAATCGTTGACAAAATCTACAATGGCTTGCGACTTAATTGATGTGCGCGGCTCGTAGCTGATGTGATGTGGTCCCAACTCGATCGCCCACTTAGCGACTCTTCTAGTAGCTTCTCGATTATGGATGATATCTGCCAACGGTGCTGAACTAACCACAGTTATTGGATGTTCTTGGAAGTAGTGCTTCAGCTTGCGACTCGCCATGAACACTCCAAACACCAACTTCTGCCACTGTGGGTAACGCTGTTTGGAAGCTGTGAGGACTTCGCTCACGTAATTTACTGGTCTCTAGACAGGATATTCCTTTCCGGGTTCTTGTCTCTCCACAACTATGACAGCGCTCACAGCACGGGAATTTGCCGCTATGTATAGTAGCATGGGCTCTTTGTCCTTTGGAGCCGCCAGAACTGGAGCATTTGTCAATTGATGTTTCAGGGCTGTCAGAGCTTCGTCGGACTCTGCGTCCCAAACGAAGGTGTCTGATTTTTTCAACAGTCTGTACAAAGGTAGCGCTTTCTCTCCCAATCTTGATATAAAGCGACCCAAAGCTGCTACGCATCCGGTAAGTCGCTGTACATCTTTTATCTTTTCTGGTTTTTGGAGATCCATCACTGCCTTTATCTTATCAGGGTTGGCCTCAATGCCTCTTTCTAATACTATCAACTCCATCATCGTGAAGGCCTCCGCATCGATCTCCATCACCACCATCATCATCTCCATCTACATGATAGAATCTCTCACCCATCTCGTTGTAATTGATCTATAACATTTAGTTGTGGATTTGCACTTGTATTCATTCATACATCAATCTATCATTTGCAATACAATTACTATGATGTTTACTGCCTTCATGTGTGGGCAGTTCCATTAGTTCTTGGGGACATGGGGAAACCCTAGCACTACTATGAATTGAGATAAAGATGCAATGTGTTCTATTGGTTGTCTTATGGTAACAATCCTCATGATATTTGTGCGAAGTCGACCGCACCAATATTTCCCTATGGGGCATGAACCGGTTGTTACGTTGGTGTGTAGCAGGAGGTTGCACTGGGATATACGGTGATAGAAGGTTGCCTCTCCTCCTTGCCACTAGTACAGAAAAGGCTTTCTGTGGCGCACCCTTTTTGGATTCTGTGGCGGATGGTGGGTGCGCCACAGAATCCTCGCCACAAAAATATTTATTCTGTGGCGCACCACGCCCGTGCGCCACAAAAAGTAGACAATTCTGTGGCGCACCTCCGGCATGCACCACAGAACTATTTCTGTGGCGCACGGAAGGCCGTGCGCCATAGAACAGAGTGCACCACTAAACTTTTTTCCATGCGCCACAGAAATATTTTCGATTATTAGCTGTATTTGACAATAATTTATCTGTGGCGCACTTTGTTCGTGCACCACAGAATATGGTGCGCCACAAAATTATTTACCGTGCGCCACTAAATTATTTGTTGTATTATCGATTATTTGCTGTATTTGACAATAATACAGGTATATTACAGTATTTATACAGAAAATAATAGAAACAGTAATATATTTTGACACGGTATTAAAACAGACACATTATACTATATCATCACATCATTTAGAGCTCAAGATACATACATATAGTGACAAATGCCAAATTAATTGTACAAAAGTTCATCTCATGTCACATAAGTCATAGTACAAATGAAGTTGTCACCGCCTAAACTATGATCAAATAGAGAACAACCACGATGATGGTGAGCAAGAGCAGGAGCATGATCATGGAGTCTTCTTCTTGAGCGGCACCGAGAACGGTTTGTAGCTGTCTTTCGTCGTCCACGTCCTGCTGTCATTCTGCAGAGCTGGGTATTCTTCGATATCCCTCTGACACAACCCTGGAGATGGATACAACCATGTATTAGTGTTCATATTTGCAACCATGTCAATATTTGTGCAGTGTCAATATAGGTATATATATTGGTTAATAATATAAATAGATTGAGTATGATAAGTCTATAGTAAAGAAAATAAAGAAGCACTTGTTGCGAGTATGCATGATTTATCCTACCATTGGCTTTGTTGAAGGCCCCCCCGATGTCACAACATCGTCGTAGATGATTTGCGACAACTCCATCTGGATGAGATGGAAGTCTTCTCTAAGCTTATCATCGGTGATTTCCCCCGCAAATTTGGTCCATTCTCGGAGACTAGATGGCAACTTTGTTTTCAGTGCATCTCGGACAAACCCTTTCATGTGATGGAGGACGTAGAAGGCATCCTTCACGCTGCCATGCTTCTGCTTCATGCAATCGAACTGGGTCCCATGCCTGAACCGGTGTTTGTTGTCATTCGTGAGACATTCCCCCTTCGTCTGTCCTTTTTCGAAGAGGCCTCCCTTTTGGGCGTAGCCCTCGAGAGCCTCATCGAGAACACCCTTATTCTGGTGTAGTCTTTCTTCTTACTCGAACTCCCCGAGTCAAAATAAGTGGCAATGGACCACCTCGGGCTTAGGACGATGAGTATGCAGTACTTGTCCCTGGTCAGAAGAAATGCGTGGAAAGGATCAACAACAGAAGAAATCTGTAAGAAAGCATAAGATACGACGGCGGCGAGCAGATGTGTACTTACTCCGGAAAGAAAGGCAGAAGAAGGTTGTTCTTCCTCTTGTTGTTCAGCATGAACCTCTGGAGGTACTCTGTGGCCATGGTCTGTGTCCTTGATCCTTCCACCAGCTGACTGTCACGCATGTAGTAGAGATCCACTACCGTGACGTACGGGGTATCATCTCTCTGGATCTTCCTCGCCATATTGATCACGTATAGGCGGACCAAGTTATAGTCCAGTCGTCTAGAGTGAAACAGGTTGAAGGCGTCCTCGAACACCATGAAGAACAGATCGGCGGGGGCTTCAGTAACGAAGTCCACGTTCTTTGGCACCTGGACCGTGAACATCGGGTAATTTGGATTCTTGTCTTTAAGAAGCAGGCCCTCTACCGTCAATATAGCTTGATGCAAAGAGTGTACGGGTCCTTCTGTGAGGCAGAGCAGCTCCGGAGGCAGTATCGGTTTACCAGCTTCATGAACTCGGGTGATATCATGTCTTCATGACCCTGGATAACCTTAGGAGCTGGCTGGCTCATAGAGGTGCCTTGCCTACTTCTCTTCCTAGGCTTCTTGATCTTCATCTCTGGGGATGGTGGGGGTGCAGTGAACCCCGCGCAAATCGTCTGTTGCAGTGTCGAGGGCTGAAAATGTTACCCGGTTTGTTGGAGCTTGATCACCGGCTTCTGGAGGCGTGTTTTGAGAAAAACTCAGGCGCTGTCATGTAGTGCGACGACCAGGTTGATCATGTGAGCGTGGAAGGGTTCCTCATCCGTAGCAGGCATGTACAAATCTTTGCTTGCGCCCGTGTTGAGGAAGCCATTGACGTCAATATTATCATCATCATCATCGTCGTTGCCATCAAGTTGAGGTGCAACGTCTTTGCCTTCGGACGGCTGTTGCGGTACAGACATTCCCAACAGTCTTTGGTGGCGGCTGGAGGTGGCAACGACCAGCGGTTCCTTCCGGGTGGTGGCGACTGCTGCTTGTGGCCCCGTTTCCTTCCCAACAGGTTTTCGTGGCGGCTTCGAGGGCCGAACGATCGGGGGCCGGAGTTTAGAGGAGGCGCCGGTGGAGCGGCGCCTTAACCCCTGAAGAACCCCCGGCCCCCCAAGACGAATTTGGGTCTTCGGCCATTCCAAGACCCACTTGGGGCAATTTCCAAGGAGCATGTGCTCCTCGGCTCCCGGAGGTTGCATGGGGGGGGGGTCGATGGCACTAAACTCAGGCACTACCTCAGTCACCTTGACCCTCATCACGGCCTCGCACATTCTAGTGTTGTGCATATCACGACACATTGGTTGTATAAGCATGCCCTCAGCAACTTCCTTCAACTTGCCATCGGGTACCATCCTATGCAGGCGTATGCAAGGCGTGTCCTTTTGTGAACAATTGTTGGGATAAAAGGCAGAGTTATAGAAGATGATGCGGACTAAGTAATTAATTAGTTACCTTGTCGATGGCGTTGAGCTCGGCTAATGTCGAGACAAGGGCGCCGGTGCCGGCGGCCGACCTAACATTCTCCTCCGGCCGCTTGGGTGGTGGCGTCGGTGTGACAAAATGGACTGGCGACTGCACCGCGACGTTGGGCGTTGGGGTCACCAGGTCCGGCGACACGTCCTGGTTCATGGTTGAGTTGCTGCCGCTGAAGCTGGGCACGTGTATCGGTCCCTGTCGACCTCCGGCATTCCAAGAAGCTAACCCCTCCATCAACCCAGGGGGTAAGAATGCCCGGAGCTTCTCCTCCACTAACTTGTCAACCATGCTAGAGTCCACTTTTCCCTGCTCTAGTGACTCCACCTACTTCCTTAGCTCCACCACCTTGGCTTTATCCGCCCTCGTCGTCCTCCTCCTCTCCTTTATCTTCTCCGGGTCAGATGAGTAGTACTGTAGGAACTTCATGCTCGTACCAAAGCCGGACACACAGCCAGCTGACGTTGGCGGCTTCGACTTGTCCCTTTCCTTGAAAGCGTTCGTCGCCCTGTTGAAAGTCGTGTCCCATGGCTCCATCGACCCCTGGGACGACGGGCCATCCTCAGCGTCAGCCTTCAACTCCTCCTCCTGCAGATAAAGGAAATTAAGGTGAACCCATGTAGAAATATGGCTTCGTTATCTAATTAGATCAACGTAATGGACTTTGAGATATCCGCGGAAATTAAATTCCTTACCAGCAATTTCTCGAATTTCAACGCATCTTCATCGTCAGTAACGAATTCCCCCGCCGGGTTCAGATAGTAGCGGGACCGGACAAAGTTCCTCACTTGCTCGTCGTGATTTTGTGCCACGGGTTCTCTTTTCCCAGTTTTGCAACAATGGCATCCTCCTTGTCCCAAACGGGATGTTTTCCTCGGTAACCACCGCTTCCCAAACGGTGGTTACCTATGTTCAGGTCCCGCATATCCTTCCCTCACTTGGTCTATTTTTTAGCCTCCTCAGACTTTAAGGACTCCTTGAATATCTCGAACTCTTCTTTGTCGAGCGTTGGGTCTTTGGCACTTATCTTCTCCCAGCTGTCACCCTTATTGATCTTCTTCTTCACCCGGAATTTCCAGCTGCTCAAGGTGGTGCTCATCTTCGTGATGGCTAAACTGTCCACCTTTTTGTTGAACGAAAGCGGGAACGTGTATCGTTGGTGAAGCTTCATGAGGAGGTTTTCGACCAAAGCCTCATTGCCCTTGCTTCTGAGGTCCTTCGTGTTGATCGACATGTTTTCCCGGACGATGCACCCTAGTTGCATGTTGTACCCTTTGGCAAGATTTTCCGGCTCCACTGGTAGGCCACTTGGCGTGACCTTGGTGAACACGTCTGTGATGTTGTCGACCGCTTGCGGTGTCTAATCCCTCCTTGGCTTCTTCCGCTTCTTAGCGGTCGGGTTGCTACCGGTAGCACCATCCGTGTGGTCGCAACCATCGGTGGTGGTGGTGTCATCCTCATGACCGCCACTAACAGCTCCATCTGTGGTTTTGGCGTCCTCCTCCTGGTCCTCTTGCTCATTGTTGGCATCGACGGCCTCCACCTCCTCCATCTCCTGGGACATCTGCCAGAATGACTTGTTGGCATGTCTAGCTTCTTCTTCGACGCTCATGTGCTTAGAAGGGCCGGCTTCTGACATTTTTGCACTGCATTAAAAAGAGGCAAAAAGTTAGTACAACAAATATAAGAAAAAATCACTTAATTTAGTACTAAGATACCCCAGCCCATGCATTAGTCGCAATACCCCATATGTCCCTTTTTTAGCAAAGGTCATGCCGAAATTTACGGCATGACCTTTGCTAAAAAAAGGGACATATGGAGTACCCGAATTTGCCGGAACGGAAGTTAATCGGCGTTCCGGCAATCTCAAGGGCCTCTCGGGGTACCTGCAAGCATTTCACAAAAAATCCACATCTCCGGCGGGCATCTCCGGCCGGCATCTCCACGACACGATGGTCGGAGCACAAACAACCACGACACGATGGTCGTGGACACATATATATCCATCAACACCATTCACAGCACATCCATAATTTCTCACCACTTATCGACGAGCTCCAGAACAGCAGCGTCGAGGTCCTCTTCAAACTGCATAGTACATAAAAAAGTCAAAACTTGTGAATAAATTAATTTGCTTCTAACTTAATATAGATTTGGCATCTAGAAAAAAACCACATGGATAAAAGCAACTAGCTGAAGCTAGTCCACAAGTTGGAAGGACACTGCTCACTTGTTAATTTCTACCACATGCACACACAATAGCCTAATTACTTCTAGCACTTAGTCCACAAGTTTACCTATGTGTTAGTGAAATGGTTGATTAGTTCTAGCACTTAGCCTAATTACTCCACTAAAATTCACAATTGGCAGATTTTAGCACTGAATTGATGTTGCATTGATGTTGCAAAGATTATCACAACTCAAACCATTCATACTAACTTAATAAATTTCAGCAACTCAAACCATTTTAGGACCTCTAAAGTGAGCATTTTAGGACCTCTAAAGCAAGCATGGCACAAGCTATTGCACACAAGCAAGCATGGCACAAGCATGGCACAATCCTAAAACCATCAGAGACACTTCACAATTAGCAAGCCTGCACTACGACATTTTTTGTAAGCTATTGCACACACAAGAACAACACCTAGGCATTAACACAAACACCTAGTGTGCAGAGGAGAGGCATGGCAGGGGAGGGGAGGGTACAGGCTAGGGATCACGGGAAGGGAGAGGCAGGGAAGGGCAGCAACCTCGGGGAGGTGACGGCGGTGTCGTGGAGGGGCAGCCGGCGTCGAGGACGGCCGGTCCAAGGGCGGCGGCGTCGAGGTCTCCTCCGCGGCGTCGAGGACGGCCGGTCCGGGGGCGCAGGGAAGGTCTCTCCTCCGCGGCGGCGTGCACCGCCGGTGTCGAGGGCACAGGGGAGGTCGCCGGCGACGAAGGGTTGGGCGAGTTGGGCAGGGCACGCGCACGGGAGGACGCCGGCGAGTTCGGGCGGCGGCGAGGCGCGGGATGGTTTCGTTCTCTGTACTTGACGATTTTTGGAAGGAGGAGGCCGATGCTAGGCGGGCCCCACATGTAAGTGGGGGAAAAGAAATTCTGTGGCTCATCTGCAGGGAGGATGCGCCACAAAATTGTGTGGCCTGACAGTTTATAAAGATGTGGTGCCGTACTATTACAACAACACACACATACTCTAGTGGGTTGCTTCAGAACTTTGTACTTTTGCAGCCAGGTTCGAATACTGGCTGTCCCACTTTTTGTTTTTTTTGGTTAAATTTAAATAAAGAACACAAACACATTTGTTATTCTTAAAAAAATATTTTTGGTTATATTGAAAGAAAGAACATACACACATTTTAAAGAAAATACGAATATACACACAATTGTTAGTAGACCAATATTTTATTCATGGTATATATATATGGTTGTCTCTCACACACACATGTACAAATTAATACACAAAAAAAGTCTTCTTCGACACACACATTTAAAAAAAAAGAATGTACACACAATTGGTTATATTTAAAGAAAGAACACACACATTTAAAAAAAACAATGTAAAAAAACACAAACATATTTGGTTAAATTTAAAGAAAATTGGTTATATTTAAAGAAAGAACACACACATTTAGAAAAAATGTACAAAACACAAACACATTTGGTTAATTTTTTTTGTTATATTTAAAGAAAGAACAAACACAATGTTTATAAAAAAAGAATGTACACACAATTAATTGTTAGTAGACCAAATATTTCTGTGGCGCATATGCGCCACAGAAATAGTTTTTGGTTAAATTAAAAAAATAAAGAACACACACATATGTTTCTGTGGCGCACATGTGGGGATGCGCCACAGAAATGTTATTTTTAGTGCCGCATCCAGACGCATGCGCCACAGAACAAGCACCGATGCAAATCATTGGATGGGGCCCACCAAAGTTTTGTGGCGCATTGTGCTGGATGCGTCACAGAAATTATGATTTTTGTGGCGCATCTAGCTCAATGCGCCACAAAAATGTCACCATATTTTTGTGGAGGCGGGACCCACCTTATTTCTGTGGCGCATGTATGTGCCTATGCGCCACAGTATTCTGTGGCGCACTAGGCATGGTGCGCCACTGAAGTTTTTTTGTGGCGCATGGGAAGTTTGGTGCGCCACAGATAGTGAATCCACAGAAAGGCAGTTTCCTACTAGTGTGCTAATCATCAATGTGGGAGTAACGAAGATTCAAAGTTACTAAACCACATCCACGGGGAAACCCTTAATTATTAGACCAGTGAGGCATATCGTTTATAATCTGGGCTAGTAGTGGTTGTGAGTGGTGTGTTGCCTAGAGTAACTCAGGGCACAATTATATACGGAGCTCCGCCCTCATAAGACATACAAGAGATGAACATATCGCACGCCTAATCAATCTAGAAATATGCTAGTGGTAGAACCAAACCTTCCCAAGAATGCTTTTAGCCCTATTGCAGTTCCAAGCACTTTTCATTCATCATTCTGTTCTCATTTTTATTTCAGTTTATTTACTTTACTGTTTGGTTTATTCACACTCAACACAATTATTTAAAGATAGCTACAGGTATAATTAGATAAAACAGTGAAAACTGTTAACACGAGACCATTTCCTCACCTCCACCCTGGTTCGATACTCTTACTTCGAAACTAGCTACACTGACATGTGCACTTGCAGTCATCACTCACCGCCGAGGGCGAGATGAGCGTGACATCCCCATGTGCTGCCGAAAGGACGTCTCCCTTGAGCATGAGCACAGCTCGGGCGGCGGCCTTGTGCGCGATGACGTCCGCGTTGGCGTGGGCTTGGACGTCGGTGATGCGTTCCACCTCGTCCACCTGAATGCGGGTGGCCTTGGCATTGGCTGCTTGCCACCTCTCCTTCTGCCTCCGAGCTTGTTTCTTGTCGGACTCAGGGAGCCGCTCCTTGGGCTTGGACAGGCCGGCGGCGCCCTTCTGCGGCGGCTCCATGGTGGCGTTGGCCTCTATCGGTGGCGGCTGGGGGCGGCGGCGCAAGGGGTCGAGGGTTTTCGGCCGCGAGAGGGTTTGGGGAATGGAAGGAGAGACGTCAGTGGCTGTCTACCAGGCCCGGGGAGGACAAAAGAGGACACATGCCAGACACGGACATTGTCCATTTTGCCCCAAACCTGCGAAACAGACAGGTCCACGGACGCTCGGCCATTTGGGGTGGCCCGCTGGGTCGTGCCTCCTGTCCGCTCGGACAAAAACGGAATGTCCACGCCGGTTTGGGGCGGCCCGTTGGGTATGCTCTGATGTATGATTTTTTGTTCCAAAAGGATGAACTCGGACAGCTGCACTGTCAGTTGAGAAAGTGTCCGGCGGCAGCTTGAGGCAATCTTCGTGGTTGAAGTGGTAACCTTGGGGAGGATGCAATCATGCAAATATCAAAACTTGACCCAAGGTCACAAGCACCCAGTGTCGGGGGAATACTTTGTGGAATAACCCGTGGCCCATATTGATAAGTGCGACCTGCTTTACTCGCACGAACAAAGGCCTACATGAAAGCAAGCCCAATATCGCACCGCCACAAGGAGAAGAATCTAGAAGACATATCCTGGAAGACGTGAGGACTAATTAGTCTCCAAGTAGGTTCCAGTTAATATATTCCTTGTGAAGGAAGTTTCCTTTGTAACCTGGCGAGTCTCTGTGTATATAAAGAGAACTCGTAGGACTTAGACAGGGTCAAGCCCTCAAACCCTAGTTCAGACGGCGAGTACCGAGATCGGATCGCCTCCATTGTAACACCTCATATATCATATCAATACCAATCTAGGGTAGGCAGGAAGTAGGTCTTTACCACACATTGAGGGGACGAACCTGGGTAAATCTGTGTAGATCTTTGTTCCTGCGATCCCAAGCTCGAAGATGATTGACTCGCGCAATCCCACACCTACGAAGTCATCCATGACATCTGACGTGACAAACCCACGACAGTTGGCGCCCACCGTGGGGCCTGCGGTCAAGAGCGTCATGTTCCGCGCAGGATCGATGGTAGGAGCTGAAGATCTCGCCATTGGCAACATCATCATGGTCGATGGCATACCTCTTGTTGACGATTCAAGCTGGGGGGGCCCGAAGCTGATTACCTAGAGACCAGCCACATCATCCCGTTTGGATCTATCCATGTCTTCGTCGGCTTCATCACCAGCGAATCAGAGGATCCATCACAGCGGGGCGACTCAGAAGGAGTCGTTGTAACGGTGAACGAATAAGAAGAGTCTACCAACAACGAGCCACTACCCCTCGAAGACGAAGAAGCCCAATCCATCGAGTATGTTCTCGAGGAAAGATTATGTGGAAACCCTAGGGGTGGCAGCTCGCCCTCCATAGGAGATCAGTGCATGGAAGGGATCTACAGGACCGCGGAAGCAGAGGAAGGGCTGGGCATGCCACATGGCAGCTTAGCCCCCACGGCACCGGAAGCAGCGGAACAAGTCACGCCAGATGGATCAGGAGTCGTAGAGCTCGGTTCAAATCACGCGGCACCCGCTGCAACCACCCCAGGAGTCGCGGCCTTAGGAGTTGCAAACAGAGAGACCCCCTCCGGAGTTGTACCCACGGAAATAGGGCCAAGAGCAGCCTCCGACGCAGCGGCTGTGATACCACAGTGCAGCATGTTGTTTACACCAATCACTAGTACAGAACGACACATCGGATACCCCTCTATGGCAACGGCAAGAGTTAGGCGACGGAAAAATGAGCTCCGCGCGCGCACTCGCGTGCTAGTCGGTCCTTGGGCCTGACACAATGGTAACGGAGGCTAAAAAGATCTCCGTTGCTCATATATAGGCAACGGAGGAAAGAATATCTCCGTTGCTGATATTGCCACATTAGAAACGGAGATCGGTCTATCTCCGTTTCCCATGTGAAGACACATTAAGTGGTGTCGGTATTAATATCTCCCACTCCAGTACTGTATCTCACTCTCACTCTCAGTCTCACTCTCCCCAGTTCCTAACCCTAGCTGCACACGCTCTCCTCCTACTTCACCCATCGATGGCGAACCCCTCCGGCGCCGACGGAAGTCAGGATGGAGCATCTTCCTCCTCCCACCCTCCGAGGCGCAGCCCGGATCTCCCCTACAACTGGGGCGAGATCCCCGGCGACTGCGGTCGCGAGTTCATTCTGAGCCGTCAAATCCCATCCGGATCCACGGCGGCGGCGGCCACCGACGCCCGGATCTCGTCCTCATCGTCCTCCTCGGACGATGAGGACGAGGATCTGGAGGTCGGTCTCCTCCTCTCTCGCGCCTCCTTTGAGCGCGAGAGCGCCGAGGGTGTCATTCGGGCGTCTGCGATGCAGAGAGCTATCCGCATCTCCGCCGCAAAGCACACGATAGAAGCCGCCGAGGAGGCGTTGTTCCAGACGCGGCTCCGGGAGGCCATAGACCGCTCTCTTCTCCCTAGCCAGGGCCCTGGGCCAGATGCGGCGGCGGCGACGGTGGCGGCGGCGGAGGAGGAGGATGAGGAGGAGGAGGAGGACGCTCCGGTGTTCGAGCAGGATGAGGTCTCCTCTGACATCTCCTCTGGCAGTGGCTCCGGCGCTGACGCCTGGGACGCAATCCGCGACGGAAAGCGACCCCGCCTCGCCTAAGGTAAATGACCGCTCTGTTAGCTACTTATTTAGCTCGGTTTGCTCTATTAGTTAGCTCTGTTTAGCTATGTATTTGCTATGTTACCTACTTATTTAGCTCGGTTTGCTTTGTTTAGCTATGTATTTGCTATGTTAGCTACTTATTTAGCTCGGTTTGCTCTGTTAGTTAGCTCTGTTCAGCTATGTATTTGCTATGTTAGCTACTTATTTAGCTCGGTTTGCTCTGTTAGTTAGCTCTGTTCAGCTATGTATTTGCTATGTTAGCTACTTATTTAGCTCGGTTTGCTTTGTTTAGCTATGTATTTGCTATGTTAGCTACTTATTTAGCTCAGTTTGCTCTGTTAGTTAGCTCTGTTCAACTATGTATTTGCTATGTTAGCTACTTATTTAGCTCAGTTTGCTTTGTTTAGCTATGTATTTGCTATGTTAGCTACTTATTTAGCTCGGTTTGCTTTGTTAGTTAGCTCTGTTCAGCTATGCATTTGCTATGTTAGCTACTTATTTAGCTCGGTTTGCTTTGTTTAGCTATGTATTTGCTATGTTAGCTACTTATTTAGCTCAGTTTGCTCTGTTAGTTAGCTCTGTTCAGCTATGTATTTGCTATGTTAGTTACTTATTTAGCTTGGTTTGCTTTGTTTAGCTATGTATTTGCTATGTTAGCTACTTATTTAGCTCGGTTTGCTATGTTAGTTAGCTCTGTTCAGCTATGTATTTGCTATGTTAGCTACTTATTTAGCTCGGTTTGCTTTGTTTAGCTATGTATTTGCTATGTTAGCTACTTATTTAGCTTAGTTTGCTCTGTTAATTAGCTCTTCAGCTATGTATTTAGCTCGGTTTGCTTTGTTTACTGCTTATTGGATCTGTTTATTAGCTTTATTTGCTGTTTTTAACAAAGAATATTCGTTGTTTCAAGGGCTTGGTGGATGCTTGGTGACGATGCTACTGCCGTGAAGACCTAGGAGCGGGGCTCCATACACGGTGCCGTCACCAGGAGCAATACATTTTGCGCAGCAGGAAAGACAGTAGATGTTCATCTGGCGGCCGTGAAGACATAGGAGCAGAGCTCCAGCCACGCGCACTGATGAACTTTTGTAAAGCAGGGCGTACAGGAATACGGTGACGACCGGGCGGCCGTCTAGTCGCATGGAGCGGGGCTCCATCGACGACATAGCCCGTCACCGTGTTTGTTTTGTTTTTCTGTAACCCTTATCAGAAACGGTTATTAGCAAAATCTCCGTGTCTAATGTTAAATACATCAGAAATGGTTTATCTCCTCCGTTGCCATTGTGAAGCTTCACATCAGTGACAGAGGCGGGGACACGGACCCTTTCTCTGTTGCCGAAGGGGGTTTTGGCCCGTTTCCGATGTGTCGTTCTGTACTAGTGCATATCTGCGGTTAATGCCGCCACTAGAGTGACAGAGCTGGAAGCTACCAGGATCGAGTTGTATGATGAAGTCCAAAGGATTGCAGATGAAAGAAGCAGGCTAGCACACGAGGACGAGCGCCTTCAACAAGAGCAACGGCTACTCGCCGAAGACACCATCATCTTACAAGGAGGGCCAGGCACCTTGCCGCACAGACGCCAGGCCAGTCGCCTGCAGCCAGGGATAGTAAATCCCATGGAGTTATTCCGATCACCCACCTCTGGACCTACAGCCGCGGTCCCCGCGGTCGATACGCCAGTAGCCACGGCGCCGCCCAACGCGATCCCATCGGTCGCAACCAACACGGTACGTCCAGTCGCATGGTCAGAAGCCGCAGCACCATCGGTCGCGGTACCCTCATACATGGCACCATCCGTCGCGGTTACGCGACCCGCAGCGCCATTAGTCGCACCTGCAGTCCGGTCGTTCGCAGCACCATCAGTCGCACTGACAGTTCCATCTTTCGCAACACCGAGAGCGGCGGAAGCCCCAGGATCAAGAGCCATGGTACAAGCCAACAACTGGGCCTTCATGCCACCTCCGTTGCCACAACCAACCTTTGTGCAGCAGCCGCCACCACAGCCTCAAAGGTTCCATACGCCGCAAGGACATTATGTTAGCCCAGTGGAGAATCTCTACGCGGCTACCAACATCCTGGCCAGGCTGACACCAGCAGGAAACACACCAATGGACAGAGAGGCGCGACGCGCCATTGAGATGCTGAGCACAGCGGTAGTACAGCAGGCAAACATATCTGAACACGTGGGACGGCTGCACGCCACCCCTACAACAGTAGAGTCACGGCGGAAAGAAGCATCCATGCTGAGTCGCCGCAAGTCACGACTTCAAGTTCAGCGAGGCGACAAAGGGAAAACCAGCCGGCGGTGTAAAATCAACCACAGCAAGTCCAACCCGCAGAAGTTGTGCAGCCGCATACGGTGGTCAATCCAGCAGGGAGGCCAGCTCCATCCAACTTATTGTCGCGACTCAAAGGTCCAGTCTGCTTCAATGAGCGGATTAGGTCTGAACCGTTTCCTGCAGACTTTAAGGGACCTCGCAAGGTCGCAAATTACAACGCAAGCATGGATCCAGTCACTTGGCTCAACAACTATGAGATGGGCATGAGCATCCTCAATGCATCCGAACAGATCTGTGCCCGGTACTTAAATATGATGTTAGAAGGCGCAGCCCACATTTGGTTACAGAACTTGCCGCCAAATTCAATAAACTCTTGGGATGAGATGAAGGAAGCTTTCGTCAAGAATTTCCAAGGAACATGCAAGTGACTCTGCAGCATAGAAGATCTTGAGCGCTGCGTGCAGAAGGAAGGCGAGTCGAGTCGCCACTGGATGAGGAGGGTGGCAGAAATTATACACTCCTCAGATAATATACCTCCAAGCTCAGCTTTCCTGGTTATGGAGAAAAATTGCAAGCTCGAGCCGCTAGTCCGTAAGCTAGGCCGCATGAAGGACAAAGTCAAGAGCCTCAGCGAGGTGATGGCAGCGGCTAACAAGTACGCTAGCTTGGATAAGACCAAGGATGCATCTGATGGAGAAGAAGAGGAAACTGCTGACAAAGGAAAAAGAGCAGCAGCAAGCCTCAACAGCAGCAAGCTAGCAATAGTAATGCGAGTTATAACAAGCGCAAGAACGAGGAAGGAAACTCGGGATTAGTCGCAAACACGAACACTCGTTACAAGCAAAGTAGCGGCAAAGGAAAAAATTTCCACCCAATTAACCTGGAAGAGGTTTTCAACCGCCCCTGTGATATCCATGTGGGAAAAGATGGAAAACCACCCAACCACACAAAGGCGCAGTGCTATCATTACAAAAAGTGGAAGGATGGGCAGCCACTCAATGGGAATAACAACCATCAGAACAATGAGGGAGGCAACCACGGCGGAGGCAACAACAATGCTGCCCCAAACCCACAGCCAGACCAGCCGCAGTTCCCAAAACAGCTGGGTCAATATCACACAATTGTGGTTAATACCTCAAGGAGGGAGCAAAAGCTGCGACGACGCAATCAAGCTGTTAACGCCGTAGTGCCAGCCATACCACAATGGCTGAAGTGGTCCGAGCAGCTAGTAGTTTGGAGCCGCGAAGATCACCCTGGAGAAATAAACAAAGGAGGCAAGCTCACGCTTGTAGTTGCCCATCAAGTCGCAGATATAAATTAAGCAAAGTACTGATGGATGGAGGCAGCATCATCAACATATTATACTATGAGACTTTCAAGAGAATAAATCTCTAAGAAAAGCAGCTGCATCAGTCCAGGACAACGTTCCACTGTGTCGTGCCAGGCGTATCAGCCCAACCATTAGGGCGAATCAACCTGGAAGTCGCCTTCGGGACACAAAGCAACTTCAGAAGCGAGTACATCTGGTTCGAAGTTGTAGACTTCTAGAGCCCATACCACGCGCTATTCGGTAGAGAAGCGTTCGCCAAATTCATGGCTAGGCCATGCTACGTGTACCTGAAGCTAAAGATGCCAGGTCCCAAGGGAGTCATCACTATCAATGGCGATAAAGAGATAGCACAAGAATGCAAAGAAGGCGACAGGGCCATGGATAGAGCTGCTTGCGTCGCAGAGAGCGCGCCCGTTCGCGAACCGCAGCAAAATTTTGATGACATCGTGGAGGCCAAAAGGCACCTGCCCGACCTGCGGCTTCAGATTACAATCGCAAGGGAGGCGAGGAAAGCAAGAGCTACAGGACATCGGCAATAAGGGTATATCCCAAACATCGCGAGTCGCCATCGCGACCGTAACAGAACCACCAAGGGTTCACAGTACCAAGCTGGCCACTCAGGGCTCAAACTTCAACACTGGTCGCCACCTAGGCACGACCGTACCATATGCATCAAATCTGATCGCCACCTAGGCACGATCAACCCATGTATCAAAAACTGGCCGCCACCTAGGCACGGCCGTAACCTATGCATCAAAAATCTGGTCGCCACCTAGGCGCGATCGACCCATGTATCACAAGGGATCGCCACCCAGGCGCGATCCAACCCCATCTGTATCACATCTGGTCGCCACCTAGGCGTGACCGACCACATGTATCACAAGGGATCGCCACCCAGGCGCGATCCAACCCATCTGTATCACATCTGGTCGCCACCTAGGCGCGACCGACCCTATATCATATAATGATTCTGAAATAAAGCCGGCACCCCTACTATGTAGGCGGTTGTCGTTTCGCCTCAAATTACCAATTGAGTTGTGAGTCTTTTATTTTTTAATCATTGGTTCCTTGGGGGTGCAGCAGCTTTATGAGCGCGGCCTATTACCTTGGAATCGCCAAACGAGTGGCATTTTCGTGATTATACTCAACCTTCACTTGGATGCGACTTGCATTATGCGGCCAAAGTACTGGGGGTGCGGTGTCAATCGAGCTTGATCGCCTATCATGGCCGCTCTCGACCCTGAACACGCATTTTACCCTAGGAAATACTGAGCCGCGCAAGGGCCTAAGTAAGGAAAAACCGAGACAAATCATAAGGACCAGCCTATTGGTCGAAACCTATACTGCTAAGAGTACTTAACAATCATAACATTATCTCTGACACATAATTCCAACAATTATTACAAGCCACTAAGGGCTAAGTTCACCATATCATTGTTTTTCTTCACTTTTGCCCAGCTTTTGGCTTATGGGAAGGAGGAACAGGCGGCTTACCGAGCTTGACAGAAGGAGCAGCCGCAGGCTCGTTGGAAGCTTATCAGTCGCAGGCTTGGGGGCTGCAGAGCTGGAAACACCTGGAGAGGAGTTCTTTTCTTGCGAGATCACCAAGCTGGTTGACGCAGTGGGTAACCTCTCAAATCTCTTCCCATCTGGATGATATTTTCCCAGATAGGTCGCCAGGTCCACTCCGTCCACGAGCTCAGTCGCATGACCCGCATGCTCTTCCACGCCGTCGCGTACTCCGAGGGCGTCAAAACGGTGCCATCTGTCTTCTTTGGAGGCCTGCCTTGCGCAACCTTGGCAGCATCAAAAGATGGATCATATGTCTTGGCCAATGCAAGAACGTGAGCCGCGCCGGAGCGAGCTGAGGATTCCTTCCAGTCCAAGAAGTACTAAGGCGCCTTAAGCAGCCTCTTCAACAGTCCTTCAGCATCAGAAGGGACAGACTTGGTTGGCAGGAGGCAAGCAGATAATGCTTCATGGCATCGCAAGCCTTCCGCGCAAACTCGTGGATATACTCCAGCTGCTCCTGGGTACTACCACGCTGCAATGCAGCATCCTCACCTGCAACATGGCATCTATCAGTTAGCTCAACTACATACAAAAGTAGGTAGCCAAGCAAAGGTGCAGCTGTGAGTTGCAAAACGTACCAGTCAACTCTTGAGTCATGATGCAGACCTTGGCATGAACAAGGTTATGGGCGTCAGATACTTTCGCCAATTTCTTCTCAAGTTGGCCAATCTCAACAGCCTTTAGCCGCGTGTCCTCGTTGGCTTGAGTAATGGCGTCCTTTTGAGCACTGATTTGACGATCCTGCTGCTGGATCCTCTCCTGGGATTTCTCTTCAACCTTTTTAAGCCGCAGCTCGGTGGCCTTGGCCTGTTCAGACAGTTTATAGCTCTCGTCAGTAAGATCGCCAATCCTGGCGTCTTTTTTCTTCAATTCAGCATCGCGTTGGCGAAGGAGCTCGCGCAGACTCTCAAGTTCAGAGGGAGCCTCCTGCAATTGCTTCTCCAAGGCATGTTTCTCCGCCGTCACGGCATATAATTCCTCCTACAAGGTAGAAGATTAAACAGATCAATGGCAATGGAGAAGTTTGCAATAATTTGCGAGTGGTTACTACAAAAGATAACAACTACAAGAAGTATCAAGTTCCCCTTTGCATCAGAAGAAGAAACTCGATCCTTGGGGGCTAGAGACAGACAGGCCAAGATAGATAATTACCTTGTAAGCCGCAGACAAATTAGACAGTGCCTCACGAAGCTCTGCGGCTTGTTTATCATTTGAGGCAATGATGGCCCGCGACAGCTGTTCAGCACGGCTCAAGGAGGAGGAGGAAGCAACCTCAAGATGCAGTGCTGGCGACTGCTGATTATCAGCCGCCGCGACTCAACCAGCGGTGCTTCGGCATCCTTAGCTACCACAACCGTGGTTGTGGGATTGACCTTCTTTGTGTCCTGGGCGACGAGGAGATCCGTCCCGTCTTCCAGAGCCACCTCTCGGGCAGCCGTGTCAGGAGCAGGGGCCGTAGCCAGATCATCAGTGGTGGCCACGCCCTCCACCATGGCAGTATAAGCCGCAGGCGCCATAGGCGGCTCAGCCGCAGCCTCGGAGACAGCTCCCAGATCAGCCACAGTTTTAACCGCACTTCTGCAAGAACAAGAGCATTGTATAAGAAAGAAGCGCATATGGCAGAAAAGAAACACTATAAGCGCGGAGAAAGTTACTAACTCTGGAGCCATCTTCACGGAGGCCATAAGGCCGTCACTTGACGGCGACGACAGACCCTGGAACCCTGAATCTACAATCAGAGGTCTATGTGTTAATAAGAAAAGGAAAAGAATATGCAGTCAGGATGCCAAGGCAGCGAGAATTACCAGAATTGGGTCCATATCTTCTTCAGCCGAGGCAGTGGTCCTAAGCACACGCCTGGCAACAGAGGGAGTCGCGCCCACAGCAGGCCTGCGACGCTTGGCGGCCTCAGGATTTTCCAGAGCGTTAAGCTCTGGCTCCTCCCGGGATAGTCTCTTCGAGGCCCTGCGGGGAGTTGGGCCAGCCGCAGCAAGAGGACTCGCGGCTAGCACAGGACTGTCGTCTTCCTCCAGCTCAGTGTCCTCACCATCTGAAGCCGCAGTGGCAACAGATGGAATATCAGCAATCTCACTGCCCTCTAAAGCGGGCAGCAGTTTCTTCCTTGTGGCACGCTTGGGAGCAGCAGTGCTCACATCAGTCGCCGGAAGCGACCAATAGTTCTCATCAGCCTGAGAAGAAAAGTTTTTTAGTATAAAAAAGGAACACAATTCTGCTACAAAGACAAAGTCTAGAGAAGAAAAGTTACCTCGAAAGGCTTGTTATTAGCACTAAAAGGGCAAGCCCCACCTTGTCAAAGGAGACATTCTTCTCCTCGGTCACACGGGCGACGAACTCCACCCATTCTTCAGGTTCCCAGTCAGCAGCTTTGACACGATCAACATCAGCAGAGTGCCAGAGCACTCGAGAAAGGACCGCCTCGGGGACTCACTGGTTGGATGCGCCACTTCGTCCAGCAGGAGAGAAGATCAAGGCCAGTAAGGCCATGACCGATCAAGGCACGGACCTTGATCAGCGACTCATTGATAAAGGATGTGGCGGCATCCCGAGGTTTGGATTTCAGTGCCTCAGTAGGCACGAAGTGGTATTGGACCAGGAGGGGAGGCGAGTTTCGCCCTCCGGCGAAGTATCTTGGCAGTAGAAAAAAGATTTTTGCCAAGCCCTGGGCCGATTCGCCAGGGCTAGCTTGGGAAGAGAAGAATTTCTGTGGCGTTGCAGGGAGATGGCGCCGACCTGAACATAGGCGCCACCTTTGGAAACTGGTTGTTGCAAGAAAAGGAGGCCAGCCACAGATCAATGTTGGGGGCTACGCCAAGGTAGTCCTCGCACAGTACATGATAATTGCTCACTTGGAGCATTGAGTTAGGCCCGATGTCGTGAAGACGGAGGCCCAGGCGTTGCATCAGATTGCGGAAGAAGAGGGAGCCGGGCGGCGTGAATCCACGCTCCACGTGCCCCACGAACATCACTAGTTCGTTGGGCTTGGGGCGCGGCTCGATTTCGTCACCTGGCCCCGCCAGACGTTGCTCTCCTTCGGCGGCAAGAAACCTTTGACGGCCAGATCCGCAAGGACCTCCTCCGTCACCCAGGATCCTTCCCAGTTGCAGGAGATCTTGCGCTTATCCTCGGAAGGCTTTGCCTTAGGCGCCATTGCGAGAGGAGATTGGATCGGGGGCTAAGCTCGATTGAGGAAGAAGGCGGCGGCTAGGAATGAGGAGAAAGCAGGGCAAGTGAATATTGACCTAGGCCGCCGCAGCTTATAACTGGGGTGCCCGAAATCAACGGAACAATTTGCGCCCGCAGAATGAGGAACGGTCCGCAATTGAAGGAAACAGAATATTCCATACGGAAGGGATGAGTCGCACAAATGAATCGCAACTTTGAATCACATCAGTCAGAGATTGGCCAGAATGCTCACAGTGCGGCTCAACAACCATTTCAAGTAACCAGAAGGTCCTCACCGTGAAGTCCTAACCAATCTTGGGGGCTAATGTCGGGGGAATACTTTGTGGAATAACCCGCGGCCCATATTGATAAGTGCGACCTGCTTTACTCGCACGAACAAAGGCCTACATGAAAGCAAGCCCAATATCGCACCGCCACAAAGAATCTAGAAGACATATCCTGGAAGACGTGAGGACTAATTAGTCTCCAAGTAGGTTCCAGTTGATATATTCCTTGTGGAGGAAGTTTCCTTTGTAACCTGGCGAGTCTCTGTGTATATAAAGAGAACTCGCAAGACTTAGACAGGGTCAAGCCCTCAAACCCTAGTTCATACGGCGAGTACCGAGATCGGATCGCCTCCATTGTAACACCTCATATATCATATCAATACCAATCTAGTAGGCAGGAAGTAGGTCTTTACCTCACATTGAGGGGCCGAACCTGGGTAAATCTGTGTTGATCTTTGTTCCTGCGATCCCAAGCTCGGAGACGATTGACTCACGCAATCCCACACCTACAAAGTCATCCATGACATCTGACGTGACAAACCCACGACACATAGGGCATAAATTTATAGTAGAATCCCACCCGGGTGAGATACCCGAAATTCATTCCTGGTGGAATTCGAACTCTGATCTGCAAGGTTGCACCACCATGCCCCTACCACTAGGCCTCTGCCTAGTCTCACAATCATGCAAAAATCAACAAAGAATGCTGTTGGGTAGGATCAAATCCCTTGATGAACGTGTCGGCCTGTTCACACGAGCAGGATTAGGCATTCCAATATCATCTAGAAGACCAGCAGCTGTATAAGACTGCTCATGTTACTGCTCTATGTTATTATCTCTATAGTGCGGAGTATCATATGTGTGGTAGTAATATAGAAATATTCATTATTACTTTGTAAAATCATTTTACATTGGGAGGTGTTACGTTACGATAACTACCTATGTTACTTCATTTGCCTCTCTTTTCAATAATTGCATGCCACATCATTTTTTGCCTATATGACATTTATGTTACTCCCACTATAGGTAGTTTAAAGACCTGGAATTAGATGGTGATATGTCTCAAACATATCTATAATTTTTGGTTGTTCCATGCTTGTTATATATCAATGCCACATGTTTTTATAATGTTTTTATATTATTTTGCCATATTTTATGGAACTAACCTATTAACAAGATGCCCAGTGCCAGTTCCTGTTTTCTGCTGTCGTTTTGTTTCAGAAAAGCTAGTCGGGAAAGTTTCTCCGAATTGCCTAAAAATTTACGTGAATTATTTTTACATGGAAACAAAGGCTGCACCAGGAGGACACCTGTAGGGGGCCCATAATGGCCAGACGCCACCTGGCCACGGCCCAGCCATTGGCCGCGGCTAGGGCCCACCTCGGCGCCTCCGGAAGCTTCTCGAGCACCCCTTTCGCCTATAAATTCTATTTCCTCCGAAAACCCTCGGGACCCGATCTCTTTTCTAGAAATACGTCTGAGGCCGCCGCCGTCGCCAACCCTAGATCGGGAGGGTTCTGAAGCTCTTCCCGGCACCCTGCCGGAAGGGGAGATCGTCACCGGAGGCATCTACACCACCATGCCTGCCTCCAGAGTGATGCGTGAGTAGCGATCCCAGGGTGGATTATTAGTCATAGATGCAGTTGGATGACGGTCTATGTATTTTGACGTAATGCCCATATTAGATAGAACGGTGAACTTTATTATGTCATGATAGTATTGTTATATGCCCATGCTTTGTCAATTGCCCGCTGTAATTTGTTTACCCAACATGTTTATCTTTCGGAGAGACACCACTAGTGGACTGTGGACCCCGGTCCTATTTTCCTATATTGCATACAACCATTTTCATAGCTTTTCCTAGTCATTTGCTCGCTGGTCATTTTTGTTCTCATAGTATTTTCCACCATACGTTTAATTCTTTGTGTTCAGCAAGCCGGAGAGATTGACAACCTCTCTGTTTCGTTGGGGCAAAGTGGTTTGTTTGTGTTGTGTGCAGGTCCACATCCACATGCCTGTACATCTTCTGGCGCCAGGGACACCAAGCCGGAGCCTTCTCTAAGTCCTACTGGCTCGATAACCTTGGTTTTGTAATCAAAGGAAACTGCTACTTTACTGCATCATACCTTCCTCTTGGAGTCTACCAACGAACGTGTGAATCACGCTATCAGATGGGCACCCATTGGGACACAAAGACCGCTTATTTTCGTTGTAAAATTTGTAGGCTCCACCCTCCCCCCAGAGTTGGTCAGGAGATTGATGGCGTGAATCACACGTTTGCTGGGAGACCCCAAGAGGAAGGTATGATGTAGTGTAGCGGCAATTTTCCCTTGGTACAAAACCAAGGCTCAGATTTTTTCATAAATGCATTGTATCTTTTCTATGCAAGGCTCAGATTCTCTTTTATTACTTCCTTTAGGCTTGCTACTTTCATCAAAAAGGTTTTAGGAACAATCCTATCAAAATTCTTCTCTAAGGCTTCATGCATTTCTATAAGCTTAAAGGGTATAGGTATTTTTAGTTCCTTTTCACATTCGGTTTTTCCTTCATACTTCACCCTTTTAATTTCAAAAGTTTCTAGGGTGTGCTTAATATTAAGGCTACATCCCAACATATTATAATGAACAAAAATCTTTCTAGCTTCTCTAGCAATATTATCAAATTCCATAAGCAAGGTTTTAAGCAAGAAATCTTTGTCTTCCCCTTTCTCAATACTTTCAAGTTTAAAGAATAATTGGTGTATCGTAGGATGAAGGTTAACAAACCTAGCTTCTAACTTTTCCACCAAAGAAACTACAATAGTTTCATAATCATGTGTAAGTTCCACCAAAGATTTTTCATTAAAATCATAAAGACTATTAATGTGATTAAGGAATTCTTCAATATTATTTTTACCAATGGTGGAACCACTTCCTACCTTAATGTTTTTCATAGCAAACTTAGGTAAAATCATGATGACTCAAACAAGCAATAAAATCAAGCAAAACCGAAAAGAAAGTACTTGCTGGAATTTTTAATTTTTTGTGTTTTTGAGTTTTAAGGCAAACGAAAAGTAAAACAAGACTAAAAAAATATACTAAGTAAGATAACAAGAAAATAGAGTGTAAGGACGTGCAAAACTCCCCTCGCTGAAGCTTCCAAGTCCCCGGCAACGGCGCCAGAAAATATGCTTGATGGCGTGAATCACACGTTCGCTGGGAGACCCCAAGAGAAAGGTATGATGTAGCGTAGCGGCAATTTTCCCTTGGTACTAAACCAAGGTTATCAATCTAGTAGGACTTGGAGAAGGCTTTGAAAAGGTGTCAACGGCGCTGTTTACGATCGTTGACGTGGACCTGCGCACACACGAACAAACTACTTTGCCCCAACGAATCAGAGAGGTTGTCAATCTCTCCGGCTTGCTGAACACAAAGGATTAAATGTATGTGTGTAAAATAATATGAGAGAAAAAATCACCAGCGAGCAAATGATTAAGAAAAGTTATTTAAACGGTTGTAAGCAATATAGCAAAATAGGACCGGGGTCCACAGTTCACTAGTGGCGTCTCTCCAAAAGATAAACATGTTGGGTAAACAAATTATATCGAGTCAATTGATAAACATGGGCGCAACAGAATACTATCATGACACAAAGTTCACCGTTTCATCTAATATGGGCATTATGACAAAATACATAGACCGTTATCCAACTTCATCTATGACTAATAATCCACCCCAGGATCGCTATCCAGCCTGTCACCCGAAAGTATTAAGTTGCAAGCAACAAATAATTGCAATAAGCATGGTGCATAATATAAGCAATGGTTACAACATATAGCAATATACACCGCTGTTTTATCCCTAGTATCAACAACACATCTCAAGTCTTAATCATTTCTGTCAACTCGAGCTCAGACAAGAGAGGCATGAACCCACTATCTAGCATAAATACCCTCTCTAAGATACAAGCAATTATTTTGGCCAAAGCATCCACAAGCATCGGAGAGCATGCAAGATCATAAATAAAACATATGATAAATAAACTGAACAATAATGTCATGACTCCATAATTTATCGGATCCCCACAAACACAACATGCAGCATTACAAATAGATTATGTTGATCATGTTAGGCAGCTCACAAGATCTAAACAATGGAGTACAAGAGAGAGATACAACCATCTAGCTACTGCCATGGACCCGTAGTCCCGTGGTGGACTACTCACGCATCACTCCAGAGGCAGGCATGGTGGTGTAGATGCCTCCGGTGACGATCTCCCCCTCCGGCAGGGTGCCGGGAAGAGCTTCCGAACCCTCCCGATCTAGGGTTGGCGACGGCGGCGGCCTCGGATGTTTTCTAGAAAATATGATGGGGTATCGAGGGTTTTTGGGACGAAGGCAATTTATTGGCGAAAGGGCAACTCGGGAGGGCACCCGAGGTGCCTAGGTGGGCCCCAGCCGCGGTCAAGGATTTGACTGCGCCTGAGGTCGTCTGGGGCCTGTGGGGCCCCCCTGCAGGTCTCCTTCTAGCGCAGTCTTTGTTTCCATGTAAAAAAAATTCCCATAAATATTTAGTCGATTCGGAAAAACTTCCCCAACTAGCTTTTCTGAAACAAAAAGACAACAGAAAACAGGAACTGGCATTGGGCATCTTGTCAATAGGTTAGTTCCATAAAATATGACAAAATGATATAAAAACAATATAAAAACATGTGGCAATGATATATAACAAGCATGGAACAATAAAAAATTATAGATACGTTTGAGACGTATCAGAGATTCAGAAACATATCTAGATCCACTATAGACTAGGTTGGATCTTTCTGTGACCCGACATTGTGGCCCTACCTCCGAACCTTACGGTCTAGGGTCACCGACGAAGAAAGGAGCAAGTTGGTTGTTACCCTTGATGAAAAGATCTCGTATCCATCGTAAGAGAGATAAAAGCAGACACAAACCCTCGACGGGATGGATTCCCAATACCCTTCCTCACAAAATTTAGGCCGTTAGGCAAACATCGCGCTTTGCACATTTCGAACAACTTTGTTTGATGGAGTAAATGTAGTTAGACATAACTTTGGGGTTTTCTCTCTCATTCCAACAGTTCGCCCCACTGAAAGTGCATGAGCCCTCATGTGTGGTTTTGGTAATTAATGACAATCTCTATGGACTAATGGTTGCATTGAGATATCCTTGTAGGGCTTGTCCATTGGCAATGCTTGAACACCATGTGTTGGTATCAAGATTGAAAGAAGAAGATAAAGTGATGACCAAAGCAATATTCAAGTCATCATATATATTAAGAGAAGAAGTTGAAGTGCAAGTTCAAGAGAAGCATCTCGAAGAAATCCTATGCTTGAACCTTGTCACCCATTTGGAGATAATGGTCAAGTGAAGATGTGCCTAAGAGAGGCTCTCCCATAGTGGTGTATGGGGGAGCGATATGTGAGTCTTCACCAAGCAAAACGCAATCAAGAAGGTGGTCCACTTGAAGAGATCAAGATCGTCATCATCTAGCTCAAGTGGAATGCGCAAGGCAAATGTATGATCTTGATAGGGTTTCTATTTACCGGTCTCATGGTGTTAGTGGGAGACCGGGTTATAGGATAGACAGCGTACTACCAAGAGGGGCTCTCAAGTGAGTAACTTGATCGCTTTTTGTGGAGAGCTCAAACCTTTGCATACTTGGCATCATCACCTTTCTTGGTTCTTATTTGGTTTTTATCCATGTGAGAATTTAGAGCTTGTGTTCATCTCCATACCAAGCTCTCTAGTTCTTTGAAAACGGATTCCTTATGGAAAACTTGTTGCCTTTTCGGTTTGGAGGTTTTGCCGGTTCATCTTTTATAGAGAGGTTTTACCTTTCTTCATTTAGTTTTATCCTCCCTTGTTGAACAATGATGTTTCTCTACATGATCTTCTAAAGCTTGTTGTTGTGATTCCAACGAGCCCAAGAACATCAAAAACGGAATTCGTATGCTCAAGATATCTTCGTTTCCATGTTTGGTGTTGCTGCAGTTTTTTTCAGGCCGGAGTCTCCGGTCTATCCGGTCTGCGCGCTTCCTTTTTCGTCCCAATCGATGGCAGCTACTGGTCCCTGGTTCGAAACCTGCCGGAATGTCCCCGGAGTCTCCGGTCTAAGCAGACCGGAGTCTCCGGTGTAAGTTTTCTGCAACGGCTCTTTTTCTGGAGACCTATAAAAAGGCCCCCTTCTTCCCCAAAGTAACCAGCTCTTTCAAGCACAAAATTTCCCCCTCTCTCACCTCCATTCACTACAGAACGACACATCGGATACCCCTCTATGGCAACGGCAAGAGTTAGGCGACGGAAAAATGAGCTCCGCGCGCGCACTCGCGCGCTAGTCGGTCGATGGGCCTGACACAATGGTAACGGAGGCTGAAAAGATCTTCGTTGCTCATATATAGGCAACGGAGGAAAGAATATCTCCGTTGCTGATATTGCCACATCAGAAACGGAGATCGGTCTATCTCCGTTTCCCATGTGAAGGCACATTAAGCGGTGCCGGTATTAATATCTCCCACTCCAGTACTGTATCTCACTCTCACTCTCAGTCTCACTCTCCCCAGTTCCTAACCCTAGCCGCACACGCTCTCCTCCTACTTCACCCATCGATGGCGAACCCCTCCGGCGCCGACGGAAGTCAGGATGGAGCATCTTCCTCCTCCCACCCTCCGAGGCGCAGCCCGGATCTCCCCTACAACTGGGGCGAGATCCCCGGCGACTGCGGTCGCGAGTTCATTCTGAGCCGTAAAATCCCATCCGGATCCACGGCGGCGGCGGCCACCGACGCCCGGATCTCGTCCTCATCGTCCTCCTCGGACGATGAGGACGAGGATCTGGAGGTCGGTCTCCTCCTCTCTCGCGCCTCCTTTGAGCGCGAGCGCGCCGAGGGTGTCATTCGGGCGTCTGCGATGCAGAGAGCTATCCGCATCTCCGCCGCCGAGCACGCGATAGAAGCCGCCGAGGAGGCGTTGTTCCAGACTTCTTCCTGGCCAAGGCCCTGGACCAGATACGGCGGCGGCAGCGGTGGCGGCGGCGGAGGAGGAGGATGAGGAGGAGGAGGACGCTCCGGTGTTCGAGCAGGATGAGGTCTCCTCTGACGTCTTCTCTGGCAGTGGCTCCGGCGCCGACGCCTGGGACGCAATCCACGACGGAAAGCGACCCCGCCTCGCCTAAGGTAAATGACCGCTCTGTTAGCTACTTATTTAGCTCGGTTTGCTCTGTTAGTTAGCTCTGTTCAGCTATGTATTTGCTATGTTAGCTACTTATTTAGCTCGGTTTGCTTTGTTTAACTATGTATTTGCTATGTTAGCTACTTATTTAGCTCGGTTTGCTCTGTTAGTTAGCTTTGTTCAGCTATGTATTTGCTATGTTAGCTACTTATTTAGCTCGGTTTGCTTTGTTTAGCTATGTATTTGCTATGTTAGCTACTTATTTAGCTCAGTTTGCTCTGTTAGTTAGCTCTGTTCAGCTATGTATTTGCTATGTTAGCTACTTATTTAGCTCGGTTTGCTTTGTTTAGCTATGTATTTGCTATGTTAGCTACTTATTTAGCTCAGTTTGCTCTGTTAGTTAGCTCTGTTCAGCTATGTATTTGCTATGTTAGCTACTTATTTAGCTCGGTTTGCTTTGTTTAGCTATGTATTTGCTATGTTAGCTACTTATTTAGCTCGGTTTGCTCTGTTAGTTAGCCCTGTTCAGCTATGTATTTGCTATGTTAGCTACTTATTTAGCTCGGTTTGCTTTGTTTAGCTATGTATTTGCTATGTTAGCTACTTATTTAGCTCAGTTTGTTCTGTTAGTTAGCTCTGTTCAGCTATGTATTTGCTATGTTCGCTACTTATTTAGCTCGGTTTGCTTTGTTTAGCTATGTATTTGCTATGTTAGCTACTTATTTAGCTCGGTTTGCTCTGTTAGTTAGCTCTGTTCAGCTATGTATTTGCTATGTTAGCTACTTATTTAGCTCGGTTTGCTTTGTTTAGCTATGTATTTGCTATGTTAGCTACTTATTTAGCTCAGTTTGCTCTGTTAGTTAGCTCTTCAGCTATGTATTTAGCTCAGTTTGCTTTGTTTACTGCTTATTGGATCTGTTTATTAGCTTTGTTTGCCGTTTTTAACAAAGAATATTTGTTGTTTCAAGGGCTTGGTGGATGCTTGGTGACGATGCTGCTGCCGTGAAGACCTAGGAGCGGGGCTCCATACACGGTGCCGTCACCAGGAGCAGTAAATTTTGCGCAGCAGGAAGGACAGTAGATGTTCATCTGGCGGCCGTGAAGACATAGAAGCAGAGCTCCAGCCACGCGCACTGATGAACTTTTGTAAAGCAGGGCGTACAGGAATACGGTGACGACCGGGCGGCCGTCTAGTCGTATGGAACGGGGCTCCATCGACGGCACAGCCCGTCACCGTGTTTTTTTTTTGTTTTCCTGTAACCCTTATTAGAAACGGTTATTAGCAAAACTCCGTGTCTAATGTTAAATACATCAGAAACGGTTTATCGCCTCCATTGCCATTGTGAGGCTTCACATCAGTGACAGAGGCGGGGACACGGACCCTTTCTCCGTTGCTGAAGGGGTTTTTGGCCTGTTTCCGATGTGTCGTTCTGTACTAGTGATTGTTGACCTTGGAAAGCTTGCCCCTCTCCCGATTCCTCTCATGATTCTTGCATATCTTTGAGGGATTTGAGAGAGGAGATCTAGATCTACATTTCCACCAAACCATTCCTCCTCTGAGGGGAACCAAATCAATAGTGGAACGTGAACCGAGCTTTTGGGCAAGGTTCATCGGAGAATAGGGTGAGGCCATTTGTGGTGTTTGAGTTTGAAATTCACACCCCTCCAACGAGACGTACTCCCCTAAAAAGGAGGAACTCGGGAATACATCCTCGTCTCCGCGTGCCTCGGTTATTTCTATACCCGAACTCTTTACTTATGCACTTTACATTGTGATAGCCTTCGTGCTTGAAGTATTATATCTTGCTATCACTTTGTTGCTTGTCTTGCTTAGCATAAGTTGTTGGTGCACATAGGTGAGCCTAGTATATTTAGGTTGTTGGCTTGTTAATTTAAACACCTAGTTTTATTCCGCAATTATCAAACCTAAACCGGAAAAGTTTTAAATCGCCTATTCACCCCCCTCTAGGCGACATCCTTATCCTTTCACCCACTCACCCCACTGCGTCCTTTAATGTGATTTTTTAGATTATCTGCAAGGTCTTTGCCCGGTCATGCAAAGAAATCATTAGTACCACTTAGAATGTGTTTATAAACGGTACATTCATCTTGGATGGGGCGTTGACTCCCTAAGAGGTCGTGCATGAGCTTGGAGTGAGGAAACTACGCGGGGGAGGGGGGGGGGTCTTGAAATTTGACGTTAAAAAGTGTACGATCGGGTTAATGTATTTAAGAAAAGAGAGTTCTGCACATTATTCTTTTAGCACGGAAAGATTTAACTGAAATAAGAGCTGCAAAGAAGAAAATAATTATTGGGAGCTCTTAGCTTAAGAATTCAAAATATCTAAAAATGCAATCCGTATTTACATTGACAACAATCAAATCAAATACAAGGCACTAAATTACAGATGGTATACATATGACATATTTGCTATTTGAAAATAAAAGCATGCCTGAAAATGAGCTCAGGGGAAAACAGTATATGTCATTTCATAATTTCTCGGTGACTTTTGAGTGAACTGACAATTCTATTAACAGAAAGATACACTGTATGATAGAGTAGTGACACAAGGACAGTTGAGCATATCTTACATCCTCCTTGAAATTAAGATCATAAGTCTTGTCCTTCTCACTGAAAAGCTCAGAAGCAGCAACGTCCATTCCAATGATCACCTGCCACCCATAAATATACTCATTGTTGTACAGTAATCAATAAATACAAGGGATGAAAGTATGAGCTATAGCAGCCTTTCAGTAGTTCAAGGCCCTCTTTGTTTTCCTGCATAATTATTTGACATAAAAATATCATATATCAGCATTTGGACTCACGTGTTCGACATAAGTCAATACAAAACAGTCGAGGTACATTATGAAAAGGGTCGGCTGGTTGTTCACCTTCAGGTTGTGGTACACCTCAACTCCCATCTTCATAGCTTCTTTGAAATAGGAGGGAGCAGTTGGTAGGATCATGAACTCCTGTACAAGAGCTAGCTATATGAGAATCCTGATCCTACAGTTGAAACTTTTTGTGAGGAATTTACTTGTGCTCTGCAAGTAATATTACCTGCATGGCAAGCTTGTTCCCAACGTGAGAACCTCCATCTATCTATTATATTATATACTAAAAGCAATATACGGGAGTTTTTAATAACGGTTTTGCTAATTCTCAATCGAATGAGAATTAGCTTACTTCTCAATCGCATGATGTCATCAGTTGCAAGTGGATTTGCAACTGATTCAGACCATTTGATTTGCTTCGTGATTCGTGCATCAGTTGCAAGTCAACTTGCAACTGGGATTTGATGACGTCACGTGAATGAGAACTAAGTTGATTCTCATTCGACTGAGTTGCAAGTAGACTTGCAACTGTTTCGGACCGTTTGATTTGCTTCGTAATTCGTGCTAATCATGAGTTGCACTTGCAATTGGAATTTACTACGTCATGTGAATGAGAATTAAGATAATACTCATTCGATTGAGCGCTAGAGAGACTCTTTTAATAAAGCCACCACGTTAATCAACATCATTAAAATTATTTAGACAGTTATATCTAATATTTGTAGCTAAGATTTAATAAGAGATAAAAAAATCGCGTAAACGTTATATCCCGTTTGACATGTGAGGAACATGTATCGAATATAAACTGAATTCCCGTACAGATAAGATTGTGAAAATAATAATTAGCAGAGTTAACGTGACAAGCGTAATTTCATAGGACTCTAGCTGTGTCCCATAGAAAAAAATAGCGTACACAAACACCAGCCCTTGCGTCATCTGGTCCTTGCATACAAATCAACCATGTCTAAAAAAAAACCATCAGCAGCCCGCGGCAGAAATGCTACGATGCATTTTTTCTTTTCTTTTGTCAATTGTTTTCTTTTGCATGGTCCGATGCACACCATCTGAGCTCTAGATACGTGCGTGTCTTTCTTTTGTCATTGCATTGACTAATCTTCCTTCCTAGTAAGCAATAGTGCAGGCCCTGCCAAAAAAGAAATAGTGCCTGGCACAGGAGACCTAAGAAATTAAATGATTGAAGAGGTCTGTATTTCAGCGTACGTGGCAAGAAAAATTATTTGCCGTTTTGATTTCGTAAATATTGACAAAGTTTTGGAACAGAAAATTTATGGTTTAACTTCGAAAGTAAATAATCATAACAGAATTTTTTGGTGGGCTTCGAAAAGATGGGATGCATGTGTCAGTCTGTCGCATGATTAGCGGTGGCTTCATACCGTTTTGCATTAACCTTGGTTTGACCAAAACGAACAGGTGTAAGGCGAGGGAGGGGTATGCACACGCACCCCCCTGAACAACAGTCACTACCAGAAAACTTCGGGTCCCTGACGGGATGAAATTTCCTTGATAGGCTCGCCGCGGGCCCTCAAGAAAATACATTTTATTGAGAGCAAAATTTTGCCGGTCAAGTTAAATTAAATTAAGTTGACGGTTTCAACATGCCACTCAAGTTAATATATATAACTTGACCGTATTGATATGCCGCTCAACCTAATATCATTTTATTAACAGTAAAGTTTTCCCGCTCAAGTTAAATCATTATAACTTGATAGTTACAGTATGCCGCTAGATGTAATTTATATAACCTTATAGTTTTCTGAGTGCCCGTCAAGTCAATTCGCTATAAATTGATGGTTCATTTGTACCGCTCAAGTTAATTGAAATTTTAAACAACTTCATGTCTAATTTCTTAAAGCTTGAACTCCATATGTGTTGTACGAAAGATTTTTAAATTCCAACAAAATTAATTCTTAAGAACACACATACGTTCTCAAGCTCATAAAATGTAGAAAGGAAAACATCAAAATTTATATTGACATTTGGTTTACTTATTTACTCAATGGCTCTTTACTTTGATAGTACACAAATATAGTTCGTAAAATCTCAAATTTTATAAGAGACCATGTGTCATGCTCATTGCATCCGCATAGATCAATTCATCATAACGAATTCAAGATGTCATGTTTGTTTGCTACCAACGGTGTTCATATCAGACGTGTCTTTGCTAACTGCTTCTCTACTTGCTATCAAGATAAGAAATATCAAATGTTGTCCAAAAATGATAAAATAAATTCCTCCGTTCCAAATTAATTGACCTGGTTTTATCCAAATATGGATGTATCTATACTAGTTTGATGTCTAGATACATCCATGTGTAACAAAATGTGTGTCAATTAAATCCGAACGGAGGGAGTAGATATTATAGCGTCAAATTTTCAAGTACATAGCGCCAATATTTGGGCCTCAAGCGCCAAATCAGCCCATTTCCTTGAGTAGGATGCGTGTCATGTTAACTAACCCATCAAAAAAAAAAGCCCTTCCACTCGATCGGAAAAAAGAGGAAACGCACTGCTCCCAACCGACCTCGCCTCCCCCAAATCCATCTCTCAGCTCGCCCGCACTCCACATCCTCCTCGCCTCCGACCAAATCCGGCCACCAATCCCCTCCGATGCACGCCGTCTAGCTCGCCCCTCGAAGATCCGTTCGACTCCGCCATCCTGTTCTCGTTGATCACATTAAAAGCAGGCACAAGTAGCATGCATGAGGGTCTTCTTCTTCGTATCAGACTCGTGTTTGTCCATGAATCCGATTCCGACTACAACCTGACTCCTAGATCTGGCCCCTCCTCTCTCCCCAATAAGTAGTACCACTACTAGTCCTAGATCATAGGACGGAGTACCCTGCCCTGCCCTGTGTGAGATGTCGCTCAAAGGCTATGACGAAGCCTCATTGCTTCCGCCGGTCGCGGATGATGCGGCGGCGGCGGCGACGAAGTGGGAACTGGGGAGAAGTCCTCCTCGACAGCGCCGCTTTACATGGTCGATGAGAAGAACCATACTTCCGCCCGCTGTCGATTCAGGAGGAAGGTCCTAGACGAGAGGGAGGTGGAGATGCGGGTCACCTTGTGCTTGGCCCCGCCGCCTCTCGTCTCCTATATCTGCTGCCACGCCCACTACACCGACGACGACCAAGGAGAGGGAGAAGAAGAGGCCCGCTTGTTCTTCAGGGAGCCTACCATGTTTGCAATGGGGGTGACCTTGCACTCATCACCCTCTGCCACGGGAAAGTCCATCCCTCCCCCATAGACAACACCAAGAGCTACTATGAATACTTGGTGTACCAGGCAGGGGAGGCGGAACTCACCCGGCTCCCGCACCCCGCCCCCGAGATGTTGCCAACTGAGGGATCCTACTGCTTCAGTGCCCATGCGATTGGTCTCGTGCCTTACAGCAGCAGCAGCAAAATTTCCGTCACCGGCCCTTCTCAGGGTGATGATGCCTATACAGAATCGCAACGCTTGGCAAGGACTATTTCCACGACTCTGCCAATGGCCCACACTACCTGTGCATCTACGACTCCAAGGCCAAGGCCTGGACCCGCAAGCCAGGTGCTATTCCACAGCCGTCACTGCCGCCGTCCGACTTCATCTCCGACACGACCATCACCATCGGTGGCGGCATCGTGGCCTGGGTCGACCTCTGGAGTGGCATGCTCCTCTCCGATGTGCTAGCCGCCGACCACACCCCTTCCACCTGTTCCGCTATGTCTCCCTTCCCGAGCCGAGGCAGCCGCCAAATTGGCTCCCTCTCGTCGTCGACATTGCATCCTACTTTCGGGACATTGTCCTTGTCAAGCAGACTGGCATCATCAGGTTCGTTGACCTTCAGGTCCACGCCGAACCCGACCATCGCTCAGAAACCCCTAGTGGCTGGACGGTGGTCACATGGACCTTGGAGGGGCTCCGTAGGGTTTCGGCGGAAACCCCCCTGGCCCTGGGTGGTGATATTTGTTTCCGGCTGGAACACGAACTCACGAAGTCCATTCTCGTGATATTGAAAACTACAATTTGCCCAAATCTCTCTTTGTTTCCAATCCCATTCTCAGCTCCCACAGGCCACAGAGATGGCATCTTGTACATCAGGACCAATGCCAGCAGGGCAACCGACAGGAACTCACTAATGACGCTTAGATTTCCGTCGATGCTTAAATAATGGCTTGGAATCAGCCAAAACCGCCGGGATTTCTTTCCTAGCGCTCGGCTAAGCACCGCGTGATGTACATGCCCTAATAAGAGCATCCACAATCGGGGGCGCTTAACTAGACGCTTAATCATAAAAAAAAATACCAAAAATTAAATTATGTGCTAAGCGCCCGAGTTCGCAACGCTGAGCGCTAAAGCAGTCTCTATATTCTCGTTGCATGCAAACAAACTGCTCTGTATTCTCGTTGCATGCTGTGGCTCATAGCGGCCCAGAAGCTTCCGATCTTCACGCGCGAGCAAAAATAAAAATAGAAGCGCCGGACGAAAGTTTATGCGCCTGACGCTCGGGATTCGCTGGTCCAACTGCCGCTAGGCCGGAATTTTAAGCCTGGCGTCGGTAGATTAGCGCCCCGTTGTGGATGCTCTAAGAAGCTGCTGAAGGTGGGTGAATTCGATATGCAAAGACCCAACGCCTACAGGCGCACTACCATTTCCAGCTATCTCAAGCCCCCAGGTACCGTACCATCGCCTCCCCTCCCCGTTATTAATGATAAATAGACTACATCGATATATGCCTTGCTCAAATTCATTCGAGATGTTTTTTTTTTTTGAAAAAAACGAGCCTCCCCGTCGATTTCCATTATAGAAACCGCCAGTTCTTACAAAGTATAACCACAAAAGCACACATAAGAGAAAATAAAACTGCAGGGACAGGCCCCACATAACTTCAGTTTCATGGCGAAACTACTTCAGCCAAACTTATTACAGGGCCAACTCCCGGAAACAAACTCACAGAACAAAGGAAAGCTGAAGAGAACTGGGAGACTAAAATGTGATTCTCGCCACCTGTGGAGCCCAGCCATGAGATACCGAGAAGATCTCCCGCAGAACTCCTCTGATCTGCTCCACGCCATCTTCAAATCTTCCTCGATCTCGGCTTGTCTGCAATATCAACCAAGCATTTAGAATATTACATAGTCTGTAGATCACTGCAGAGGGGTCATCTGGGAACTTCTTCCTAAAACAAGCATCGTTTCGCGTTTTCCAAATTGTCCAACACACCGCTGCACACCCCCCGAAGACTGAATTCCTCAGAGGGCGCGGGATAGTATCCAACCATAGCCCTGCCAGGTCGGAAACACTTTCCGGCGGTCTATCAAAGTTCAGCGCACAAGTCACAGTTCTCCATATCAATTTGGCCAAGGAACACTGAAAGAGGAGATGATCAACAATTTCTTTGGCAGCACAAAAATGGCACTGATCATTCCCGGTCCAGCCTCGTTTTAGCAAGTTATCCTTGGTCAGAATTCTGTTTTTCAGCATTAGCCAGATGAAAACCTTTACCTTCAGAGGGATCTTCACTTTCCAAATGAACCTCTGAGGGAAGGTATCACCTGACCTTAGGTGTAAGTAGAGAGATTTCACCTGGAATTTTCCAGATCCCCCTAACTTCCATCTAACTCTATCAGTCTCATCATTGAGCGTAACAGCATTGACCAGCATTTGCATTTCTTCAAATTGATTTAGTGTCTCCCTCCAAAGCATTCTTCTGAAACAGATCACTCCCCAACCCTCTCTTTTAACTTTGCTTAGGGTAATTGTTTTGTCAAATGTCAATTCATACAGTCTAGGGAATTGAGCTGCGAGTGCCGTGCCATTCATCCACACATCTGTCCAGAATAGCGTCTTCTCGCCATTGTTCACACACCTAGTGACATGCTTCTGGAAGATCTCATTCACCCCCATCAGACTCTGCCAAAAGTGTGAGCAGCCGGGGCCAGACTCCGCTTGAGCAAGAACTTTGTTTCGAAGGTACTTTTTAGTGAGCATTTGCTGCCATGTACCATCCGTGTTCTCCAGCTTCCACAACCACTTGCACAGCAAGCTGATGTTCATGGTCCGAAGATCCAAAACTCCAAGGCCTCCACATTCCTTAGGCATACAAACAGTGGACCAATTTACCAAATGATACTTCTTTTTCCCATCTTTCTCATCCCAAACAAGCCTCTTTCTATGAATATCCCATTTCTTTAGAGCCCCTTTAGGAACCTCCAAAAAGGACAGCATATATAGAGTAATACTGCTGAGGCACGCATTGACCAGCGTAACCCTGTCTCCAGCAGATAGAATTCGGCCTTTCCATCCTGAGAGCTTTTTTCCAAGTTTTTCATCTATGGGATCCCATTGGGATAGAGAGAGCCTTCTCTCATCAATGGGCATCCCCAAGTATTTGAAAGGAAGATCAACACAAACACAAGTGAAAATCTCACTGTACTGTTCTTCTCTTTCTTTTGCCACCCCCAAGCAGTAGACTTCGCTTTTATGGAAGTTAATCTTCAAACCTGACATTTGCTCAAATAGGCACAGGATGAATTTGAAATTTCTGGCATTTTCGAGATTGTCCTCCATCAGCAAGATAGTATCATCGGCGTACTGAAGTACAGCCAGACTCCCATCAACCAAATGTGGTACCAAGCCAGAAATGAGTCCCAAACTCTTTGCTCTGTTGATCATCATAGCAAGGCCGTCATCCACAATATCAAAAAGTAAGGGGGACAAGGGATCACCCTGCCTCACCCCCGCATAGGTGTGAAAGTAAGGGCCAATCTTATCGTTGACTTTGATGGCGACTCTTCCTCCTCTCACCGTCTTCATGACCCAGTCCGAGAACAAGTCACCCAACCCTTTTGCTTGCATCATCTGATAGAGAAACGTCCAATTTACCTTGTCATATGCCTTCTCGAAGTCTATTTTAAACAAGACCCCAGCAGCTTTCTTGTGATGAATCTCGTGCACAGTCTCATGCAACATCACCACACCCTCCATGATATATCTATCCTTAATGAAGGCTGTTTGTGTATCAGCAATAATCTTATGAATCACCGCCCCTAATCTGTTTGCTAACAACTTCGTCAGTATTTTATAACTGACGTTGAGCAGACAGATTGGTCGAAATTTCTGAATAACATTAGCATTAGGCACTTTTGGAATTAAAGTAATGATGCCATGGTTCAGTCTCTCAATCTTAAGCCTCCCACAATGAAAAGAGTCAAACATTTCCTTTAGATCATATTTTATGATCTCCCAGAAATGTTGATAGAATTCTACCGGCAAACCATCCGGACCGGCAGCCTTATTGTGTTTCAGATCGAAAACCACAGCTCTAATCTCCTCCAGGGAGAAGGCAGCAGTGAGCATTTTCCTATCTTCTTCATTAATTTGGCTACCAATCATATCCAACCTCAAGTCAGTAACATCAGTCTTACCAAAAAGAGTTTTATAGTAGTCTGTGGCATGTGTAATTAGGTTCTCAT
Source organism: Poa pratensis (assembly GCA_947311845.1). Classification (NCBI taxonomy): domain Eukaryota; kingdom Viridiplantae; phylum Streptophyta; class Magnoliopsida; order Poales; family Poaceae; genus Poa; species Poa pratensis. The sequence goes on along the minus strand of CAMZMU010000059.1, from coordinate 28,584,430 downwards.
CCCCTAATATATCCACACCATTATACTGCAGCAAGGTAATAGTATTCTTTTTCTTCCTACCACTCGCTTTGATATGAAAGTATCTTGTATTTCCATCTCCCTCCTTCAGGTCTTTTTCTTTTGCCCTTTGTCTCCATTTCAACTCTTCATCCCTCAGCAATTTCTTCAATTTATTTTGCAAATCAATCTGCCAATCCCTCTCAGGCACCGTAAGCACATCGTCTTCTGATTTTTTATCTAGCCTATCAAGAGCTTCTAATATTTCTTTTCTCTCCTTCCTATATGCACCTTCGACATTGAAGTGCCACCCTTTGACATGTCGCCTGAATCTCCTCGTTTTCTCCTGCCACTTATCAATATCATGCTTAGCAAATGTGCTAGCCGTCCAACTGTTCTTCACCACCTCCTCAAAACCTTCCCTCTCCAACCAGCACGTCTCAAATCTGAACAGACAATTATGTGCTGGAATAACCCCATTAGACAAAAGTAAAGGGACATGATCAGAAACATCTTTGTTCATTCCAGTCACAGTTGCCAATGGGAAGGCTAAATCCCACTCAGAAGAAACTAGAATTCTATCTAGTTTTTCAAAGGTGGGGTCAGCCTGATTATTAGACCAAGTATATTTCCTACCAATCAGCTTCAATTCTTTTAATCCATTTATTTCAATAATGGAATTAAAGATATGGCTCCATTTTGGTAATATACATGGTTTGTTCTTCTCACAGGTTTTCCTAATGATATTAAAATCACTGCCTATGATAAAAGCTCCAGAACATTTACTGAGTACATTAGCTAGCTCTGCTAGAAAGGAATCTTTCCCCTCATTTTGAGCTGGCCCATAAACAGTGATCAATTGCCACTGAAATTTGGAATTTTTATCCATCAGTGACATTCTAATGAAACGATCTCCCAACTCATGATCGACTAGATCATAAATATCCAAATCCACTCCAAGAAGGATCCCACCTGATCTTCCAGTGGGAGGCACACTCAACCAAGAAAAATTTCTATTACCGACATTTTTTGAAAACCAATTGGGATTGAAATCACTTTTTATGGTCTCGCTGAGACCAATAAAGCCAACTCCCTCATCCCTAATAGTCTCTCTCAGGAACCTTTGCTTATCAGGGTGTTCCACCCCCCTGATATTTGCAAAGCAACCAATCATGAGGCTTTTGGGGGTCTCCCCCTTTTCTTAGGTGGCTCAACCCTCCAAACAGGGGAGCACGCCTTCATGATTTTTTGGGACCCTTTTCTTAACTGAATCCGATCAGGATCAGTATCAAGGGCTTGAAAATCATTATCATCAGTGTCAGAAGCCATATCAGTTACTTCCTCTGTCACTTGAGTGAACAGGTCAGTGTTATTAGGCTCCTGCATATTTTTATCTTTCTTTCCTTCCTCAAATAAATCTTTCCTAGCCTGCTCAAGTGATTTAATAATATTTACCACATTCTTAACACCACTACCTCTACTTCTATCATGAATACCTAATTGAGCAGTAAAATCTACAAGGGAAGTACTCTCAGCATTTAGTACAGTGGGTATATCATGAAGTAGTTTATTATTACCTGAAATTTCATTCTTCTCCGCAGTCCTTTGCATTGCCAACTTGGTACGGTCAGCATCTTCTTGCTCCTTCAATCTCTCACATCTCCTGATTGGCATGGCAGCTCCTTTCCCTCCTTGTCCTTTATCCCTTCCAGTCAGCTTCGCCACATTTTCCGCAAATGAGTCCTGCGAGTTTTCCTGACTGTCCTCATAATCGACCAGCTCTTCTTCTTCCTCAATATCCTCTCTGATGGTTTCTGTCCCTTTTCCACTGGTTTTCCCATCTTCATCTTCTAGGCCATTTTTGTTCTCCACGGGTTGTATTTTGTGTGTCAGCACCTCATCACTCTTTGATGTCGAAAGCTTTTCATTCAGAGAAGTTGTCACATGATCAGAGGGAGGCATGCTCACATTCCCTTGATCTGACACGGGGAAGCATTTGTTTGCACTAGTTTCCCCCACCACATTGTCCTGGCCTGCATCCCACTTCAGTTTCTTTGCTGCTCTAGCTCTTTCATCTTCATCCTCAGCCCTTTTGTTTCCAGCATCAGTCTCCATAGGCATAGGACCATTGTTATCCATGTTGCCAGTTTCGATCACCTTTTCAATAGAGAATGTAATCTCATACACCCACGGCTTCACCACAAATTGTTTGACCATGGGGAATTTCTTGATGCTCATCACATCCGCTTGGAATCTGACAATGTTCAGATCAGCAAGAATCTGCATGTCAACATCATCCACAGCTCCAATCAGAGATCCCACTTCACAGATCCCTTTGTAGTGTTTTAGCTCCTTGGGCACCCCATCAGCTCTAGCCAAAACTGTGTACAGCCTCCCCACAGGTTGTACATCATCATTTGCCTTCATCATCTTAATCAGAGCTCTAGTCCCTTTTAGCTTGAATTCTTCAAAATCCACCAGCATATTCAGTTTATCTAGAGTGGGGAATTGAACTATGAAGTCCATTCCTTTTTCCACCACCTTCCAGGTCCACTCCCATTGGAATTGATTCATCAGCCCTGCATGTAAAGTCTGAGTGTCTAAAGAGCCACTCATAACTCTTATCAGCCCAAGCATCGAGATCTTGGTATTCTTCTGCTCAGATTTGGCATGCTGAGGCACAAAAAAGCCAAGCGAAGGATCAGCCAAGCCCACGGCTAGCATTGCCGGCTTGGTTTGATTGGGCCACACACACCTCTTAGTAACATGGCTCTCCTTTTCACAAATCAAGCAAACCACTTGCAAATCACATTCCTTCGAGTTGTGACCCTGTATATCACACTTGTAGCACACGATTGTCTTGTTTGCTGTAGCTGGGGGAGGAGCTGCCGCATGGGTTACCTGAGAGGATGAGGCACTTGCCTTCGCAGGTCCGATCGGCTTCTTTTGCCAGCTCTTCTGCGGCGGAGGTGAGTTTCTGCTTGGATTTCTCACATCCCGCCCACCTCCGTGCTGCCCCGTGTACTTTCTTGGCTCGTAGTTCCCCCCATCACGGCCAGCCCTCACATCTCCATGACACCTTTCCTCCGATCTTCCCCTCTCTCTGCTTGTCATCTTCCTGCGATTCTTCTTTTTCACCTTCTTCTTCTTATTCTCTCGAGGCGGCGCCGGCGAGAGCAGCACTTCTTTGTAGGAACGAAGGGCTCCCTCACCTGACCCAGTGCCCTCTCTAGGGTTTGTGGATAAGCCAGCATCCACTCCCCCTGGATGTAGCGAGTTGTCGGTGGGCCGGCCCATCGTGGGCACCACTGGGCCTCTAATTGGGCCAGAAACCTCCATCTTCTTCTGCATCACCCATGGCCACCATTGATCTGGAGAGCAAATCTGTGCCGGCGACCTGTACAGCCACCAGTTCCCGGAATTGATCTCTCTCTGGGGTCGAGATTCCCCCACCTGGGGTATTAGAACCACCGAACGGATCTCTTCTCTAGAAACCGAGCTTACCAAAGCCGAATGACATGGGAATTCCACCGTTTCCCCAATTTTGATCTCTTCCCCAAATCTCAAACATCTAGCATCGATCACCTGATTTTCATCATCCAGTAACACCAATCTGAGAGCTCTCAATCTAAGCAGCAACACCCCAAACTGAATTCTGACCGAATTTCGCCTGAGATTGGAACAATAGCTCACAACCCATCTTCTCGGCGGTGGTTCCAAATCCAGCGGGCGTCTGGTTCCATCTCTCCGACCTCCGACAGCAGCCTGAGCCCCGTCGCAGATGATTCCCTCTGGATTTCCACTAGCGTTGCAGCCGCAATCACCACCTGCACCGGGGTCGACGGCAACAGTCTGTATGGGTTCAATCGCGGGTGGAGGCTTACCAGCTGTTCCTCCGGCCGCACTCCCCACCGCGGGAATGGAAACGGCGGCGGCCTTCGTGCTCTCGTCTCCTGCCAGGCCGGGGCCGGCAACGCGACCACACGCCGTTGACTCCGTATTGCCTCTTCCCGCTCCGCAACCCATGGGTCTCTTCTCAATAGTCGCGTGGCCTCCTCCAACAGCAGCTCCGGCGAGTTCTCCGCCTCCTCTTCCCTCTAGGCCATGCGCCGTGGACGGAGCTCGAACCTCACCAATGGAGCCCTCAACCTGAGGCTTGGCCCTAAGTACGGCCCCACTCACGCACGGAGCAGCAAGGGCGATACCCATCAGGGGCAGCCGCCGCCCAGTATCCCCGCGGGCGCTCCCGGCGTGCGGGCCCTCCTCGGAGCTCGCGTCATGGCGGAACGCGCCATGGCAGGCTGCGTCGCCATTCGCCTGTCTCGCGTAGAGCCAACGCAACATCTCTCCGACTCGTCCCTGCTTAATATTTGATGATCGCTCCATTCATTCGAGATGTAGACCATGACATTGTAGTTTTATCATCTGAGGTCAATCTGGTGGTTAATTAAACACAGTTAACAGCTAGTTATATGATTTCAAAGCTGAAACCTTAACTTGGTGAGCACAAGATTTCCTGTTACTACTACATTCTAGAACTATAAATTGTTGGTCTAGACTCTTATCGCCTTTGTTAGTTGTGATTCTAAAAGATAAGGGCAAGGGTTTCTTTCTCACACCAAAATTCTCTTCTTTTTTGTGCAGTTTCGAAGGAGAATATGAAACGACGAGGCCCGGTGTCTCTGGAATCCTCCTCTCGCAAGAAGCCGCAACAGCAGCCTGCCATCACAAACCCAACTGAAGGAGCAGAGGTTGATGTCGGGGATGCCATGGACTTATCAGTATGAGTGCCTTCGAGGCCCATACCATCATTATGGTTTATTTTTCAACCCATGCCATCCCACCACCGGAGAAGTGCCCTGGCGCGGTCTGTGGGGATCGAGAGTGTCTGCTTCTGCTTTCTTGTTAACTAGTTAGAATCAGAATTTTATATTTATTAAGGTTCTAGAAGATTCAGCAGGCATGTATGATGGATGTCGAGTTTAGGGGACGATTATTAATATTTAGAGCTTCTGCCTGTTCTCTCTATCAATTGCATTATCAGTACTAGTCATGTACAACCTGATGTCCATGGTTTGTAATCCCCTTACTTCTGTTGTTGACTTCTTTTTGTTATATAAGATTATTATGAATGAGTCGGTGGATGTTTCATGTGCGTTTTGTCCTTAATATTTCAACTAGTTGTTCGTGGAGCTGTATATGTGTCTCAATACAACACCGTGAAGTGCCCTCTGTACACGGTGTTATGTGAGTGAGATGCTTCTTGTCAACGCGAAGATGGCATGACTGTCGAATTACTAGTTTCGGAAGCGCGGCTTGCCGCGCGCCACCTGTTGATTCCCAAAAATATTTTGCTTGTAACTCTCATATATTGTACACGCATTAATAAGAAGGTTAATACCCCATGCAAAAAAAATAGTAGTGTTAATGTATCTGAGTCAACACGGAGGTTACATAGGGCTGGATAAAATCATCAAAATAGGGGCATAAATGGTCCAGGTAGGTCCATCGGCATGAAAGCGCAATGTTATATGAACCACAACATAGGAAATACATAACATGACAATATATACTACGTAATAGATATGCGGAGCCAAATTGTAGCTGTGGCGCCACAACATAAATGGCATATATATGTACCTCAAAAAAATAAAGGGCATATATAGCTATCGTATAGTAGTATAATGTCCAGATGGTTACAAAATTGAGGTATATCACACCATTGCCTAAGGAGACCTGCAAAAAGAGTTGCAAAGAAAGTTCATCAGGTTACAATAGCCATTTTAGGACATTAGGATTTATATACCCAGTTCAAACATGAAGGCTGATAGTACCTCAAGAGTATATTGTTCTTCACTACTGTTATAGGAATAACCATCTACGGACGTGGTTTTTCGGCAGCATTTATGTTGAGTACCTGCCTAAATTAAATCGAAACTGTGTTATAATAAATTAGAGCAGTTAGTATCATAATTGGATTGTTTGATCAATGTTTACCCAACTGATGTTTCCACAATTGTGGCTGGGGAGTGGACATAGATTCTTCGTCCGTAGAACCTAAGACATGGAAGCCAATATGAGAAGAGATTCTTTGTTTTTAAGTAGGTTATACAATTGATCTTCTAATCTAACATGTCGATAAGGACCAGTGTGCGGAAGATCGATGATAGGGTCCTTTGCAAGGGGCATCGATAATAGGCTCATTAGGTGTGCCACCATTGGCCACCGAATAGTTGATCTGTGAGATCCTGGCTTAGGGCTTAATAGGATTGATAGAATACTCATATCAACAAGTTGCAACTTCTTTTCCGGAAGCTCATCTGAAAGTAACTCTGAGGTTAAGCGTGCCTGGCCCAGAGCGATTTGAGGATGGGTGACCGACCGGAAGTCCTTGCCGGGTGCGCACGAGTGAGGACAAAGTGCGCAGAAAAGACTAGTGTTGATTTGTGGGGCCAGCATAAAAATCCTAGAGAGCTGTCAGGGGTGACATGCCCGGTCCGAAGGTGGGCCGGGGTGTTACATGATCCTACAGAACCATGCAAGCAAGGAAAGGAATGAGGGAAAAGACAATTGAATAATGGATTCTAGATTATACTGCTCATTAGGTAGTGACGGAGATTTCGACAATGTGGTTGACTACCCTATAGGCTATAGCATCATGGAAAGGCGGTGATAGTAGTGACTGAGATATCGACAATGTGCTTGACTGTCCCATAGGCTATAGTTTCAACCTTAAAATTGGATAGAAAATTGTAAGGACCCCTCAGACTACCAATCTGATGTGCCCACGTTATGTAAACATATCACGATCCCAATGATCAGTGCATCGCGATCACATAACCAACATGGTATACAAAGCTACATCATCCAACTCGATTAGTACAAGACTTACATCAATGATGGTCACACGACCAAGCCTGCAACCATCGTCACGCAGGACGGAATTAGCTACGATATAGCGGAAGCTTTCGGCTAGCGTCGGCCCTCGTCACAACCGGACGCATTCCCACAGAGCAGTTGACCGGTGGCACTCAGTTGGCGTAGTCGTCGGCGTACTCCTCCTCCTCGTCGTTCACCCCCTCGTTGAAATCTGGACGTTTGAATATCCAGGGACACAGCCATATGAGTACATTTACGTACTCGCAAAACCACCTCAAGGCTTAAGTTTTCATGGTAAATGCAATAAAACGTTTTCGAAAACTGGGATAGCTGCTATATAAAACTATAGGGCTTAGTTTTCTCAAACAATGCTTTTAGACATAGAGATTACAACATCTCTATATCCTTGTTAAACAAAACATTTAGAGATAGAATTCTCTCTTGTAGAAATAGCATGCACTATTTCCACATTCCTGTAAAACACTTGGTAAAACTTTTCAAAGACACTAGGATGGGGATACCCCTTTTTCCTTTCCATGAGATCAGACTGATTGTCTCCCCGAGACCAACCATCTTCTCCCATTTCCGTACCTCCCAGGTACCTTCTTGATGCCTCCTTGTTTTCCATCGAAATCCATTTTTCCTTTTAAAACATAAAAGTGCCCATACGCCTAGATCGGTGGCCTTTCCAACCGTCCATGACCGAGGACTCGGCTATTCGAATAGATTTACACTCTGCAGAGGGGTGCACTTTCACCACATCAAATAGGTCACCGCCGCGGATCATCCCATGGATTGCCCGATGACAATACGTCAAACGTTGGGACACTAATCAAGACTTTTCACTATGTCCATACTAATACAAAGATACCTCTTCAACTAGGCTGGTTCCCCCCGGCACCGTTTGACCCATCTCTTGGCGTCAGACCGCCATGACAGGGGACCTAATCGGTGCAACTGGTGGTGAACTTAATCCCACTCTCTTTATGTCCCTCTCTCTTAGGCGACAACCAGTTCAGGGGCCATAGCCACCCCCTAAGCAAATTTGAGGTAGCCCCATATTAATACAAACAAGCTTCCGGTCAAGCCCTACCCATGTCAGGTAATGTGGCTGCACGGGTTAATTGTTCGGACGGCCGCTAGGGCAGTACTTTGTTTTCAAAAACATCTCCACCTCCGACTGCTCCCAGCAGCTCGGGTTTTCGTAAACATTTCCGATTGCTCCCAGCAACTCGGGTTTTCGTAAACATCTCCGATTGCTCCCAGCAACTCGGGTTTTTCCTCCGAAAACATTTTATTAAAACCAGGATCCCATCCTATGGTTTTGAGGTAAGAGTATAAGGATATACTACTAGAAAATATAATTTTCTTGATAGCGCCTTCAGTAGAAGGCATTCTCAAGTAAAGACTCATTTTTATAAACCTATTATATATACTAGTAAATATCATTGGCCAAACAATATTTGTAAAAATAGTTTTTGGGGTGGCAAAATGCCACAAAAGAAATAAAACATGCATTAGTTTATTTTGAAAACAAAACATGCTTTGTAGATATAATAGGAGTTCAGTAGGGTGGTGAGGTGGCTTGCCTGGCTTGGTAATATGTCCTAGGTCTTGATCTTGATGTTCCTCAAGTTCACTCCTCACTTCCAGCTTCTTCCCGATCGTATCTAACGTCGTAAACAGGAGAAGGAACACACTCAAAATACAAGACAATGCCACAAGGACATAACAAACAACAAGCATTGCCCAAGACACTAAGCTAACAATCAAAAGCAAGCAATTCTCTTAGTTATACAACAACAAGCAACAAGTCCATATAGCTAAGACAACAACAAACACACCTAAGAAAGTGTACACAACATCGCTAATAGTTAAATAGGTAGTTTTAACTAAACCCTAAAGCAAAACTCCACTTAGGGTGATTAGGTCACTTAACAAGGGCTGCTACCGTAGTTTAGGAAATACTTCAGACAAAAGTATCTCTTTAGTTTTCAGGAAATACTTCAGACAAAAGTTAAATTACTAATTATTTTCTATTATTAAATTATTTCACCAAGCTAAGATAGAGACAATAACAAACTACTCATGCTAGTATTAAACTTAAAGACTACCAAGTTTAACTAACAAGGCAAACATATTAAATCACACAAACATGTTTGGCAACTACAATATAATTTATTATTTAATTACAAATAGGGTTAAGGTAATAATTAGACAACCTTTTTGGATCACTTTCAATTTGTAAAACTAAGCATCACTAATAAACTTAAACAACCAGTAGCTAACATTTTTAGTTGGGAGTGGTTATTTAGCTCATAAAAGTTTTCTGATAAACAAGCATAATTAAACAATGGTTAAAGTTTTCAATCACCACTTAACAACACAAGCTTAGCACACAAACACATCTAACATAAACCACTAACAGTACTAACATACTAGAAGTAACTTTATTTGGTGAGCTACAGCACCGAAACAAATCACAACAACAATAACAACATTTTCATAAAGGACCAAACAATTGTTTTATCATTTTTAAAAGGCAGAAAACACTATTTTAAGAGTTTATTGAATCCAGGGTGTTCTATTCAACCAAATTTTATGAAAAGCTAGGTTTAGGTTCTTTGCATGAATTAGAAACTACTGCAATTGGATTTACCCAAAAATCTTAATCACAGAAAACCAGATAAATGCTAGAAAACCCTACTGGTCCAAACTTCAAACTCATACCAATTCAAATCTACGCATCGCAAACACATGAGGTTAATTTCTACAGAAAGCTACAGTCACAAGCATTTCAGAACAATTGGATTTATCCATTTTGGATTCCTAGAACTCAAGTTAAAAATGATTCTTTGATTTAAGCCAGTGTCAGTGCAGTAATTATCAAGCACACACAAATTAATATTTTTAAAATCTGCAAGTTGGAAGTGGTTCTTAATTCATTAGGCTACCGCTGTGATTTTTGTTTTGGACAAAAATCAGAGTTTGACTATTCTTTTTCGAATTAAAGCTACGGGTCAGAAATAGCTATTCACAGAAAAAGAAAAATAACAGAGAAAAAAATTAGATGGGCCAAATATGGAGTTGGACCAAGCCAACAGTGCTGGGCCGGCCTGTGAAGCCAGGCACTAAAAAAAAGCGCTGCTGCTGTCTTCTTCCTTGCACGCACGGAGAAGCTAGCTAGGGCTGGGTTCTTGTGTGGCTCACCTAGGGCGGCGAACGGCGGCGGAGTTGGCTTGTGGGTGATGCAGGAGATCGGGGAAGGGCAGGGCTCCCAACATAACACACACCGCAGCTCTGGTCAACGCCGAACTCGAGCACGTCCTCCTCGGATCCGGCACGACATCGTCGATCTACGAGGAAGAGAGAGCGAAAACGAGGTGTCAAGGAGGTGTTCCTCGATCTAGGCTAGCGCCATAGCCAGCAATGGCGGAGAATAGGGCAGAGAGTCGACGGTAATCTCCCCTGCAGTGCTGCGGTGGCCGGCGGTGAGTTCAAGCCGTTCCTGGCTTGCATAGAGCAGGGGGAGAGAGGAGAGTGGAAGAGAGTGGAGAGGTGAGGAGAGGATGCGGAATGGCACCGAGATGTGCTCGGATGTGGACTTAAATGAGGGTGGCAACGGGTGGGAGAGTCAGTGCAGACCATGAGTGGCATAGCCGTGCCCCCGTTGGGCAGCCAGGGCGGCATCGACGCTGATCGCGTGTTCTGCAGACAAGGCAGTGTAGTGATAGCGAGAAGGGGTGGAAACGAGGGTGAAGGCGGGCGGTTTGAGGCAATCATGCCCGTGTGCGTGCTTGGGTTGGCCAAGCTTGTCTCGGCCGTCCCAGGCCCCTTCGCGTACGCGGACTGCAGGGGTGTGGTGCAGGTGCTGGTGTGGTGCACCGTGACAGGGCTGGCGAGTCCAAGGTCGTGTGTGCGTGCGGGTCGAGTGTGTGGTGTTCACGGTGGACACCGAGCTGGCACGCTCGTGTACTCCATCTTAGCACACCACAAGTGCACAAACTGCACAAGGGTAGATAGGTTAGCAAGGGTTCAGGTTAGGTGGAGTTTTGGGTGAGTTTTGAACCACGTTTTGAACCCATTTGAATTTGGCCGAACTGCAGTTTTCAGCAAGATGCAGAAAATTCAGAAATCCAGACTTAGTGAAATTTCTAAGTCCTAGAAAACTGACATTGTGTGGCCAACGTTGCAAAATAATTTATGGTCCTAATGTGTTCTAAATTTTTATATAAAGACAGGGACTTGTAGTACATACTCCATATTTTGAGAAACATATTTTATATCATTTAAATAAAATGATTTGAGCACTGGTTCATGCTGGTTATAACTGAACGTTTTAACAGCTTCCAGCACTTGTTGTTATGGTGGCATCAAAACCTTCAAGGACAAAAGGTCCTATTACAAAAATGATTAAGGAGAAATGTGCAATGGTGGAGTACTATCTATGTAGATCACAGAGGTCACAAATAAACTTATTAATAAAGAAGTTTGTATGGTTTTGCATGGAGGCAAAAAAAGAATCAAATAACAGATTCAGAAACTTCAGTTTTAGACTTAGTGAAAATTCTTCCAAGTCCCAGAAAACGGTTACCACGAGGGTAACAAAACCATCATGGAATAAGATATGTGAAACAAGAAAAACTCAACAAAAGATTTGGATGTTTAGACAAGGTGTCAGGGATGGATCATGTGGTGGTGCATTTCCATAAAGGCTAGGTTTAAGTGTCAAAACAAAATTGCCAAAAGGCTATAAAATACTGCAGTTATGGTCACTGTTTTGATTAGGCCACAAAGTGAACATGGATAGATAAGCAAATGAATTTGAAAGGTTCAAATTACATCTTGGATGTCAAGATAAGATGGATTGGATGAGATCTATGAAGGTGCATTTCCAAATTGACCAAAGTTAAAGATTTGGTGAGGCTCAAGATGGGGTGTCTTTTAACAGAGATAGGTCCAGAGAAGGTTTTTGCCATGTTTCTTCAAGAGCTTGAATTAGGCAAGGTGGTGGTGATGTGCAATTAGGTCACACATGACCATGTGCCTGTCAGGGATTTATCTCAAGATTTTAGGAAACACTTTTGTTCACGAAATATTTTAATAACCAACTCTAGTCTTGTTGAAAATAGTTATAACAAAATTTTAACGCAAACAAGTCAATACAAACAAGCAAATTAACATCACCACCAAGATCACACAAGTCAAACCACAACATCTTGTCACACCATAGTCTTCCATAACCATCATCATCTTGTGAAAAAGTGAATCACACACAACCATGACAAGATGATGTTTAAAAGTATCTCAACTCATAACTTGTTAGTTTCAAAAGGTTTGATAAAGAGAAATATAGGAGTAATATATCTCCCACTTGTATCATTTTCAAAAGGTGTTGAAAATAGGAGTTTTGAAAAAGGATCTTGATACTTGCAAAATAACTGCGTTGGAAATTGATAGGAGATATTATATAGACCTCCATAGTTTGTAAACATGTAGTTTTGGAAATACTTTACTTTCTTAAATAATAGGTCCATGGGTTGGTGATAAAATCAAAACATCTTTGAAAAAGAGTTTGGCCAAAATAAGATTGGAGAAGATATATGGATCATTCTTCTTGTCATGACATGATCACCAAAATTAAATGATATGCTATATCAGTTGAGTTCAAAGGTTGGTGTCTTAGGTGGTTGTTAACTCAAACAAGAAAGTAATCAACGTCAAACAGAGCAATGGGAAGTGAAACACAAGCATTAGTGAAGCCTTTTCAAAAAGATTTTGTTGGTCCTGATTTTTGGCTATCTAAAAACTATGTTTTTCTGACTTCCCAAAATTGGGGCGTTACAAAAATAGAGCTGAAATTCAAACTCATAAACCATGGAGAATATGAATGATGCAAGTATCTTTCCAAAGTGGAAACATATCATTATAAATCGTGGATCTACTTGCGTTTCCATGCTATCTTGGGCGAAGCTGCCCTTGCTTGAGACCCTCGTCTTATCGGTCTTCAACAGTGACAATAGAAATCTCCATGGTTATGCGTATTTCTGGTGAATGTGGTGCTCTTTTTTATTGAATTTTCTCGTGTAGTAATGGCTGCGACCAAGCACGAGGAAATGGGATAAGGAAAAAAGATTAAGAAAAGGTTTTTTTGTGGAAAAAAAAAGAAAATGTGTTATTTAAGAGGTGGGCCATAGCCCATACCAAGCAGGAGAGTCGGTCCGATCCCATTTCCCGATGATGGTAGTGACGGAGATATCGACAATGTGCTTGACTACCCCATAGGCTATAGCTTCAACCTGTCAATTGGATAGAAAATAGAGGTGAAATTCAAACTCATAAACCAAGAAGAATATGAATGATGCAAGTATCTTCCCAAAGAGGAAACATATCATTACAAATCGTGGATCTACTTTTAGAGAAAGATGCAAACTTGTTGCCTCGCCATGCGGAGCGGGCTGCCCGACGGAGCGACGCCACGGCAGTGGCCTCGCCGGCGGCTGACGCTGGTGCCTGGCGCCCTATCGCCGGGTGCCCCAGGGACATCCTCTGCCTCGCCGACGTCCTCGGGATCCCGTTTCTCTGCCCTAGAGGAAGGTGGGGAAGGAGATGATCTGGATACGGAGGAGCTCGCCGTGCGCATGGCGGAGGAGACGATCGCGGAAGAGTGGCGTGTTTCCCGGGACGACATCCAGCGACCTCCCAAATCCGGAGAAGATCTCGTTCAGGAGTTCTGGAACGATGCGGGATTCCCGACGCCGGCGTCGCGTTTCTGGGAGCATGCTTCCTCTTCTGATGATGAAGGTACGTGCTCTGTTTCTGTGTGCAGGTCGACGGAGAAGCTGCGCTCGCCTGGTTCAGTCGGAGATGGGGAAGAAAGGGGTGGCTCGGCCCATGCTAGGGTCCTGAGGCGGCCGGTGCGGATGGGGTGGCGGGGTCCTCTACCTCGGCCTAGGATCACGCCGCCGCCATGCCTCGGAGATTTTCTGCCAGCGATGAACTCCTCCATGGCGGAGCAAGATGGCGGGTCTACGCCGGCGGCCGGGGCGGGCATCGGGGCAGCACAAATCACGGCGGCGGGCGCGGAAACGGTTGCTGTTCAAAAACGCGACTTGCTGTCCAGTGGGCCCCAGGCGTCCAGTGGGCCCCAGGCGTCAGAGGTTGGCAGACATCGATCGCCCTGGGAGTATCTGGAGCGTTGGTACGGAGGACTGTGGCGAGAAGATCGTGCTCCTAGGTCATCGCGACCACCACAGCCTCCATCGCTACGCACGCCCCCGTCCCTGCGATCGCCGCCCGCCGCCGTCGTTCCTGCGCCAGCTCCTTCACCGATGCCATCCTCCCCGAGCTCGGGCCACACGCCGTCCCTCCGGCGATCCTTCGCGGAGGTCGCGGCTGCGTTGCCGTCCATGGCGGCGCCTCCGGGGCATGGCCCTCCGACGTGGGCTCCTAGGGCCAATCCCGGTGCTCAGGCGCGCGGTACTGGAGTCGTCTTTGGAAACGCCGCCGGCCCATCCTCGGCGGCGCCAAGACAGCAGGACGCACCGCAGCAAGGCCTGATGCCCACGGGTGGACCTCCGCCTCCTGCGGGGTTCGCCTTCGGGGCTGCAGCTCAAGCGCCGGCTCGGAAGAAGAAAAAGAAGAGAACCACCGCAAACACGAACCAAGGGATTCAGCAAGGGGTCTTGGCCGCTGCAGGTCCGCAGCAGCAGACGGCACAAGGGCCCGTTTTGACGCAGCTGCCGCTTGCGGGCGGACACCCGATGATCCCGGGAACCGGCCAGCCCGTTGTCGCTCCTCTGATCGTGGCGACGGACGTGGCGCCGGTGACTGCAGCGGCACAAGTGAGCAAGAAGGCCAACGCTTGGTGCTGGAAGTGTGCGGTGAAGGATCACGCCTCCAAGGAGTGTCCCGTTAAACACTACTGTCATATTTGTGAGAACGCAAAGCATCCAACTCCTATGTGCCCGTCTTTGAAGCTCCCAAGGCCGGTGGTGTTCGCGGTTGGACAAGGACACAGGGATACGATCTTTACTCAGTTCCCGGACAATCTATATAGGGCGGACTTGTTGCCCAAAGACACTCCGGTGGCCCTAGTGAAGGTTCATGGTACAACCGCCACCGCAAAACAGGTGGAAACCCAGGTGGCGCGACTGTGTCCGGTGAAGTCTTGGTGTTGGGAAGCTATACCTAGTGGGGAGGACACTTTCACGGTTAACTTTCCGACTGAAGATGATCTGATGAGGTTTGATGGTATCGAACTCGGGGTCCCGTCTGAGGACACTAGACTGGTGTTCAGCAAGTGGAAAACAGAAGATGTTAAGCACAAGATGGAACTTGATCAGGTTTGGGTGCATGTGACTGGGGTGCCAAATCCGTTGCGCCACTTCTGGGGAGTGTGGGCTGTCGGGTCTCTCATTGGTACCACTATTGATGTGGATATGCTCTCCCTTCGGCGACGAGGTATGGTCCGTATCTTAGTTGGGATGATGGATGCTGATAGTTTCAAGAAGACAGATGATTTGGGGCCATACATGAGAACTGATGGGGTGCTGCGTCTGAAAGGGTACGACTTCACCTTCCGGCCAGAGACAGAGGACTATATTCCGGAGGCGGATTTCGTTCCGTTTGTTTGGCAACGAAAGGGAAAGGATGACACAGACGATAATGGCTTAGGGGAAGACGGGTCGGGAGATCAAACAGCGCATGGTGGTTTCGTTGGTGATACTTCGGGGGCCACTAATATGATGATCAACCAGGGCCCGGTTACAGGCGGGGGACAAGGACAAGGAGCGCCAAGAACTCATATGCTGAAGAGTCTGGCCGTCACTTCTTTTAATCCCAACCCCAAAACCCCACGGGCCATCGAGTTAGTGAAGAAATGGAGGGAGTCATGCGGAATTGGTGGGCCGAATGATGGTGCCAACTCGTCCCCGGGTGCTGCCCCGGGAGCTGCATGGATCCTGGCCGCCGGGGGGCTAGGCGGGCTGTTTCTGTTGGGAGTCCGGCGCAGGATGGGCTGCTGGGAGCCGACCGCGCGACGGATACAGTGGTGACGCTGACCAGCGTGGTGGGCCGAGTGACGCATGACCACCGGCAGGCCTCGGACCTATGCGCTGCTGGTGGGCTGCTGCTCAGCTCGACTGGAGCTGACACTCACGGTGGGGCGCCGGAGGACGAGCTCTCACTTGCCGGCTGCGGGTCGGGTGTTGATGCGGTGTGCGCACCCGTCGACTCCGCGGCTGGTGCGAGCACCGAGTCGCCATCCAGGTGCATGGTGGTCGGCTCGCTGTGCTGCCCTATGACAGGTGATGACGTGGGTACCACCCGCGGTGACTCCAGGGCGGAGGGGGACTCTACACCGACCGTGTCCTCCCCCGTGGTGTCTTCGGAGGCCATGGCGACTCCGGCTTCTCCGGTGACGCCGAGTACTGACACAGTGGTCGAGAGGGCTGCGACCACACCGACGCCCTCTCCCACTATGTCCGATGCAGCTAGGGGACGTCCACAACCGAAGGGAGCTCCTAGGCGCAGTGGACGTCACCAGGCTGGCGAGGATGGTGCATCTGCAACTGATGAGGATACGATGGCCAAGGCAATGCGTCGCAAGGCAGCCTTGTTCTCCACTCCCCCTGCTGGTACGCCTCGTTCCACACAATCCTTTTTGTCCTTATCTACGCCTACTTTATCTGCTAGGTTGTCAGCGGTAGGGGTTCGCATGGGCAAAAATGAAAAAGAAGTAGTGTTATCGGCTAAGGTTCTGAAACACGTAGAGTATGACCGTCGTAGAGTTTCTCCTACTGTTTCGACTAGGAGATCTTTTGATGACCTGTATGCTACCGGCCGAAGATCCAAATCCGCCAAAAATAAAAAGAACAAACCTTCGCGTAAAAGCGCGAAAAAGTCAAAATCCCCAACTGTTTCCCGATGAATGGCATATTCGAAAATAGCAGAGGTCTAGGCGACTTGGCTAAACATCTGAATATTGCGCATCATGTGAGAGATCATAAGTTGGATTTTCTGGCTATTTCCGAGACGGGTAGACGAGACTTTCCAAGCACTCTACTAGAACGCCTTTCAGGTGGTGTGGAGTTTACTTGGCACTCCTGTCCCCCTCGAGGTAGATCGGGTGGCATGCTACTTGGCATCAAAACGGAAACCATGGAGTTGTTGGGTCGTTCGGATGGTGAATTCCACATTAAATTTCAAATCCGCAACAAGTCCGACAACTTTATATGGAGTCTCGTTGCTGTGTACGGTGCTGCCCAAGAAGAATATAAGGCTGCTTTCTCACAGAGTTGGTTAATCTAGCTAAAGATGACCCATATCCTATTCTTATAGGAGGGGATTTCAATTTGCTGAGGTACCGACACGAGAAAAGTAGGGGTAGATTCGATACTCATTGGCCCACCTTGTTCAACGCTGTCATTGATAGCTTGTCCTTAAGAGAGGTTCATATGACGGGGAGACAATTCACTTGGGCTAATAGTCTCCCCGAGCCGACGTACGAGAAGCTGGACCGGGTTCTGATGGACTCCCGCTGGGAGGATAAATATCCATTAGTAACGGTTCGTGCGCTCGAACGTATAGAGGCTTTTTCGGATCATGCCCCCATACTCCTATCTACTGGAACGTTGACATCGCCCGGGAAGCACCAATTCAAATTCGAATTAGGTTGGCTGTTACGGGATGGTTTCGATGATTTGGTTAAAAGGATATGGTCTCAACCGGTTGTGGGTGATAGCGCTATCCAGCGGTGGAATAATAAGATGCGCAATTTGCGTAAATTCCTTCGTGGGTGGGCAAGACACACAACTGGTATGCTTAAAAAAGAAAAGGAGCGCCTGTGTTCCATTATTGATGAGCTTGATCAACTAGCAGAAGTACGCCCCTTATCAGCAATGAGAGTGACCTAAAACGGCACTCGAATGAGCAGGTGGGTCGTATGTTGCGGGAAGAAGAGCTCAAATGGTACCAAAGATCTAAAGCTCAATTCATTCTACAAGGGACTCGAATACAAAGTACTTTCATAATGTTGCTAATGGCAGACATAGAAAGAAATGTATTCATTCTCTCCTACAGGATGAGGGCTTGATCGAAGGACAGGATCAGCTCAAGGAATATATCACGAACTACTATAAAGGTTTGTTCGGGGCTCCCGAGGAAGGGAACTTTACTCTAGATGAGTCTCGAACAGATGATATTACCCAAGTAACTCCTGAGGAAAACAACTTTCTTACTGCACCTTTCTCTATGGAGGAGGTAAGCAAGGCGGTTTTCAAATGGAGCATAATAAGGCGCCAGGACCAGATGGTTTTCCGGCTGAGTTCTACCAGCATTTCTGGGAAACCATCAAGTCTGATTTGCTTGAGTTATTTGGCTGCTTACATGCCGGACACTTGAGTTATTTCGCCTTAATTTTGGGGAGATCGTTTTGTTGCCTAAGATTCAGAATGCCGAAAGGATACAACAGTATCGGCCAATTGCCTTCTGAATGTTAGCTTCAAAATCTTTACAAAAGTAGCGACCATCAGGTTAAATTCAGTGGCAGATCATGTGGTAAAACCTACCCAAACTGCTTTATGCAAGGGAGGAATATCCTTGACGGTGTTGTGGTTTTACACGAGACCGTACATGAGATGCACACGAAAAAACTTGATGGGGTGATATTTAAAATTGACTTTGAAAAAGCATATGATAAAGTCAAATGGCCGTTCTTGCTACAGACTCTGAGAATGAAAGGGTTCTCAGAGGAGTGGTGTGCTTGGATCCACAATTTTGTTACCGGAGGTAGTGTGGCGATAAAAGTCAATGATGACGTTGGCCGCTACTTCCAACAAAAAAAGGATTAAGGCAAGGTGATCCTCTATCGCCTATACTATTTAATATAGTGGCGGATATGTTGACGATCATGATTGAACGAGCTAAGACGGATGGCCAAATTGAAGGAGTAGTTCCACATCTTGTTGATGGTGGTTTATCTATTCTTCAATATGCAGACGATACAATCCTCTTTATGGAACATGATCTAGATAAAGCTGCGAATCTGAAATTGATACTATCAGCATTCGAGCAATTATCGGGATTGAAAATTAATTTCCATAAGAGTGAATTGTTTTGCTTCGGTGAGGCTCAAGAAGCAGCTGCTCAATATGCCGATATTTTTGGCTGCGAGCAGGGTCAATTTCCAATCATGTACCTTGGATACCAATACATTATCGGAAACTGACTAATGCGGAATGGAGACACGTCGAAGAACGTCTACAAGCTAGGCTATCTAGTTGGAAAGGAAAATTGCTATCTCTTGGTGGAAGATTGGTTCTCATTAATTCGGTACTAACAAACATGGTACTGTATATGATTTCCTTCTTCCAAATACCAAAAGGGATCTTGCATAAATTGGATTATTTCCGATCAAGATTCTTTTGGCAAGGAGATGGTGAGAAGAAGAAGTACAGACTGGCTAAATGGAATGTTGTTTGTCGCCCTAAAGATCAGGGAGGGCTTGGTATTCATGACCTTGATGTCAAGAACTCAGCCCTCCTAGGTAAATGGCTTTTTAAGCTGCTTACTGAAGAGGGATATGGCAAACACTCCTTAAGAGAAAATACATTGGCACAAAGGCGGTATCACAGGTATATTGGAAACCTGGTGATTCCCACTTTTGGGCTGGACTGATGGCGACAAAGAAACATTTCTTTCGCTTCGGGGTATTTAATATTAAGGATGGCTCGGAGATTAGATTCTGGGAGGACAAATGGTTAGACAACACCACCCTCCGGGATCGATATCCAGCCCTATACAATATTGTTCGTCATAAGGGAGATACCATTGCCACTGTTGCAATGCTCTCCTCCGAATGTGACGTTCAGGCGAGATTTGTTCGGACCAAGACTAGCGTCTTGGAACTCCCTGTGGCACGGTTGAGATCAGTTCAACTCACACAGGGCCCGATGAATTTCGTTGGAATCTATGTGAGAATGGTAAATTCTCTGTGGATTCCATGTATAGGGCGTTAGTACATTCCGATGTGCCAGTTGATGATAATAAAAAAATATGGCAAATGAAGATACCACTTAAGATTAAAGTATTCACGTGGTATCTTCGTAGGGTGTCATTCTAACAAAGGATAACCTTGTTAAACGAAATTGGCATGGAAGTACGAAGTGTATGTTTTGTCCACATGAAGAGACAATAAAACACTTATTCTTCGAGTGTAGTTTCGCACGTTCTATATGGTCAGCCATCCAAATAGCGTCTAACTTATATCCACCCAAGTCTGTTGCCAATGTTTTTGGTAACTGGCTACATGGGATAGATAAAAGGCTTAGAACGGTTATTAGGGTGGGAGCGATTGCTGTTATATGGTCGCTTTGGCTTAGTAGAAATGACAAGGTTTTCAATGATAAAAATGTTTCTCATATGCAGGTACTCTACCGTTGCACAAGTATTCTCCGTATGTGGTCCACCTTACAACGTGTGGGACATCGAGACCTCTTTACGGAGGCGTGTGCACGACTGGAGGAGGTGGCAAGGGACATTTTCTCACAACATGGGTGGCCGCTTGATCGCCGGATTGGACCTCCATAGGCCGTCGAGATTAGCCATGACATAGGCGTTTTACATTATCTTGTTGGTTGTAATGCGTCTATTGTTGCACAACTTTTTACTTTCTCTGTTGGATTGCGGCTGTGTGCATTTTTGATGCAGAGGCCGGGTGTAATACTTAAACTATTTGAGTAATAAAACCCTTTATCTAAAAAAAATCGTGGATCTACTTGCGTTTCCACGCATACGTATGACAAAGTTTGTCCGATACTTGTACGATCTTACGTGCTAGGAGGCCTCACGCAGTCGTGGGCAGCGAGCGGTTTGACTATTTGAGTTTGGGCTAGAACATGGATCGGACTGGCTTTCCTCTGCTCGCAGGCTCCACCTCTTAAATAACATATTTTTTAAAACCCTTTTCTATATTCCCTTTCCTCATGCTTAGACGGTTAGACAAGAAAATTCCAAAAAAAACACAATTACGCGGAAAATACATAGACAAAAAAAATGATTATCCCTGTTAACTGTGTTAATGTGTTTTTTGACAAATGGCCCACTGTCAGGTTTACGTGGCACGATAAGTTAGACTCAGCCGCCACAGTTTTTTCCATTGTTTTTTCTTTGTTTCCCCTCTCAAAGGCTCGCGTTGACCGATCCCTCGAGCGACCCGCGTAGGGGGCTAGGCGGTTGGCCGGCTCGACGTGGACCTCACCCCCTCTAGTCTAAATTGCCGGCGGCGAGTTCGACACTTTTTTCGCATAGCACACCTCGTGTCGGCCGACGCAGTCCGCATGCTCTTGTCGGTGTTTCGTGTCAGTCGACGAAGGCGCCAACGCTGCTATCTTGGGCGAAGCTGACCTTGCTTGAGACCCTCGTCTTGTCGGTCTTCAACGGTGACAACTGAAATCTCCATGCTTATGCGTATTTCCGGTGTAATATGGTGCTCTTTTTTATTTAACTTTCTCGTGTAGCAATGGCTGCAACCAAGCACGAGGAAATGGGATAAGGAAAAATGATTAAAGAAAATGTGTTTTTTAGGGAAAAAAGAAAATGTGTTATTTAAGAGGTGGGCCATAGCCCATACCAAGCAGGAGAGCCGGTCCGATCCCATTTCCCAGCCCAAACTCATCCCATGCGCCGCGTGAGGCCTACCGCGTACAATCGTACATTCTCTAAAAAAAACGTACAATCGTACAAGTATCGAACAGATTTCGTCGTAGGCGAAGCAATTTCGAAACGATTTTGACGCAAACGAGAACACCACCCAGCTACCACCACGTGGATAGCACCGGATGGCTAGCTAGGGGTCACAAATACTTGTACTCAATTTCTCAAACTGCTATATATATAAGGCTGCTCATAATGAGGAGTAACTTAGACTAGTAACATGGATATGTTACTACTCGAAGTTACTACCTCCATAGTGGGGAGTAACATGTGTGTAGTGTCATATTTATTAAGTTGTACACTCATCTTGTATTGAAATGTGTGATGTTACGATAACATAGTTAGTTACTACAATCATCTCTCTCCTTATTAATCAGCCGCCACATCATATTTTTTGCCTACGCGGCATTGATGTTACTACTCATGTTACTCACACTGTGACTAGTCTAAGTGCAGGTCATTTGATTCACTCCTTTATTAATAATATTTAAACATTAATAAACCATGATTTCCTGCTAGCTTTCCAAGATTATGTTGTATGTTGGCTCCGCCCCAGCCTCGCAGCCTTGTCCGAATACAATTACAGAAAATAGCATTGTGTAACATATTGTTCATCTAGGTGCAATCTTACTCCCGAACAACATTTTGACAAGTCTCCGTGATGAAGTAAATTAACACGAAATAAGGCTCAAATGCTCCTCAGGTAGGCCAAGTGGTACTAAACTTTGATTTTTTTTCGTTAGAAACTTCCATATATGAACACATCGTAAACTCCTACTAGTCTTCTCTCTACATCATTAGTGTGAAACACTATCAAGCGACGCGCGGTGTCTATTCATATTCTCAACTTACAAAATGGAACTTACTTGCCTTTGCATATCATTTCACATTCATCTTTTTTTTTTTGACACGTTCACATTCATCTCTTATCCATTCTTTTTTGGCAGAATGTTTTTCTATTGTAATATAATTGTTCATGTTTTCTACTGATAGCAACTCAGAAACTCAAATTTAATTACGAAATTTTGAGCACAAAAAATATACTTTGCAAAGTAATTATTTATTGATAGCAAATCGAACTCAATTTTTTTTATAATGAAAACTTAATTTTAGAGCACCACAAATGAGGACATTTCCAAGTTAATTGTTCATCATTAATTTTGTGAAATGACAATAGTATAGTTTTCTCATGTAACCATTTTCACAACAATTTTCCTTTTTTTTACCGGAAACAACTATTGCTCTATTGATCAGGAGTCCATGATCTTGCTCCTCAAAAGTTCTAATTTTTTGTTGATGTCTTGTTTGTGTGGTTCATTATACGAGTTCATATCTAGTTCACCTTAAGCAACTTTTATGTTTCTCTAGCAGTTTTGGTCGCGACTGCAATTTTAGACACAAATGATAATTTTTTCTTGTTCATGGATCCATTTTTATGTATCATACTATATATTTTATCAGATAGATATTTCATGTTCATTATAATTTCCACCAAAGAGAAAGAATTAGAAATTTAACTGTTGCATACTGTAATAACTAATCTCTAGGCAGAAATTCCCTAAAAAAAAATCTCAGACAGAAATTCCCCTTCCTTCCACGGACAGTCTTCCGAGTTCCGACTCCAGCTGTCTCACCTGCTACTCCAGTTCCACTCCCCTACTCTCCCTCTTCACTCCGACGAAGCCCTCCCGCTTCTCCGCTTCAAACCCCTACCAACTCGCTCCCACTCTGCCGCCATGACGAGCCCTCGCCACGAATTCGCCTATGGTAAGCGCCTCTCCTACCCCTCTCCCTCTGCCGCCCCAAACCCTAGCCGTAACTCACTCGATCGGCTCCCCTCCCTGCAGCTGACGGGACACCGGAGAGGCGGATCCTCGACGCGGCAATCACGGGCGACATCGCCCTCCTCGAGCATGCGCTTCTGCCTCTCTCTCATTCCGAGTATTTATGTATGTTTGATTTGTACGCGCAGGGATGGCGAGGCAGCTCGACGGTGGCCGCGGTCGCCTCACGGAGGCGGTGGAAGCCGTTAAAGATCACGGTGGTGGGGCGCTGCACCTCGCCGCCGCGTGCAACAATGCGGAAGTGTGCGAGTTCCTGGTCGAGGACATCTGGGTGGATGTCCATGCCGTTGACATAAACGGTGTGCCTGTTCTCTCTCTTTTTTAACATGCTATACCGTTATATAGAACATCTGAATCTATGCATAGAAAACTTCAGTTGTTAGTTCTGATGCAAATGCAAAATCAAGCTTTCATTTTTTTTCGTGTTCTTGACAGGTAAAACACCTCTGGTATGGGCAATTACTTGTGAATGTGGGCACGTGGATATTGTCAGGTATCTTCTTGATCACGGTGCCAATCCAAAAAATGTAGACAAAACAGGGTTTACTCCTCTCCATGAGGCTTCCAAAATAGGTAATTCTCTACTCTCTCTGTCTCTCCTATGCCCCGTCCCCATTACTTTCAATCTTTCATCAACATGTCTTCAAATGATGAATGTCTTGTGAAATTTTTGATATACTTTTTTCGAGAAAATTAAAAGACTTTTTGCGTTTCATTATATTGGAAAGAGAGAGTTTGTTACAGCCTCCAAAGAGGTTACTTTTTTCGAGAATTTTTTGATATACTGTCGGGTCTCCATTTGGTAGATGAAGAGAGACAAAAAGGAACTGCAGTTGTGGGAGATAGATTTTCTCTACTTGTGCTAATAGAGTAGAAAATACGAACCCCATATATTTTCTTTGGCGTAGAACAAGGTCACAAATTGTTCATCTGCGCACAGCCATTTTGTCCGTAATGCATACCCGTGCAGGTGGTGATCTATGGCTTTTGCAGAATTGATTCATCTCACAACTCAATTGATACGAGTTGACAGAACTGAAGTGGAGCATAGAGGAATTGCTAATAAAAAGAACAGTCATGTAGTTAATTTTATTTACTTTCCAAATGTCTGATTCAGGGCACTGTGAAGTAGTAGAACTCTTGCTCTCCAGAGGCGCTTATGACCTTATGTCGATCCATTTTCTAATGATTATGGAACACCGTTGCATGTTGCTGTTATGCATGAGCAGGATGGCGCTATGAAGATTTTGTTGGATCACCATGCAGATGTAAGTTCCACTATACGTTGCTTTATAGGTTGTATTTGATAATCTTGGGCCGTCTGCTTTCTCCATTTCTCACAGTTGTATTTTGCTGTTTCGTCTCTAGAATCTGGTGAAGTACACAGAGTTGTGAACGTTTGAAATTAGATAATATTCTCCTTTTACTCATTAGTTGGTTGTACAATCATGTCCCGTCAAATTTTTAAGTGATGCTAAAAAACTTTCATTGTACATGCTGTTCTGCAGTAAGCAGAGAGTCGTGGGCTCTGTCTATGAATTCTATGCTCATTTTATTGCGAGAAAATGAATTGTATGCTTCTTGTGTACACATAGTTTCACCTTCTAAGGTTGAAAAGGATTATCATATAACACATTCAATAGACAGACCTCCACTAAATTGATACACTATTGAAATTTTTTGTCTCCACCTTTATTATCTGTTGGTACGTCAAACTTTAAAAAATGAAGTTTGCATGTGCTAAGCTACTGATATTCTGATGTAGTTTTTTCTGTGTGGATTGCTTGCCCTGACAAGAAGTAGCTTAATTGGTTATAATTTCCTAGGGCATGTTCGATATTATTTCCTTTTTGCAAATTAATAAATTTGAAACACAAGAATCACTTCATCTGCACCAAAGGTAGACCTTATGCATTTTTGTTAGGAAACTGAAATTTCACACTTGTTAACTAAAGAATATCCCACCCAAATAGCCACACTTACTGTCGCTAACTATATCAGGAAGTAGAGGAATATGTCCCAAAAACTGATAACGATGGTTTAAAAGAATGATCAGCATTTGGTGCCCTATCATATTGCAGAAGCTTCCTTGCTTGCGGGTGTTGCTACAGTCATGCTAAAATGATGAAATGTTGGAGATGATTAGATTCAGTTCAAAGATCCTTGGAGCTCACGAAGAGCATCAAGGGAACTAGAGAAAAAGGAGGGCAAAATGTGTGAGCATCAATACAGAAAAGGGAGCAAAGTCGGTACGTGTCGTGCGAATGATGGGTTGGGAAAACACATTGAGTAATAGAGGTTGAACTTGTATGGGATGGGGACGCGGACATGAAGTTGGTTTCAAATATGAGCACCTCAGTGTATTGACTACACTTAAAAGAAAGCCCACATTACCCGGATTCTAAACTTGTTATGGTGTACGGTGTACCCAAGGTCTCAAGCACAACTGTTAAGGTCACCATGTTATTGTCGGGCCTGTTTCTTCATATGTTATAAATCAAAATATGGAATGCCAGCAATTTAAGCAAGGCATAAGTCTTAGTTGTTATCTTTCTATCTCAAAAAAAAATGTTGGTTCATTGGTTGTCATATGGATTTAAAGACTAATAGTGAAGACCTGACTGGTGAAGAACAGACTAGTGAAGAACTCTGTCCGTCATCTTGATGGTTCTCTTCTATTAATACAATGACACACACTTGGGTGTGTGTTTGAGTTTTTGTTGTTGTTAATGATGTGCATTTTCCTCATATCTTTTTTGCAATCCTGCACCAAGCCACCAACTGCCCTTTTTTCTTTTAATATATGTATATCTTTTATTTTGTATCTGATATTGTCACTAATCTGCTGAGCTAATTACTTGCTTCTCTTTTTAGTGCAACAAGATTCTAGACAATTTCTATTCGCCTCTCATGATTGCTATCTATAGTCGCTCAGTGAAATGTGTGAACCTACTGCTAGAGGTACCCCTCCATGTTATGCGTTAAGCTGAAAATGTATCCCAGTTTAGCAAATGTGGACGGATAAATAGTGACAAATATCATCTATGATTCTGTTATATGCTAGGCTGGTGCCGATGTGAAGGGTGTACGTACTACGACCCCTCTGCAAGCTGTTGCAACAAAGGGTCTAACTGACGTCTTCAAGCCCCTATTGGATGCTGGTGCAGATCCCAATGTTCGAGATGAAGTAAGTTTTGTGTTCTACCAATGTATATATTTTAATCACACCATGGTTGGTTGTTCACACATGTGGGTGTAACATTAAATAACTAAGCATTGTCCATCCTTAAACTTTGGTAATACGAGTCCCATAGTTCAGCCATATCTAACTAATAGTTAACTAGGGTTAGGTGCACTAATATAAACTCAGTGATGAAAACTTGTAATATTGGCATGTAAATTGTAATACTACAATTTCATGCCTTCTGATATTTTTTGCCAGGTCTAACATACTAACCTTTTCAGTTTCTTGAAGATCAATCTCTTGGATGACAACACATCAGATTCCTTAAAATTACTACTATCTCTGTAAGTGTCGCAGTTTTGAACTGGGGTGCGAGACACTTGTTTTGGATCAGAGGGAATACAATTGACAAACAAATAATTATGGTTGATTTATCCCGCCAATTTAAAATGCCTTTTCTTCCCTTGTAATTTGAATTTGTGATATGGGAAGACGTGTTAGTTTTCAATCTGCCAAATAGCATGTCTTGTATATGGGAAGACGTGTTCTCTACTTAGGCACTTACAACAACAACCAAAAGACGTAAAAATGAAAATATTTTCTGACAAAAGGGAGTTGTTGTATTACTTGAAGACATGTACAGTGCCTTATGGATAAGGACGAACTCATCTTATACCTACTTTTTTGGCATGAATGGAGTACTACTGGTCAAATTATTGTTTATACGCCTTACATGTTGCTGAATTTCTGTTAATTTACTTCTCCCACAAATACATTAGTGAGAGCCAAATTCTTCTTTTTCTTACAGTTTGGTCACTTGCCAATACAAAGTGCGGCATATTTTGGTACACGTAAAGACGTCGAGATCCTGTTTGAAGTTACTTCTCGTATTTCCAGCTGTACATGATTGGAGCGTTGATGTAATAATTAGTTGTATAAAGTCAGAGCCAAAGTTGGAGGTATGATCAAGAACATCGTTGGCATAAATATATTTAATTGTGTGCTCTAGTCCTAGTTTTTTTTAATGGAATTGTTTAAACAAGAAACTCAGAATTCATCTCTCATACTGCAAAGACTGTTAATCTTGCACTTTTTTTGAATTCTCGTTTTGATATTTTTTAGCGATAAAACTTCTATATTTGACACTAGATGACGTTCCCTGTTTTTGGTGTTTCATTCAAAATTGTGATGCACCATAAAAATTCATGAAGAAAAAAAGAAGAGAGCAGAGATGGCTACAATGAAATCCTGTGGGGCTTGTCAGTGTATGAGAAATATAATCATGCAACTGACTTGTTGGGGGATTTGGGGTAGTGTGGTATCTGAATTTCTGCTTGTTTACGGTAAGTCAGTAACATGCAATCGTACCGGAAATTATAACACATTTAAATATGAAAAATATTTATATTCCCTTTGAATTTCTTTGTACATAATTGTACGCAATCTCGGGTCGTTTAGTTTCTATTGAAATTTCCAGGATCACCCCTTGTCTAAAATGTCAGTAGCTAAGTTGAAAGAAGAAGGACACAAAGCTATGGATAATGAGGATTATGATGCTGCATTAGAATTCTATACCATGGTATGCTATTGCACTATTTGTGGTCCTGAAGTTAATTTCTTTTTCCTTAGCTAATAACTTAGTCTCATTTGTATCCATTGCAATGGCTTACATCAGTATCCGATGCTTTTTTGATGCTCGTGCAAACTATACATGTGCTTTTTTTGTATTTTCCTACCCTTTTTAAGGTTGTAGTTCTCGATATAAGGAGAGGAGGAGTGCAAGTGTGAACGTCTAATTGTATTGCATACCACAAGGGACATATATGTATCACAACTTCTCATGTACACTCAGAACCATGGTCGAAAGTGTGTAGGCACTTATACCCTGTACACTATTCATCTTTGTGAGTTATGGCTTGATGGTGCCCATGTTAGTGCTAGCACATATAAACCTGCGGGGCTGCACAATGGAGTTGCTTTTGAGGGTGTCATCGCTGGAGTGATTACCCCCCTTGTAAGACTTCCATATTGACATCATTGAACAATGACACCTTCCCAATGGCCCTGATAGCCTCATGGTGGAATTAATGAGCATTCAGGTCCCTGGCAGAAGCCTATGTTGGTCATGTCTCTGCTAATATGACTATCACGACGTCCGGAAACCACTTGAGCATATTTCCTTAATTAAGACAGTCCTTCACTTAGACCATGGTGGATCATGATCACTACTTTGGATCATGATCACTACTTCAGGTCCCTGGCAGAAGCCTATGTTGGTCATGTCTCTGCTAATATGACTATCACGACGTCCGGAAACCACTTGAGCATATTTCCTTAATTAAGACAGTCCTTCACTTAGACCATGGTGGATCATGATCACTACTTTCATCAGTGGCTTTAGTTTGGGAATTGGGTGGTGTTGGGATTTGTTTGTTAATCTATGTAAGGTATAAAAGTTCGAACATAAATGAAAAATAGTATGTCTTGTGGTAGATCGTTTAGGATGAGGAAGTAAGGAAAAAGTATCCTGTTAGTTCTTCATGGTTACATTTAGGATTAGAATTTGTACTCCCTGTTATAAGGGGAAGTCCAAGTTCGTCGTGGAATGGCAACAATTATGGGAAAATGTGATCAGTGTGTGCCTAGTAGATGATCGGAATGTATATTAATTTTTCCAGTTGCTTCTTTATGCATGTGCTCTACAAAATCTTAATAGCTTTAGTATGCCACGTCGCCACTTCTTATATTTTTTTGGGTGTATCTCCAAATTTTTGCTTTTATGTTTGGATAGGGTGTCAAACGTTTTAACTTTACCTTGTTAAGTGTAGATGTGTGAATAGACTCATTAACCATGGTTGACCCGTATATATGAGTAAGAGATGTGTGTAGGTATACATACCATACGTTGAAAAAAGAAGTGGCACAATTGGGAACAGAGAAACTCTTCTCACTTCCTGACATACGCATCAACAGTCTTTATTAATTAGCTGCTTGTGGAGCAGTTTTGACTTAAAACCGTTTCCACTTTTCGAAGAGACACCTCCATATGTGATTTATCTCGCCCTTCACGATATAAGATGTTCTATGCTTGGTACTAAGTATTTGTCATTCATTTACTTACCGAGTCCTTGTCCCAGAAATGTGAGGATTATATGCAGATTTGTCAGAAAATATGTAATTGTTCGTTTGATTTATTGCCTATAGGCTATGCTTCTTGATCTTGAAAATGTTGATTCAACCTTGATGTGCAATAGGGGTTATTGCCGGCTTCTACTGGGCAATGGAGAGGATGCTTTGAATGATGCCCTTTATTCCAGGACACTACGACCTGACTGTGCAGATTCATGCTGGCTGCAGGGGTACTCGTATGTGCAGCTCAAGGTGATACAGAATCACGATTTGACACTTATTTAAATCTTGTGGCTGAACCTTTTTTAACGATCCACTGAACTCTATGTCTTCATTCTTAGGAGTATGAAAAGGCATGTGATGCATTTCTCGATGGTCTCAAATTGAAGCCAGGATATGTTGGAATCGAGAAGGCGTTACGGTAGCCTACTTGATCTACTTTAGCTGCATGTTTTATTTAAAGTCTAGTTTGTCGTGATATATGGTATTTAGTGGCATCAGTTCCATGATTCAATTAGTATGGTAATGACAGTTATGTAGTGCGTCAAAACTATACAAAAGCAATAAAAAACGGAGCTGTATTGTTACCAAAGAAATAAGTACGACATTTTAGTCTTTGCTTAGTACACATATGGATACGATCATACCGTTTGTGTTTCATTTGCCTGTCTGGCCCATTTCCACAAGATTAGCCATGAATTACTGCTGGAAAGGCATTTGGATGATTTGCTGATGGTATTATCTGGAATGTGCAGGAAAGCTCTGAGATTACTGAAAGAATCTCACGCCGACAAGGGGAAGAACGGCTCAGAAGGACAATATCGTGAATCACGTATGTTCCTTTAAAGGGAGCAGTTTGACAAACAAGTCTGACGTCTTGGCTCTTTTGACAAATCGCGCTGAAGAACTTGGTGCTTGCTTTGTACCTAGACGAGGAACGAACCCATGGGCCACCTATGGTGCCCTGTTGAACTGTAGGTTCTTTTTGCGTCTGCGGCTGCAACCCTGAAGGCCTGACCATTTGGTCATGCATACTGACTGCGTAGTGCTAGAGAGTAAGTTAATATGTTCAATCGTGTGATTGATGTCGCGGTCTAAGTGAGGTGACATGGAGATGATTCAGCTGGGTATCAGTAGATTTGAACATGATCTTATCTATCTATTCTGGTGATGCATGCATATTTTGTTTCTTCCAAAAGGACGTGTGCGCTTTTTTTTGGCGGGATGGTCTCTGCAGTTCGATGTTTGTAGCTACACTGCAGGAGTAGTATCGATATTCTCTGCAAACAGGACCCATGAGACCGACAATCAATATAAAAACTAATAATAACTAAGGTTTCTATAGACTCAGTCTTCATCGGAGTCGATGACGATCAACGAAGCAGCCGACATGGTGGGAGCCGGCATGGAGGTGGCAGCGGCGGAGCCAGGATCTTACAAGTCGGGCCACTGCCCTGCCTCCTCCCCGAACTCCTCATCCTCCAATGGCGGGCCTCATCTGGCTGCATCATCTCATTAGAGTTCTGCATAGCGTTGGGATAAGGGGAGAGGTGATGGCCAGATGAAAACCACACGGCAGGTGGCTCACAATCGTCGGAAGTGGGGAAGAAGTTGTGGAGCCGGTACTTGTACTACTCATCCAAATGTTGTTTCCAAATGGACGTTGACATGTCAGTTGTCAGCATGGGCTGTTCCGCGGGCGGCCCCGCTGGCGACATGGCCGCCCGCGTGCTGCGGATGAGGGCAAGACGCGCCTTGCCGCTCAGCGGTGGTGCCACCAGAATTCCAACGAAGTTCGCCCATCAAACGTCCATGAGGTGGCCATCTATTGTGCACGTGCTCGTGCGCCTCACCTAGCTTCAGCAGGCAACGTGTGTCAGACGCCTTGGAAGGCGGGGGCAGTGGAGGTGCACGCGTCGGCGTGCAGAACGAGTTCACCTCACGTCCTCACCGTGGTTTCTCCCGCGCTTTGACTGAGGTGTGCATTGGTGGTTAGTCATACCGTGCGATCTACTCGGTAAAAAGGGGCTGGTGCGCACGGAAAACATCTTTGGCTCTAGTGCTCCTGCCACTTTAAAAAAATCGAAAAATATTTTTAAAAGTTTTTAAAAAATCTGAAAAAAAATCATGCATGTTCTCAATGATGCGTACTAGAAGCGTGCAAAATCTCAATGTAAAAATCTTTATATTATAGTCTACACAAAAATGACAAAATTTGTAGATTTGAATCTTTGTATTGTTAACTTTAATCAGATATGTTAATTTATCATTTTTGTGTAGGTCGAAATATAAAGTATTTCGCACTGTAATTTTGCGCGTCTGTAGGATAGATCATGGAGAACATGCATGATTATTTTCAGATTCTTTTGAAACATTTAAATATAGTTTTTGAATTTTTTGAAGTGGCAGAAGCACTAGAGCTCGGGTGTAAGAAATCTCCACTCGCGCCTGGTGCGCACGCATATAACGTCGGTTCTGCTCACGACATGGCCACCCACGTGTTGCGGATGAGGGCGAGACGTGCCTTGCCGCTCAGTGACGGTGCCACTAGAATTCCAACGAAATCCGTCCATCAAACGTCCATGAGGCGTGATTCTTCACAACATGATTATCAAGAATGACAGGGGTTCTAAGGAATACAAAAACCTGTTTTGCGGTACCGCGCAGGCAGTGGCGTAACATATCCCGCAAACGTAAACCGTAAACACGTACCGCAAAACATCTTTAGGGTTTTAGCCTATATTTGTCATTTTGGACAAAAGAAAACTTAATATAATTGAAATATATATATATCAAAATTATTAATGTTTTAGCATCACACAATGCAACAATAATCCAAATTACAATAACCGTTTAAATCCAAATAATTAAACAGTTAATGAATGGTCCATAATGGAAAGAAAGGTTCAAATCATACATGAATAAAAGTGAATAAATTTGGAGACTATCTCCCATATAGCGACTGATGCTTAATGAGATCATCACAAAGATATGTACGCATTCCCATGTTTCCATATCTCAAGACACACCTGGGTCCAGTTCGGGTTCCCGTTAGGCTTGACACAACTATCAACATTTTCATAGAAAAACTAAGTTTAAATCTCTTTCATACTACAATCATGATATTTGAGGTCCCAGAAACGAGCATGGCCTCGAACAATGGCAACCCAAAATTGCAACACACCAAAATCTCTCTCATTATCCTTTTGACAAACTTCTTGAGTTTGAGCAAAAACATATTGCTTTTTACCTTGAATATGTTGGATGGTCTTCACAAATTTTGACCAAGAAAGATAGATGTTGTTGTTTAGATAGTACCCCATGATATACTCATGCTTATTGACGGTGTATTTGCAAGATGGAGCATCTTCACTTGCAATCCTAGCAAAACGATGAGATATCTGCAAACATTATGTCATTGAGAGAACCCGACAACCCAAAGAAGCAATGCCAATCCACAAGTCCTCTGACTCCACTTCTTCAAGCACAATAGTAGATTCACGATGATGACCGATGTACTGCCTGTGCCATGGTGCAGAGCATTTCTTCCACCTCTAGTGCATACAGTCGATGCTCCCAAACATGCCCGAGCCTCTTTTGATATGTTCGTCTTCATCAACCTCTTTGTGTCCACCTCATTGGTAGCACGAAGATACTCAAGAACGAAGAGGCTGATCAAAACCTTTGCGAACTACCGCATGCACTTGAGTGTAGTATCTCCAATGAAGATACTCATCGATGTAGGTCTAGTTCTTTTGCTGGCTTATTTCACAAACTGCCCCTCCCCCCAGCTTATTCTATAAACCGAGTAGCTTATTAGTTGCCTCTTCTAAATTAGTTATGAGATAACTAGTTTAGAATCCCCAACCAATAAGCTGGACAGCTTATGAGAGAAGCTAGGGATGGGGCAGCTTATTTTTAAGCCAACAAAAGAACTGGACCGTAGTCCGCTGGAATGCCGTATGCGATCACTCGCATTGCTGCCAAGATCTTTTGATACAGACTAAATCCAAGGAGGCCCCCAATGTTCCCTCGAGCTCCGACAAGTGAAAACGTGAGAGTTGGCCTTGCAAGTTTCGACGATACATGCAAATAGATTTCTCTGCATTCGACAATGCTTACGAAAGAGATTAGTCAGGTAGGTGCTAACCTCTCTGAAGTAGTTTTTATGAGCATGTTGATCATGCCCTAGATTCGGTTCCGAGGAATACTAAGACGATCGACCATCGATTATTGATACGTCCAAAACGTATCTATAATTTTTTATGTTCCATGCCTATTATATATTAATTACCACATGTTTATCTTACACTTTATATCATTTTATGCATTTTCTGGGACTAGCCTATTAACAAGATGGCACAGTGCCAGTTCCTGTTTTCTGTTGTCTTTTTGTTTCAGAAAATCTATTCAAGAAATATTATCGGAATCGGACGCCAATTTAACTGATTTATTTCTGGACCGAGACGGAGCAGCAGCCAGGAGGATGGAGCCAGGGGCCACATCAGGCAGGCCGGCGGGCCCACGGCGCGGCCCAGGGTGGGGCCGCGCACCTAGGCCGCCGCCCCACCTCGGCTGGCCACCGACGCTGCCCTTTCACCTATAAATTGCATCTAATCGGGAAACCCTAGATACCCGAGCAAAAATCTACGAAAAGTTTCGAGGCCGCCGTCATCTTCA
The DNA here is from genome assembly GCA_947311845.1 of Poa pratensis. Classification (NCBI taxonomy): domain Eukaryota; kingdom Viridiplantae; phylum Streptophyta; class Magnoliopsida; order Poales; family Poaceae; genus Poa; species Poa pratensis. The sequence continues at coordinate 28,550,002 of CAMZMU010000059.1, read as the reverse complement.
ACCCTAGTTCGGGAGGGTTTCTGTAGTTCTTCCTGGCACCTTGCCGGAGGGGAAATCATCACCGGAGGGCTCTACATCACCATGCCTGCCTCCGGAGTGATGCGTGAGTAGTTCTCCACGGGACTACGGGTCCATAGCAGTAGCTAGTTGGTAGTCTCTCCACCTTGTGCTATCATGCTTAGATCTTGTGAGCTGCCTAACATGATCAAGATCATCTTTATGTAATACTACATGTTGTGTTTGCTGGGATCCGTTGAATTGTGAAGTTATGATCAAGTTTGTTCATCTATTTATATTATGTTTTATCTATGTTCCTGCATGCTCTTCGTTGTTAGTAGATGCTTTGGCCAAGTAGATACTAATGACTTCAAGAGAGGGTATTTATGCTAGATAGTGGGTTCATGCCTCTAGAAGCCTGGGCTTGATAGACAGAAACAACTAAGTCTGTAGATGTGCTGTTGCCACTAGGGATAAAATAACCGATGATTAGCTTAAGGGTACTGCTGTTAAGTCTAATGTGTTTATTTACATTACACACTTTGCTTAATGCTATAATCTGTTGCTTGCAACTTAATACTCATGGGAGACCCGGAAGCTATCTTGTGAGTGGATTATGAGTCATAGATGCAGCTAGTAAGCGGTCTATGTATATTGTTGTAATGCCCAATAGATGTAACAATGAACATGTGCTTGTCATATATTGCATTGTCATGCGTTTGCAATTTGTCAATAGCCCAGCTGTAATTCGTTCACCCAACATGTATGTTTATTTGTCTTATGGAGAGACACCACTAGTGAACTGTGGACCCCGGTCCTTTATTCCACACTGATACAAACACCGTTTTCACCACGCTCTACGTTACTTCCTGCTGCTACTTTTGTGTTCATCATCATATTCTACACCATATGTTTAATCCTTTGTATTCAGCAAACCAGGGAGATTGACAACCTTCATGTTTCGTTGGGGCAAAGTACTTTGATTGTGTGTGTGCAGGTCCACGTCAGTGATCGGGTAACGGTGCCGCTGACACCTTTCTGAAGCTCTTCCAATTCCTACTGGATCTGACAACCTTCGTTTTGTAATCAAGGGAAAACTTTGCTGCTGACTACATCATACCTTCCTCTTGGGATTTCCCAGCGAACGTGCGTTCCACGTCATCAATTATCCCCGCCTATTTTCTTCGTACCCTCGAGTTAATTCACAACGATAATCAAGATGATATTCTCAACATTGTTATCGTGAATCAGGTCCTCAATTTCTGAGGATCGTCTGACGACGATCCTCGGAAAATAATTGCACGAAGGGACTCAACGATGAACTCATCTACAAAATTTACCTCCAAATCAGTGGCTGTGGCGGATGGATCTGCTAGGCAATTTCCTAAACTAAAACTATGAATAAGTCAAAGAAATTTACCTTAAAATCAGCGGCGGCGACGACAGACGAATCAGAGCGGGAGACAGGGGCGGTGCGGCCCGGGGTTGACATTTCACTACGCCAAAAAAAATTCTACTGATGAGGGAAACTGGAAAATTCGACGCGGAAACTGGAGACATACAGTGGTTGGTGTTTGTTTTGAGGGGAGTTTTAGTTTTTTGTATGGCTTTGGCGAAAACAGCGAATCTACACGGATCCATTTCTCTTTCCAAACCTCTAAGAAGACGATTATTATAAGGACTATGAGGATCGGCTATGGATGCTCTTAAAGCGGTCTTGTAACTTCGGGGATCGGCTGAAGATGCTCTCCCCGCATAGTCCACCACTTACATGGTAGTGAAAAACCAGAAAGCTGATCTTGCCACCAAACTTCAGCACAAAATGGGCTACTATTTTTGAAAATAGTTCCAAAACGTGTGTCGCTAGGGCGCTATCCTCAACACCATAGTGCCCTAGGATAGGGCGCTATGCCCCCACTCCAAAGTGCACTAAAGAGCAGCCAACCGGTCGTCGTCACCAAAATCCTTAATTTCACAGAGTAGCAACTTTGGGTTGGGGCGTTATACTTTTGAGGGTAGCATCTAGGGATGTAAATTGTAATATCCCAGCGTTTAGGAACTAACGGAGGGCAGAAATAGGAATTTGTGCATCTGCATGGATGCATTTGAAAAACCCGAACAAATTTTTTGCAAATCAAAACCCTGGAGTGATCGGAATTAATTCATCGTATTGAATTAGGGTTTAGTTCATCTGAGGTGAATGCAATAAAATTTCGACATGATCTCTAGGTAATTTACTCGTTGTGGGAAATTTCGAATCCAATTTGAATATTCAAATAATTTGAATTTGGAAATGTAATTCAAATTAAAACAATTAAGTAACAAAAACAATAATTAAGTAAATGAATTTTAGTTTTTTTGAACAATTTAAATATTTACAACACATATTACAAATTATACAAATCTTGCAAGACAAATAAATAACTTTATTGAATAATCACAATATTACATTGTCTTTACAATTCAATTACAACAAATTAAAATTACAAAGAGTAAAATTACATTTGTTTCCTAAAACTAAAATATTTTGTAATCTTTTCTTCATCTTCTTGATCTTCATTTCATACTTGTTTTCCTGCAAAACAAAAGAAAAACAGAATAGAATACGAAGGTGGGGTTAGGATTAGTTTAACTCTCAGTCTAGCAAAGAAATGCTTTGCTAATAACATCATTGAGTGTAATTTGGCAATTAAGTGTAGCATCTGCTCTAAAACCAGCAAATATAGCCTCAGTACAACATCATAGGCAGGCAACAAATTCCACTTGGCAACCAAAAATAATTACAATAGGTGGGATAAGATCAACTGGTCGAGGTACCAGATTACTTGAACATGGAGGCACACAAGCAAGCAGGCAGCACAGTCACAAAGGCAGTCACCCTGCTGCTTACAGCACATCAACCTCACTGCAGATGGATAAGAGCAAAGAAGCAGCCATAGCAGCAAGCAAAATAGAACCACTTCACTCACACTAGTTCCAGTTCGAGTTTATCAACCACAGCCACAGTTCATCACCCAAAATCCACAAATCCATCCACTCTTCACCACTGAATCCTTGCCAAAAGCAAGAGCAAGATGGGATAGAGGAAGCAAGGAGCATAGGAGCAAGGAGAGGAAGCCAGAAGCTCAAGGGAAGCAACTGGAGCTGGAGGAGCAGGCCAGCAAGGAGATCAAGAAAGAAGTCCACAAGATCTGTTGATCAAGAAAGGCACAAGATCCACAAGCACATCACATAGCCATCACCACTAATCAGCAGAAGGTGAATAACCAATATTCTCTAGCAAAGGAATTGCTAGATTAAATATGTGGTTTAGCTATGTATTTTCCCTCAGTCTAGCATAGAAATGCTATGCTCAGTCATCATAGGGAATTAAAATCATAAGCAAGCATCTGTTCTTATTAAATCATAGCCTCAGCCTGTGCATCATAGGCAGGGGGCAAATCACCCACAATTCTGAGCAAAGGCATAAGCAAATATTGCTTTTCACAGCTATGTGTGAAGCAAAGATCCAACATTTGATGCTGGGCACAAAGACCACAAGGGGAAAAGCACCACAAGCACATCTGCGCACTAATAAGAGCACTGGATAGCATAAAAGAAATTCCAAAGCTATAATTAGTAGTTAGCTACTGTGTAACTCCACTAGAGGCATCACAGCAAGCTAACTAAAACATTTAGCTCCAGAAAATCATCTACACATGCACAGAGCACTACCAGAGCATCAAAACACACCTTCTGTTCATCAACAGAAGCACAGGAAAGCATTAAAAAAGCAAGATAAACCAGCCAGCTACTGTGTAACTCTCAGGGAGGCATCACAGCAAGCAAAACTCGTCTGAATCATGCTCAAATAATTTCAACATCATTGCTAGATCATGTAATGCATGTTCCAACTCAGTTATAAATTTTATCTATACAAATTCATATCTCAATCATCAGAACACATCCTATGTTCATCACAGGAACAATAGTAGCAACAGAGCACCATCAGATCAATGCAACCATTGCACCTACAGGGGTAGAACCCTAGAATCACTGCATGCTACACATCACAGAGCAGGGCCATAGGCCAGGAGAAGGAAGGAGAAGAAGAGAGGAGAGGAGAGAGATCTTACCAGCGTCCCAGGCCGTAACGCCATGACGACGGGGCAGTGCCCGTGTGGTCAATGGAGGAGGGCCAGGGTGAAGCAAGCTTCATCATCACCACCATGGCGGCACAGAGGGTGCATCTCTGCACCGAGCCATGGCGAGACGTCGGAGCAGCACAAGCACGGCAAGGGCACCCGAAACCCTAGCCTAGGGTTGGGTCACGCACGGTTGCGACATGCGGGGAAAAGCAAATCGAAGTAGAGGAGGAGGTAGAGCGTCGACCGGCGCGTCGATTGCGCCGCATCACGGCGGCGGAGTTTGCCGGAGTCAGCCGGAATCGGAGGGCGACGGCGACGGCGGAAGCGAGAGAGGAGCGGGTCGAGCACGGGAGCGAGAGAGGAAGCGAGAAGGGAGAGCAGGTTGGGCTCGGTCGAGTTGACCATGACCCGAGCCAGTTTTTGATCTGGTTCAACCCAGTTTGACCAAGGGCATTTTGGTCATTTCATAAATCAAAAATTAATAAGAAAATAAATTCCAGAAATATTCTAAAATTGAATAAACTTTGGAAATTCATAGCTATTTCATATAAAATCAGAAAAATACAAATAATATACCAAAATGAACAGAAAAATAAATTTATCTGTTTGTATAAATCAAACACTTGTTTGACTAAAATTTAATCACTTTAAAATTGAAACAACAATTTACTTATTAATTTAAATATGGAATTAATTTGAAATGCTATTTTGGATGCATTTCAACTTCATTTAAAATGATTCACATGAATAAACTTCAAATTAAAAAATGTGTTTTAATCATGATATGTCCTACATTGTGAGCATATGAAAATACCATGTGTGTTTATAAATAATTGATATTCCATTAAATTATTAATTAAAATGATATTTCTTTAAGGAAAATAATTGTTAAAAGATGTCTACTTAATCTAAAAATGAAATCTCTACTTAATAAAATATGAGCACTATTATTATTTTTATCATTAACATTGGATTAACCTTGTGTTATAGTTTTATTCATTCAAGACCATATCCTAAAACTAAGAAATGAAACATAAGATGTTATTACCTTATTCCTTTTCCTTTTAAGTGTGATACTTAAATAATAAAAGAACTTAAAAGTGGTTATTCTTAATATTTGTTAATACTTCATAATTTAAATAAAAGTGAAACATACTAAAGTCTTGAAGAACTAGGATTCCAAAATCACCAAGTAATCAAATCAAATTCCAAAATCTTGAACATTCACTAATCTCAACTCATGAACAACTTAAGCATCAAAAACATCACCTAAAGGTGATGAAAAAACTTAAGTCAAGTTAATACGATGTTATCGAAGTATCATTTTAAAATGAAGCTTACCTAGTTAAGCTTGGGTCTAATTGAGGGTATTTTGCGATGCATTTCATTACTATGCATAATAGCATCTTGCCAGAGTTTTCTGTAGTCCTTATCGGGATTACTTTGCTATTTTTCAGAACTCGGGGTTTTACCGCAAACCCTAGAACCCCGAAGGGTTTGAACTGCTATATCTATCCAAGGCAAGTTCACTCTTGCTCATGTCCTACTTGATTATGTTTATCAAAGTAAATGCTAAATACTATGGTTTATCATTGCATGAAAAAGAAAAACATATTTTCGAATGATGTGAATTGCTATATATATTGTTGGTTGGCAGATGGAACCATGGAATGATGTGGTTGGTGGAGGTTCCATTTGCACGGGAAAGTATTATCTAGGACTTAATAACCAATGCCGTCAGTGTTCTTGCGCCGTAAATGAAGCGTTAACCATGAGACTTGGAATGGGACGGGAAAGTCATCTGTGATCTTCTCCCTTTCGCATGTCAACGGGCAGCCAGAGCCGTACGCTGTAGGTCTTGCGAGACTACATGCACATGGGTGGGACCCCTTAATGCCCACGGACTCTGGTGCCTATGATGGTCTGCAAGGGGATGCCTAGGTATCTACCGTGAGGGGTAGAGCCAGAGGTGATTCTGCTATGCATGAATTGGTCTGCAAGGGGATGCCTAGGTACCTACCGTGAGGGGTAGTGTATCAGGGGTTATTCTGCTATGCATGAATTGGGTGGGCATGCGGGGTTGTTGGAGAAGCACGACGAATGGCTTGGATCAAAAATCTGGCCCCACACCATAGGAAGTGTGAACATGAAAGTACGCCAGGCTGTGCAACATGATCTTGATCTCTTATGGGTAAAGTAACGCACCTCTGCAGAGTGTAAAGAATTGTGACATGTTACTCCCTGTTCCGGGAAGGAGCTGCGAACGCTGCAGGAAAGGTGGCTCCATGAAGCCCTAGCACCTGTGAATGGATGACGGGCATAGTTTTCTGAAGATAAAATAAATCTTTTCCTAAAAATGTTTTACAAAGATATGCATGTTCATCCATGACCTTTTGGTATGGATGGTAGCTAGTGCATAAAACACCTTATTCCTATTATATGAACTTGCTGAGTAATGCTCGTGTTGCTCACTCTTTCCTCCTTTGACCCCCTGCTTAGATTATTGGAGACAGCAGAGGAAGGACAAGAATCCATAGCGATGTTGATGAGATCTTCGGCAAGGAGTCAAATCAACCTGGTGGGCCTGAAGAGGTCAACCTCTACTTTGCCAACGGATGCGTGGCGACAACAGTGCAACGGCGAACACGTCGACAACAATGCATAAGGACAAGACGACTATAATTGAGTGGAGGAGCACAACTCTAGACACCTAAATTCCAGATGGATAGATTAGGGCTGTGACAACAGCAGTAGTGGATCAGAAGTTAGAGGTAGAGCTGATATTCAGCTTAGTACTACGACTTGGATCTTTTGAGAGTTTCATTTGCACGAGACCTACTTCTGTATGCTAAGGAGGTTCTCGAGATTTTGTACTGAATAATGTTGTAATCCTATAGTGTTACCTTGGACCGACTATGTTTCTGTTGTACTACTCTGAAGGATGTAATATTTATGGAATGGTCCTTCCGTGAGTATTATGTCAGCGACTTGTACACTACAACATGCAGTGGTGTGCTGGGTCACTACAGATGGTATCAGAGCGAACGACCTTAGGATTAAAACCCTTTTAGGAGACTTGTAGGTTGGTAAGACTATAGGGAGTTATATTTTAACTAAATATTTTTACAACTATGATGGTTATTCACCTGAGAATAATACTGTCATACTTGTATACACATTTCCTTACCCAACCGGAGTAGATATTCTTATTTACTATTCTATAGAAATAGCATTCATCTACCTTAATTATTTTCAACTTGGTATGACCAGTTAAGACTGTCTTGTACCAGTTGATACACCAAATAGATTACATCCAAGTCAGTGTTACCTATATGGTATCATTGATAATCCTATGAAGTAGAACCCTATCATAAGTTCATGATGAAGGACGTGAGGAGATGTTTGATGATAGTGGAGAAACATCGACATTCAAATATGAGAAGTATGTTAATACCCTAATGATGCAGTTCAAAGGGGATTCACCTGAGTATAGTATAAAGTGTTAAGGAAATTAGGAGATGACATAAACAATGACGAAAGCTATAGTACTACCTTTGATGTACAACAAGCAACTACAAAAAGGATCCAAAGATGTGAGCAGATGTTTGTTCTAGCCAAATGGGGAATTCAATCTACATAGAGTTTAGTTTCATAAAAAACCAAGCCATAACACAACTACTCTTTGAGTACTTTGTCCTAAGATTATTCCATTGCAAATGGGCAATTGGGGTAAATACTAAGGCAAAGAGTTGTTTTAGCATAGGACTATAAGGTAATATATACCTATATTGTAGTGTATAGCATCTAAGCCTGGGTACTTGAGATGTTTTTACTCAATGTACTACTTATTTATAGGCTTATGCTGCATGATTGATATATAACTGCATTTGCGATTTCTTGGATCTTATTGGATTTTTGATTGGCTAGGTTGGTACATGAAGTTAGAATTTGATGTACAATGGCATGATTGTCACATTGAGTTCTTTTCTTGATGTTACTGATCTAGAGGTAGATAGGATTCGTGTAAGGGAGAGACGTGCTCTCAGAAGTTCCAAACAACAATGAAAGTTCATGAAGAGAAGAAAATCAGGATGATCGAAGTAAACGAAGCTACACGTGGGAATGGACCACAACACTTATCATATTTGGATTCGGAGGTCTACGTCATCAGACATGGAAGGATGGAGAAACTACGTAAGTTCCAAGAAGAGTATCATCACAAGAGGAAGGCATGTTAACTAACGATGATGACAGGAAAGCTACATGAGAAACTCTACTGAAGTAGGAGAATTATGAAGTTGTAAGACCTAAACACCAGGTCTTGTCGTGACAACTCTTTGATTTGGACAATCAAATTTAAAGTAATTTAAAGTCTTACCCAAGGATGGCGATTATAGAGTGAAGGATATTGAGCGGGAATTGAAAGACGCCGGATTAAGAAGCCACAATAAGTAGTTATATATAGTTGGGAGTTGTCGTAACTTGATGGAAGAAGTTGGTGTTGGGAGAACTATAAGACATCATTGATCTTTGGAGAAAGTTAGAGAAGAAGTTGTATAGGACTTATATGCCTAACAGAGCCATTAAGTTGAAGGTAGAGGAGTATGAAGCAACAATCCAATAATTAGGAGACAATAACAAAGGCTGATATTTCAAGCAAGGCAAGATAGTAGTATCATTGAGATCAAGGCGACGAGATTTCAAAGTTCAATGTTACAATGGACACACATCAGAATCATGGGTGATGAGTTCATGGATTGTCGATAGTACAAGGAGTTAGTAATTAGGAATGTGGCCAACAGAGACATGTGATGTCGAGATATAGTAAAGTCACCATCTATACGGGGTAGCTGTAGAGAAGGATGGATTGCCATAGGATTGACATCCAAAATCCAAGGACTCAGATGGAGTTTGAACCAATATAAAAAATTGAAGAGCTACGTCGTCTGATCACTCAAAAGAAAGGAACCAGTTCCAGCAACAGACAGATGAAAGAGTTGTATATCAGATGAATTTGAACTAGATGACCAACAACCCGTTCTACATTAGAGTTAAGTTATCACCTATTGCAACTAGTTTTGCAATAGTCTTTTCTTAAGACCCTAGGTGAGACAACTGGAATGCTAGTCCGAGTGAATATTCAATGTACCGGGAGATCTTATTGGTTGTTCACAGTGGTGGACTTACCAATTGTTCTTCGGGAAGCTATTGGATGTAGGAATGATATCTCCGAACCGGAGAATGTCTCGGGAATCACAACCTGGTGATAGTACCCGGTGTTCTTCGAGAGACCATAGGATACAGGTTGGAAGTTTGAGCACAAAGGGCATAGAGAGAGCAGCTCTATTCAGCAGAAAGGATCTAGTTGTTACTTAAGAATGAAAGGATACAACTAGATGAAGATTGACTAACAAAAGGTCAGACGAAAGGAAGCGCCCTAGCAAATTCTAAGGGGAAGAGTATGTAATATCCGTAGTTCAGAGAGTAAAAAGGGGTTAAAAATAATATGTGCATTTGCATAGCATGCATCTAAAAATCCGGGGAAAATAAAAACTTTTTCGACGAAGTCATAGAGTGATCGACCAACGCTCAAAAGGCTAGTTGAGAATGTACGTATAGGAGCATATGAGTACCTAATATCCTAAGTGAATATCCTATCAATTTATCATTTTAAGTCACTGTTTCATAAGCACTACACATCTCTAATACAAATTGAACATTCAACAACTAAAGTATCTTTAGATACAACTAATGGAATAATAACAAGATACAACCTTTATAAGAGGAATTGGATTGAAAGCTAGGAAAAATACATCATATATGGAATAAGTACAAATCTTAAAGGAAAGAAAAATGAGAAGTTCAAGGAAGGATAATAAAAGCTTAAACTAGATTTTTTTTTACTTTATCTAGACCATCTTATATTCTTATCCCCAATCTTCTCGAAGTCTTTCTGTAAGAGAAGCAAATCACAAGAAGGAGAACTACGACAAGAAGACTTTCAGAAGGATTCTTAAGGCTATTCTAGAAGTGCCAAGCCAATTTATCAGGGATAATTTGGAAAATTCTTATGTCAGAATCCATTCTTGTTAATTTCTCTAGAAATAGTGTGATATTCCAAGGTTCGTGTTATATAGAAGTAGTTTGGTAACAAGCCTAATTATCTTGTTAACAAATCACTTTTGTATGCTCAAACAATTGAATGTCATATACAAATAAATAGAAGGTCAGATAATCCAGTGCATCTCAACCTTTTGAATATGAAAAGCAATTTGGAGACAAGCCTAACCTTGTTAACAAATTCTTCCAATATGCATAGGGCAATTTGATGTGATTAAATATACACACATTCTTCTATAACCAACTTAATTAAAGGTTTGCTAGGATTTAACTGGATGTCTTCACCACAAGGGTGAGGCAAGTGATATTGGATACTAGATACATAATTTTAACAACTTGCCTTAAGACTTGGTATTGACTTGAAGGATCAATATCAAAGTAAAGACTACAATGGACCATGGATCATTTGGATCACCTAGATTCAAGTAGGAAATATGATAATATACAACCATGATCCATACAAGGGAAAGAATAGCGAGGAGGAAATAATAAACCACATTACAACTTAGGCAACATATTCAAGTTTCTAAGTAAGCAAGCTACATGGAGATTTATGGTGTTTCTCCGAGGATATGAGTTCCAAGGGGAGTAAAGCCAATTCATAAAGCCACGTAATAATCACCATATCTAGATATCACATGAGTAACTCTCACCTTCATACACACGTCATAACTTCGGGACGAAGTTTTTGTTAAGGGGGAAAGACTGTAATATCCCAGCGTTTAGGAACTAACGGAGGGCAGAAATAGGAATTTGTGCATCTGCATGGATGCATTTGAAAAACCCGAACAAATTTTTTGCAAATCAAAACCCTGGAGTGATCGGAATTAATTCATCGTATTGAATTAGGGTTTAGTTCATCTGAGGTGAATGCAATAAAATTTCGACATGATCTCTAGGTAATTTACTCGTTGTGGGAAATTTCGAATCCAATTTGAATATTCAAATAATTTGAATTTGGAAATGTAATTCAAATTAAAACAATTAAGTAACAAAAACAATAATTAAGTAAATGAATTTTAGTTTTTTTGAACAATTTAAATCTTTACAACACATATTACAAATTATACAAATCTTGCAAGACAAATAAATAACTTTATTGAATAATCACAATATTACATTGTCTTTACAATTCAATTACAACAAATTAAAATTACAAAGAGTAAAATTACATTTGTTTCCTAAAACTAAAATATTTTGTAATCTTTTCTTCATCTTCTTGATCTTCATTTCATACTTGTTTTCCTGCAAAACAAAAGAAAAACATAATAGAATACGAAGGTGGGGTTAGGATTAGTTTAACTCTCAGTCTAGCAAAGAAATGCTTTGCTAATAACATCATTGAGTGTAATTTGGCAATTAAGTGTAGCATCTGCTCTAAAACCAGCAAATATAGCCTCAGTACAACATCATAGGCAGGCAACAAATTCCACTTGGCAACCAAAAATAATTACAATAGGTGGGATAAGATCAACTGGTCGAGGTACCAGATTACTTGAACATGGAGGCACACAAGCAAGCAGGCAGCACAGTCACAAAGGCAGTCACCCTGCTGCTTACAGCACATCAACCTCACTGCAGATGGATAAGAGCAAAGAAGCAGCCATAGCAGCAAGCAAAATAGAACCACTTCACTCACACTAGTTCCAGTTCGAGTTTATCAACCACAGCCACAGTTCATCACCCAAAATCCACAAATCCATCCACTCTTCACCACTGAATCCTTGCCAAAAGCAAGAGCAAGATGGGATAGAGGAAGCAAGGAGCATAGGAGCAAGGAGAGGAAGCCAGAAGCTCAAGGGAAGCAACTGGAGCTGGAGGAGCAGGCCAGCAAGGAGATCAAGAAAGAAGTCCACAAGATCTGTTGATCAAGAAAGGCACAAGATCCACAAGCACATCACATAGCCATCACCACTAATCAGCAGAAGGTGAATAACCAATATTCTCTAGCAAAGGAATTGCTAGATTAAATATGTGGTTTAGCTGTGTATTTTCCCTCAGTCTAGCATAGAAATGCTATGCTCAGTCATCATAGGGAATTAAAATCATAAGCAAGCATCTGTTCTTATTAAATCATAGCCTCAGCCTGTGCATCATAGGCAGGGGGCAAATCACCCACAATTCTGAGCAAAGGCATAAGCAAATATTGCTTTTCACAGCTATGTGTGAAGCAAAGATCCAACATTTGATGCTGGGCACAAAGACCACAAGGGGAAAAGCACCACAAGCACATCTGCGCACTAATAAGAGCACTGGATAGCATAAAAGAAATTCCAAAGCTATAATTAGTAGTTAGCTACTGTGTAACTCCACTAGAGGCATCACAGCAAGCTAACTAAAACATTTAGCTCCAGAAAATCATCTACACATGCACAGAGCACTACCAGAGCATCAAAACACACCTTCTGTTCATCAACAGAAGCACAGGAAAGCATTAAAAAAACAAGATAAACCAGCCAGCTACTGTGTAACTCTCAGGGAGGCATCACAGCAAGCAAAACTCGTCTGAATCATGCTCAAATAATTTCAACATCATTGCTAGATCATGTAATGCATGTTCCAACTCAGTTATAAATTTTATCTATACAAATTCATATCTCAATCATCAGAACACATCCTATGTTCATCACAGGAACAATAGTAGCAACAGAGCACCATCAGATCAATGCAACCATTGCACCTACAGGGGTAGAACCCTAGAATCACTGCATGCTACACATCACAGAGCAGGGCCATAGGCCAGGAGAAGGAAGGAGAAGAAGAGAGGAGAGGAGAGAGATCTTACCAGCGTCCCAGGCCGTAACGCCATGACGACGGGGCAGTGCCCGTGTGGTCAATGGAGGAGGGCCAGGGGTGAAGCAAGCTTCATCATCACCACCATGGCGGCACAGAGGGTGCATCTCTGCACCGAGCCATGGCGAGACGTCGGAGCAGCACAAGCACGACAAGGGCACCCAAAACCCTAGCCTAGGGTTGGGTCACGCACGGCTGCGACATGCGGGGAAAAGCAAATCGAAGTAGAGGAGGAGGTAGAGCGTCGACCGGCGCGTCGATTGCGCCGCATCACGGCGGCGGAGTTTGCCGGAGTCAGCCGGAATCGGAGGGCGACGGCGACGGCGGAAGCGAGAGAGGAGCGGGTCGAGCACGGGAGCGAGAGAGGAAGCGAGAAGGGAGAGCAGGTTGGGCTCGGTCGAGTTGACCATGACCCGAGCCAGTTTTTGATCTGGTTCAACCCAGTTTGACCAAGGGCATTTTGGTCATTTCATAAATCAAAAATTAATAAGAAAATAAATTCCAGAAATATTCTAAAATTGAATAAACTTTGGAAATTCATAGCTATTTCATATAAAATCAGAAAAATACAAATAATATACCAAAATGAACAGAAAAATAAATTTAACTGTTTGTATAAATCAAACACTTGTTTGACTAAAATTTAATCACTTTAAAATTGAAACAACAATTTACTTATTAATTTAAATATGGAATTAATTTGAAATGCTATTTTGGATGCATTTCAACTTCATTTAAAATGATTCACATGAATAAACTTCAAATTAAAAAATGTGTTTTAATCATGATATGTCCTACATTGTGAGCATATGAAAATACCATGTGTGTTTATAAATAATTGATATTCCATTAAATTATTAATTAAAATGATATTTCTTTAAGGAAAATAATTGTTAAAAGATGTCTACTTAATCTAAAAATGAAATCTCTACTTAATAAAATATGAGCACTATTATTATTTTTATCATTAACATTGGATTAACCTTGTGTTATAGTTTTATTCATTCAAGACCATATCCTAAAACTAAGAAATGAAACATAAGATGTTATTACCTTATTCCTTTTCCTTTTAAGTGTGATACTTAAATAATAAAAGAACTTAAAAGTGGTTATTCTTAATATTTGTTAATACTTCATAATTTAAATAAAAGTGAAACATACTAAAGTCTTGAAGAACTAGGATTCCAAAATCACCAAGTAATCAAATCAAATTCCAAAATCTTGAACATTCACTAATCTCAACTCATGAACAACTTAAGCATCAAAAACATCACCTAAAGGTGATGAAACAAACTTAAGTCAAGTTAATACGATGTTATCGAAGTATCATTTTAAAATGAAGCTTACCTAGTTAAGCTTGGGTCTAATTGAGGGTATTTTGCGATGCATTTCATTACTATGCATAATAGCATCTTGCCAGAGTTTTCTGTAGTCCTTATCAGGATTACTTTGCTATTTTTCAGAACTCGGGGTTTTACCGCAAACCCTAGAACCCCGAAGGGTTTGAACTGCTATATCTATCCAAGGCAAGTTCACTCTTGCTCATGTCCTACTTGATTATGTTTATCAAAGTAAATGCTAAATACTATGGTTTATCATTGCATGAAAAAGAAAAACATATTTTCGAATGATGTGAATTGCTATATATATTGTTGGTTGGCAGATGGAACCATGGAATGATGTGGTTGGTGGAGGTTCCATTTGCACGGGAAAGTATTATCTAGGACTTAATAACCAATGCCGTCAGTGTTCTTGCGCCGTAAATGAAGCGTTAACCATGAGACTTGGAATAGGACGGGAAAGTCATCTGTGATCTTGTCCCTTTCGCATGTCAACGGGCAGCCAGAGCCGTACGCTGTAGGTCTTGCGAGACTACATGCACATGGGTGGGACCCCTTAATGCCCACGGACTCTGGTGCCTATGATGGTCTGCAAGGGGATGCCTAGGTATCTACCGTGAGGGGTAGAGCCAGGGGTGATTCTGCTATGCATGAATTGGTCTGCAAGGGGATGCCTAGGTACCTACCGTGAGGGGTAGTGTATCAGGGGTTATTCTGCTATGCATGAATTGGGTTGGCATGCGGGGTTGTTGGAGAAGCACGACGAATGGCTTGGATCAAAAATCTGGCCCCACACCATAGGAAGTGTGAACATGAAAGTACGCCTGGTTGTGCAACATGATCTTGATCTCTTATGGGTAAAGTAACGCACCTCTGCAGAGTGTAAAGAATTGTGACATGTTACTCCCTGTTCCGGGAAGGAGCTGCGAACGCTGCAGGAAAGGTGGCTCCATGAAGCCCTAGCACCTGTGAATGGATGACGGGCATAGTTTTCTGAAGATAAAATAAATCTTTTCCTAAAAATGTTTTACAAAGATATGCATGTTCATCCATGACCTTTTGGTATGGATGGTAGCTAGTGCATAAAACACCTTATTCCTATTATATGAACTTGCTGAGTAATGCTCGTGTTGCTCACTCTTTCCTCCTTTGACCCCCTGCTTAGATTATTGGAGACAGCAGAGGAAGGACAAGAATCCATAGCGATGTTGATGAGATCTTCGGCAAGGAGTCAAATCAACCTGGTGGGCCTGAAGAGGTCAACCTCTACTTTGCCAACGGATGCGTGGCGACAACAGTGCAACGGCGAACACGTCGACAACAATGCATAAGGACAAGACGACTATAATTGAGTGGAGGAGCACAACTCTAGACACCTAAATTCCAGATGGATAGATTAGGGCTGTGACAACAGCAGTAGTGGATCAGAAGTTAGAGGTAGAGCTGATATTCAGCTTAGTACTACGACTTGGATCTTTTGAGAGTTTCATTTGCACGAGACCTACTTCTGTATGCTAAGGAGGTTCTCGAGATTTTGTACTGAATAATGTTGTAATCCTATAGTGTTACCTTGGACCGACTATGTTTCTGTTGTACTACTCTGAAGGATGTAATATTTACGGAATGGTCCTTCCGTGAGTATTATGTCAGCGACTTGTACACTACAACATGCAGTGATGTGCTGGGTCACTACATAAATGGACTCATAAACGGCCCCACCTAGTACCATTTAATTTGTTCAACACGTAGTTTATGTTCCGGTGAAAATTATGTTTGTTCAAGGATTAACCAATAAATGAGTTTAAATGGCACCATTTATGATCTCATTTACATCCCTTAGTAGCATCCTAACCTAGAGTGCTACCCTCCGGGACTTGCAATTTTCACGGTGATACCCCGTTGGCTGCTCTCAAAACGCTAGGATAGCGTCCAGTGATAGGCGATATCCTTTTGGGTTAGTCGAAACTATTTTCGAAAATACAGTACTCCCTCCATCTCAAAATACAAGGTGCATACGCTTCTGCGCAACACGACGGCGCACCTGCAGGGCTAGGGCCAGCGCAAGGTCGGTAATGTGAAGATCAAGATAGCTATCGCCAATTCGGTGATTCAGAAGCTGGACAGAGCTCAGGAGAGGAGGCTGCTGTCCACGAGTGAGCTGTGGCTACGGAATTTACTCAAGGGTGCTGTGCTTGGGCTCTCATCGTTGGAAAGAACGATTGCGAGGCAACGCTCGCGCATGAATTGGCTGCGGGAGGGAGATGCTAACACTAAGCCGTTCCACGCCGTCGCAAACGGCCGGAGATCGAAGAACTACATTCCCTCAGTCACTGTGAACGGAGAGATCATTACGGAACAGCAGAGGAAGGAGGAGGCGTTCTACGAGGCATACCAGGACCTACTGGGCACGATTCACAATCGTGAGCACTCAATTGACCTGGATCAGCTGCGGCTGCCGCAAGCGGACCTGCGAGAATTGGATAGCATGATCACGGAGGAAGAGGTGTGGGGTATAATCAAGGAGCTCCCACGCGATCGCGCACCGGGGCCCGACGGGTTCATTGGGCTGTTTTTTCAGAGGGCATGGCAGATTATCAAGCACGACGTGATGGCTGTCTTTCTGAAGCTGTATGTGGGGGATGGAAGAGGTTTTGGGAAGCTAAACAAAGCTCTGATTACGCTCATACCCAAGAAACAGGAGGCGGTGCTAGTTGGTGATTATCATCCGATTAGCTTGGTGCACAGCATCTCCAAGCTGTTTGCCAAGCTCCTTGCGAACAGAATCAGACCGAGGCTCGGGGAATTGGTGAGTGCCAATCAATCTGCCTTTGTGAAAGGCCGAAACCTGCACGACAACTTCCTTCTTGTCCGTCAGGTGGCTAGGAAGATCAACGCGAGACGACACCCTGGTGTGCTTCTCAAATTGGATGTCTCGCGAGCGTTCGATTCCTTGTCTTGGTCCTTTCTGTTCGAGGTGCTGCGGAAAATGGGCTTCGGTGAGATGTTCCTGCGCTGGATTGCTATCCTACTGAAGACGGCGAGCACGAAAATCTCGGTCAATGGGGTACCGGGGAAGCAAATCAATCATGCGTGGGGATTGCGGCAGGGGGATCCCGTCTCCCCCACACTGTTCGTACTGGGGATGGAGGTGTTGACAGCTGCGATCTCGCGCGCGGTGGAGGAGAATCTCTTCCAGCCGCTCACCGGGGTTACCGCGCTTCAACGGGTGTCGATTTATGCGGACGACGTGGTGATGTTCCTGAAGCCTGCGGTGTCTGACCTGCAAGCAATTCAGGCGATCCTGAATATGTTCGGAGAGGCCTCGGGTCTGCGTATCAACTACACGAAATCGGCAGCGACATTGATTCGAGGTGGGACGGAGGAGGAGGCGAGGGTGGTGAACACGCTGGGCTGCAGGATCGTGCAATTTTCGATCCAATACTTGGGCTTGCCGCTGGCGCTGCGTCCGCTAACGAAGGCAGAGTGGCAGTCGGTCCTTGACAAAGCTGTAGCCTTCTGCCCGGCTTGGCAATGGGGTCTCATGGCGCGCCCGGGGAGGCTGGTGCTGGTGAAGTCTGTGATTGCGGCGCGGCCGATTCATCAACTCCTCGTCGCCGAGGCGCCGGCATGGATGCTAGAGGAAATTAAAAACTGGATGAGATCATTCTTTTGGGCAGGGAAGGAACAGGCGAACGGCGGCCAGTGCTTGGTGGCCTGGGAAAGGATTTGCGCGCCGTATTGCTTTGGCGGCTTGGGTGTTAAGGACTTGAGGCTCCAGGGCATTGCGCTGCGAACCAGATGGGAATGGCTTCGCAGAACTGACCAGTCGAGGCCGTGGCAAGGCCTCCCTATGCTGAAGGATACTGATGCGCACGATGCGTTTCAGAGCTTGGTCAGGGTGAAATTAGGAGATGGGACACGGCTTCTCTTTTGGAAGGATCGCTGGCTGGACGGCAGGGCGGTCGGCGATTTCGCACCGACGGTCGTGGCGACTGTTGGCACGAGGAAGAAGAACAGCCGGACGGTGGCTGAGGGGCTGACTACCAACAGATGGATGACTGACATTGTTGAGGTAACGGAGGTGGAGGTGGCTCGACAGATCGTAGTGCTCTGGATCGAAGTGGCGCGATTCCAATGCACTGACGGTGTTGCAGACGACTTCAGCTGGCCGTGGTCGAGTACGGGCCAGTACACGGCCAAATCCACATACCAGATGCTTTGTCAGGGTCGGACGCGTGTGGCGACGGCGAATTGTGTCTGGAAGTCCAAGGCACCTCTCAAGTGCAAGCTGTTCATCTGGCTTGCACTCCAGCATCGCGTCTGGACGTCGGACAGACGTAGGAGACATGGGCTGCAGACGGACACGGCGAGCTGTTTTACCTGTTTGCAAGAGGAGGATACGATCGAGCACATTTTGGTGCATTGCGTGTATGCGAGGTAGGTTTGGTATGGGTGCTTTCATCGCCTCCAGATTGGAACGAGAGTACCCGACCCAGAAGACACGCTGGAGCCTTGGTGGTTGCTGGAGAGAGCCAGGTTCGATAAGAGGGAGAAGAAGAAGTTCGACACGCTCGTCACACTGATCTGCTGGTCGGTGTGGAAGCAAAGGAACGCCCGCGTGTTTCACAACGTCAGACAGCAGTGCTCTGCTCAAACCCTGACGGATCGGATCCTCGACGAGTTTCAGACTTGGTTGAGCACATGTGTTGGAGGCGGAGGGAGTAACTTAGTTAGGAGAGAGTAGGCTTTAGTTTTCGGTGTTGGTGTGGTGTGCGCAGTGACCTTGCTTGACAAGGATCCGGTGCTTTCTTGTAATTACTTTGCTGCCTTCTATAAAATTATGGTGCGCCTTTGGCGCACTCGCAAAAATAAAATACAAGGTGCCCTTTAATTTCGCTGGTCAACGACATCCAATTTTGACCATGATTTGTACTTATAATATGACCATAAAATTATTATAAAAATATATGGAATGAAAGAATTGTGCAAGGCGAATCCAACGGTACCATTTATACATTCTAGATCCACATAATTTATTATATATTAACGGTTAAAGTTAAACACCGAAGACCAGCACAAAAATAGCGCGCCTTGTATTTTGAGACGGAGGGAGTAGGTTATTTTGTGCTAAAGTTTCTTTACAAGATCAGTTATTACTTATTTTTCACTCCACGTTACACACCTGTCCACCACTTCCACAGCTCCACTCCATTCCACTCCCCCCTCAAGGTGGCAGTTTTACCCATGGGGGCGGATACCCGCGGGTATTTACCCGCTAAGAAGCGGGGATGGGGGACAAATCCTCCCCATAGGGATAGCGGGGCGGGTACCCGGTAACTTAACGGGGCGGGGATGGGTAGTCAAATTCCCCCACGGGGTCTCCACGGGTACCCGGGGCCCCACATGTCAGCGTAACAAACACACACAAAACCTAATCTAGTCTCACCGGTAGACCTCATCCACATCCACCTATTTCCTCTACACCGCCGCCACGAGCCCACGACACCAACCCACTAGCGCTCGAAGCCTCGAACTGCTCCTCCCAAATCGCAACCAGGCATCTCCTAGAGATAAGGTAGGAGACGGATTACAAATCCTATACTACCAAATATAGCAATCGCCGCCGCCATCCTCATCCACTGCTTCCCTCGTTGTCCACTCCTTCCCACGCCGCCGCCATCTCCATTCGACGCCTCCAATCCACACGACCACGGTCGGCGTCCCATCCTTCTCACGCCGCCACGCAGGAGCTGACCTACCTTGATCTCGACGGAGAGGAGCAGGGATCTCGGGAGGCGAGCTGTGGCTGCGAGAAATCGCCGCGCTGAGGCAAGGTAGGCGTCATGCTTCCGTCGGGAGGAGGAGAAGTCATCGCGTCCAGCTCCCCGTGGAGTCCCCGTCGGGGAACGGGTACCCGCCAATGTCGGGGACGGGGCCATTTCCCCCCCCCCCCCGCGAAGCTTCATGGGATGACGGGCACGGTACTGGCGGGGATCGGGGCGGGGACGGTGGAGCCATCCCCGGTCATACCCGTCCCCGTTGCCACCTTCCCTGACCCCTGTCCCTTTCCACTCCGGCGAAACCCTCCCGCTTCTCCGCTCCAAACGCCCAGACCTGAAGTCTCTCCCACTTCGCCGCCATGACGCGCCCTCGCCACGAATTCGCCTATGGTAAGTGCCTCTCCCGCCGCCGCCCCAGACCCTAGCCGTACCTCACTCGGTCGGCTCCTCCTCTCCCTGCAGCTGACGGGACGCCGGAGCTGCGGCTCCTCGGCGCGGCAACCGTCGGTGACATCGCCCTCCTCGAGCGTACGCTTCTGCCCCTCCCCCCACCTCTCCTCCTCCTGGCCGTGGTCTGTGCCGGCCCTGATTTTTTTACATTTGATTTGGGGGCCAATCGACCCGTATGTTATGTACGCGCGCAGGGATGGCGAGGAAGCTCGACGGTGGTCGCGGCCGCCTCGCGGAGGCGGTGGAAGCCGTTAAAGATCGCGGTGCTGGGGCGCTGCACCTCGCCGCCGCGTGTAAGAAGCTGGAAATGTGCGAGTTCCTGGTCGAGGACATCCGGGTGAATGTGGATGCCGCTGACATATGCGGTGTGTCTGCTCTCTCTCTCTCTTTTTAACGTGCTATCGTTGTGTACTATGTAAAGTCTGAATCTTTATGTGCTTGTTCTGATTTAATGCATAATTAAGCTTCAATTTTTCGTGTCTTGACAGGTAAAACACCTCTGTTTTATGCAATTTCTTGTGAAGGTGGGAACGTGGATATTGTCAGGTATCTTCTTGATCAGGGTGCCAGTCCAGATCATGTCGACATAACAGGGTTAACTCCTCTCCACGAGGCCACCCAAATAGGTAATTCTCCCCGTCACCATTACTTTTATCAAGTAATGAATGTAGTGAAAAATTTATATACTGTGGGGTCTCCATTTGGTGGATGAAGAGAGACAAAAAGGGATTGCAATTGTGGGAGATACATTTTTGTGCTTGTGCTAATAGAGTAGAAAAAACTGACACTATATTTTCTTTCACGTAGAACAAGGTTACAAATTGTTCATATGTTCAAGGTCCATTTTGCGCTTAATGCACACCCATGCATTTGGTTATCTATGGCTTTTGTAGAATTAATCCATCGAGTCGAAATAACTGAAGTATAGCATAGAGGAATTGTTAAGAAAAAGAATAGTCATGTAGTTAATTCTATTAACTTTACAAACGTCTGATTCAGGGCACTGTGAAGTAGTACAACTCTTGCTCTCCAGAGGCGCTTATGTCGATCCATTTTCTACTGATCATGGAACACTGTTGCATGTTGCCGCTACGCATAAGCAGGATGGCGTCATGAAGATTTTGTTGGATCACCATGCAGACGTAAGTTCCACTATACGTTTCTTTATTGTTTTCTCACAGTTTTATTTGACAACCTTTGGCTGTCTGCTTTCTCCATTTTACTTTTAGTTGAATCTTGCCAGTAGTACTTTGCTGTTTTGTCTCTGGAATCTGGAGGAGTACATAGAGTTGTGAATATTTGGAAATTAGATTAACATTTTCTTTTTACTCGCTAATTGCTTGTGCAATCATGTCCTGTCAAAATTGTAAGTTATGCTGAAAAACTAGTTTCACTGTAGATGCTGTTCTGCAGTAAGCAGAGTGTCGTGGGCTCTTTCTATGAACTACATGCTTCCTGTGTACACATAGTTTCACCTTCTAAGATTGAAAAGGATTATCATGGCACCTTAACTAGACCTCCACTAAGTTGCCATTTCCATAGAAGTTTCCTCTCTCTACCTTTCTTAGCTGTTAGTATGTCAAATTTTCAAGATCGAAGTCTGCATGTGCTAAACAGCTGATATTTTGGCACCTCTATGTGGCCTACTTGCCCCGACAAGAAGTAGATTAATTGGTCAGCAATTTCCTAGGGCCTGTTTGGATTTTTTCCGTTATGCAACCAAACCTAAAATTATTAATAAAATTTGTACCACAAGAATCACTTCATTTGCACCTGTAATAAATATTGACCTTATGCAAATAGATGAATAAGTCTCACAAATTGATAAGGATGGCATAAAAAAATTATCAGCGCTGGTGTCCTACCGTATTGGAGATACGATCTACTTGCAGAAGCTTCCTTGCTTGCGGGTGTTGCTACGGTCATGCTAAAAGGATGAATTGTTGGAGATAACAGGTTCAGTACAAAGATCCGTGGAGCTGATGAGGAGCATTAAGGGAGTTTATAACAAAGAGGGCATCAAGTGTGAGCATCAACACAAAAGGGGAGCAAAGGCGGTACATGTCGCGTGAATGGTGGGACTGTCACTGGGGGATACATTGAGTAGTAGAGGCCAAACTTGTATGGGGTGGGGAAGTGGAGACTAAGTTGGTTGCAAATAAGAGAACCTCAGTGGATCGAACTTCCAACGCTGCCTTGCTATCTCAGAATAAGGGGGATTCATTCCTTATGCTTGACATGTTTATCCTTCTTTACTAAGTTTTCCAAGTGGATCCAGTGGCGCAGATACACCTTTTTTACACTTCAAAGAAAGCCCATATTACCTCGATTCTAGACTTTTGCTGGTGTGCGGTGTACCCAAGCACAACTGTCAAGATCACCATGTATTTGTTTTGGGACTGTTTTTCAGACGTGATTACCCAAAATATGGAATGCCGACAATTCAAGCAGTGCATAAGTCTTAGTTGTTATCTTTCTATTTTAAAAAGGTGTTGTCATTATGGATTTAAAAGACTAATAGTCAGAAACTGATTGCACCAACTGCCCTTATGTATTATTTGTTAATATATGTATTAGCTGTTATTATGTATCTGATAATTTTCATTAATCTGATGAGCTAATTGGTTACATCTCTTTTTAGTGTAACAAGATTCATGACTGCTTCAGATCACCTCTCATGGTTTCTATCTTTAGCCACTCAGTGAAATGCGTGAACCTGCTGCTACAGGTATGACTCCATCTTATGTGGAGTTGTGGACAGATAAATTGTAACTCATATCACTCAAGGAACCATCTATGATTCTGTTATATGCTAGGCTGGTGCCGATGTGAAGGGTATGCGTTGTACGACCCCTTGCAAGCTGCTGCAACAAATGGCCTAACCGACGTCTTGAAGCCCCTATTGAATGCTGGTGCAGATCCCAATGTATTAGATGAAGTAAGTTTTGTGTTCTACCGGTCTATATTTTAATCCCACAATGGCTGGTTGTTCACACATGTGGGTGTAACATTAAACTAAGCATAGTCCATCCTTAAACTTTGGTAATACGAGCCCGTAGTCAATCATATCTAACTAATAGTAACTCAGGTTAGGTGCACTAATGTAAACTCAATAGTGACATGTAAATTGTAATACTGCAACTTCATGCCTTCTGATATTTTTTGCCAGGTGTAACCTGCTAACCTTTTCATTTTCTGTAAAATCAATCTTTTGGAACGACAACACATCAAAATTCTTGAAGTTACACATTTTTCAGAGAATTTTTTTTGGTTGATTTATCCCAATTTTAAATGCCTTTTTTCCCTCGTAATTTGAATTTTTGATATGAGAAGACATGTTAGCTTTCAATCTGCCAAGCAGTATGTCTTGTATATAATACTAGGCATTTACAAGAACAACCAAAAGACGTAAACAGGTAAAAATAAACAACAACCAGTTTAGTCCCAAACAAGTTGGTGTAGGATAGAGATGAAACCCAACAAAAACCACATGCAAAAGACGTAAAAAAGTTAAAAGGTAATATAGCACTAGTAATAAAAAATACTACTAGTGAAATTGCCAGCGGTGAAAAGTTATTCAGGAACTTGCTGCCTGTTTCTTCAATAATGGATGAGTTAATCTCTTAGCCTCGGCATCTGTGATGCACACACTCAATAGCTTACGACAAAAGGGAGTTGCTGGATTATTTGGAGACATGTGCACTCCTTATGGTTAAGGATGAACTCATCTTGTGACCTACTTTTTGGCATGAATTGAGTACTATTGGTCAAATTCTTGTCTACACACCTCACATCTTGCTGAATTTCCGTTAATTTATTTCTCCTTCAATTACATTGGTGAGACTCTAACTTCTTTTTCTTAACAGTTTGATCGCCTGCCAATACAACTCGCGGCGTTCTTTGGTACACGCAAAGATGTCGAGATCCTGTTTGAAGTTACTTCTTCTCGTATTCCAGAAGTACATGACTGGAGCATTGAGGGAATAATTAGTTATTTTAAGTCACAGCGAAAGTTGGAGGTATGATCAAAGAACATCATTGACATATTAGAATATATTTACTTATGTGCTGTAGTCCTAAGTAAAATTTTGAATGAAACTGTTTAGGCAAGAAACTCAGTATTCATCTCTCATACTGTAAAGACTATTGATCTTGCTTTTCTCGTGAATTCTCCTTTTGACACTTTTGAACAATAAAACTTCTATATTTGACACTAGATGACATTCCCTGCTTTTGGTGTTTCATTCAATTGTGATGCACCATAAAAAAATCATGAAGCAAAAAATGAAAGCAAAGATGGATAGAATGAGATCCCGTGTGGCGTGTCAGAGTATGACAAAATGTAATCGTGCAACTGAGCTTGAGGGGGGGGGGGGGGGGGTGGGGGGTTGGGGTTAATGTGGTTCCTGAGTTTCTGCTTGTTTACGGTAAGCCGAACCAAATAAATGAAATTATAACACGTTTAAATATGAAAATATATATAACCTTTTAAGTTTTTGCACATAAATGTCCGCAATCTCAGGGTCATTTTTTTTTTTTTTAAATTTCAGGATCACCCTTTGTCTAAAATGTCAGTAGTTAATTTGAAAGAAGAAGGAGACAAAGCTTTGCATAAAGATGATTACGAGGCTGCATTGGAATTCTATACAATGGTATGCTATTGCACTATTTCTGGTACTGAAGTTAATTTCTTTTCCCCTACTACCGTTGTTTCATTTGTACCATTACTATGGCTTACATCACTATCTGATGTTTTTCTAGATGCTCGTGCAAACTATACATGTGCTTTATTCGTATTTTCTTACTCTTTTTAATGTTGTATTTCTCGATATAAGGAGAGGAGGAGTGCAAGTGTGAACGGTTAATTGTATTGCATACCCCGAAGGGGCAAATATGTGTCACAAGGCTCATGGACACTCGAAACCATGGCCGAAAGTGTAAGCACTCATACCCTTTACAGTATTCAGGCTTGTGAGTGATGGATTGACGCTGCCCTTGTTAGTGCCAGCACATATAAACCTGCGGGCCAACACAATGGAGTTGCTTTTGAGCGTGTCATCGCTTGAGTGATTGCTCGCCTTGTAAGACTTTCATATTGAGAATTTGAGATCCCCGAGCAGTGTCACCTTCACAGTGGCCCTGATAGCACCACGGTGGAATCAATGAGCATTTGGGTCCTTGGCACAAGTCTATACTGGTCTGCTAATATGACTATCATCACGTCTGGAGACCGTCTGAGCATATTTCCTTTATTAAGACGGTCCTTCATTGAGACCATGGTGGGTCATGATCATCAGTTTTGTCAGTGGTTTAGTTTGGGAATTGGGTGGTGTTGGGCTTTGTTTGTTAATCCATTTAAGGTACAAAGATTACAACATAAATGACAAATAGTTATACCATGAGGTAGATCGTTTAGGACGAGGGAATAATGAAAAGGTCTATCCTGTTAGTTCTTCATGGTTACATTTAGGATTTCATTTTGTACTCCCTGTTATAAGGGGAAGTCCAAGTTTGTCGTGGAATGGTGAAAATTATGTGAAAATGTGATCAGTGCGTGCCTAGCAGATGATCAAAATGTATCTTAATTTTTCCACTTCCTTCTTTATGCCTCTGATATACAAAATCTTAATAGCTTTAGTATGCCACATTGTCTCATGTATTTTTGGGTGTATCTCCAAATCTTTACTTGTATGTTTGGATAGGGTGTCAAATGTTTTAGCTTGAGGATTTTTACGGTACCCTAGTACTTCGTGAGAGGAAGGGGGAGTACTGAACAAATCTGACCATCCATGTACAGGGGTATTGTAGTCTTGTAGACATTCTTTCCTTGCTAATACGATATAACTATTCTTGGGTGTTCTTTGTTGATCGAACTGCCCAGCCGCCTCTATTCGCGATGGAGCGTGCAACTGCGTTCTTTGCTGGCCCTCTCCTTCCGTCGCACATCGTCGCTTCTCCCGATCGAGCAAGCCGCCCTTTCTCCTCCCATCACCAGAACTTTGCTATGATTTCGCTGTGCTGAAAACGAGTGAATCATTCATGTTGGCTATGCATGGATCCGGATTAAATGGTGATGATCATAGGATATCAAGAAAACACGGAGTTCCAAGAAGAGCATGCATCCTTACTTTCCAGTTAAATTTGTCCACGATTTTAGTAAATAAACATGTAGCCATTTGTGATTTATCCCAAGGATTAAATTGGTCTTGAATCTCACGGGAGTCAGCTCATAGCGCCCAAACTATTTAAGAATCTGAGAACTAATTTGTGGGCAAAAAGTATTATACATGCTGAGAATAGATTGATTCAGAACGATGCTACTCTGAACGAGCACATGACAGACAATGAGGATGCCCACTGTGGAGTGTGGACTACAAACTCGATCAATACAACGTTGACTAAGGACACCGGTTAGGGCTTCCTGCTCAGCTTCGAGGGCGACGACACCAAAACATTCAGAATATTGGTATGAGCCGAGAGAAGACGATGCTTGTAGCGAAGCGCGATGCAGATTGTCGGCAAGCACCTCCGGCCAGACATCGGTAGCAAACGATGGACGGATGAATTGACAGAGCACACAGCAACCTTCGAAACACATGGTGTGTTGTTGATTACTGTTACCCCTAACATCAGTTTACTCCATGGCTTTTGGAGACGGTACTCCTTAACACTTGCATCGAAGTACCAGTTGGCACTAGCCATTTGTCGTAGTTGGCACTAGCCATTTGTCGTGGTGGGATCACGGCAGATGCCATGGGTATGGCTTAGTTGGGGCTGAATGGTCGTTGGGGGAATCCGGGGAGGGTTTATGCACTCAAGACGTGCACAAGCTAGAATATGCAAGAAACCACAAGAACATGAACAAGAAGCCAAGAAAGCCAATAACACAAAAGACACCACGATGTACCCAGGTTCGGGGCCTTCGTGAGGAAGTAAAACCCCTACTCCTGCCTTTCCTCTCTCAATATATCAGTGTCGTTCTCAGGTACAAGGTGCTCCTCGAGCTGTATGATGCTCCCAAAGTGAGAGCTCTAGACGGAAGATGAAACTATGAAGGGGGAAATGAGCTAGGGTTTTCGCCGTCCTCCTCCCTGGAGGTAGAGATGCCGCATATATACACAGGCCAAAGTACATTTTTACCCCTGCCTACAACTGACAATGGCATGGCCAAAAGGTAGAAGACAAGCCTCTGCCTCCTGCCAGCTCAACGGCCGGACTGTCAGGCCAGCCAGGCCTAGCTTTCCTCTTCCGGTCATACTTCAGTAGCCTGCCGAGATCTAGCCTGTAGACCTTTCCCGAAATAGCCGAGTCAGCTCCTAGGCCCCCGAGCTTCCGGGAAACCCGTGGACGGACCTCGCCGTCCTCTGAAGCCTCTGGCTACGAGCTCTGCGGCGCCCGTGACCTCTCTGACACGCCTCGATCCTTGCTGCCAACCTCGGATAACACTCCTGCAACCGATCCTGTGGCCTGCTCGTCCACCGCTATCTTCGTGCCACGTGGGCATTTGTGCACAAACGATCCCACTCGCCGCTCCGATAACCGCGCGGTAGTGCGCAGTTACCGCCCGCGGTTATAAATACGGGCCCAGGGCAGTGCTTCCCTCTTCTTCCTCATTCACTCGCCGTCTCGCCTCCATCGCAACCAGTGCTGCCGCTTCCAGTTGAGAAGAAACGCGTTCCCGCCGCCGCCGACGAGCAGCTCCTTCGTCGCCGCTGCGACCGCGTCACCGGCGCCGCCCTTCAGCACCTCGTTTTCACGGTATGTACCCCTTTCTTGTTACCCTAGGCATTGCTCTAGGTTTCTTCCTCTTCGCGCTTTGGTTCTTCATATGTTCTTGAATAAAATTCTATTTACCTCCTCCGGTAGATCTTACTCGCATACTTTTTGGGTAGAAATGAGTTTCATACCTCGGACAGACGTTCGCCTAGCATATATGTGCCTCTATGTACATAAGATAGCCGTCCAACTCCTCCTGAGTTAGCCAGATATAGCCTTAGATTCCAGATTTACTTTTTCCTTTGCTAAACTTCTGTGCATTCTCTGCAGATTGATTCTGCCGAGATGTCTCCTCCTGAGACTTCGGAACAAACCGAGGTTCCAGACCTCGAACTGGAGGTCGGAGAACGAGCCGGCTGGGAAGGTTCGGATGTAACTCCGGACGAAATCCAGTGGCTCAGGGCGACTCGGCGGATTCCCGCCGGGGTAGAGTGTCGCCTGCCAGAGGGCGAACTCGAGCCTCAAGTCAAGCAAGGGGAACGGGTGGTCTTCGTCGCGCACTTCCAGCGCGGCTTCGGACTGCCCGTTAGTGACTTCTTCCGGAGCTTCCTCGACAAGTTCGGACTCCAGGTTCATCACCTCCCCGCCAACGCCATCACCACTCTCTCCTGCATGTTTCCTTCTCTGAGGGATACCTCGGCCTCGAAGCCACGGTAGACCTCTTTTCTCGCTACTTCCAACTCAAGCGGCAAGTGATCCCGGATCCAAAGAACAAGGATCTGCCCAAGCAATTAACCGCCTGCGGAGCTGCCACCATAGCTCCTCGCCGAAACTCCATCTTCCCACGTATCACTACTCCGGACACCGTTCGCAAGTGGCTCCGGACGTGGTTTTACGTGAAGAACTCCGGCGAAGAGGACCTCCTCAACCTGCCGGCGTTTAACCTCAGCCCTCCTACAGAACAGCTCAACTGGGACTACACTCCCCCTCACACCGGCGAACTCAAGTCCATCCATGGGTATATTGCGAAATGGCAGGACCCGGAAGACCCCGGGAACGACGGGAAAGTCCTGACGGCCGACGACCTGGCCTGCACATTCGTGAAGCGCAGGGTCTCCCCTCTTCAGGCGAGGTCTCACAAGATCTGCCACATGAGCGGTCTTTATGACCCCACCCGTCATACGCACGTTGCACTGGACAACGCCGCGGTAGCTCGGCGAGTCCGAGCTATCACCAAGTCCAAGATCTCTGACGCTTGGACATGGGGAAGGGAACCCCACTACCGGACCAATCCAGCGAAACAGGTACGCTATTCCGACGTTTTCTTCGATACTTCTTTACCACCGAGGTCTTGCTACCGACGTTCACCTTGACAATTTTTCTTCCTAACTCCTTTTCATATGTCTGCCATACAGCTGTTCGCCCGCCAGACCGCCGAGGATGGAGTCCATCCTGCGGACCACTTCGGCAAGGATCTCCCTGTCGAGGACCCACCATCCAACGTGGACCCTGACGACGAGGATTATATGCCCATTGCCTCGGCCCGCATCACCACCGCGGGTAAGCCTCAAGCACAAGCTTCAGTTCAAGAGATTTCGGATGACGAGGAGGGGTTCCTCGTCATGGAACCAATAAACGCGGTACCTCTCTCCCGCCTTCCTCACCTTCCGAACTTTACTCCAGCAACCAGCCGGAAACGCGCTGGTGCCGCAACTTCGGCCGCCGAACCATCCGCCACTGGAGCCTCCGGACCCACTGAGGCTCCGGTCAAGAGACGCCGGCTGAAGAAGTCCGGACTTCCTCCTCATGCCCGGGGGGCAGAGGCTTCCTACCTCGGATGGGTAATGCTTTGCTTCTATAGCCAACAATGTTTGTTGCTTAAACATATTATCTCGGTATTAACACTTGACCATCTTCTTTTCGTTGCAGTGCCCCCATAGACGTGGATCAGGAGGTATCCTCCATGACTGCACCCGTTGGTGCCTCTGAAGCCACGACCACCCCGACGAACTCTCGCCCCGGATCTCCTCCACCGAGGTCTGGCCCGGCCTTGGGGAAATCTGCCCCCACCCGAGGTCAGACTTCTCCGCGTCCTCAAACGGATGCGGGGATCAATCGCGCCAGAACTCCGGCTACCGCCTTGCCGGAGCCTCGACTCTCCCCCCGCAGCCAGACTGCCCGCAACCAACAGCAGCAACAGCAGAAGCATCAGCAGAAGCAACAGCCCAAGCAGCAGCCCCAAAAACCAGTTCGCCAGACTACCTTGCCGTTGGAGAAGGGCAAGGAGAAAGAAAAAGAGACGGTGAAGTCTAAGGTCACCCCCAAACCAACATCTGGGTCTGGCACCCTGACTATCTCTTCTCCCTCAAGGATGCAACCGAGGTCTCCTCCCCCGGTGACACGCCGAATTCCTCCATTCGCCGCACCCATTGATGAGACTGCCCCTCCGGCCGAAGAATATGCTCGGAGGGCATCTCTTATATTGGATAACCGGCCTGCTTCAAGCTCCGAGGCTACTTTGGCCTTGGAGGCCTCGGTTAGGGGCATCGAGCAGGGCGGACCGTGGGGATTTCCTCCTCTGCGCACTGATAGTGACCAGAGCCTCGGCTCCTTGGAACACTACAATGCAGACTGGAATTCTGCAGACATGGACGAGGTCTCTTCTGCCTCCTTGACCGCCCAAGGGGACGAGCATCCTGCGGGGAGCAGCGCCTGCGCCCGACGCATGCTTGAAATGCAAACTTCTGCTTTGCTTGCTACTCGAGCTGTCAACGTAAGTTCCACTTTCTTTACTTTCATGCAGTATCTCCTCTAATATCCACCATCTCCAGTCCCCGAGATTCGAGGTAAACTATTGACGCTCCGCCGGAGTTAAAATTGTTTGGCTTGAATCTTAACTCTCCATTTTCATCCGACGTATCCAATCCATTTTATCTCACTTTAGCATGCACCTCGGGTACGAGTCCCCGAGACTCCTGTCGAGGCATACCCCGGCAACATTTTCCCAATGATTTGACTCCGAGTCCCCGAGACTCTTGTCGAGGTATAGCCTTTCTAACCGAGCTATATTTTGCTATGAACGTCCGCACGGATATCTTTCATACCCTCTTGTTTGACCACAAGAAACTCCACGACGAGCACAAGGCCGTCCTTGCAGAAAAGAACTCTTTGGACGAGAAGCTACAACAAGAGAAAGCCGAAGTAGCTCGTCTGGTAAAGGAGCTCAAGCGCATCACTGAGCTGCGGACGTCTGAAAAAGAGCAGCTGCAGGCGGAAAAGGCCAGTGTTGTCGAAACAGAGAAGAAACTTCGGGAGGATGCCGCCAAGGATCACGAGAATGCGCTCCAGTTAGCCGAGCCCGCGCCACCTCGGCCACCGAGGCTTATGAAGCCCTTCAAGCTTCGGTTAACCAGCTCCTCCCGACGCTGCAACATATCAACCAAGAAATGGACAGTAAGCTTCTTGCCCCCCTTAGCCTTGCTTTGTCCTCAACATTACTGGCTCTTTGCCGAACTGTTTCTTTCATTATTAACAGGCTATCCTTCTGCAGAGCACTTCACCTACACCCAAGTCTCGGCCCGCAATATCACTGCTCGGCACAGGGAGAGGCGTAACGAGACGAACCCCGTCTGGACCGTTGAGGACCACATCGTGGCCATCAAGCTCGGATCCATCCCTTGAAAACCATTGGGTCCGAACTCCTCGACGCAGGTCTGTCTGCTTTCCGAGCCTTATGGCCTCTTGCCGACGCTCCCAAACTACGCCCGAGCTCGCCGCCAAGCTTCGTGAAGCCGAACAAAGACTCCGAGAGTGGCGTTCATCTTCAGCTCGCGCTGGAGCTGATGCCGCTCTCAAATTCATCATGACTTGGTGCGAGAAGATCGACCTCGAAAAGATGGACACTCTTCGCCGAGGCTCGCCCTGGTCCTCGGACCCAATTCTCATCAAGCGCCGCGAAAAGATGGCTGCCTTCTTCGCTGGATATGCCAACACAAAGAACTTGAGCGAAGGAGACACCTACTCCGACGCCGAGGATTACGAGCCAGAAGACGAGGAATACGAAACAGAATCCGACGTCGAGGCCGAGCAAGGTGACGACGGTGAAACCCGCGAAGCAGAAACCGAGGCTTCTCCACAACCTGATGCCGAGGTTACTGCCGACGTTGCCAGCACTTCCCAGGCTACCTCGGCTCCGGACGAAATCCCTGCTGCATCGGCTGCTGCCGACGTAATTCCTGATGCCTCGACCTGAACTTATGCTTGGCCAAAAAACTTCATTAAATCCCCGGTATGCCGGGACGCAGATGTAATCAAACTTAAGTAGTTCCTTTGCTACCTCTATTACTATTATGCTCATTCGAACCATGCTTTTCTAAGCTTTATGTCGAATCCTTTTGAATGATTGCTCGAGTTTACTTTCGTGTTTACTATATTTGGCATTCTTTGCTCTTGTCTGCCATTCTGGCGTTCGACAGTCGAGTCACAAGATTGTTGTTCATAGCATACAGTACTTGGTAAATTCCGAGGTATGTTTCAAAGTCATCCGACATAAAAAAGAAGTAAAAACAGGGGTTAGTAAACGACATATGCCGAACTGTCTTTTTGGACCGAGTCCCCGAGTTCATTTTCATGTTTCCCATGTTCTTTCGTCTTTGCTCTTGACTGCCATGCTGGCGTTCGTCAGTCGAGTCACAAGATTAGTTACATAGCATACAGTACTTGAAGTTTGAGACGAGGTTCAAAATAGCTCGGCATACGAACGAAGAAAGAGTACAACAAAAAGAAACATGCAATCATAAGAGCGAGGCAGTCCCCGAGCTCACTCTCGAGGTGCCGAAGTTTTTATTTAAAGATCAGCCGAGGTACATACATTACTTCCTTCAACAGTAGAAGGGTCGGAGTAGAGCTACATTCCATGGACGCTGAAGCTCCATCGGGTCTATCCAGCCCATCTCCCCTTGGTTCCTGTGCATCTATAAGATAGTATGAATCATTGTGCAGAGCTCGGCTCACAATGTACGGTCCCTCCCATGGAGGTGACAACTTGTGCCGCCTTTACTGCGCTGCACAAGCCTCAGCACTAGGTCTCCTTCATTAAACTTTCGGGGTTTTACATGCCGGCTTTGATAGCGTCGGAGACCCTGCTGATATATTGCTGACCGAGATAAGGCCAATTCTCTTGCTTCCTCAAGCAAATCTACAGCATCTTCCCGAGCTTCTTTAGCCTCGGCTTCTGTGTACATTGCCACTCTGGGCGCATCATATTCAATGTCGGTTGGCAGCATTGCCTCGGCCCCATAGACCATGAAAAATGGCGTATAGCCAGTTGATCTGTTCGGTGTGGTCCTTAGACCCCACAGAACTGCTGGTATCTCATCGATCCAACACCCCGGTGTTTTCAACAGTGGTTCTACTAGCCGAGCTTTGATTCCGGCCAATACCAATGCATTTGACCTTTCTACTTGCCCATTAGCCTGTGGATGAGCCACCGAGGCTACATCAAGTCGAATTCCCTTACTCATGCAGAACCGAGCAAACTCTCCGACAGCAAAGTTCGTGCCGTTGTCTGTAATGATACTATGAGGATATCCATATCTCAGGATTATTTCCTTCAAAAAGGTCACTGCCGTATGACCATCCACCTTTCGGATTGGCTTCACCTCGATCCACTTAGTGAATTTGTCCACCATCACCAGTATGTGAGTCATATTGCCTCGGGCTGGCTTGAATTCTCCCACCATGTCCAGACACCAAACTGCAAAGGGCCACGTGATAGGAATGGTCTTGAGCGCCGAAGCTGGCATGTGCTGCTGCTTGGCGAACCTTTGGCACCCTTCACATTTCCGAACTATATCTTCTGCATCGGCATTGGCGGTGGGCCAATAGAACCCGTGCCGGAACACCTTGGCCACCAGAGCTCTTGTGCTGCAATGATGTCCACATTCTCCTTGGTGGATCTCTAAAAGCATCTCCTTGCCTTCAGCTGGTTCGACACACCTGCAACACCTCGGTCACACTTCTCTTGTATAGCTCCTTGTTGATGATGGTGTATCCCTTAGCTCTCCTCTGGATTCTCCTTGCCTCGGTTGTATCACTTGGCAAACTTCCATCGGCTATGAAGTTCATGATCTGCTCCGCCCATTCCGGCACTGGTGCAGAGGAAAAAGCCTCTCATCTATCTCCATTGGTTCGGTCGCCATGATCTCCTTCATGATTTCCTCCACCATTGCTCGGCCAGTCCCCGAGTGTTGGTGCGAAGTCCCCGGGTCAGACCCGAAGTTCCCATCATCTACTCCATAGGAAAAGCTCCATCAGTCCTCGGATACTGCGAAGCAGTCCCCGAGTCCGGCCAAACGCATCCGACGTCTACCTCCATAGGAATAGGCTCAGACTCCGAACTTGGCGGTAAGAAAATTGACTCGGAGTCAGGGAGGGCTTGATTGAAGGAGTTCTCAAATGGTTCAGTGCTATCCCCGGTGGCACCGGTTCTTTGGATGAACCGAGCTTGACAATACGTCGGCGGCTTCATTCTCCCCCGAGGTATGTGCTTGTACTCACATCCTTCGAAGAACCCAGACACCTTTTGCACATGAAACCGATACAACTCCATGTTCGCATCCAATGCATCCCAAGTGCCGGTGGATTGATGCACCACCAAAGCTGAATCGCCGAAGCATTCTATACGCCGGACACCTATCTCCTTTGCCACCTTGAGCCCATGGATCAGGGCCTCATACTCCGCCACGTTGTTCGACGCCGAGAAATGGATTTGCAGCACATACTTCAACTGGTCTTGCTTCGGCGAGGTTAGGACTATGCCGGCACCTAATCCGACCTTGGTCTTGGACCCATCAAAGTGCATCTTCCAATAATTATAGTCCGGCAAGGGCGGCTCATATTGCATCTCGGCCCAATCGCATAAAAAGTCCGGTAGCGCCTGCGACTTGATTGCATCTCGCCTTTCATAATGCGGAGTATATGGAGATACCTCGATCGCCCATTTGGCAACTCGCCCAGTTGCGTCCTTGCATCCGATGATCTCCGAGATTGGAGCATCACATACCACCGTCATGGGATGCTCTTGGAAGTAATGCTTCAGTTTCTTAACCGCCAGGTATACTCCGTACGTCATCTTCTGGTAGTGGGGGTAGTTTTGCTTCGACGTGGATATCACCTCGCTCAGGTAGTAGATTGGTCTCTGCACCGATTTGCCTCCTTCGTCTCGCTCCACCACCACTGCAACACACGACCCGGTTTGTAGCCGCAATGTATATCAACATCGGTTCATTCTGCAAAGGGGACGCCAACACCGGAGCAGTGGACAACATCTTCTTCAGCTCATTGAACGCCGCGTCCGCCTGCGGGGTCCAAGTGAAACTGGTACTTTTCTTCATAAGTTGATACAATGGTAAGGCTTTTTCTCCTAGCCGACTTACAAACCGACTTAAAGATGCAAGGCATCCCGTGAACTTCTGCACATCTTTTAAACAGTTCGGCAACTTCATTCTTTCGATAGCTCGGATCTTAGCCGGGTTAACTCTATACCTCGGCTTGATACGAGGAAACCGAGCAATTTTCCAGCCGGGACACCAAAGGTGCACTTGTCCGGGTTAAGTTTCAACCGATACTTTCTTAAGTTTGCAAATGTCTCTTCGAGGTCTTCGATGAGAGTATGCTTCTTTTTAGTTTTGATAACAATGTCATCGACATACACTTGCACATTCTTGCCCATTTGAGAGTGTAAGCACTTCTGCATACACCTTTGATAAGTTGCCCCGGCATTTCTCAAACCGAAACACATGACACGATAGCAATACGCCCCGTACGGGGTAATAAAGGCAGTCTTTATTTGATCATCAGTGTTCAGTGGGATCTGGTGAAAACCAGAATATGCATCAATAAAAGACAACAGCTCACATCCAGCCGTAGAATCGATCACTTGATCAATCCGAGGTAAAGGAAAGGGATCCTTCGGGCACGCCTTGTTCAGGTTGGTGAAGTCAATGCACATGCGCCACACCTTGACTATCGCCGGTTCGTCCTTCTTTTTCTCCACGAGGACTGGATTAGATATCCAGTCCGGATGCAGCACTTCCATGATGAAGCCTGCAGCCAGTAACTTCGCCAGTTCTTCGAGTACCACCTTTCTTCGGTCATCTGAGAGCCGCCGCGTCGGTTGACGCACTGGTTTCACCTCTGGCCGAACAAACAAAGAGTGCTCTGCCAACTCCCTCGGAACACCTGGCAGGTCTTTAGCCGACCATGCAAAAATGTCCCGATTCTCACGGAGGAAGTGACAGAGCGCGCTTTCCTATTTCTCGTCCATGCCAGCACCAATGATGGCGAAACGCTCCGGGTTCTCCGAGTCCAGCGGGATTTTCTTGGTCTCCTTGGGCACCTCGAATGAAGCGCTCATGTCCGGAGTAATTAGTCCGGACATGCCGAGCTGAGTAGACTGCGCCATTGCCACCACCTTCTGAAGTTGCTTCTTCTCCGCCGCGATCACCAAGGACTCGGCTAAACTGGATCCCGCCGAGGCACATTGCATAGCCTTCTTGTAGTCACCTGAAATGGTTATTATTCCCTTGGGCCCCGGCATTTTCATCTTTAGGTAGGCCACATGAGTGGAGATCATGAACTTGGCCAAGGCTGGCCTTCCCAGCAAGGCATGGTAAGGGCTCTGCAAGTCCACAACCTCGAACTCAAGACTTTCAACTCGGCTGTTATCTCGGGTACCAAAACCCACGTCGACCCAAATCTTTCCCATAGGTGCACAAGAGACCCCGGGCACAATACCGTGAAATGTACAGCTGCTAGGCTGCAACTGGTTCGGTGAGTATCCCAGCTTGACCATGGTGTCTCGGTACATGATATTTATGGCACTCCCATTGTCCACCAAGACTCGGGTGAATCTCACATTGTTGGTCGGCCCACAAAACGTCGGATCCACCACCAGTGCATAGTTTCCAGGGCTCGGCATGATCCGAGGTGTATCTTGCCTGCTCCAAGTGATCTCTTGCTCGGACCAATTCATGTATTTCACCACTGCTGGAGTTACTGCATTCACCTCCTTGGCACGCCTCAGCATACTCTTCTTATCAGTTGACTCAGTCACAAACACCACGTAACTCTGATGTACTTCCCTATAATCATTACCGGGGTTCTCATACCTCTGATTCTCAAAGGACCACGTTTGGCTTTGGCCGGCACCACCGTTGTTGTTGTTGCCCTGGGCACTCACTGCATTCACCGGTTTCGCCTGCACCATCTTCTGGTTTTGGGCCGCATGCACCGGGGTTGAATTTGCTCCGGTTAAGCTCTGATTCTGCGCCGCTATGGTCGGCTTATGCTGCTGCTGCGCGTTCGGATATTGAGGTCTACGCCATTGGTTCGGTGGCCCACTCCGGTTTGTCCCAGCTTTCGCCCCTTCTGCAGCGGTTCGGTGATGAAAACTACACTGCAGAGTGGTATGGTTGGGTGTTTTGCCATTCCTGCCATGATAGATACATGGCCCATTCACCAATGACTCGTAAGTCACAGGTGGTCCGGCCTCCTGCCACTGCTTCGCACCACCTCCCTGATTCTGGTTCTGGTTCGGAGTCCACGCCTGACCCTCAGTCTTCGGTTTCTGGGCGCCTCCAGGTCCGGACTGACTTGGGTTTACAGCATTGACTTGGAAATCTGGTTCTCTCCTCTTTTGCCCGAACTCTTGACGGTTATCAAACCTCGGTCCGTTGTTGCGATTGTTCATCGGATTCCTCCTGTTCCGGGCATTCCCATCCATCAGAGGCTGCATCGGATCGCCAAGGGCATAGGAATCAGCTATCCGAATCGTCTCGGCCAGAGTCTTTGGCATATCTCTCTGGAGCCTCTGCCACAACATGCTACCATACCGACATCCATCAGCAAACCACGCTATAGCCTGTGCTTCGATAACTCCTCACAGGAGTTCCGAACATTGCTCCACCGAGTCAAGAATTCTCGGTCAGTCTCATTGTCCTCCTGCTTGCACGCCTGCAAAAGCTGAGGTCGGTTTGGCCTCTTGTAAGTGCTGGCGAAGTTGCTATTGAATGCCTCCTCTAAATCCAGCCAGCAATTGATGCTATTCTCCGGCAAATTGTTCAGCCAGATCCGAGCAGGACCTTCCAACATGTGCGGGAGATACCGGACCGCCCATCGGCGATTGCCCCCCGCAATGTATACTGCTGAAACATAATCAGCTAGCCAATCTTGCGGCTTGGTGCTCCCATTGTACGGCCTGGTACTCCGACCCAACTGAAACTGAGACACTGGTGGAGGTGGTTCCTTCATGATCCGAGGTCCAAAACACGCCGGACCAGGAGGGCCTTCCTCTTCCAACTTCTCGGACATGTAAATCCGATCTAGCTTGTATCGCGCGTCACCTGTAGGCAACGTCCGAGCTCCGATACGCTCTCCCAATGCACCATCCACTCTATAGAATCCAGCCCGCTCCATGGCTGAATTTCCATCATCATATCGGTCGCCACCTCGACCGACGCTCTTCGGCTGCGGAACATACTCCGGCTCTTGCTGATACTGCTCCTGCGGCCGGGGTTGCTGCTGATGCCTCGGGGGCTGAGGTGGTTTACCTCGGCCAGCCGACGCTGCTTGCCCACCGTTCTGATTTCCCTGAGCTGAACGGCCTTTAGCTCGGCTTGCATCACCTGGGCCGGGGTCTCCATTGGCTCGGCTAGCGTCCGACCTTTTGCTTTCCAGCTAACACCGGATCGTACACTTGCAGCTGCATCTCCTTGTTCCGACCTGAAGTGACACTCCGGGCACGATCGGCTCCTCCGACGTGTGGAGACGAGGCTTGCCCCTTGGACCCTGGCTAACTGGCCTAATCGAATGGACCGCCTGCGAACCGCCAAGCCCGGCCTTGCGGAGGGCTTCATTTTGCTTGCTGGCCACATGCACTAACTCATTGAGCCGCTTCTGCTGCTCACGCCATGCATCTCCGGTCAACTCCGATAGCCCGGCCCTTACTGCTTCGGCTGCTCTAAGGTTCTTGGCTGGTGAACTATACACCGGCCTACCAGTAGCCGACCTGCTACTTGTTGCCTTACTCGAGCCGAGACTGCAGCCCTAACCATCTCCTCATAGAGGTCCTTGCCTCGGTTGAACAGAGCAGCTTTCTTACGCCGCACAACCGGAGTAAAACCATCCTCTATACCATGTGCAGCATTGTACTCCTTCTGCTCCATATCGAACTGCTGCTTAGCCTCGGCCAGCAACCGAGCTTCTCTCATCACTCTCTGGCGCTCTGCCTCTAACCCGGCCACCGTATGCTCCACACTTGCCTCTACTGCGAGTGGCCGAGCTAACCTATCAACGATAGATTCTAAGGGAAATTCTTCCCTTGGCATGCCCAACTGCTCATTCTGACTAGGTTTCTCGTACGGAAACTTCGCCGCCCGACCTGATTTCTCAGGCAGCGCGTTGGCGTCGCCTCCACCTCGGCTAGCGCGACTTTGCCAGCATCCGCCTTGCTAGCTGCAGGCTGGGTACCAGCCACCATCACCTCCACACACCTCGGAGGGCGAGTAACACGTTGGCCCAAAGCCGCCAGGAGTGGAGTTTCGTCGTCCACGAGCACCTGCTCCGGGTACTCGCGAACCACCTCGACAGCAACGTATGTGGGGAACTGCCGAGCATCATGAGGAAACCATTGGTGGGGAAAGGCTTGCCGGCGAAGCACCCCGCATTGTCACTCACAAAGGCGAACTCGCCGATCTTGGCAACAAGGCCAGAAAGAACACACTCAGAGGAGCCCGTCCGGATGGAAACTCCACCCAACGCCTCAATCTGCCCCACGGTGGGCGCCAACTGTCGTGGTGGGATCACGGCAGATGCCATGGGTATGGCTTAGTTGGGGCCGAATGGTCGTTGGGGGAATCCGGGGAGGGTTTATGCACTCAAGACGTGCACAAGCAAGAACATGCAAGAAACCACAAGAACATGAACAAGAAGCCAAGAAAGCCAAGAACACAAAAGACACCACGATGTACCCAGGTTCGGGGCCTTCGTGAGGAAGTAAAACCCCTACTCCTGCCTTTCCTCTCTCAATATATCAGTGTAGTTCTCAGGTACAAGGTGCTCCTCGAGCTGTATGATGCTCCAAGTGAGAGCTCTAGAGAAGATGAAACTATGAAGGGGGAAATGAGCTAGGGTTTTGCCGTCCTCCTCCCTGGAGGTAGAGATGCCGCATATATACACAGGCCGAAGTACATTTTTACCCCTGCCTACAACTGACAATGGCATGGCCAAAAGGTAGAAGACAAGCCTCTGCCTCCTGCCAGCTCAACGGCCGGACTGTCAGGCCAGCCAGGCCTAGCTTTCCTCTTCCGGTCATACTTCAGTAGCCTGCCGAGGTCTAGCCTGTAGACCTTTCCCGAAATAGCCGAGTCAGCTCCTAGGCCCCCGAGCTTCCGGGAAACCCGTGGACGGACCTCGCCGTCCTCTGAAGCCTCGGGCTACGAGCTCTGCGGCGCCCGTGACCTCTCTGACATGCCTCGATCCTTGCTGCCAACCTCGGATAACACTCCTGATCCTATACCTCGGTAGAGAATACCTTATTCCTGTGGTTGCTAGTTGACTGCCCCGAGGTTGATACCCGGAGAATATACCTCGGACGTACACCTTACGTCGGATGACGCCTCCTGCGTCCTTGCTCAATCGTTACCTCGGACAACTTACTACCTTAACCTTACATGTCTTGATCTCATCATTACCCTACCCGGGGGTAACCCCGACACCATTTGATTAGCATAAATAGACGGTCTATATTTACTTCAGGGTACTCTAGAAGCCCTCGTTTTGACTTAAAGCTGTTTCCACTTTCGAAGAGACACTTGCATATGTGATTTATCTCGTAATTCATTATATAGGTTGTTCTTTGTTTGGTACTATGATATTTTCAAACATTTTCTTACCGAGTCTTTGTCCTATAAATGTGAGGATTATATGCAGATTTGTCAGGAAATATGTAATTGTTTGTTTGATTTATTGGCTGTAGGCAATGGCTGTCGATCCTGCAAATCTTGATTCAACCTTGATCGGCAATAGGGGTTTTTGCCGGCTTCACCTGGGCTATGCAGAGGGTGCTTTAAATGATGCCCATATTTGCAGGACAATGCGGCCTGACTGTGCACATTCATGCTGGCTGCAGGGCTACTCATATGTGCAACTACAGGTGACACAGAATCACAATCTGGCACTTGTTTTAAATCTTGCAGCTAAACCTTTTTGACATATCTTCATTCTTAGGAGTATGAAAAGGCATGTGATGCATTTCTTGATGGTCTCAAATTGAAGCCAAGATTTGTTGGAATCAAGAAGACGCTACGGTAGCCTACTTGATCTACTCTAGCTTCATTTTTTATTAAAAGTCCACTATTGTGACATCTAAGGAGCAGTATTTAGTGGTATCAGTTCCATGATTCAACTAGCATGGTTATGTATAGACAGTTATGTAGTGCGCTGAAACTGTACAAATCACTCAAATAAATGGACTTGTATTACCAAAAAAATGAATACAATATTGTCTTTGTACAGTACACATATGAAATACGATCATATATTTGCCTGAAATTTTGTTTCTACATCAAAGATGACTGATGCTTCTGTTTCATTTGCCTGTTTGGCCCATTTCCACGAGAATCACTGCTAGAAAGGCATTCAGATGCTTTGCTGATTGTATTATGTGGAATGTGCAGGGAAGCTCTGAGATTATTGAAAGAATCCCATGTCGACAAGAAGAACGGCTTGGAAGGACAATATCGTGAAGCACATATTTTCCTTTGAATGTCTTGAGAAATCGCCAGCTGTGTCCAGAAGAACGTGGTGCTTGCTGCGTACATTAGACGGTCACAATGCTCGAACGGTGAACCACCTATATGATGCCGGGTAGAACTGTAGGTTTTTGGTGTGTCTGCGGCTGTAGTCCTGAAGGCGTGAACATTTGGTCATTCATGCACACTGACCGTACTGCTAGAAAGTAGAAACCGTTGTTAATATCTACTCCTACTATCTATCTTCAACCTTGTGGTTGGTGTCTTACTCTGAGGTGATGATTCAGCTGCGATCCTGAAGCTCCAACGAGGGCTGATCTTTTTTTTTGCGGGTATGAACAGATCTCTTTTTTTGTGGATAGTTAATTTCTATCTTCAACCGTGTGATTGATGTCGCACTCTGAGCCTCTGAGGTGACGATTCAGCTGGGTTATATCAGCAGTTTTGAACATGATCATATATTTTATTTCTTTAAAAAAGGATCTGCCCGCCTTTTTTTTTTACAACATTCTGACATTAAATTCTCCGTGATGAAGTAGGCCAAGTGGTACTAAGCTTTGAATTTTTGCTTACCGAGA
Source organism: Poa pratensis (assembly GCA_947311845.1). Taxonomy (NCBI): domain Eukaryota; kingdom Viridiplantae; phylum Streptophyta; class Magnoliopsida; order Poales; family Poaceae; genus Poa; species Poa pratensis. The sequence goes on along the minus strand of CAMZMU010000059.1, from coordinate 28,507,290 downwards.
TGGTTTCTCTAAGGCACTTCCATACAAACACAGAAACACCCCCCATAAACTCCTAGTTTTCTTTCTACATCATTAGTGCGAACACATTATCAATCAATGCGCGTTGTGTGGAATAGTTATAGTCTCAACTTACAAAATGAAATTTAATTGCCTTGCTTATCACTTTACATTCAACCATGATCGAATCTTTTTTTTGGCAGAGTTGGTTTTTCTATTGTAATTAGTTACGAATTTCAAGCACAAAAAAGATTTGCAAAGTAATTATTTACTGATAGGTAACTAGAGCTCAATTTTTATCACGAACCCTGAAATTTAAAGAGCCAAAAAGGATATCTCCAAATTATTTGTTCACCATTAATTTTGTGAAATGACAATAGTAAAGTTTTCTCATGCAAACATTTTTTTACAATAATTTTACCTTTTTCACCGGAAACAAGTAGTATATTGATCAGGAGCCCATGATCTTGCTCCTCAAAAGTTCAATTTTTTTTGTTGGTTTCTTGTTTCAGTGGTTCATTATACGTTCATATATATTTTCCCCTTAAAGAGTTATACATTCATATCTAGTTCACTGAAAGCAATTTTTATGTTTCTCTAGCAATTTTGGTAACAACTGCAATTTCAGAAACGTATGATATTTTTTTTGGTTCATGGATCTATTTTTATGTATCATATATTTTATCTGCTACTCATTCATGTTCATTATATGTTCGAAAGAAATAGAAATTTCACAGTTAACTAATCCATGGACCCCTTTCACGGCGAGTCTACCTGCTACTCCGCTTCCACTCCCCCACTCTCCCTCTCCAATCCGACGAAAACCTCCCGCTTCAAACCTCCAAACCCTACCAACTCGCTCCCACTCCGACGAAAACCTCCCGCTTCACTTTCATTGTAACAACTCTTCTATTAATTAATAGATTGGGGCAAAGCTTTTACCCCCGTTTAAAAAAAAGTTAAATAACGGTTCACCTGTGTTCATCAAAACTGAATTTTAGAGCGCCACAAATGATATTTCCAAAGTAACTGTTCACCATTAATTCTGTGAAATGACTATAATAGTTTTCTCATTGTAAACATTCTTCACAACAATTTTGCCTTTTTTTTCAAACCGGAAACAACTATTACTCTATTGATCAGGAGTCTATGATCTTGCTCCTCAAAAGTTCTATTTTTTTTTGTAGATGTCTTGTTTCCGTGGTTCATTATATGTTAATATCTCTTTTTCTGATAAAGATGTATACACTTATATCTAGTTCACCGTAAGCAACTTTTAAGTTTCTCTAGCAATTTTGGTCACAGTTGCAATTTTAGACACGGATGATAATTTTTTCTTGTTCATGATCCATTTTATGTACTTCCTCTGTTCGATATATTTTATCATCTATTTTATCTGCTACGGAGTATATATTTCATGCGCATTACATGTTCGATATATAGAGCAAGAAATAGAAATTTCACGGTTATAATATCTAACTATATAATGGACGCCGGGATCGAAGCTAACACTGTTCACAGTGTGATTTTTTTTCTTCCTTTTCTACTTTTTTTTTTGCTTCCGATAGAAACACAAAAAATGAAATATTTTGCCAACCGAGATTCCAAATCGCGATCCGTTTTCGGGGGCCTGAGTGCCCCGTGGTACTGTATCTACAGTACCGTGGTGGCCCCCCCTGTCAGCCTCACTGCGCGCCGGCATTTTGTAAAAAAAAGGCACGCAAGCCCAAAAATTGCACCGCAAACTCCCACTTTTTCACGGAGAGGGACTCGGACGCAATTTCGGAATACTTCAAGGACCCCGCTGCAAAAACACACGCGCACCCCCCCCTCTCTCCTTCTCTCTCCCCGCGCGGCGCTGAGTTCGCCGCCGGCCGCCGCGCTCCATGCCGCCGCTCCGGTCCTCCCCGTCCAGATCCACGCGCACGGGCGGCTCCACCGTCGCCTCCTCTCTCTCTCCTCACCGAGCGCCGCGTGCTGGGACGCCAGAGCCGCGCCAGAATCACCGCCGCCGTGCCCCTGTTCCTCCGCCGTGATTGCTTGCCGCCGGCGACGCTCCCGCGAACAATCCGCAGCGGCGCTGCCACTTCCGGGTGCCCCGCGTCCAAGCGCGTCTCACACGGCCGACCAGCGTCCCAGATGGCGGCGAATCGACGCCGGCGTCCGCCGCCGTGCGGCGTGCTCGCCGTGCCCGCAGACGCCACTGATGACGTCATCCAGACGTTGCAGTGGGTCCCCCATCAGCGACCTGTTTTTTTTCGCACAAGTTTGAGAAAATACGAAATCCCTGACAGGTGGGCCCCGTCTGCTTACAAAATTTCCAGAAAATAGTATTAATATTGTAAAATCAATAATTTAAAAACTATCCATCAGAAAAATGTGTAAAAATATCGACATGTCCAGAACAATACATGCTAATTACTTACGACATAATGCAAACATTTTTCGACATTTTAATTTTGCAAATATTTGAAATAACCTAACTGCATTCCCTCTAAATAAATGGAAGAAAAATTAATAAATATACTTACAAACTGTATTTCCCCCAATTATGGAGTTTAATTAAGTATCTGTGTCATGCTACAAACATATTATACCATTAAATTTGCTAAAAAAAATGAAAGATACTCCACACAACAAATTACGACAACTTTTACCATTTCGAATCACAACGACCGCAGTAGGCTTTACTGGTGATGGAATATAAAAGCTGCTTTTATTTAATTTTGGCAATTATTTTTATAATCTACAAAGGATGAGACAAATTTAATTTGGCAAATATTTGAAACAACCTAACTGCATTCCCTCTAAATAAATGGAAGAAAAATTAATAAATATACTTACACACCGTATTTCCCCAAATTATGGAGTTTAATTAAATATCTGTGTCATGCTACAAACATATTACACCATTAAATTTGCTAATTTTTTTTAAAGATACTCCAGACAACAAATTATGACAACTTTTAACATTTCGAATCACAACGACCACAGTAGGCTTTACTGGCGATGGAATATAAAATCTGCTTTTATTTAATTTTGGCAATTATTTTTATAATCTACAAAGGATATGACAAATGTAAAATATTTAGAGTAATGTTTGAGCAAAAGAAAAAGATAAGAAAAATGCAAAATGTAAAGTACAACAATAACTTTAAATGTACCCGTCGAGAAAATGTGACAAATATATCTCCACAAACACAACAAAAACAAAAAACAAAAAAAAGGTTGTTTACGGCATATGATACAATTTTAAATTTGAATATTTTAAAATTTGAATGCCCAAATTAAAATTTGAACGTCTTTCGAAACTTATCATCTACTAAACACAAAACAAAACAAAAAAAGCGAAAAACTTCTCGATTTTAACAATTTTTAGAACTTCGACAACATATAACTGCAACCTTTCCTTCCGAATTTCAACAAATTCAAATCTACACAACTTTTAAATACAGATATTTCTAAATTTCAATTTTTTACACCACGCTATTCCTTCTTCTAACAACACGGGCGCGTCTTACGAAGTAAAAATAATCCAAATCTAAACAATTTTAGACCATAGCCTTTTTTTGAATTTCAATAATTTTCAAACCTAAACGATTTTTTAATATGTACATTCTCAAATTTCAGTTATACCACACATCCCCGACGTACAAATTTGCATATTCTAAAAATCTAAATGCCTTTCAAACCTACACATTTTACAAACGTAAAAACATAAAATAATTCAAATCTGAATAACTTCACAAATGAACAACTTTTTAAAACTTAACCATTTTCAAACGTAAACTTTCTATAAATTCCAACAATTTTGAAACCTAAAAATATTTCCGAATACGTACATTTCCAAATTTAAATTAATGCTCAAATTGGTTAATATTTGCAGATAACCATAATATAATTCCTCTGATTATGCTGCTTCATAAGAAAATTATGGCCAAATGGAACCAAACTTGATCATTTAAATTTACCTAACATATTTGCAAGCAATATAAGTTAAATATCTCTAATTATGTAGTTGCATTTCAAAAAAATGCTTGATTCGATGAATATTTCCACGAAATGCAAACTCATTTACTCTAATTATAGATTGCTTTCAAACTGAATTTCAGCTAAGCACATTATACGATTTAGAACTACCACCTTTCTTTACAATATATATAGCGCAACTAAAAAAATTATCACAAAATATTCTCAGCAAGGGCGCGACGTGTCGCCGCACCAAATTTAACTAATAAAACTAATCTCTCTTCACTCTGCTCCACTTCCACTCCCCCGCTCTCTCTCCACTCCGACGAAACGCACCCGCTTCAAACCCCACTCCGCCGCCGACTAGCTCCCACTCCGCCGCCATGACGCGACCTAGCCACGAATTCGCCTACGGTAAGCGCCTCTCCTGCCCCTCTCCCTCCGCCGCCCCAAACCCTAGCCGTAACTCACTCAGTCGGCTCCTCCTCTCCCTGCAGCTGACGGGACGCCGCAGATACGGCTCCTCGGCGTGGCAACCGTCGGTGACATCGCCCTCCTCGAGCGTACGTTTCTGCCCCTCCCCCCACCTCTCCTCCTTGTGGCCGTTGTGTGCACCGGCCCTGATTTTCTTATATATGATTTGGGGGGCCAATTGACACGTACGTATGCGCAGGGATGGCGAAGCAGCTAGACGGTGGTCGCGGCCGGCTCGCGGAGGCGGTGGAAGCCGTTAAAGATCACGGCGTTGGGGCGCTGCACCTCGCCGCCGGGAACAATAAGCTGGAAGTGTGCGAGTTCCTGGTCGAGGACATTCGGGTGGATGTGGATGCCTTTGACATATGCGGTGTGTCTGCTCTCTCAAATAGTCAAATTAACATTCTACCGTGAGATATCTGAATATATTATGCATTTAAAACTTCATTTGTTTCTTCCGGTGTAAATAAAGCTTCCTTTTTTCGTTTTCTTGACAGGTAGAACACCTCTGGTTTGGGCAATTAATTCTAAAAATGGGCAGGTGGATATTGTCAGGTATCTTCTTGATCATGGTGCCAATCCAAACAACGTCGACAAAACAGGGTTTACTCCTCTCCATGAGGCCGCCAAAATAGGCAATTCTTTCTCTCTCTCTCTCTCTCTCTCTCTTGGTTGATCCTATGTATTGCACCCTCACCATTACTTTCACGAACATGTCTTCAAGTGATGAATGCCATGGAAATTTTGATATGCTGCCGGGTCTCCATTTGGTGGATGAAGAGAGACAAAAGGGATTGCCATTGTCAGAGATATATTTCTGCACTTGTGCTAATAGTGTAGAAAATATGAATAATATATTTTCTTTGGCATCGAAAAAGGTCACAAATTGTTCATATGTGTGTGGCCCATTTTGTGCGTGATGCACAAAATGCGGGTACCGATCTATGGTTTTCTAGAATTGATTCGTGTCACAACTCAGTTGATACGAGTCGAAAGTACTGAAGTAGAACATAGAAGAGTTGCTAATAGAAAGAATTTCATGCTGTTAATTATATTTATATTTATATTCGAAACGTCTGATTCAGGGCATTGTGAAGTAGTAGAACTCTTGCTCTCTAGAGGGGCTTATGTCGATCCATTTTCTACTAATCATGGAACACTGTTGCATGTTGCTGCTAAACACAAGCAGGACGGTGCCATGAAGACTTTGTTGGATCACCATGCAGATGTAAGCTCCATTATACGTTTCTTTATATTTTTCTAACACTTGTATTCGATAATCTTTGGCCATCTGCTTTCTCCATTTTTACTTTTAGTTGAACCTTGAGAGTAAGATTAGTTAGTTTGATTGATGTTTTTGTCTCTGGAATCTGGAGAAGTACACAGAGTTTTGAACATTTGGAAATTAGATTAACATTCTCCTTTTACTCATTAATTGATTGTACAATCACGTCCCGTCAAATTTGTAAGTGATGCTGAAAAACTAGTTTCACCGTACAAGCTGTTCTGCTGTAAGCAGAGAGTCGTGGGCTCTTTCTATGAATTATATGCTTCTTGTGTATGCATAGTTTCACCTTCTAAGGTTGAGAAGGATTATCGTATATCAAATTCAATAGATAGACCTCCACTAAAATGGCATTTCCATTTAAGTTTTGTGTATCAACCTTTATTATCTGTTAATATGTCAATTTTTCAAGATCAAAGTTTATATGTTCTAAATCGCCACTCCCTCCATTTTTATTTACTTCACCGTACGTGTCGTGCGAATGGTGGGGTTGGGGGATACACTGAGTAGTAGAGGTTGAACCTGTATGTGATGGGTAGACGCACATGAATTTGGTTGCAAACAGGAGCACCCTAGTGGATCGAATTTTTCTACACTTTAAAGAAAGCCCAGATAGTACCTGGATTATAAACTTGTTCTGGTCTACGGTGTACCCAAGCACAACTGTCAAGGTCACCATGTATTTCTTCGTGGGCCTGTGTTTTCAGATGTAAGGTTCTAAAATTGGAATGCTGACAAGTCAAGCAGGGCATAAATCTTAGTTCTTATCTTACTATCTAAAAAAACTAAAAAAGTTGTTGGTTGTCTTATGGATTCAAAGACTAATAGTGAAGAACTGACTAGTGATGCGCTGGATGCTCCACTACCAATATTGTCATGTTGAATTGTTGATTATGTGCATTTTCCTCATCTTTTTTTTTGCAATGCTGCACCAACAGCCCTCTTTTTTCTTTCATTCACTATGGTTCATTATCACAGTGGCATGGTTCCATCTTTTTGTGAATATATGTATTATTTGTTATTTATGTATCTGATAATTGCCATTAAAATCTGAAAAGCTAATTACTTGCATCTCTTCTTAGTGTAACAAGATTCTAGGCACTTTCAATTCACCTCTCATGATTGCTATCTACAGTCCCTCAGTGAAATGTGTGAACCTACTGCTAGAGGTACTGCTCCATCTTATGCTTTAAGCTGAAAATATATCCCAGTTTAGCGAAGATCTGGACAGATAAATTGTGACACATATTACTCAAACGAACCATCAACAATTCTGTTGTATGCTAGGCTGGTGCGGATGTGAAGGGTGTCCATACTGCGACTCCCTTGCTAACTGCTGTGACAACTGGCCTAACTGACGTCCTCAAGCCCCTATTGGATGCTGGTGCAGATCCCAATGTTCCAAATGAAGTAAGCTTTGTGTTCTACCGGTGCATATTTTAATCACACCATGGTTGGTTCTCTACACATATGGGCGTAACATTAAATAACTATACTTCAAATTTGGTAATGCGAGTTCCGTAGTCAGTCATATCTAAATGAAAGCCTACCAGGACTTGACCTTGGTGGCAATGATATAGTCAGTCATATCTAGCTAGTAGTTAACTCATGTTAGGCGCACTAATATAAACTCAGTCAGGGGCGGAGGCAGCACCCGGCGACCCCGGGCGGCTGCCCGGGCTAGTCCAGCGACTCTCCATTAAGGATTAGTGTAATCAGAGTGCTTATCGCTGATGTTTGCTGGGGCAAACGCCGGCTGCCATCGCTATGTGCTCTGCCCAGGCTCTATAAGTGCTCTGGCTCCGCCACTGAACTCAGTGATGGAAACTTATAATACTACAATTCCACGCCTTCTGATATTTTTTTCCAGGTGTAACATAAGGCCAGCAATCCGACCCACGGGTACGTCTGCCCATGGGCACCCGACCCGAATGGGTAACCTAAGGCCGGCAATCCGACACTGTAACGTACTAGCCATTTTCTTGAAGATCTATCTTTTGAAACAACACGTCAAAATTCTTAACATCACTACAATTCAAAGAAATAAGTTTTGGTTGATTTATCCTGCCAATTTAAATGTCTTTTCTTCCCTTGTAATTTAAATTTGTGATATGTGAAGACTTGTTAGTTTGCCATCTGCCAAATAGTATAATACCTAGGCACAACAAGAAGTTGGTGTAGGATAGAGATGAAACCCAACAAAAACCACACAAACCAAAAGACCTTAAAAGGTTATATAGCACTAGTAATTAAAAATACTAGTAAAATTGATAGTGATTAAAAGTTATTTAGGAACTTGCTGCCTTTTTTTAATAATAGACGAGTTAATCTCCTGGCCTCTATATCTAGGATGCACACAGCCAATAGTTTATGACAAAAGGGACTTGCTGGATTATTCTGAGAGATGGTGCACTGCTTTATGGATAAGGACAAAGTCATCTTATGACCTAATTTTTGGCATGAATGGAGTACTATTGGTCAAATTCTTGTCTATACACATTGCATGTTCCCGGATTTCTGTTAATTTATTTCTCCGACAAATACATTGGTGAGATTCAACTTGGTCTTTTTCTTAACAGTATGGTCAATTGCCAATAATCCTGGCGGCATACTTTGGTACACGCAAAGATGTCGAGATCCTGTTTGAAGTTACTTCTCGTATTCCAGCTGTACCTGATTGGAGTGTTGATGGAATAATTAGGCATATGAAGTCAGAGCAAAAGTTGGAGGTATGAACAGGAACATCATTGGCATATTACAACATATTTACCTATGTGCTGTAGTCCTAAGTAAATTTTGAATGAAACTTGTTTAGGCAAGAAACTTAATATTTATCTTTCATATTGTAAAGACTGTTGATATTCTTTTTTCGTGAAATTCTTGTTTTGACACATTTGAACTATAAATCTTCTAGATGGCATTCCCTGTTTTTGGTGTTTCATTCAAAAGTGTGATGCACCATGAAAATTTCATGAAGGAAAAAATAAGAAAGCAAAGATGGATAAAATGAGATTCGGTGGTGCGTGTCAGAGTATGACAAACGTAATGGTGCAACTGAGCATGGGGTTTTGGGGTTAATGTGGTAACTGAATTTCTGCTTGTTTATGGACATGCATTCGTGCTAAATAAATGAAATTATAACATGTTTTAAATATTGAAAAAAAATTCTATCCCTGTTTAAGTTCTTTGCACATAAATGTTCGCAATCTCAAGGTCGTTTAAATTCTATTTTTTCAGGATCACCCTTTGTCCAAAATGTCAGTAGCTAAGTTGAAAGAAGGAGACAAAGCTTTGCATAAAGAGGATTACGATTCAGCAATAGAATTCTATAACATGGTATGCTATTGCACTGTTCATGCCCCTGAACTTAATTTCCGTACTCTTTTTAATGTTGTAATTCTCGATAAAAGGAGAGGAGGAGTGGAAGTCTGAACGGCTAATAGTATTACGTAGCCTAAGGGACAAATATGTATCACAAGGCTCATGGTCACTCAAAACCATGGCCGAGACTGTATAGGCAGTTGTACTCTTTACAGTATTCAAGCTTGTGAGTTATCGCTTCATGGTGCCCTTGTTAATGCCAGCACAGATAGGCCTGCGGGCCTGTACAATTGAGTTCCTTTTGCTGTGTCATCGCTGGAGTGATTGCCCGCATTGTCAGACTTTCATATGACAGCACCGAGCAGTGTCATCTTCACAGTGGGCTAGTGGCCCTGATAGCACCACGATGTACTCAATGAGCATTTGGGTCCTCCTGGCACAAGTCTACACTGGTCACGTCTCTGTGCTAATATGACTATCACCAATTCACCATGTCCAGAAACCATCTGAGCATATTTCCCAATTACGACGCGCCTTCATTGAGACCATGATGTATCATTATCACCGCTTTCATTACAGTAGTTTTAGTTTGGAAATTGGGTTCTCTTGGGCTTTGTTTGTTAATCTAGGTTAGGTACAAATATTAGAACATAAATGGAAAATATTATACCATGTGGTAGATCGTTTAGAATGAGGAAATAACAAAACGTTCTATCCTGTTAGTTCTTCATTACTACATTAGGATTTGAATTTGTACTCCCTATTATAAGAGGAAGTCCAAGTTCGTCGTGGAATGGCGACAATTATGGGAAAACAGGATCAGTGCATGCATAGAAAATTCAAATCTTAATTTTTTCATTTTCTTCTTTATGCCTCTGCTGTGAAAATCTTAATATATTTTTAGCATGCCACATCGCCACTTATATGTTTTAGGTGTATCTCCAAATCTTTGCTCGTAAGTGTAGATGGTAGACCCAAGCAGGATATGTGTGTATCTATATATACCATGCGTTGATCAAGAAGAGGCACAGTTGGGAACAGAGAAATTCCTCTCACTGACATATGCATCAATAGCCCTTTTTTTATAGCTTTAACAGTTGCATCAACAGCCTTGATTAATTAGCTGCTTGTGGGAGCAGTTTTGACTTAAAACTGTTTCCACTTTTCAAAGAGACACCTCCATATGTGATTTATCTCGCCATTCATGAGAAAAGCTGATATCTTTCTTTGTTCGGTACTACGTATTTGTCATTCATTTACTTACCGAGTCTTTGCCTAGAAATCTGAGAATTATATGCAGATTTGTCAGAAAATGTGTAATTGTTCGTTTGCTTTGTTGGTTGTAGGCTGTGGTTGTTGATCCTAAAAATATTGATCCAACCTTGATTGGCAATCGGGGTTTTTGCCGGCTTCTAGTGGGAAATGGAGAGGGTGCTTTAAATGATGCCCATCTTTGCAGGACAATGCGACCTGACTGTGCAAATTCATACTGGCTGCAGGGCTACTCGCATGTGCAACTAAAGGTGATACAGAATCACATTTGGCACTTGTTTAAATCTTGCGGCAAAATCTTTTTTGGCGATCCACTCAACTCTATATCTTTGTTCTCAGGAGTATGAAAAGGCATGTGATGCATTTCTTGATGGTCTGAAATTGAAGCCAGGATTTGTTGGGATCGAGAAGGCGTTAAGGTAGCCCACTTGATCAACTTTAGTTGCATTTGTTAGCAGTAATCTTGTCATCATATCGTAGTTGTGGTATCTAAGAGAATATATATAGTTGGCTGTTAGATGGAGCTAGGTTAGTCATGAAGTATCTAGGGTATGTAGGAGTGTGTGTGATATATGCATATGTGTTAGTGTGTGTGAAGCACAACCTTATTGAAAAGAGCTAAGTGATTTAGCTCCTGCAGCATTCTTTATTTAAAGTCCAGTCTGTTGTGCTATATAGTGCTCCAAATCCAAATAGTATGGTAATGCTTAGACAGTAATGTAATGCGTTGAAACTGTACAAAAGCAATCTAATAAATGGACTTGTATTATTAACAAAAACATGAGTATAATATTTTGTTTTGTTCAGTACACATATGAATACGATCATATCTTTCCATGTAATTTCGTTTTCTAGATCAATAATATGGCTGATGTTGTGTTTCATTTACCTGTTTGGCCCATTTCCACAAGAATTACTGCTAGAAGGGCATTCAGATGCTTTGCTGATCATGTCATCTGGAATGTGCAGGGAAGCTCTGAGATTACTGAAAGAATCCTACGCCGACAAGAAGAACGGCTTAGAAGGACAGTATCGTGAAGCACAGATTTTCATGTGAAGAGAGCAACTTGACTAACAAGCCTGACGTCTTGACTCTTGGGACAAGTCGCGCTGAAGAACGTGGTGCACTGGTGCTTGCTGTGTACATAGACGAGGCTCGAACCATGGGCCACCCGTTTGAACTGTAGGGTACTTTTGTGTCTGGGGCTGCAACCCTGAAGGCCTGAACATTTGGTCATGCATACTGACTGCGTACTGCGTAGGGCTAGAGAGTTGCTAATATCTTCAACGGTGTGACTGATGTCGCGCTCTGAGTGAGGTGACATGGTGATGATTCAGCTGGGTATCAGTAGATTTGAACACGATCTTATCTATCACACTCTGGTGGTGCATGCATATTTTGTTCCTTCCAAAAGGATGCGTGCACTTCCTTTTTTGGCGGCATGGTCTCTGCAGTTCGATGTTTGTTACTTCCTCCGTTCACTTTTATAAGTCATTCTAACTTTTTCGAAAATACACGTATCTAGACATATTTAGTGTGTAAGTTCACTCATCTTGATCCGTATGTAGTCCTAACTGAAATATGTAGAATGCTTTATATGATGGCAAAATAATGTACTCATGCTGCAGATTGCTCCGAAGAAAAGTAGTTGTTCATGAGTTCTTCATACACCATGAATTTGCATACTACTCGTAGGAAACAGAGCATCTGGAGTAGCAATATTTTTTCACATTTCCTCACATATAACAAAATGGTACATTCCTGTACCAAATACTTAAATCTCTTTTTTTGTTGCGAAAAGGTTATCCCCAAATACTTACTGTTAAGTAAGCAACTTGCTTGAATCCATCAAGCATAGATCAAATCCAAGGAACTATGAGCACAACTCCCATGGGAAAACTTAGGATGTGAAGAGCTAAAAAAAATTATTGATGTTATGCCAAAATTAAGCAAACTGTTCACACTGATAATATATGTACTTAGAGCATCTCTAGCAGATCCCGGATAAGCCCCCGGCTCGTTAAATTCTGACCAATACATGGGTTGGGCCGTTTTTACGGCCCGAACAAATACCACATATCGGCCCGACCTGAATAATTTGAGCCTCTAGATAAGCGCGCGTCCAGAAGTATGAACCGGGGGTCTTAGGATTCGACCCCCCGGATAACTCCGCCGCGATTCCTCCCCCTCCGCCGCTAGGTCTGATTAGTTCCGGCGAGCAATTACTTGTGTTCCGAACGAGATCTCGCCACCGTTCAGTTAGATCTATGGCGGGCTCCACCATGAACGGCAGTGGCGGGCACGGCGGAGGCTGTGGGGCTCTGGGCTAGGATGAGGACCGAGGAGCGCCGTCGCCGTCGCTCAGAGGGAGCGACCAAGCGCGACCGCCTTGGAGGGCGCCGGTGCGTCGGGCTCATCCCTACGAGCTACCACGGCGAGCCCGCCACGCTACTGCCCCCCACCTCGCACGACGCGAAGGCGGGTAGCTGAAGCGCGGTGTCATGCAAGGAGCTGGAGGAGCTCCTGATGGTCTTCTTCGGCAGCGGGGCGAACCAGGTCGTGCACCTGGGCTACCGCCGCCGAGCTCAAGTCCGCTATGTCCGCGGTGGAGGAAGGCGAGTAAGGTGTGGCGTCCCGCCTCCAAGACGTGGTGGACGAGCACGAACTCACGTGGGCGATGCGCATGATGGCGACCAAGGAGCACATCGGTTTCGAGTAGATCGGCCGACGGCCGGTGAACAACAACAAGAAGATGTAGTTTATTTTCAGTTTTTATTAGTTCTATCTCTATAAAATAGCTATGTGTGTGATGAACTTGTGTGATCAATCTCGCGCAAACTCGTTTGTTTGATTATTGTGGATCTGTTCTGCCCAAGCGAGGTCCATACTGGATACTAATTTTCCGGTCACCGGATACTAATTTTCCGGGTCACCCAATACTCGAGAATATCCGGGATGCCTAGAGATGCTCTGATCACTGAACAATGCCTAAAACTGAGATACAGGAGTGTAGGCTGTAACCAAGTGTCGGCTGATCTGGTCGCAGCAAGGTCGTCGTCGGCGAGGACCAGCAGGAGTGCGTTCGCGGGCGGGCGGCTCCTACATAAATCTTCTGACTTCGGCCGTCGTCGGCTCCATTCCTCTCTTCCCGCCTAGTCTACCACTTCCACGGGATCCCCCACACTTCCACTGTTCCACAGTACACACAGCTGTCCACCACTTCCACTTCACTCCCCCACTCTCTCTTTCCACTCCGGCGAAACCCTCCTGCTTCTCCGCTTCAAACCCTCAGACCCGACCAACTCGCTCCCATTCCGCCGCCATGACTAGCCACGAATTCCCCTACGGTGAGCGCCTCTCCTCCCTCCCCCTCCGCCGCCCAAAACCCTAACAGTAACTCACTCAGTCAGCTCCTCCTCTCCCTGCAGATGTCGCAACGCCGCAGATGCAGCTCCTCGGCGCGGCAACCGTGGGTGACCTCGCCGTCCTCGAGCGTACGATTCTGCCCCTCCCCCACCTTTCCTTCTGGCCGTGGTGTGCGTTGGCCCTGATTTTTTATATCTAATTTGGGGAACCGATCCATCCGTACGTACGTGCAGGAATGGCGAGGAAGCTCGACGGTGGCCGCGGCCGCCTCAAGGAGGCGGTGGAAGCCGTCAAAGATCACGGCGCTGGGGCGCTGCACCTCGCTGCCGGGGGCAAGAAGGTGGAAGTGTGCGAGTTCCTCGTCGAGGACATCCGGGTGGATGTGGATGCCGTTGACCTATGGGGTGTGTCTGCTCTCTCAATTGTTTTTTAACATTTTATTACTGTGATACAGAAAATCTGAATGTATGCATAGAAAACTTCATCTGTTTCTTCCGCTGTAAATGCATAAGCTTCCTTTTTTTTCGCTTTTTTTTTTTTTTGCGAATGAAACTTGTATTACTCAAAATAATCAGGGATTACAATTTCTATGGCAAATGGTAGCTAGACCTTCTGGACCAGAGGAATGCCACACTGTCGACAGCTATTGTACTGCAGAGATGCACTTGGAGCGGAGCTGAGTGCAGTTTTAGATGGTTTATCTTTGGCGTTACAATGGTGCAGCACTCCGCTGATCATTTGAAACTGATTGTTTGGAGATAGTGAAGAGCTTAAAGAATGAAGCTGTAGATCGTTCAGTCTACACTTCCATGGTTTAAATGCTTCCTTTTTTTTCGTGTTCTTGACAGGTAGAACACCTCTTGTTTGGGCAGTTGCTTGTAAAAATGGGCAGTTGGATATTATCAGGTATCTTCTTGATCACGGTGCCAATCCAAACAATGTCGACCAAACAGGGTTTACTCCTCTCCATGAGGCCACCAAAAATGGTAATTCTCTACTCTCTCGCTCTCTCTCTGTTGGTTACTCCTACGCATTGCACTGTCAGTCTGTCACCATTACTTTCATCGGCATATCTGTGAGTACTCCAAGTTTTCAAGTGATGAATTTTGTGGAAAAAAAAATGTACTGTTGGGTCTCCATTAGGTGGATGAAGAGAGACAAAAGGGATTGCAGGTGTACGAGGTTGATTTCTGTACTTGTGCTAATAGAGTAGAAAATACAATAATGTAGTTTCTTTGGCATATAACAAGGTCACAATGCACAACTATGCACATAGTGATCTATGATTTTGTAGAATTGATTTGTGCCACAACTCAATTGATACAAGTCGAATGAACTGAACTAGAGCATCGAAGAATTGCTAATAAAATGATGATCATGTATTTCAGTATATTTACATTTCAAATGTCTGATTCAGGGAACTGTGAAGTAGTAGAACTCTTGCTCTCTAAAGGCGCTTATGTCGATCCATTTTCTACTTATCACGGAACACCGTTACATGTTGCTGCTCAACATAATCAGGACGGCGCCATGAAGATTTTGTTGGATCACCGTGCAGATGTAAGTTCCATTATACGTTTCTTTATAGTTTTCTTGCAGTTGTATTCGATTATCTTTGTCCTTCTGCTTTCTCCATTTTACTTTAGTTGAATCTTGACAGTAAATTAGTTAGTATTTTTCTTCTGAAATCTGGAGAAGTACTGTGAACAATTGGAAATTGGATTATTATTCTCCTTTTACTCATCAATTGGTTGTACAACGATGTCCCGTCAAAATTTAAGTGAGGCTGAAAAACTAGTTTCACCGTACATGCTGTTCTGCAGCAAGCAGAGAGTCTTGGTTCTTTCTACGAATTATATGCTTGTCATGTACACACATTGTCATATAGCACCTTCAATAGATAGACCTCCACTAAATTGTCATTTCCATTGAAATATCCTGTCACCACCTTTAATATCTGCTAGTATGTCAAATTTTCAAGATCGAAGTTTGCATATAGGAGTGGAAATAAAATTTGAAGCTCGCGAGCTTAACTTCTACTCGAAAACTTGGTTCGACTCTAATCAAACTTGAATACTAATGAGCCGAGCTGAGTTTGTGGCTTGTTAAGAAAACAAGCTTAACGGTCGAGTTGCGAGTATAATCTTGTTAATATCCTAAAGTAGGTGTGCTAACCCATAGATAGTTAACCTTAACAAAATCAAATACCTGTAGACCAACAATACTCGAGCACTCGGGTAAAACTCTGAAAAGTCTACACACATAGGCATCAATGAAGGCAGCATTCTTATACTCTTCTTACAAGAGTGAATCTGTTTATGTTTCTTAATGAGTTTATCGAGCCAACTCGAGTATTTACCCAGTCGAGCCAATCCAAGGTTTTGAACTCTTTCGAGCTGAGTCGAGCTAGATCGTTAACTAAAGAGTATTTACAAGTCTGAGCCGAGTCGAGTTGAGTCGAGCTGACTCGATATTTACCCCTGTTTTCATGTGCTAAACTGCTGATATTCTGACGCAGTTTCTCTATATGGTCTACGTGCTCTGACAAGAAATATGTTAATTGTCGAGTAATTTGCTAGGGCCTATTTTGATATTTTTTCCCTTTTGCAACTGAACCTAAAATCCTTAATAAAATCTGTAGTAAAAGAATCACTTCATTTACACATGTAATAAACATAGACCTTATGCATTTTGTTTAGGAATCTGATATTTTCACACATGTTAACTCCAAAAAAAACCCACCCAAATAGCCACACTTACTACCGCCAACTATATCACAAAATAGAGGAATAAGTCCACAAACTGATAACGATGGTTTAAAAGAATAAACCAGCACTTGGTGGCCTATCATATTGGAGATAAGAACTACTTGCCCACTACCAAATATTGTCGTGTTGAATTGTTGATGATATGCATTTTCTTCATCCTTTTTTTGCAATGCAGCACCAACTGCCCTCTTTTTCTTCCATTGACTAAGGTTCATTGTCATGTGACATGGTTTCATATTTTTGTGAATGTATGTATTATTTGCTATTTAAGTACTATATTTTTCATGAATCAGTGAAGCTAATTACTTGCATCTCTTTTTAGTGTAACAAGATTCTAAACAATTTCCATTCACCTCTCATAAATGCTATCTATAGTCGCTCAGTGAAATGTGCGAACCTACTGCTAGAGGTACAGCTCCATCTTATGCTTTAAGCTGCACATGTATCCCAGTTTAGCGAAGATGTAGACAGATAAATTGTGAGACGTATTACTCAGAGGAACCATCTACAATTTTATTATATGCTAGGCTGATGCGGATGTGAAGGGTGTGCTTACCGCGACCCCCTTGCAAGCTGCTGCAAGAAATGGCCTAACTGACGTCCTCAAGCCCCTATTGGATGCTGGTGCAGATCCGAATGTTCGAAATGAAGTAAGTTTGTGTTTCACCGGCGTATATAATCACAGCATGGTTCGTTGTTTACACATGTGGGTGTAATAAATAAGCATTGTCCATCCTTAAACTTTGGTAATACAAGTTCCATTATCAGTCATATCTAATAATAGTTAACTCAGGTTAGGTGCACATCATTAAACTTTGGTAATACAATTACCATAGTCAGATATCTAACTAATAGTTAACTCAGGTTTGGTGCACTAATGTAAACTAGTAATAGTGACATGTAAATTGTAATACTATGATTTCATGCCTCTTTTTTTGTCAGGTGTAACCTACTAACTTCATGAAGATCAATCTTTTGGAGTGACAACGTATCAATATTCTTAACATTAGCACAATTTTCAAAGAAATATTTTTGATTGATTTATCCTGCCAATTTTAAATGCCTTTTCTTCCCTTTGTAATTTGAATTTTTGATATGGGGAGACGTGTTAGTTTTCAATCTACCAAATAGTATGTCTTTTATACAATACCTAGGCACTTGTATTTGTTACCTAGGCACTTACAACAACGATGACAAGAAGAACCAAAAGATGTAGGATAGAGATAAAACCCGACAAAAACCACACGAACCAAAAGATGTAGGAAGGTAAAATAAAAGGTAATACAGCATGAGTAATAAAAAATACTAATAAAATTGCTAGTGATGAAAAGTTGCTGCCTGTTTTTTAGATAATGGACGAGTTAATCTCTTGGGCTCTGTATCTAGAATGCACACAGCCAATACTTTAAGACATAAGTGACTTGCTGGATTATTTGGAGACATGTGCATTGCCTTATGGATAAGGACAAACTCATCCTATGACCTACATTTTGTCATGATTGGATACTATTGGTCATATTCTTGTGTATACACCTTGATGTGGACGATTTTTTGTTTTTTTATTTCTCCTACAGATACATTGATGAAATTTAACTTTATCTTTTTCTTAACAGTTTGGCCACTTACCAATACAACTTGCGGCATACTTTGGTACACGCAAAGATGTCGAGATCCTGTTTGAAGTTACTACTTCTCGTATACCAGCTGTACATGATTGGAGCGTTGATGGAATAATTAGTTATATAAAGTCAGAGCCAAAAGTGGAGGTATGAGCAAGAACATCATTGGCATATTACAATATATACTTGTGCCGTAATCTAAGTAAATATTCAATAAAACTGTTTAGGCAAGAAACTTAACATTCATCTCTCATAGTGTAAATACCTTGATCTTGCATTTTTTTGTATTCTTGTTTGGACATTTTTGAACTATAAACTTACATTTTTTACACTAGATGGCATTCTTGTTTTTGGTGTTTCATTCAAAATTGTGATGCACCATAAAAATTCCATGAAGAAAAAGCAATAAAGCAAAGATGTATACGAGGAGGACTCTGTGGGGTGTGTCAGAGTATGCCAAATGTAATCGTGCAACTGACCATGTGTGGTTTGGGGTTAATGTGCTACCTGAATTTCTGTTGTTTACAATAACATCTGATCGTACCAAATAAATGAAATTATGACACGTTTAAATGAAAAAAATTCTATTGCTTTAAGTGATTTGCACATAAATGTCCACAGTCTCGAGGCCGTTTAATTTCGATTTGCACTTTCAGGATCTCCCTTTGTCTAAAATGCCAGTAGCTAAGTTGAAAGAAGGAGACAAAGCTATCCAAGAAAAGAATTTTGATGTGGCATTAGAATTCTATAACATGGTATGCTATTGCACTATGCGTGCTCCTGGAAGTTCGTTTCTGTTCCCCTACTATCGTTATCTCATTTCATTTATATCCATTGCAATGGCTTACATCATTATCTGATGGTTTTTTCTGGATGCTCGTGCAAACTATATATGTGCTTTTTTTCTGAGGAACGCCCCTGCAATTCATGGCAAGGGGTTATGAGGAAAACCGTACGAAGCACGGTTTTATTAAAGCAAAGAGGGGTGTTGAGGTCGCCTCCGCTATTTTGCGTTGAGGTGTTAGGGCATCTCTAGTCGTTGGTGCCCCCAGGATGAAAAAGACATGTCCTGGGGGGTCAAAAAATTTCCGCCGGCTGAAAATAGGGAAGCCACTGCAGCTCGCTGAGGTGCGCGTAGAACGCCGCCATCTCGTCGTCCCCCTTCACGAACACCCCGGCGCGCTGCAGGATCTCCACGTCGCGCCGCCCCTGCGCGGCCACCGACGCCATGAGCAGCACGTAGCTCATCAGCCACTGCAGCTCCCACCGGCCCCCCCCGGCTCTGCTCGTAGGCCAGCAGGTTCGCGAACACGGGCCGGTTCGTGTAGCTCTCCACGGCGGGGATCTCGAGCACGCCGTCGCGGGCGCGGAAGGTCACGTCGACGAGACTCGGGGGGGGGGGGGGGGGGGGACTTCTTGGCCCGGAACGTGACCCGGCGTCCTCAAGCTCGGACGCCGATGGGAGCAGCCACGGCAACCGCTCGTCCATGGGCTTGGCCAGCCACTCATCGAACGCCTCGTCTTCGCCGACCTTGCGGTTGTTGCCACTGGTGGCAGGTTCCTCCGGTGGCAGGAACCAGTGGTAGTAGAGGTGCAGCAGGTGAAGGATCTAGCCGTGGGGGGCTCGCGTCGTGGCAAGCTCGAGGAGGGCGGAGCAGGACGGCGAGCCGGGCGGCCGCGTGAGCTCGAGGAGGGCGGCGCGTGGCCAGGCGGGAGGAAGGGCGAGGGCCCGGAGGGAGGAGCTGGGCGGAGGGGAGGCAGAGGTGAGCTGGGCGGTGGCGGTGGGGAAGAGAGAGAAGAGAGAGAGAGAGAGCACGTGGTGGGCCTGACAGCAAAAGAGAGGAAAGAGAGGAGGATGGGACACTGACAGTGGGCTGTTTTGCATGTGAAAGATAGCGTCGGCGCCTGGGTTTGGCCTAGGGGCGCTGGCGCTATTTTTGTCCAAAACGGCGCTATTTAGACTCCTGGGGGCACGGGCTGGGAGATTTTCGGCGCTATTTAGGCCTTTGGTGCTAAAAAAGTGTCCTAGGGGGCTCTTGGGGGGCACGGCTGGAGACCCTTAGTGTCGGCTTTGGTCGCTAGGGCGACATGTCGTCGACTCGTGTTGGGGCGCGGCCTTGGGGTGGGCGTGGTGCGTTGTGTTATATGGTTTTCGGTCAGTTTTCCTTATAAACTGTCCAACTCTTTTCGACTTAATCAATCAAAGGCATTGCCTTGGTTCGAAAAAAAGAGCCTATAGGCACTTATACCCTTTACAGTTTTTAATGCTTGTGAGTTATGGCTTGACGGTGTAGTGTCAACACAGATAAGCCTGTGGGCCTGCACAATAACGTTGCTTTTTAGCGTGTCATCGCTGGAGTGATTGCCTGCCTTTGAAGACGTCCATATTGACATTACTGAGCAGTGTCACCTTCACTGTGGCCCTGATAGCACCGTGGTGAAATCAATGAGCATTTGGGTCCCTGGAACAAGCTACACCAGTGTCTCTGCTAATATTACTATCACCACGTACGGAGACCGTCTGAGCATAGTTCCTTAACTTAAGACAGACCTTCATTGAGACCATGGTGGATCATGATCACCGTTTTCATCACAGTGGTTTTAGTTTGAGAATTGGGTGGTGTTGGGCTTTGTTGGCCAATCGCTTTGTTAGTTAATCTAGGTCACGTACACACATTAGAACATAAATGTACAATAGTATACCATTTGGTAGATCATTTAGAATGAGGAAATAATGAAAAGGTCTATCCTGTTACATTTAGGATTTGAATTTGTACTCCCTGTTTACAAGGGGGAAGTTTAAGTTCGTCGTGGAATGGCGAAAATTATGGGAAAATGTGACCAGTGCATGCCTAGGAGATGGTCAAACCATATCTTAATTTTTCCAATTGATTCTTTGTGCCTCTGCTAATTGCTTTAGTATGAAATATCTCTGCTTCTTAATTTTTTGGGGTTTTTAGGTTTATCTTGTCATAAGTGTAGATGTGTGCATAGACTCATTAACCAAGGTTGACCCATGTAAGATATGCGTGTATGTATACCATGTGTTGGACGAAGAGAGACACAATTGGGAACATAGAAATTTCTTTCTTTTTGACGTAGACATAAACAGCCTTAATTAATTAGTTTGTGGGAGTAGTTTGACTTGAAACTGTTTCCAGTTTTCAATGATAAACCTCCATATGTATCTCGTCATTCATCATTCATGATATATGTTCTCTTTCTTTATTTGGTACAACGTACAGTATTTGTCATTCATTTACTTACCAAGTCTTTGTCAGAAATATGTAATTGTTCGTTTGATTTGTTTGCTGTAGGCTTTGTTGGCTGATTCTGAAAATGTTGATGCAACCTTGATTGGCAATAGGGGGTTTTGCCGGCTTCTACTGGGCAATGGAGAGGGTGCTTTAAGTGATGCCCTTATTTGCAGGACAGTGCGACCTGACTGTGCACATACATGCTGGCTGCAGGGCTACTCGTATGTGCGACTACAGGTGATACAGAATCACGATTTAGCACTTATTTAAATCTTGCGGCTGACGATCCACTCAACTCTATATCTCTTCATTCCTAGGAGTATGAAAAGGCATGTGATGCATTTCTTGATGGTCTCAAATTGAATCCCGGATTTGTTGGAATCGAGGAGGCGTTAAGGTAGCATACTTGATCTATACTTTGTACATTACACATATGAACACGAACATACCTTTGCACGAAGTTCTATTTACTAATACGTTTCACGCCATTGTGTTACATTTGCCTGCTTGGCCCATTTCTACAAGAATTGCTGCTGGGAAGGCATCCAGATGCTTTGCTGATCATATTATCTGGAATGTGCAGGGAAGCTTTGAGGTTATTGAAAGAATCTCACGCCTGCAAGAAAAACGGCTCAGGAGCACAAGATCTTGGAGCACGTTTTTTCCTTTGAAGAGAGCAATTTGACTAACAAGTCTGACGTCTTGACTCTCTTGACAAATCGCTGAAGGACGTGGTGCTTGCTGTGTACATTAGACAAGGCTCGAACCATGAACCACCTACGATGCCCTGTTGAAGTGAGTAGTGCTAGAAACTAGAAACCGTAGTTAATATCTATCTATCTTCAACCGCGTGATTGATTTCTCACTCTGAGGTGATGATTCAGCTGGGTATCAGCAGATTTGAACACAATCGCATACTCGTGATGTTTGCATATTTTATTTTCGTCAAAAAGTTCTGCGCGCCTTTTGTTTTTTTGGCAGGAATGCAGGATGGTCTGGTCTGCAGTTCATCGTCCAACTGTTTGTTTGGGTCGATGTTCTCGGTAAACAGGTTGATCCTTGAAAAATAGTAGAACGAAGCTGTTGAGATGAATCTGGACTGCACAGGCGACATCGGTGGCGGAAGGTGTGAAGCTCCAACAAGGGCTCTATAGGAGGGTCGATGAATCGAACGTGACGCGACGAATGATGAAGTCGAACTGACCAAGGACTTTGGACTTTGGCAAATAAAAAATGACCAAGTCGATGGGATGTAGATGCCCGGTGGTTGATGGGAGCTGACGTGTTGGGCTCGGAATGCTTGGAATCGGGCCTTGAGTTTTTGTATTCGAGAGACGAGTAGCGTCATCGCGTGAAATCGATCCAAATTATCTTCCTGGTCCAACCTGAATTGATGTGCTCCGTAGCACATGTAGCAGATCTTAGCTCGGTTGAGTTTGTTCATGAGAGACGAGCTCGACGCCAGCCGGCCAGCGGGCACAACAGTCGTTTTGATACCACCGCCGGATGGACCCAAGGTCTGTGGCAGTCGACCCCACACAGTAGAGGTAGAGCTCGGGAGGTGCTCGACGCTGTCCGCGCGAGGTCTGTGGCATTCATCTCCAAGGAGCAGAGTTCCGGAGTCGGGCGCGTGCTCGACGACGTCCGCGAGGTCTGTGGTGGTTGTCTTCACGGCATGTCTGACTGTTGGCGATGGAAGCAAGAACAAGAAGAACGGAGTCCCCAGCCGGAGTCGGCGGCCAGCGAATGGGCGATCCCAGCCAGAGCTTCTGCAGTGCTCGCTGTTTCCGTCAAAATTCATGATCTATTGATCCAGGATCGGGAATCAGGATGAGAAAAAATGACGCCTACAGAGTAAGAGAGAGAATGCCGTAATCGCGTTTTGAGAAAAACCACTATTAGTCGTTTTTGCCTCAACGCAGTTTCCTGGCTGTGTGGAAACCGATTTTTGCTAATTCCCGTTTTTGTTGCCACACCAAAACATAATTTTAGTTTGTTAGACGGTTATGTGAGGATAAGGGAAACCAATTCTGTTAAAACCACGTATCCAAAAAAAGGCCTGAAAGTTTGGTTGCACGCGACGGTGAACAAGACCGATACGAGTTATAGCAAAGCTCAGCTTCGAGTTATTTGATGCAGCGTTTTGCACCGTCAAGCATCTAGCAGTACTCTGCTTCGCATGATTCTTTTCATATCAGAGACTCGGACTAAAAGCTCCCCTATAAAATTTGTTCAGAACCAAACAGTTTAGCAATGGAAACTGGCCTTAAGCAAATATAGATAGTTACGAGATTAATTGTTAAATATTACTCCGTTATTTGATCCTGATGCAAGGCACCCGCGGATTTACAAACACTTCAAACTAAACCACGAGTCGCCAGTCAATCTTATGATCGATCATTACATAAGATGGTCCAAATTCAATATTAATCATGATACTCATTTTCTTCTATTAAGTTTGCACAGTTTTCTGGAGGAAATTCCCATATGACTAGCACAACTATGGTTGAGTGAAATTTTGAATTAAAAATTTGCTGACCCAAATTTCAAAAGGTAATACAATTGAGATATAGATGCGCCATTAGTATTTTTCTACTCTTCGATCTGGATCCTATGATGTTCATGAACATATTAGTAGCTTTTGTAAAGTTGTATGGCGTTGATAATGTATGATTTTGCTTTTGTAAATTGTGCCATTGTTTTCATCTACCCATGGCGGGTGCGACGAAACAAGAACATCATCTTGTCATACTTCGTTGAGGCATAAACAAAAAAAAATTGTTTAAAATAACCCGTTGCAACGCACGGGTATTTTCCTAGTAATTCATAACCTAGTTAGGAGTTCAATTTGTCTAGATGTTGGTAGACATGTGTAGTTCGGCACTCCACCTTAATACCTGATGGTGTTTGTAGCAACTATATGATCAATAATCAATAAAGAGGTGGAGATCATTGGGGCGTCGTAATTCTATTTGAGTGGAAGTTTACCCCGTATTGCGCAAAGTGCTGAAGAAGCTGAAATACTTGCCTGTTTGGATGGACTGAGGCATCTTATAAATCTTCAACAGTGGAGACTGACTGTTTACGCGTGGTTCATACATGATGAGCAACAACCAAGACAGATCGCCATATTGGAGCCTATACTTGGAGGGTCAGGAACTACTCAAAATATATGAGGGCATTGAGATTTGCAAGGTGGATCGCGTGATCAATGGAGCGGCGCACTCTCTAGCGCAATTAGGCAAGTGTGGGTCGAGTGGTGTGTTAATTGGCGGTGTCCCCATCTGCGTGTCGGCGATTATCACAAACGATTGTATCAACATTTTGCCTAATGGAAACCCTAGCTCTCGCGTCGCTCCCGCGAGCGACCGAGAGCTCCTGGCGGCGCCCACCTCTAGCCCCTCCCCTCCTCCCCCTCCCACCCATCGTCGCCGGTGGCGGGCTCCTTCTCCCCCACGCGCAGTGGCGGCGGCGCGGGCCGGCGCGGCCGGTGTGGGCGCTGTGTTGAATGCGGGGTGCGGCGACGTCGTGGCTGCGTGGTCTTCGCGTTCCTGTTGGTGTCGTGGGTGTCACGGCTCGGTGCTCTGCTGGCTGTGGGAGGTCGAGGGAGCAGATGAAGGCAGGCTGGCCAACGGCGGCATGGCGGGCATGGTCGTCGGCGGCGCTGCGGCCTGGTGGACCTGCGAGGAGGGATCCAGGCGGATCGGTAGGGCAGCCCTGCGGCCTTCGCACCAGATTGGTTGACGTCGGTAGCCATAGGGGTTGCTGGTCGTCGATCTGGCAGAACCCTTTCTCATGTGTCCTGTCCATCTCAGCAGAGCGCAGAGCTAGGATGCAGGAGAGGTGGACCTGGACGGTGGGAGTCCTTCTGGTTGGTGGGCGTGTCAGGGACTCAGGTGCTGGCCGGTGTCCACGGCCGTGTGGGCGGCGTGGGGTTGGCGAGTGGCGTGTTGTGACGGTGATGTGGGTGTTGCTTCGTCGATGCCCGGTGCGCAGTTTAGAAGGAGGAGAGGGGTGGCCAAGGGTAAACCCTTGCCTGGGTCTACTCGGGCCGCGGCGACGACATCTACGGACGCCGTCTCCTTCTTGAAGGCGTCACAGAGGTCTCTTCTGCTCCTTCTACCACCCCGGATGAAAATCCAAGATCGTCCGATCATGCGGTGGGGGCACTCCGGTGTCGTGCTCTTCTTGAAGGCGTCGTCTTGGAGTTCTCGACGTGTTACTCTCCGGAGGTGGCATGGCGACCTTCGTCGTGTTCTCTCCAGCAAAGCTTGTACCTTGCTCTACCTCGGCGTTTCTTTGTTCGGGGCACCGGTTTGCCCGTCTTCAGCTCTATGGACAATGGCGGTGATGATCCAGGTGGTGCGGCCCACGCTGGTGTAGTCCCTCTCGGCGGTGTACTGCGTGTGTTGGTGTGCCCGTGTGCCCCAGCTCTAGCCTGACATCACTGCCCGCCTTGCTGTGCTCTCCTTCTTTGCCTCTGCCTCTTTGGTGTTCGCCTGTAATCTTCTCGGTGGCCTTGTGTCTTGGGTGCAGTGTCGGGTTGTAAGCTGGTTTCATCACTTTGTATCCGTTTCACTGTTTTCGGCGTTATTAATTTTTTTTAAAGCAATTAGGCAGGTGTTCTGCCGATTCAATTAAGTGGAGAAGAAATAGGTTCAGCTACAAGCCAGAGAGAGCCTGGCCAACACAGAGAAAAGCACGAAAAAAGGGAAAAGAAAGGTCCTAAAGGGACTACTCGCCACTAACATGCGACAAGCCTGGCTCAAAAGGTACCGCCACCAAATTTTGCTCAACCAGATAGGAGCCCAACATTAGCAGGTCGTCTTTAACCAGTTCTAGCAGTTGCATTTCGGGAGATTGACATGTTGGAAGACCCGACGACAGCGCTCCTTCCAGATGTGCCAAACCCCATAGATGTCGGCGTTATTAATTCAACGCAGGGCTTTCGGCCTATTCTGAATAAACATTTTGCCTAATCAATAAAGCTCACGGTTCCTTAAAAAAAAGAGGTGGAGTTCTCTCTAAAAAAAACAACGCTCCCAAACGGCAATGCCGGCCGGGCGTGGTGAATGGACTGTAGCGCGGGAAGAGTAATATCGTGTGGTTTGGTTTGTTTTCTATGGTGGCATGGCACTTTGGCTGGGTAGTATATACGGCCCTTCCGGCTTTGCGTGAGCATTTTTGTTCTATGTGTGCTGCACAGGGCTCAAGTCCAGCCCAAAAATAACAATACACAAACAACAGAACACAGCTTGGCCCAGGCAAAGAATAACAGTAGCTAGAGGCAAATCGCACAAGAGACTATTTACTCCCTCCATCACCATATAATTGTACTTCTAGTTTTTCCTACGTAAAAAAAATTTAAGTTTGATCCACTGTATGGAAAAATGTAGTAATGTTTATGATACTAGCACAAATGCCCGTGCGTTGCAACGGGAGAGAAAAAGGACGCTGAGATGTTGTCATGTTGTGTCGCCTTTGCTCAGCAGCTAGCAAAACGCCAACACCCACCCCTTCACACCCCATTCCTCTCAACACCGGAGCCACTGCTCACGAACTCGTCGTGTTCCCCTCTGCGTCGCCACGACATTGTTGTATGTGCCTCGATCCATCATCGGTTCGATCTCCCGGTCGGAAGCGAGGCCGGCCACCATGGCCTCGCTATCATAGCCGTATGACACACAACATTGCCAATATCCTGAATTGAACCAAACATAATATCCATGCATAACTTTACTTGATAAACCAAAGAAAAGTCCACATGCAATGTTACACCTCTGGATCATGAACCAAGCACAGTTTTCTTTGTCAGATCAAACAAGCAGAGTAGAAGTAACTGCCACTTCTCTTACCCCCTAGTATATTAGGAAGTGTGAGCAAATATAAGCTAGGAACACCAACACCAAGTTAGGCCAGATGACCTCAGTACCATCCAGTGCTCAGTTCAGTACCAAACGATTAGCTATTTCGTACAACTCAATCCTGATTTCCACTATTCAAGAATAGAGAAGCAGATGAATACCTTGATCTTTTGTTCATACAATTAAATTTCTTGCACTACTACAAAGCAAAAAACTGAAATAAAACCGCTCTGCAGTTGTTGGATCCTGTAAAGGAAAATCTATTTTTGCTGCTCTGAACCATAAATTATCACGAGTCTGCAGTTCCAGCCTCTAAGCCATTTATCGATGTTGAACTACGGCAGCTGCCGGTGGACGAGCTTGTCACGTTTGATGGCCCGCTCTCGTCGGCAGCAGGACGTGGAGTACGCATGAGGCTGACACGGCGCGCAGGCACCACCGATAATCGCTGTACAGGTTCGAAGCCGCTGGTGCCGAGGACGAACGACTGCTACGGTGGACGTCCGACAAGAACAACTGAACGAATCTGAGAAGCAGAGCGAGGCGTCTCGCCGGATGTTGAAAGGAATCCTCCCCGGGAACGACCAACCAAGCCTAGAGTCGGCGGACGGCGACCTTTGCCGTTGGATTCAAAAAGGTCAGAACATACATCCGGCTGCTAGCCGCTTTATCTCCGCCGGTCGCCGCCGCCCTTCCTTCTCCGGCTGCGGGCCACCTCCGTCGTTCCCGTTTCGAGCAGCAGCCGCCGACCGCCGCATCTTATCCCATCGGCCCCGCACCCACCGCATCGATCCTTTATCTTTGCGTGTCATACGGTACAGTAGATCTTCGTGTGTTTGTCAAGGATGTCAAAAGCGTTTTTGTGCTCAAATATGCAATTCCTTTCGCGCACGCGTATCTTGATCTGAACATTTGCTTCCACGGTCCCGTTCTGCATTTGTGTGCTATTTCTTCTACTTTGAGGCTGCATACATGTTCAGATTTCAGGCTCCCACGGCGTACCTATGTTCAGAACCATGAAAAATCAGTAGCAGTGTAGCACGAACCATGAAAAATCATCAGGCACGCGCGTGCAGCAGCAAATAAGGAAAAATAAAAAGGATCGACAAGTAGAGGAACGCAAAGCATCAACACGCCGAGCTGTCCGAGCAGTCAGGGGCATCGCCTGTGCGATTATATAATCGAAATCGCATAAACTTTAGTTCAGCACCGGCGGGCCGAGTTCCGGCGACGGCGAGGTTGTAAGAACGGCGAGACTGCCGCAATTTCGAGGTCAGCACGGATGGAACTTGAGCACTTGTCTGGCTCCAATCCTTCATCATCCTCGTATTGGCCATGGCGAGCTGATGGCGGCGTGGCCTTCTTGAGCAGCCCGACATCGTGAGGCTCCAACCCCTACTCGTCCTTGTCTTCGTCGCGGTAGTTGTAGTCGTTGTCGCTTGCCATTGCGAGCCGCCAGTGGCGGCGTTGCCTCCTCGAGTAGTCCGGCGTCGTCCTCGTATGGCTTCAATTCCTACTCGTTCTCATCTTCGTAGTTGTTATCGTTGGTCATGGCGAGTCACCGACGGTATGGCCTCCTCGAGCAGCCCGACGTCGTCCTCGTCCGGCTCCAATCCCTCCTCGTCGTCGTCTTCATCCAAGTAGTCATGGCACTTGTTGTCGCTGGCCATGGCGAGCCGCCGGCCGGGTGTTTGATTTGATCGATCACGCGTGCCGGCTATTTGAGGACAGTACGGATGGTGTTCGTGCTGGACTCTGTTGCCGTGTCTGGTCATGACATAGGATTTTTTTAACTTGAAATAGGATGGTTAGTACGAGAGAAAATCTTCTTCAATCCAGAGATGGAATCGTTTTCTATCCCGCCAACAAACTTGGTACGAAACGGTACATAAAAAAACGAACCGTTTTTTCCGACTTATAGGTGGCATTGATGGATAATTTTTGCGAACTTTAGGGCTATTTTCAACGACGTACCACAAGAAACCTTAATGCCTTTATTATTAGGTATAGATTAAATCAGTATATTATTAAACTACATTCTAAAACGCATATAGTGATATTAATTTGTTGTTGTACATATTGCTATGTTTTTTATATAAAACAAGCAAAGTGCCCGTGCGTTGCAACGGGTCAAAATACGGTAGTCCATACCGAAATATTAAATTTTATCCTTCCAGATATATATATTGGTTACACCCATGATTTTTGTTCTTTTGCATGTTCCACTATACATCTATACAACATCCTTTATGAAAGAAATAAATTTAAGTTTTAGCTCACGGCTCTGGGGATGAAAGGAAAAGAAAGAGAATTACTACTTCGCAAAGGATTTCTTGAATCCGGGAGATATGTATTAAATTTTAACTTTTTGAATTGCACTTAACTCAGCCTATGTCTTCTAGGCATAGCCGGTCCCAAGCCCGGGTAAAGGAGGAGGGTTGTGATAGGCTTGGCGAGCCAACGTAAAAACTAGCCAGTCCCATGGATATGAAACCCACGAGAGTAGTACTAGGGTGGGTGACCTCTTGGGAAGTCCTCGTGAAAGGTTTCATATCTAAGGGTTGTGATAGGCTTGGCGAGTCAACGTAAAAACTAGCCAGTCCTATGGGTATGAAACCTGTTTGGGCGAGAGTAGTACCAGGATGGATGACCTCCTGAGAAGTCCTCGTGAAAGAGTTTTATATCTAGCCTACCCCAACTTGTTTGGGACAAAAGGCTTTGTTAAGGTTAAGGTTTTTGAATTGCACTTGCTTATATCATTACGTGCCTATGGCCATTGTGTTCCGTATGCGCGGTATATTAACGATCTAAGACCTGAAGCTAGCTTCCTAAATTTCCAAGGCAGAATCGATCAGCTAGCTACGACTGTGCGGCAGCGAATCAATCAGGCCAGCTTGATAATAAGAAATCAATTGAGGAAGCTTTCTTAGCATAATCGATTTTACTCGACAAAATGGGGCATGCGCCAACAGCAGGCCGAGCGCCTGCAAGGCTGCAACCACCCGGTGACCGGTGTCCATCTCCACCGCCTCTTCCACAGGACGTCTTCCCAAAAATCAATTCCGCACAGATCTTGCAGTAAAAGAACGGAAAGGAGCCTCAAATTCTCTGATAGAAAGGACGGATGGCGTGTTGCTGCTGCCCGTCGGGGACACGCCGGCGCCCGGCGGAGGCCGAGCTCCTCCTGTGCGCCGTCGCAGCCGGGGACACTCTGGTGACCAGATGTCACAGCCGGCAGTCGCCATCGAGTCGAGGAAGCGGCAGTGGATGCCGAGCTTTCGTCGAGCTTCCCGTGGCGCCGCTACGGCTTGCTGCCCCGTGCGCCTCCACGCCCCTCGTCGCGGCCCGAGAACTGAACACCAAGCCCTCTCCGTTTTTCTTACCTATCATCTCATAGCCTCGCTCCTCCCGTCCCTATCTCCATGGCCATGCTCCACCGAGCCCACTCCATCTCTCCTCCCCGTACCCATGGGGCAGCTCATCCCATCCCCGTCGGTCTAATCCGGTCGGCGCCGCTCTCGGCCAAGGTGATCGGTCACGTGCAAGCGAAGGGAGATCACAGCAAGATGCATATTAGCTTAGCCCGTACGTGCATTTTGGTTAATATAGGGGCGTTGCCAATCAAACCATCGCTACTACTCTCTTCGTTCGAAAAAAAGGATTATCTCGATACATCCATTTTAGCGACATTATTTTCCGGACGTTGAGTCCTACTCCTTATGACCGAGCTCCTACCACCGCCCCCCATCTCTCCTCCATGTGTCCCCATCTCTCCTCCCACCATAGATCCGAGGCGGGCTGTGCGGCTGAGTGTGGGTTCGTGGTGTGGCCGACAGGGATGCACCGGTGAGCGCCGAGGCAATGGTGGCCGGCCGGCCGCGCAGAAAGGGGATCGATGGATTCGGACCAAATCGAAGAAAAACGCACGACGTAACGCTTCAGCAGCATGGACTGCGGGTTGATTTCCCAGTTTTGGAGGGGCCAAATTGCAAAACTGGCGCAACAAACCGTACCACTTGACGGTGGCATACGTGTAATATTTTCTAACTCAGCCTAGCAACACAAGGTTAAAATTGGAAATTTTGAAAAACGTACCATCACCTGAAGCCATATTATATAGTAGAGATTCGTCAAACTTTAAAAAGTTTGATTTAGTACAAAACTAAAAATACACTTATTTAGGACGGAGGGAGTACGTTAGCCCTAGGCATGCCCATTATTTGATCAGCTGTTAGCTGTTCAACCTGACGCAGGCAATGGCGTGCAAAATTACATGCGACCTGAACAAGAAAAACCAGCACCGGGTCCTCGTGGTCTATTATGTGCAGATTTAGATGGGATGTTCTATCTTCAAAGAGTGATCCATCACCCAGTGATCTCTGGAAAGAAATTTAACTTGTGAAACAGCGGTCTCTTTTCAGCAACGCAAGATGCTCTAGTGTTTCTCTCAACCGGTTGTGATAGAATCTTCTTACTCCAATTATTAAAGCGAACAAAGATTATCCAGGCATGGCAACAATGGCTACTACTCCATTTATCATGGTTGCTTTTTGCTGCATGACCTTCTTTTTTTCGCGACATGATCAGCATTATGATCTCACATTTGGATCTTGTCCCGGGATGCTAGTAACTATGTGCTTTGCTAGCTAGCTCCAATACTATTCGAATGTTGCAATTTCAACAGTTTGTAAAAGCATGTGCAGCTAATTAAGTTACTAACCACATTCGCCGTAATTACTATAACCTCCCTCTACTCTCGATCTATACGGTTATTATACCAACCCACCGGCAGCGCCGTCGCCGGCGCCATTTTTGTGGACAGAGGACAGCTCGAGCTCCTTTTCACGGTCACCTTCTTCCGCCATTTCCAATGGCTTCATGGTGTAGAAATGGAAGCAGATGAGGTAGTAGCCAAGGTTGAGCAGCATGAGGCAGGTGACGAGCCAGTAGTAGGCGTCCAGCCTGCCACGGTTGATGTTGTCCTGAAGCCACTCCCCGCTTCCCCGCGTGGCGCTCTGCACTGTCGTGACGAGCACCGTGCCCATGTAGCTCCCGAGGGAGGCGGAGAGCCAGAAGAGCGCGGCGGAGGTGCTGCGCATGCTCTCGGGCGCCTGGTCGTAGAGGAACTCCATGTGCGCGACCGACGAGAACCCCTCGGCCACGCCGTGGATGGCGTACTGCGGCACCAGCCAGAACACGCTCATCGGCACCACGGTCGCCGGGGTGTCCAGGAGCCCGTGGTCGGCGGCGGATCCGCGGCGCTTGGCCTCCACGAGCGCCGCCGAGGCGACGCCGAGGATGGAGATGGCGAGGCCGGTGGCCATGCGCTGGAAGTAGGTGATCCCGGATGGCAGGCCCGTGACGCGGCGCGCGAGGGGCACGAAGGCGCGGTCGTAGAGGGCGAGGGTGACGAGCATGGCGAGGGTTGTGAAGATGGACATGGTGGCCGGCGGGATTTGGAAACCCTGGGTGACGTGGCGGTCCATGGTGCGCGCCTGCATGATGGTGAAGCTGTTGTTGTGCGAGCCGGCGGTGACGAGCAGGATGCCGGCGGACCAGATGGGCAGCATGCGGACGAGGGACTTGAGCTCCTCCACTCGATGCACCGTCGACAGACGCCACAGGTCCAGCTTGCCGGAGCGCGCGGTGTCCGCCGGGGTCACGATCGCAGCCCGGTCGAAGAACCTGCAGAATCAATTCACACGTACGGCTATCAGATGAGCTTCGCTGGCTATCACATAACAAAACGTAGCGAGCAGCGAGGAATTTAAACAAAGAAGAATTGGTATCTAAAGCAACGCGCACTCTGCTTTCGATTTGGATTTCTTCCTTTGTGCATCGATAATGTAACCACCAGCAAAAGCACGTAGCCGACATGCCTAGCCTACCACCATTCGTAAACGCCGGCTCCGATCGAGCCACGTCACGTCCGTACGTCTTCACGAGAAGGAAATGTCAGGAGAAATTTAGCACTTACGTGAGCTGATTGGTGTGCAGGAGCCTGCCGTCGGTGGAGATGGGCGCGTCGAGCTCCTTGTCCTGGTACAGCATGCGGGGGTCCTCCGGCAGCGGGGCGGCCCGCTTCTTGTACGCGGCGGCGGCGACCTGCGCGAGCCGCGTGAACGGGCTGCCCCCCGGCTTGAGCCGGACGTAGAGCGGGTACCCGGCGACGAATACCAGGATGGACATGAACATGGCGATGGCCGGGATCCCGAACCCCCACCCCCACCCCACGTTCTCCTGGATGTACACCACCACTGTCAGCGCCAGCAGCGTGGCGAACCCCATGGTGAAGAAGAAGAGGTTGAAGTACTGCCGCTTCCGTCCCGCCACCGCCACCGCGTCCGCGCCGGCCCCTTCAGCGTGCTGCTCCTGCTTCTGCTGGTCGAACTGGTCGGCGCCGAAGGCCACGACGCACGGCCGGATTCCGCCGGAGCCGAGGGACGTGAAGAGCAGGGAGACGTAGAGCACGGCGAGCTGCAGCCCGTTGGCGCGGCGGCACGGGGTGGCGGGTGGGGAGCAGGGGCCGGGCAGGAGGGAAGGGATGAGCGCCGAGACGACGAGGCCCAGCATGCCGAGCTGGTAGAAGACGGAGCCGGCGATGATGGTCCAGAAGCGGCCGGCGAAGGAGTCTGCGGCGAGCGCGCCGAGGATGGGCGTGAGGCTGGACGTGCCGCTGAAGTTGGTCAGCGTGTTGGACGCCTCCACCAGCGGCAGGTGCAGCTCATGCGTCAGGTACGTGATCATGTTGGCGCTGAACCCCGCCGTCGCGAACCTGTCGCAGACCTCGTTCACTGCAGCATGCACGGACGTACACTGATGAGAACTCTCAAATAATTTAAGATACCTCGTTCAACTGTCAAGTGAGTGGTTTCTTTTGCCTTTTCAAGTTCACCATCATTCGATTCTGTTTACGGTGAGAGTGTGACAAACTGACGGTGGGACTGTGAGAAAAAAGCTGCAAGATGCTCTCTCTAATGATTGCCAACACAGGGGAAAGAACAAACAAGAAACAAGAACGAAACAAAGTTACTGGGCAACCGCAAGGCAATTGATTCAGATTTGCGAAGACAGCGAGGCGTATACGTCTTAGTACAAACAAAATCATATATAATGCAAAGGCACCAATAGCTCGTAATATTCGCTCGATGCGAACATCTAGCCTTGGACCGACCTTAGCTCATTCACCGCCCAAATCGACAACTGTCCAAGACTGTCTACAGCCAACCATCTTGGTCTGAGGATGAACTCTACAATGTTGGCTCTGTTTTCCTCAGAGAATCAATCTAGAGATAGTATGAAATGCTCATGCAACAAAGCTGCACGGTGCTCACCCAGTATGAATGGCATGGTCCTGAAGCCACCCTGCTTCCTCTTCGTCCGGTCTCCATCTCTGTCCGCTTCCACCCCGCTGTTCTCGCCATGGCAGGAGATTTCGATAGTTCAAAGCCCCGGCCGATTAACGCACGCGCAGGCTGCTTGGCTCAATGAAGCCGGCGAGGTGGTGTGGTGTTCTCTAGATCGCTAGCGCCGCAGAGCAGGCCAGATACGACTGTGGATTTCACATGCTCCTACATGTGATGTGAGGATGGAGCCGCGGATATATAGACGAACACTGCCTGTAGCTGGTTGAGGGAGGCCGACAACCCCACGCGTCACTGTATAGTGCTGGTTCACACCAAGGAACCGATCGTACGATTTGGGTTTTATTGGATTGAAAAAAAATGGATGGATGGCTAGGAAATTAAACGTCATAGTGGTCTTGTCACTGAGCATTATCCGAGAGGGGTTCTTTTCTTTTAGGTTCATTCCAATGATCTGCATATCTGTATATCCTGGGAAAGTGGGGGTTGGGTTTCCAGAACTTGCCATCCTAAAAGTTTGGTTATTCGATCTGCCTCACTTTCACTTTTGGAGTAGAGGTGACTAAAGGATTTGGTAAGTAAGAGAGACACGCAAGCTTGTTCAGAGTCAAGTTTAGTGGTATGTCGAGCCAACCAACTTTGCAATGTAGCATACCTAGATTTTAAACTTGGTTAGAATCGGAAACAATTCTAGTTTCACCATGGGGCTTAGCTTACCACCACATTATCGTATCTAATAGATGATCCTAGGTAGAGTATATAATTTAGAAAGTATCTTGATATACATTTTTTGAGATTATGAGTATAAAAATATATCTTGGTGAATGTTTCTATATCTAGACTAGAGAGTATCTAGGTCAAGTCAACATAATAATCATTGATGGGCGGTCATGTTTATGTGTGATGGTGATATATGAATTTGAAAATTGGATGGCAGGAGAAAACATAGATATGCATGTGATGAATTCTAGTGCTCTATTTTATAAAGGCAGACGAATGGAGCCCGAGCCACATGTACCCTAGCTTTTTTCAAAATTTGAAAAATGGTATTTCGAAGTTTCAGAAAATCTGAAATTTATTGTGCATATACATGAAGATGATCTCTACGAACCTGTTTGTTGAAAAAAAATGTTGTATTTCAGGCTAAAAAAATCATAAAAATGTGGCTCTAATTAGGCACTATTTTTATTTTTGGTTTCATATTAGTTATTTGTTTCTAGGTCGCATGTGAAAACATAATTATATCAAACATTTAGGTAGAACTAGACATCTATATGTGCTTTCTTGTTTTTCAAT
Organism: Poa pratensis; assembly: GCA_947311845.1. Classification (NCBI taxonomy): domain Eukaryota; kingdom Viridiplantae; phylum Streptophyta; class Magnoliopsida; order Poales; family Poaceae; genus Poa; species Poa pratensis. The sequence goes on along the minus strand of CAMZMU010000059.1, from coordinate 28,471,437 downwards.
ATTTTCTAAAACCAAAAAAACTAAGATTTGGAATTTTTCAATTTTCGGGCAATCTATTTCATGAATTGTAGCATAAGTGGAATTTTGAGGTTGAATTTGAAATCGAACACTAGAACAAACCAATGACACTTTGTGATGTTCCATTTGACGCTCTTCTCAATTTATGACACAATTTTCTTGTATTTCCTTTTCCATTTAGATTATTCATATTACATGAGTTGATACGTATGAGTAGATTCCTCATAGCAGATGGATCTAGGTGAGCCCTGAGAGATTCAAAATTTAGTTTTACCTCACTTTTACTTTTGGGGTATGGGTGAGTAAATATTCTGCTAAGACACTTGGTTTGTTAGAATCATGTTTATTGGTTTGTCGATCCAACCAACTTTGCAATGTAGGAACATCTATGGTAGAACTTGAACAGAAGTAGAAAAAGAAATCTAGAATCCTCCTCGGGTTAAATTGTAATATGGATAGTCCGAACCATTTTGAAGTTTTTGGTAAACAAACTTAATACGATATCATACACAATTTCAAACTATTAATAATTTTTGCGCACATAGAACACATCTTTTCGCACAATAGGATTTGCATATAAAATAAAAACATATGAACAAATCACCCATATTTTAGTTATAAGTTACCATCGTTTATTTGTTATCACAAAGGGAAAAAAAAGGAGATTGGGCATCAATCAAATGATTGATTTGTGATATAAATAAGAGATAACAAGTAAGGTTGAACCACTTCTTAGTTCTAAGGAACCAACTTGAATTGTGAATCTCAATTAAGAATTTATGTCTGGCTCGAGTCCAAACTAACCATACCAACTCAGGTAGCATAGGTAGATAGCAAGTTATCGATTTGGATCCCGGGTGCTACGTAGCGCTTCTCTCTCTCTCTCTCTCTCTCTCTCTCTCTCTCTCTCTCTCTCTCTCTCTCTGAAAGGCGGAAAATCCATTTTGGAAACTCGCATAATTCTGATAAAAATATATGAGACAATAGATGTGTAATATGTACGTACTGTTTTTTATCCACATATATTTCAGAGGTTATCTAGAAAAAATTTGAGAAGAACTATGAGATTTTCCTTTTCCTCTTCAAAGACCTTTTTTTTTGCATAGACCAAAACATGAAGTATTATTAATGAAATCTAACATATACATAGAATACACATAGATCACTGTGCATATGAGGTTTCGGTATACTCCAATTTTTCATGAAGGTTTTCCCTGTACTTGTCAGTGCATGACACTAAATATCTACGCTTATGTTCTGAAGCTGACTCTCTCAAATTGTACTGGTATTAAACCGTTCTTTTAACCCGTGAAAGTCTTGCCAAACATATCATGAGCTACCTCACCGCAGCTGCAGATTCCAGCCATCCTTGTCGTCCGACACATAGGCCGGAAATCCACTGTTATCGTCCATTCCCTTTCGTCGTTGGCTGAACTAACACTAGCCGAAAGTGCCTCCAATACAATCTCCCAAAGGTTTTCCGGAAGCCGGTTCAGAAACCGGCAGCTCAAACGGAACATGCCCATCAACGACACCGACGGGGCTTGCCGGAGGTCGTGTCACGGGCAAGGGTGGTGAATGCTAGTGTCAGCCTGTGGTTAGCCGGACAGCTCACGGTACTGGTACCGGACAACGGACAGCTACACCTCCTGTAGTCCGTAGTCCGTATACGGCTGGTGATGGGCTGGTCCTGATACTGTAGGTCCTCGGTACAGGTTCAGTACAGCCTACTCAGATCACTCCATTACTGTGGTTGGATGAGCTCGCGACCAGTGGGAATGCAAGATCATGAAAAACTGACATGTTCGAAACACGGAAAGATTCAGATGATTCAGATGAACCAGTTCATACATGTATCCCTGTTGCTCTATGAGGAGAATTAAATCGACCGTCAACCGATGCTGACAGCTGATGTAGGGCCGTAGATTGACTAAATATGCGAGAGCAATCAGTGAAGTAGTGCGGCATTATTTGCCCCTCGCCGTCCCTGGTTACTACTAGTACTTAAATCATTGTCCAGTACAGTCGCAAACAGTTCTAGTGACATGCCTAGTTATTACAGAAGATTCACTAGTTTCAGATGTCGGATCTTGATCCCAAGTAAAACACTCAAGAACCTTGACAAGGGTCATGATTGCCAATCAACAATGATGGTGCACTTTACCAGTTTACTGCAAGCTGTAGATTGTTATTCACAACTGGATAAAAGTACTGCAAGTAAGTTCCATTGGTCCTGCAAGAAAAGAAAAAGGACTGAATGGTAAGTTGCACACACAGATAGAAAGATCAGTGCTTGAATTTGTACGTGTGCACTGCCGACATTACACATATTGCAAAGTGCCAAAGAAGTTGGCTTATGCAGCATCACGGGCAAAGCAGATGGATCGCTGAAGACACGACGGAACTGTATAAACTCTGAATCTAATCGCGCCCGGAGTCTGGGCATGACACATCGGCTGGTATGCACCGACGGCCTACCAATCGGCCGTGGAGCAAACCCTGTGTCCGCAACTCTGCACATCCGTGCAAAGCGCGATCAACAGTCTGAATCACGCCTAGATCATCCGTGTCCTGCTGTTGCTTGTCTTTTCGCTGTTGATTCTTCATCAGAGATACTTGATGAACACAATGTATCCAGTTCCACAGTCTTACGTCTGCTTTGTTGTAGTATCATTTCTGGCACCATGGATGTGTGTGTGTGCGCCTGCAAAAGGATCGGTGGTGGTGGTGGCTCTCTCCTCGCTATGACGCTATCTGCCTTTGATTGGCCTGGGTGCTGGCCTGGTGCAGCCACTCGATGCCGGACATGTCGACAGATCAGTCCTTGTTGCGCAAACAATGTTTCGTTCAGACCGAAGCGCCGAGGCGAAATATCGGGACCGGTGACAGTGCCATAGTCCTGACGTTTTTCTGTTCTCGGAAGTGAGCACCGCGTGGGTGGCGAAGGTGTCCAGGATTTAGGCCTCATTTTTCATGTCGATCTGCAGCAGGATCGCCACCGGCCAGACACGTGCGCTGCCGTTCAAGCTTTTGGTTTGGTGCCCATGCCGCTATCGCTCGTACGTCGTCGACGCCCCGGCCGTGTTTAGGTTAGGCTGACCGCCGGTCGCTCAGCTCGATCCAGCCATGGTCTTCAGCAGTTGAACGACCTCTGACCGGGTATCCAGGAGAAAATCTCGTCGCTGAACTATCGTCTTGCGGCGGCTATGGCTTCTGGTCCAAAAGTAATGCCGTGGCAAAATGGCATCTCCTTTTCTCATCTTCTATCTTAGTGTATGATCAGCATCATCAAATCTTGCACTGTACCAGATTCGGAGTTAACTTGCAAACGAGTGGAAGATACTAACAATCAGTGTGCCGTGAATGAAATATATCTGCCTAGCCTCGTAGGTGCACGCCCCATGTCCAAATTACCGATCAAAGCTAGGCGGCAGCTGGTACTCCGTAGTGCGCGTCACAGCGGGTTCGACCGCGACGGCGGCGAGAGCTAGGATGGTTGGTGCGCCGGTCCAAACGCTCCTCTTGTCACATCTCGATCCGCCGGTCACGAGCTCCGGCCGATGATTGGGGCACCCGCTTTACAAGTGTTGAGCGCGGGGTGGTGCCGCCGCTGGTGCGGCGCGGTGGTGGCGATCTGCCGTCGCATCGCAGTATCCGCACGCTCGGGTGCTTCCTGCTTGTTGGGCTCCGATGCGTGGCGGATTCGGCGGCCGGGCTCCGGTGACGTTTTCTGCCGGCTCATCGCTCCGGCCGTGAAAGTAAAGAGGATAGCGTTGGTGCGTCGTGTGCGTGGCGGCCGGCGCCGGGACTGGGCGGTGCACGCCGGATCGGATCGAGCACTGGACGGACGCGACGCGCGCGCGCGAGGAGACGCGTCGCTGTAGGGTTTGGCTCGCGGCGCGACCGGAACAAAATTGGTGGCGTCCGGCATGACCTCAACGCGTGATTTTGCTGTTGCCCGTACCTGATGAGACGTAGTACGTGGCTGGGGTCCGAGTCGCCGAGACGGCTTTTTTGAATGGGTTTGGGTTTTGGAGAAGGACGACAACCTTGGTGGTCGACTTGAGTCAGAGGCTCAGAGCAGAAGCCTGGCACGATCCTGGTCATGAATGTGTGCAATTGTCGGAATTCGGCGTCTGGTTGATCGTGTTGTCGGGCAGGGAAATACATGTACTCTTTCCGATCATGTTAACAGTGTCGTGCAAAATCAGCGTACGATGTACAAATCCATAGGTATACGAGCAACACATATTTAAAATAAGAGGGAGTATATATTGTGCTGAATTTTGCGTGTAAGATCACCGAGTTTCCTCGACAAATGGTAAATAATTTCAAGTAATTGGGGCAACCAGAGCTTGACAATGGCAGGCCGATAATCTTTTGTACGTAATTTTCAAGCCAGATCAATGTATATGGCCACACCTTAGATTGTTGGGACCTGGGGAGAAACTGAAGCCGGACCCCTTGGTAAAACAATAAAATTATAATTAATTTATTTGTCTATATAATGTTTCCAGTAACCATTTAATCACATTCAATTATCCAAAGAAATTTTCTTATCGAATTATGATTTCCCAATAGACATTTCTATTTGTAAAGTCACTCGTGATGATAAATCAACCTTATCAATTTTCGCAAAGAAAAAAACCTTATCAATTATTTTCACGTCAACTCTCCCTGGAATTGTGTCGTCGCGGTGGTCAGTTGTTGTAGTATGGTTTGCTCGGTGACTCGGGCACTCTGCCTTTCGCCTCTCGACGTGACGCGTGAGGCCCCGAATTCAGATTCTGTCATCATTGCACTACCGCTTCCACCCGACAAGCACTACTATCTACCTTTTGGCTTGCCAGACGCATGGCTCTCTCACATTAGACGCGCAAGGAAGCGCGATTTTTTTAAAAAAATAATATTTTTTAAAACATTAATTTGGAAAATGGCGCGCGTTTTCTAGAAATTTGGAAACTAGCGCGGCGTCGGCAACAGCCGGGCCGAAAAAAGAGTGTTTCGGCATGGGCAACGCCGAAAGAAGAGTTTCGGCAGGGGTGACGCCGAAAGCAGTCCTTCGTCTGGGCCGCTTCCGACAGTGCATGGCGCAGACCACGTCTGCAGGCGTGGCCCACACCTTTCGGCCCGAGCGATGCCGAAAGCAGGGTTTCGGCACGGGCGACTCCGAAACCTGCTGGATAAGCAGGCCACGCCCGGCTCCTCTTCTTCTTCCTCCGCTCGACTCCTTCTCTCCCTCTGTTCTTTCACTGGTTCAAAAATAGCACCGAATCCTACCCACAAAAAATCCCCACAAGCTCACAGATTCAAGAAATAGAGTAGAGAAGGGTTAGGGCATCCCCGATCTGTTGATGGGATAGCTGTTTGTGGAGGCGTTTGGGGGTGTGGAGGTGGAGCAATGGTGGTCAACAATGGTGGATAGTGGTGCTGCATGCTATTGTTGGGCAAGGAGAGGCTTGATGCAGTGCTGGTGGTACTAGATTGAAGCCGGGCAACAGGAGCTAGACACGCGTCAATGGTAAACCCTAATCCCTAAATTTTTTAGATTAAATGTGAATATAGTTTGTGGGTAGATGTATAATATTTGTTTGGATTAGTGTAGATATATTTCGTCGGTTAGATATATCGTATAATTTTATTAGGATTAATATTAGCAGTGTAGATATATTTTGTCGGTTAGATATATTGTATATTTTGATTCGGAGTAATATTAGTGGTGGTCGTAATTTTTAGATATATCCGGTGTGTAGTATTTGACGATGGAAAAAAAATTCTAGGTAATGGAAGTGATACATATTGTAGTGCACAATATCTTGGGTCATTCACGATGCAGTTTGATCAGTTGCAAGACCATCAGGTTATTTGGGAGCCGTACCGTGCTGACAGGGTGGAGGCGAGATACCCCGGTGGGATTTGTAGCTTGTGTCGGAGGGATGAAAACTATTGGTACACTCGAGCCTCTATTATTTTCGATGTCACGGTGGAGGAGGTGGCCCAACAGCGAGTCATGAGACAGTTCGGCAAGCGACAATTGCCAGAACCTCCCGCGAGACAGCCGCCCCTTCCTTCGCACATCCACAGGTATGTTTTTAACCAACTGTGGTTGCACTAACGAATCTCTAAAGTCGTATTCTAATTACGCTACGCATGCATGTTTTCAGATTGTCACAATAAGGCGAGAGAAGTTTGACATCTTGGCTACGGGTACTACAACCGTACATAGCAGAATGAGCGAATGCGATGACTAATGTACGACCCTCGGATGAGCCATTTCAGCTGGATCATTTTAACGCATATCTGCGGACGTATAGACAGTCCACTCGAGTTCGCTTAGTCCACACGTCCCAGCTTGATCAGCTGCCACTTCCTGCTGTTACAGACATGTACCCACTTTAGACTATTGGGGGAAGCAGAAACTACGCGGTACGTATCTTACTTATATTGGTAAATGCATGTCTCAATAATCAACCATAACATTTTGTTTTTCTATTACAGGCAAAGTTGATAGAAGACATTCGGAGCGACGTTGCTGCCTCTGCCCCACAGCCGCAACACGTATCTTTGTTCAAGCGTCTGGAGGATAAACTACGTCGTGTTTACTCTGTTCTTACTTGTGCCGGCGGTGCTGACGTTGCTCCACACGGTCCAGCCCCGCGCCCCACGCGCCACTCGTAAGCTGCTCAGGATGCACAGGTATCACCCTCCCGTCACTCTGTTGGTCGACAGGACCCCGGCCACGTCTTACACGAGCACAGACTCCTTGCCCACAACCTACGTACGAGTCTGGTAGTTCGTCGCAGCAGCCAGATCCGTCTCAGCCACTGATGTACCAGCCGCCAGATGCATCTCAGCCTGGTAGTTCGACATGGCAGGCGCCACCTATGTACCAGCAGCCTATGTACCAGCAGCCACCCGTGTACCAGCAGCCACCTATGCACCATCTTGGGATGCCAATGTCTGGTTACGGGATATAGCCACCTCCACATATGATGTGGAACCCGTCTCCTGTGGCGATGACTCAGTTTCAGAACCATCTCGGTACGTAGTTTTTAATACTCATACAAATTTATCTTATTCACCCACACATAATACTGACGTAACTTCTACAGGTGGGGGTGGCTCTTCCTCACACATGGATCCGGAGGACGAGACATTGTACCATACTCCACCGCCGCCCGATACGCAGGAGACGCAGGAGGATGAGCCGTTGCGAGGTCGAGGGATGCGCGACCACTGCGCTCCAGCATGCTTGTCACCTACCGGGCCTCGACCGCGGAGGCAGCCGCTCACTCGTGCTCACAGAGATGATTGATACTACTATCTATGTATGAGACATGTTTCCATTCACGGGACCTTATTTATATGACAACTACGTATCGTTCGATGTAATACTATGTATGACACATATTTCTATCTACCTACATTTGGTTCAGACATTAATTTAGATTAATAATAGATAGATCTTGTCTGTTACAACGGGAAATTAAGATACATCGGCATTCTGAAATTAACTACTAATACTGAAATTAAATACTACACCTAACTACATGAAGCCATCTACCGTCGACGCAGACTCCAGCATCAGTCTGGCTCTTCGACAATGCAGCACTCTTGCTCCTGGAGGATGAGGCATTCTTGCTCCTTGAAGACGGTGCAACACTCTTACCCTTCACCGATGCATCACTCGTGCCTTTCGACGATAATTCGCCACTCGGCATGAAGATATCGTCTTCGTCCTCGCTCTCGTCTATCCACGTACGTGGATTTTTTGGAAACCACATACGGTCTGATTCATTCCTATATTTTCCATTAACAACTCGCTTCTCGTACCTTGCACGTAGCCGGAGAAGTTCTTGCCGTTTTTTCTGAGGGTACTTGTTTGGCCAGCTATGTCGTCGTAATGCCGCTCCAACCTCAGTGAGAAGACTGTCACTACTGATGAGCTCCTCCCATGGAACTTCCTTACCATCTACCCTCAACTCGCCCGCACACAACAAGAGACGCTCAGACATATGTCTTACCCAACTACGATCCGAGGGCCAACCTGGGGTAGGAATCGACATTTTCTAGTGTGTACACTGGACTGCTTAGGGAGCTCAGTGATGAGGGGGTTTTATAGGAAGGGAAGGGAAGAAATGGCGGGAAACGGTGGCGGGAGAAAAGGGCACGCGAGAGCACCGGTGGCGGGAAAATAATGGCGGGATTAGCGGTGGCGGGAAAATAATGGCGGGAGTAGCGGTGGCAGAAAATATGAGCATGAATATATGGGCCAACACTCGGGAAAACAAAAAAAATGTAAAATGGGACTTTCGGCACGGTCAGAGCCGAAACATGCCTCTTGGCCCCGCCGTTACGCGAAAGGCTGAAGCGCATGCAGATCAGCAGGGTTTCGGCGTTGGTCGTACCGAAACAGTCTGGTTTCGGCTTGGCTTCCGGCCCCGCCGATGCCGAAACGTCCTGCTTTCGGCCCGGCCATTGCCGACACCGCACTATTTTCCAAATTTCTGGAAAAAAAAGCGCTATTTTCCAAATTAATGTTTTAAAAATATTATTTAAAAAAAATTCAGGAAGCGCTTATCCGCTATCACACTAGGTTTTTTAGTTTTTTTTTTTGAACAACTAGGTTATTCGCACTAGGTTGGTCATCTCTGCTTTGCCAAGGATCAGAATGTCATCTAAAAAAAAGGATCAGAATGTCTGCTGCGTTCGATCGGTTTTGTTGCCTTGATCTGGCCCATCCAACCTGACACCTTTTTTTTTTTAGCGGACGGTCCTACTCTCGACTATTTATAGCTAACTTTGGGCCTAAACAAACTACGCCCAAGTACTGGCCCACTTGGAACAGCACATACGCAACCCTTCCTCCTTCTCTACCTGAACACTACAGGAAAACTTCCGACGTTCTCCATTGACGCCGCCACATGAACATCACCTCCAGTCCACTGCATACGCCATACTAGCTAGGGGCCCCTTGGTTTAGGGGTCACGGGGCGGCCGCCCCTCTTTCACCCTCCTCATGGCCGGACCATCATTTTCAACTTAGTGCGGTTGAAGCAGAGACCAGGGACGTCAATCGCGATTCAGGTTAGTGGACTATTGTAACGTACTCCCTCGATGAGTCTATGTTAAAGTATTTGATTAAAGTTAAATTTTACCTCCCTTTCAAAAAATAAAGTTCAATCAAAATATGCAGAAATATCAAAATCAAATACATACAATAAAGTATATCTCATGATGGTCCTAATACTATTGATTTCATGGTTTCCATGTTGCTACTTTTTTATATACTTGATGAAACTTTACAAACATAATTTTAAATACACAATTGTAACTAAAGTTTGGCATAGAGGAGTCCATCACACCGTGGACCATTGTTTTGAACTTTAAACCAGAGCATTTTTTTCTGATTTCAAAGCCTTAGAGAATGGTCGCATTATTACACGAAGTTATGTGTGGTTTACACGTATGTCGCACACGCACACCGCTCCGCACCCAAGCCCGGCTAGGTGAGGCGAGCACGCGCATGTGATCTTCTTTGTCTCTCCTCATTTCAATCAATTAGTGTTCTAATGAGACTCCACTTTGTAAGGTGGTCTCACTCCTACTCAGCTAGCAATATGAGACTAAACATTGCACCTGCATCTCTTGTCACACATGGACCTTTGATATGTAATAGGGAATCTGAAATCTTATTCGTCCGAGCTCATATATATCCATCAGTTCCAATGAATATCTATATGCGTGACTTTTTTTTTCTAAAATGCTACAAGCTAAGAACTATGAGTTTTGTTAAGACTTAGAAATACCGTGGACCGGAATCTTGATTTGACATGAATCCCCGAAGTGGATTGGACTAGTTATCTAGATTTTGGGACACATCTTGGGTCCGGATTATGATTTCCTATAGTTAAAATAAGGAGCAATTAGTAACAAACAGAATAAACAACCACAAGGTATAAAAATGACCACACGGAACAAAATAAATTGTTGCATGAAAAAAACATAAGAGTGAAGAATGATCATGTAGAAAAAAAATTGGATCATGTACTTTCACCAACATTGTTGGTAGAATATAAAAGGACTACTTGGTGAGATATCATTAGTGTAAAATCAAAATTGCATTAGCACAACATGATAATTTGGATGAGGAACAACATACAAGTCTACCGGAGTATGTACCCTCCCTCATCCCAGCCATACCCCTCCAATGTAACAGAGACTAAACTGTTATATGTTGAAAGCACAATATTGTGGTAAAGACTATGTGCTGAAAAATCTAAAAAAACAAAATCCCACTATTTATTAGGTGGATCCTCTTTTAGCTAGCCAATGTAGCAATTGATCTTCATGATGGTATTTAAATAGACCACAACTAGTAAATCTAGTATTACTAAAAACTCAATATGATAGAGAAATAGTGAGATATGCTAGAGATTCACACAAAAAATCAAAACATTCTGTCATGATCTGGTACACCATCTCTCTATTAATAGGTAACAACCCTTAGGTTAGAGAACTGTACCTAAACATATGTGCATATGTTATATCTACATAACTGTACATAAAGAAGGTGCATATGTTACATATTTTTGTTTTACCTAAATATAATCTATAACCATTTCTCAATTGATTATGTTGGCTAGATGTACATAACAACCCTTAGGTTTACATAGTACTTAAATAGATCTTACCGATGAGATCTGAAGAAGATCATAAATTATAAATCTTTATAACTATAGCGAGATAAGCCATGATCGATAGATCATGATAGCTGGAGAGTGGACAAATGGAGGTTGAGCTCCATGGAGGGCTTTATTTTAGAAAACTCTAAAATCATATTTTGATGTTTTACATAAATCTAAAAACGATGTAGATAATGTTGTATTCTACTAATGTGTAAAATCTCAGCTAGAAATAACTTGTATGTTGTGCTGCAAAAAAATAAAAAGTCTAACATTTGAAAGTAGTGAAAAGTGCAAATTTTTAACTCTTCCAAATCTGTCACATTTTGTTCATTGTGTGTAGCCCTTAATATGAAATATTTTGATTTGGATTTTAACACGTTGGTAGAATATAACATTTTCTACATCCAATATTTGTTTCGGAAATTTTAAAACTTAAAAATATAATTTGTAAATTTTTCAAAATAAAGGGCTCCATGTAGCTCGGCCTCTATTTGTGGTTTTCGGTCATTACTGCACTTATTAGACAAATCTGGTGCGGCAAATAGTTATAAATGTTGCTTGTTGGACTATAAACGACAAGTACATGCTAAGATTAATTTTAAAAATGCTATTCATCACCACACACCGATGCTAATCTAATCCACTGGAGATAAATGAGCAGTCATAGCCACTAGAAAGTTTGCTCATACCATCTTACAATTTGTAGACTATTAGTTTTTGTTGGTGTCTTCGCAATTTCACGCCTAATTGTATAAACAGACTATTAAGAAAATGAACCAATATCATTAGATTGTTTCTCACAAACTAATATTTTTTATTTCTTAGCATCATAACAGTATACAAAATAAAGGCTAAAGTTACACCTTGGAGAATATATTGTCTAGAGTTAATGTGTTTGCAGCGTAGAGTGTAAACAGGAGAAAACAATCTTGCATTTTTTTTGAATCTTGATAAATAAAATCTAGAGGCGTTTTGGCTCCAGCATGCATATGTACCCTTTATTGAAATTGTATTTAGCATTTCGAATTCTAAAAAAGGAAAAAGATATCCGCGCATAGATCTTAACTTCTATATGTTCACAAAATCATTTTACGAGAACTGACTTTTTTGTGGCATGTGTAAAAAAACAAATTTAGTGCTAAAATAAGTCTTTAGACATTTTCTGATCTTTTTTACGCAACTCAAAAACCTATCGGTTTTCCGCGAAACAACTTTGTGAACATATAGACTCTGAGGGTGTATCCGTGAAACTTAATTTCGGTTTTTCTTTTACTTTTCGAAATGTATGTTTAAAATCCCGCGAGACAAAGTGGATTGAAGAATTTGAGAAAACAAATACTTTATACTCGTTGGCCCCGACTTGGCCTATCCAGTTCTTTTTTTTAGGGGTCCAAGCCAGATGCTTGTGCTTCAACCCGGTCATCACGGGCGTGTATACGTGGCTCGGCAGTTGTATTGGCCCATGAGTGAGACACGGGACACAAGGATTGTTTTGGGCCTGATCTATAGTTGTTGGTTTTAGCGGTATGGGTCGAGCTCAGCCCAATCCATATCACTGAAAAAGTTGATCCAGGTCACAATCCCTCCCCAAAAACAAAAGTTGATCCAGCTTACACACTCACATGCTCAAAGTATAATTCCATGTTCTCTAGGAGTGTTCCACCATTATTTTAGAGCTTAGCAAAAGTTGATCCAGCAAACAAACCATGTGGAAGCAGGGGGCAGTTCAAATAATTTTGATGGATCCCAGTATAATTCAGCACATTTTTTAGATGGCAATACACCTCAGCAGACTGGATTATTATATGGTTGATTGATACAAGAAAGTAAAATACTTCAATCTGAAATATTGATGCAAAAAACCCTAAAAAATATTGATGCAAAACAACTGAGAGAAAAAGGGATAGGATTTTGACAAATAATCTGAGCGACTTAGATCACTTCAATGAATTTTTCCCATCTCGCAGCGATGCTGCCATGGACAGTTTATACACTTTTACACACGTAATTCCTAAAGAATTTCTATAGTTTGGATCATACATACATTCTCATACAGGCCATGAGAGAGTGAACAATGAATTTTACGGCAAAAGACAAAACGAATGTGGTAAAAATGGAAGGTTGTACAAGAACATCTAATAAGATCAGTTTCCTTTACGGATTGAGATTGTCCAGTACCTCCAAGAGAATAGGTCTGAACCTGTTGCAATCCAGCTTGACATTGGGTCCTAAGAAGGTTTTTCTGATGAACTCAAATCCACGCTTGTGGAAAGAGATAGGGTTCTTGAAAATCTCATGGTCCCTCGGGAATTGATCGGTGATGCTGCTCTCCTCGAGGCCGATAACGTACTGCTTGTACCGTAGACCCATCATCTCTGCCGGGTCACCAAAATCGACGCGGGATATCCAATCGAGGCCGCCCCAGGGCACTATCTGAATGAGCGTGGCATTCTGTGGCAGGAACACACAGTTGGTGAGCCCAGCCCCATGGACGCCCATCATCACGTCGACAGAGTTAACCAGCTTGGCGAACCCGGAGATGTCGGAGCTCACATTGGCCTCATCAATGACCACCTCAAAGCCGAGCCCCTCGGCCATGGCAATGATCTCATCGAGGTTGAGGAACATCCTTGTGCGGTGCCTCTTGATGATGAGCAACCTTGGCTTGACCTTAGGGTTCTCCCCAAGCATGATCGCGGTGTCCTTGCCCAGCGAGTAAGCTCCGCGCATGAACCTGTTGAAATCAACCATCGTGACGCCGTGCGGCGATTTCGTCGCGTCGATGGTGAACTCCATGTAGGAGTGCAGACCGACGATGGCATGCTTGGAGCAGTGCACCTGGTCATCCTTGCTGAAGTCAATCAGAGGGTAGTTGGACAGCTTCTCGAGCACCGTGTGGTACTTGATCGTCCACCAGAGCGCCATGTCCGTGATGATGAACTGAACCTCGCCGTTGAACTCGCTCGCGGTGGTGAAGAGCGGCCATCACATCGGTGAAGTCATGGAACAGGTTTCCTGTGTACCCGGTGAGTGAAAAGATCACAACGGGCACGTCATGGTACTTGGTGCACTCGGCCGACACTTTGCTTGATTTCACTGTCAGCTCGGTGATATGGCTAAGGCAGAACTCGTCCCCTTTCCGAGGGTAAGGCTTAATCTTCCACACCTCATCTCTCTGTGAACCCTCAGGCTCCATGAATTCAACTGAAGCGGCCTTCGGGTGGATTCTAACGTCACCACGCATCTCGCACACGTTTGCTCGAAAATTCGAGAAATCACACAAGGGCTTGCTCCCTTGCTGCTGGACGTTACCTGCCCCTGAAAAAAAAATGGAAGATGCTTATATCAGGAACATGGTACTTTCATTAAAAGATGCGTGATACAAAACAGCCGGAGTGGATACAGAACATCAATAATAAGAGTTGTGACACGTGATGCCAAGTAATCGATGCTCCAGTAGGTGTCACTGAAAACGGCATCGGATTGACATTATACAATTGTGTCTCGAGGTCTGGATCCTTTGGATTGAAATACTTCATACTTGTATATGTAAAATTCCCCTGACAGTAATGCTTTTAAAATTCCTGGTTACTCGGATCAAAGATCACTACACTGTTCCAGCTTGTGCCTATATTACGCTTCAGTTCTACTTGTACCACACCGCACAGTACCACTAGTCCACTAGCACTAGTACTAGCAGTAGTCTGGTACTGCTTCTATTTGTCATTAGAAGCAGAATCAAGTTCTTAATGGAGTACTACACTGACAACACTAGTCCACTAGCACTAGCAGTAGTCGGTACTGCTTCTATTCTGTCATTAGAAGCAGAATCAAGTTCTTAATGGAGTAGTACCTGACAACAGATGTTGCAGATGGAAACAGGGGGATAAACCAAATTGACAGATCAAAATAAATGAATACTAGGCGCTTGTCAGTCGGTGCACAAGAAACGGATAAATCCAATAAATGCTGGTGGTACTCCACCTTGTGCTTGGCATTCTCGGTGTCCTCGGGGTCATGAATGGTGTAATTCGAGACGGTCGGGAGCGTGACTCTCTTCTCGTCTTTCCTCCTCTCCCCACCTATCCAATTCAACATTTCAGACCCAACATTGGAACACAAGGAAAGAACATTCAACGACTCGACTCGGTTCCGGGTGTCAAATCATGGATTCGTTAATTAGCAATCGAACGAGAGTACGAGGCGCTGGCCAATTATGGGCAAGAACAGCGACGGCTAACCTAACATCTCCAAGTTGGATTTATCGCCGTTGGCGTCCTTGTTGGGTGCTGGCTCCATCATCCCGCTAGCCGGGTCCGGCTCACTCAGCACGTCCTCCTCGCCGCCTCTGTTCCCTATAGAGATGTGCCAGTACCACACGTCGTTAGGCCAACATGATAAGCGGGGGAAAAGAAAGTTAGAGCAAAAGAGAACGCCTTTGGGGCTAAAATGAAATCAAAAGTGGAAATTATCTAACCTTTTGGTTTCACATCTGCTTCGTCGTCGACAACCTTGGGGTCACCAGCTGTAGAAAGAAACCGCCACAAGGTGTTCAAGAAAGCCCGGTAAAACTGGTGTATTGTATGACTAGACGAGGATGGATAGTTGAAAATTAATTACCGAGAGCGTCGGTGGAGGTTTTCTGCTGGGAGACGACGACGGGCGCCTTGTCGACCGGCTGTTGGATCAGGATGGGCGCCTCATGCGCCGGCAGCTTGCCGTTCCCTGCAAAAGAAAACGCCCCCCAGCTAGTCAGTTACTCCCTGTCTTTAATTACACGACGGATGAAGCCGTTGGTTGGATTGTTGGTTGGTTAGCTAGTTGGCAAGTGAAGACGAAGCAGTAGAATTAAGGCAGGCCAATCGATAGGCTGAGCTTAAAATTGGAGCAGGGTGCTTACGGCCGAAGAGGATGGCGTCGGGCTTGGAGACGACGACGAAGGTGAGGGAGACGAGGAAGAAGCCGACGAGGATGACGAGCAGCCTGAACCGCCGCGACTCCTGCCGGGCGCTCCGGACCTGCTTCGAGCCCGGCCGCTCCTTCATCATCGTGCCCCTGTCTGTCCAAGTCGATGAAAACGAAGACCTGCAGCTCCAGGAACGAAGAGGCGTGCAAGTGCAAGGAAGGAACCGGGGAGAATGAATAGATTGGAGGGAGGGAGGGGACAGTGGAAGATGAGCGAAGAAGAAGTAGACGGATGCGGTCTCAGTCGTCCTGGCTCCTTGCGTGTGTACTTGTGCTTCTGACCAAGCACCAGAGCCCGAGGGGGTGGAGAGGGTGGCTGGCTCGGCGGGGTGGGTGTGGTGGAATGGAACTGCTGGACGCTGTCTGAGCTATCGATGCCAGCAAAACGGTCGAGCTGAGCTGACACCCGGCCTCTTTCTTCCATAGTTTAGTTTAACTCCCGGTCAATCCCGGGCCTTTTCCGTCCTGTCTCGGTACCGGGGAAACAGGAGTCTTTCGTTAGCGTAACGCAGGCTTTCTAGCTTCTCGTGTCCCTGCAGGTTGCGTCGGCCGGCGGCGAGCGACGGCACGGCCACCCGATCCGCGGGATCCGTGCGGGGTGGTGGAGTGTTGCCACTGTCGGAGACTCCCAACCGGCGGCGACGGCGAGAGAGACGTGGCGGGGATGATGGGGACGCGAGCTGTTATTTTCTCCTCTGCGCGAGAGCGAGGGCGACGGGTACAGAAAGTTTACTGCTGAGTGCAGAGCAGCCCATCCCGGGCGAACACGCACGTGATCCATCGGCCATCGGTTTTGACTGCTTCCCCATTTTCACGTCTCCATGCTTGATCTTCTGTGTCTCCAGCGAAGCGTAGGGTGCCTGCACAAGTGCACATCATGTGACGGGGTTTTCGTCGTCGTCTCCGACAGATTTCAAATGGGCTGACCCAGGTTCGGCAGGGGTAGGCATTTCGGGTACGCACGCGTTGATCCTGGTGAAATTCTCTTCCTCTAATTTTTTTTTACTTTGTTGTTTCAGCGGTTTGGCGCCATCTTCTTGGCTGCTTTAGTTAATTAGTTTGACTTTTTTTTATGATCGACGACACAAGCAACCAGCTGTTAGGCTCTTTCATGCGCGTAGGTGCGTACTCTCCGCGTTACAAAATACACCATCGAACCAAATTAGAATTTTTTTTACCAAGAGCGAGATTTGGACTTTAGATTTTGAGACGGAGACACTGATTATGATTATCAGGAAGGTGCCGTCGGGTCTTCACACCAATTTTGCCAAGAGTGGAGGACCACGCAGTGGCGTGGTGGTTGTGTGAGCAGTGGCTCACCAGCCCGCCCGGGTTCGACTCCTGCGGGAGCGAATTCCGGGTTGTCTCACCAGCGCGGCACTGTTCACGTGAACAGTGTTCGCGCTGTAGCAATTTGTGGAGGGTATTGGGATGCGTTTACGCAGAAGGCTGAGCCCTTAATCAGTCTGCACCAGTTCTACCTTCTGGCCGATTTCACCGCGGTTCAGTTAGTGGTATTATGGTGTGCCCACCACCACAGGCGTTTCCCAGTAGGTCTAAGCTCACGGAGTCTCAGAAGCTTAGTATAGTCTGGTTAGGTCTAGCTTGCGCACAGGTGGCGTGCGTGTGGTGTTGAGTGTGTGTGGAGTGCGTTGTGCGTGAGTTCAGATACTACAGCTGTACTGTAAAAGACCAGGAATTCTCAAAAAAAAAAAATTGCCAAGAGTGCTAGATATCGCCACTACATTTGAAGATTGGGATCTTATAAGTCTCACGGATGAATTCAATTGCCATGTGTTTTCCTTTCCATGCACTTCCCTCGAAATGTCGTTGTCTGGTTTGAATCCGAAGCACATTGATTACAAATCATGTTTTGGTCAAATCTGCAAGAAAGCAATTTGATGAAGGAAGGCACTTTCTACTGCTTGTTGTCTCGCTCTTGTGAAGGCGGTGTTGCCTGGCATGCCCACCTTCTAGATGATCATCATCCAACAACTATAATGACTCGTGAAAAAATATTACTAAGATCTAGCGTGGTTTCCTTTTTAGTTGGGAAGGAGACAACAACACGAGGAAATGCATTGTCAAGGACAAACTCTGCTCATTGTGTGTACTCGGCGGGATGGGTATCTTGATCTTCGAGACATCACTCTCTTTGTGTGTTGGTTGTGACCATTGTGGATGGGTGGTTCCAACCCTTGGCGTAGGTTGCAGCTTCCGGTGGAGGGACATTCTCAACTTGTACACAGTACGATGGCACAGTAGCCCAGGAATTTGAAAAGTCCATGTTCTAAGGGCTTAAATCGGCTATGGATATTTACGTGTCTACTCCTATTGGTACACTGACCATGAAGCGCAAGACACGAAAGAGCAGAAGAAGAAATTACAAGCGTAAAAGAAAAGTCAGAGGGTGAACTCAAAAGGAAGAAATAAGAGAAGAAGCCCATGGAAGAGAGGGAAGCATTTTAGCCCATTAGTGGGCCTCCCCTCATGGACCAAGACATTCCCCCATCATATAGCAAGTACATTGACCAAAAAGACCGAAGTGACTTACTTTTCTCTTCCCTATAGGAGATTTTTTTTTTGTTCTTCTACAATACACTCGCTTTCCCGAGAGTGGATTTTTCGAACCCGGGCTACATGGAACCCGTCTTTTTTGAAAGAAAAAAAAATCGAAAATGACATTTTTGAGTTTCCAACAATCGCGAAAAAAATACAAATATAGATAGTGTCGGGATGTACATGCGTGTAAAATTCACCTTAAAATTCGTTGTATTTTGGGCTGTGCAAAAAAGACAAATCGGGGAAAATTTCAAAATTTTGAAACCTTGTATTGGTCACCACCCAGATCCACCAATTTGTCTTTTTTGTGCAACCCAAAATAAATGAATTTGGAGTTGAAAATTTGAATGATTGTAGATCTCGACAATATCTACATCCGGAATTTTTTTTCTCAATGTTTGGAAACTTAAAAATGTCGATTCGATTTTTTGAAAAAGCGGGCACCATGTTTCCCGGGCTCCATTTTATGTTTTCGCCTTTTCCCCTACTTTTTTCCTCCCATGAAGGTTGGTGGTGGTATTTTGTACGAGGCTATAGGCCTATGGACAGAACCCCAACCGGTCACTTCAGTACTATATCCCAATATAGTCGAGGGCTAAATTCCCGTAGGATATTTAAGTTCATCGTCGATTAGCAATATATCTGACAGTACACGGTCAAAAAAATTCTGCCGGTGATGCTTGGTCGGCCATTACCCAAAGGGCCGACGGTACGCTCAGATATTATTTCTACGAACGGTAAAATCTGATGGTGGGCTGTCGTCTATGTCTTGGTCAACAGCCGCCCCGCCGTGGCTCAGTAGCGCCACTAACCAACAGTTCCCCGTCGATTATGTATTTACCGATGATAGTTTTATCCCGTCAGCATTCACAATAGTCAACAGTCAATCTGTCCCGTGGTTAATTTGTCCCGTCCATGATTAATATAACCGAGAGGCCGCCTAGTCCCGTCAATTAGAGCAATAGCCGACGGTCCAAATAGTCCGATGGACATTTGGTCTCAGCGTCAATCACCATTACTTCTCACGGAAGACTATAGACATGTGTGGCACGTGTGGAGTACTAGGTTGCTCATCTGATCAATTACAAAATCCACGCGCCCAGAAGACAAAGAGAACAATAATTTTGATATGACATGCTGGAATCTACTCCCTCCATTTTTATTTACTTCGCGTTTTGTGTTTTTTAAGTTAAACTTTAAAAGGGTATACTAAAAATATCAATATTTGAAATGTCAAGTGCGTATAATATGAAAATACACCTTATGATGATTCTAATAGTATTAAATTTATAGTGTAGGTGTTGATATTTTTTCTATATATTTGGCCGTAATTTACAAAGTTTAACTTTGACTAAAACAAGAATGCAATGTAATTGTGAACGGAGGGAACAAACCAAAACCCATATAGCTAAGAGTAAAACGTCCCTGGAGTCTATCAAGTTGCGGAGTTGGAGCGGATTGGTCACCTATTGGAAAAATGCTAACTATTGGTCACTAAGTTGTGACCATATTGCAAATTTGTCAATCCGTCATGACGGCCGTTAGGATGCTGACGTGGACAATGGTTTTTTTCAAAAAAAAACCTTAAAAGTCTATTACTAGGTCCTTAGTTTGGTTAGCCCCACTAGTGGTTCAGACCATGGGACCGCTGCTGTCCATCGCGGCGGCCGCCGCCCGTCTTCCCCAAGCTCCCAGCGGCCACTCCTCCTGTATAAATCCTTAGCTTAGCCGTACCTCTCGTCAGACCCCGACGAAACCGCTCCTGCTCACGCTAGCTTGCCCCTAAGCTGCTAAGCATCCTCTGCTAGCTTCTTGCTTGCAGAGCCGAGCTGAGTCAGCAGCCAAGAATCTAACTCTGGCCATGTCCGTGCAAGTGGCGGCGCCGGTGCCGGCCTCGGCGTCGGAAAAGACCATGACCACGATGGCGGCATGGCCGTACGTGGAGTACATGCCGCGGTGGGAGCGGCGGCAACTGTTCCTCCGAAGCTATCACTTCTCCCGTGACACCGACCACCACCTCTCGCCGCGCGCACGCACGCGCCGCGTTGTCTGGGCCGGGGCGCGCCGCCTGCGCCACGCGGCCGCCACGGGGCTCCGCTGCCTCCGCGCGCGCATCCGCCTCTGCTTCGGCTGGGCCGCGCCCGCGCTCCGATGCCGCTCCTCCTCCTCTTCCCGCCGGACAGGACACGGGTTCCGCTACGGCCGCCTCCACCACGCCACCGCTGGGAGCACGAGTGGTGCCCCTCATCTGTTGGATGAATTGTCTCAGAGAATTTCACCCACATGGACTAACAAATAAGGAGAAGTAAAAACATAGGGTGAATACTGCAAAAAAGAGCTAGCCACGTCAGCATCCTAGCGGCCGTCATGACGGATTGACAAATTTGCAACATTGCCACAACTTAGTGACCAATAGTTAGCATTTTCCCAGTAGGTGACCAATCCGCTCCAACTCCGCAACTTGATAGACTACAAGGGCGTTTTACTCATAGAGAAAAGTTTATTGTACAATCCTACCCTTTTGTCCTTCTACGGACTGTACGCATCGCCCCATCCAAGCCTACCACACCCAGTTCTCTAAAATGCAGCAAAATATCACAAATTAAGTAGGAGGCTGAGCTAGTGTCACGGGTGCGGATGCACTCGTTACGTAAAACATTTTTTTCAAAATGTCAAAAAATTCTAAATAAAATTCTGGATATACATCATGACATTTTATGTTAGCACAAAAAGTTTCGTACAGAAAAATATTTTTTGTCAGCTGTGCAAAAAAGACAAAAAACAATCGCGTACAAAGTCATTTTGAAAACCCCGGATTTGTCTTTTTTGCACAGCCCACAAAAAAAGTCTTTTCTTCGCGAAACTTTTTGTGCTGCCATAAAAGGTCATCTAGTACATACAAAAAATTTATTTGGAATTTTTTCTAAAATGGGCAACCTAGACGATTTTTTGTTACATGGGGTAATTAGTATCACAAAAGTATAAGTAGAGAGTAAAAAGTGAAATTCACCAAAAAAAAAATTATCTGCAAGCGGAACACAAAAATTAGTTTCGCCAATCAAATAAACATTTTTGATTGCATATTTCAGAAATATTATTTCTATAGTCAACGTCAGGTTTCATGCGTTTTATTAGAAGTTCTAAAATAAATACATAATTGCTTCCAAAAAGAAAACAGAAAAAAACATAATCGGAAGCGGACTGCTGTTACAGAATTAACGCGTAGCGAGATGACCACATGAAAATGGGCTAGACTCAGTAGCCAGGGGTACGCGGCGCAGGAGTCTCACGCCGCAGTGAGCGGTATAGGGGAGATGCTTTCCGTCGCCCGTTAGCGGAACTATCTTCCAGCGCCGCTTACTAGCTACCGTTCGCGGGCTGGCTGGCCGGCACAAACAAACATTTCGCTCGGTTTGACTGTTTTGTACGTTCCTATCTTGCTGGATGTTACATGCGGATCGGGAGAATGAGCTAGCTAGCTCCTCGCACGATCGCTCTGCAGCGTAGTGAAAGTGCATGTGTTGCCCATGCGTGATTTTGGTAATTAATGATAATCCTTATGGACTAATGGTTGCATTGAGATATACTTGTAGATCTTGTTCATAGGAAAAGATTGGAGTTCATGTGTTGGACTCTAGAAGATTACATGATGACCAATGCTCTATTCAAGGGTTTATATGAAGAATGATCATGTGAAGAGTTGAGCTTATTGCAATCATGACTTGGAAAAGAAGATTGAATGAACTTCATGTTATCTTCAAGCCATCATATATATCAGGATAAGAAGATGAAGTACAAGTGGATTCTTGAAGACGGAGATTAGCAAGGCTCGCCCATCATGGTGTATGGGGGAGCATTTAGAGATGTCTTCATCAAGCATGTACTACCAAGCACAATCAAGAAAGATGTTTCAACTTGAGGGAGTCAAGATCGTCATCATCTAGCTCAAGTGGAATGCGCAAGGCAAAGGTATGATCTTGATAGGGTTTCTATTTTACCGGTCTCATATTGTTAGTTTGGAGACCGGGTTATAGGATAGACGGCGTACTATCAAGAGGGGCTCTCAAGTGAGTAACTTGATCGCATCTTTATGGAGAGCTCAAACTTTTGCATATTTGGCATATCATCTTTCTTGGTTCTTATTTGGCTTTTATTCATGTGAGAATTTAGAGCTTGTGTTCATCTCCATACCAAGCTCTAGTTCATCAAAAACGAATTTCATTTGAATATCTTGTGGTGTTTTTTATGTTGGAGGTTTTACCGGTTCGTCTCTTGTAAAGAGGTAAACTCTCCTCTTGTGTTATCCTCCTCACATGATGGACTATGATGTGTATATGCATGATCTTGTAGTGCTTGTGATTATCTTCGGAGCAAGCCCAAGATCATGCATAATGGAGTCCGGATGGAAAACTTGTTGCGTTCTCGGTGTTGGAAATATTACCGGTCCTCCTGGAGATAAGGTCCACACCTCCCATGTGTGATATATCCTCTATATTTGTGACCCTTAATATTTCCAACCTCGTTGGTTTCATCTCGTTTGGAGCTTCCTTGCAAAAGTTATTGCATTTGAGGTTTTCTGTCTGGCCAGGCCGGAGTTTCCGCCCTCCGGGTCCGGAGTTTCCGGCCCATTCGGAGTTGCTGCGAAGAGAGCATCGCGGCGGCAACCGCTGTTTTGGGGCTCGGAGTTTTCGGCCGGACCACCGGAAACTCCGGACTAAGTTTTCCTGCAACGACTCTTTTTCTGGGGACCTATAAAAAGGCCCCCCTTCTTCCCCAAAGGGTAAGCTTTGCCTAGTACGTTTTCCCCCTCTCTCTCCTCCATTGTTGACCTTGGAAAGCTTGCCCCTCTCCCAATTCCTCCCATGATTCTTGCATATCTTTGAGAGATTTGAGAGAGGAGATCTAGATCTACATTTCCACCAATCAATCTTTCCTCTAAGTGAGGAGAACCTTTTGGATATAGATCGTGGAGTTCCATTTGTTGTGTTCTTCGTTGTTCTTCCTCTCTTCTCCCCCCCCCCCCCATAAGCATTAGTTGCTTGTGGTGGGATTTGAGAGTGAAGGATTTGAGCACTTGTGCTCTTGCCATTGCTTCGTTGCATCGGTTTGTGCTCTCCACGAGGATTCGTGGAAGTTGAAAGCGTGTGAACTTGTTACTCTTGGGTCTTTGGACCCTAGACGCCCGTGTGGTGGTTTAGACCCTTGTGTGGTCTCTTGTACCTGTTCGGGAGCCCCCAATCCCGTTGTGGGTTGTGCCCCGGATCGTTGTTGAAAGGCTCCGGATTCCCGCCTCGAAGGATTCCGATAGTGGAAGGTGAACCAAACCTTTGTGGTGCGGTTCATCGGAGAAGAAGGTGAAACCTTTGTGGTTGTTGAACCATTATGTTGGTTCACACCTCTCCAACGAGACGTACTCCCCTAAAAAGGAGTAACTCGGGAATACATCCTCGTCTCCGCGTGCCTCGGTTATTTCTATACCCGAGCTCTTTACTTATGCACTTTACATTGTGATAGCCTTCGTGCTTGAAGTATTCTATATTGTTATCACCTTGTTGCTTGTCTTGCTTAGCATAAGTTGTTGGTGCACATAGGTGAGCCTAGTTTATTTAGGTTGTTGGCTTGTTAATTTAAACACCTAGTTTTATTCCGCAATTAGCAAGTCTAAACCGGAAAAGTTTTAATCGCCTATTCACCCCCCCCCCCCTCTAGGCGGCATCCTTGTCCTTTCACGTAGGCCATTTTTCATTTTCTGGTACGTTGTGATGTACATACACGTAAGCAGAAAAAAGTATGAAAATAATTCTCTCAATAGTAAAAATAATAAAAAAATCAAACATTTTTTGAAACACGAATATTTTTTAATCTGAATATTTTAAAAATATTAACCATTTTCAAAAAAGAAAAACGAAAACAAAAATGGTTTCAAATTTGAAAATGGTTCAAAACCATTTTCAACTTTGAAAAACGAAGATTTTAAATTCAGAACATTTTTAAATTTGGAACCATTTTTAAAATGAAACCATTTAAAAAAATGAACCATTATAAATTTGGAACCATTTTCAAAATGGAATCATTTAAAAAAATGAACAATTTTTTAATTTGGAACCATTTTCAAAAATAAAAAATTTAAATTTCGAACCATATTCAAAATGGAACCAATTTTAAATTTGGAACCGTTTTAAAAAATGAACAATTTTTAAATTTGGAACCATTTCAAAATGGAACCATTTTTCAATTTAGAACCATTTTTAAAAATGATTTTTTTAAAAATTGGGAACCATTTTCAAAATAGAACCAATTTTAAATTTGAAACCATTTTAAAAAATGAACAATTTTTTAAGTTGGAACCATTTCAAAATGGAACCATTTTTAAATTTGGAACCATTTTCAAAATGGAACCAATTTTAAATTTGGAAGCATTTTCAAGATGGAACCATTTTCAAAAATAAACCATTTTTAAATTCGGAACCATTTTCAAAATTGAACGATTTTTAATCTCGAACCATTTTTTAATTTGGAACCGTTTTAAAAATGGAACCATTTTTAAAGTTGGAACCATTTTTAAAATGGAACCGTTTAAAAAACAAACAGTTTTAAATTCGGAACCGTTTTTAAATTTGAAACCATTGTCAAAATGGAACCCTTTTAAATTTGGAACCATTTTAAAAAATGAACCTTTTTCAAATTTGGAACCATTTTCGAAAAATGAACAATTTTCAAATTTAGAACCATTTTTTAATTTCAGAACCATTTTAAATTCAGAACCATTCTTAAATTCATAACCATTTTCAAAAATGTTTCCATTTTTTAATTTGGAACCATTTAAAAAATGGAACCGTTTTCAAAAAATGAACAATTTGAAAATTTGGAACCATTTTCAAAAACCAATTAAATTTTTGAAAAAGATAAAAGAAAACGAAAACAAAAAATATTTCCATTTTTGAAAATGAATAATTTTCAAATTTGAAACCATTTTTAAATTTTGTTCTATTTTTAAAATAGAACCATTTTCAAAAATTAAACAATTTAAAAACAACGAAAAAGAAAAAAGAAAAAAAGAAAACAGAAAAAGAAAAAAAAATGAAAACACAAAACAAAAAAGAAAAAAAAGAAAAAAGGAAAACGAAAACAGAAAAAGAAAAAAGCAGAAAAGGAAACGGAAAAAGATAAAGAAACTAAAAAAAAAGATACGAAAACAGAAAACGAAACCATTGGGCCGGCCCAGTAGCAACGATCATTCAGGCGGCGCTTACCTATGCGGCGCCAACGGGCGCCACATAGGGTTTGCCGCGGTATAGTGAATTAATTTTGCTTCCGCTCCGGGCCTCCGGGGTACGTGCCGCTGTTCAACGTGTGGCACATAGGCTTTACAGGATAGAACGACCCGTGGAGAACTTGCCTGTGACAAGATGGTTAGGAGGGTGGTTGTACCCCCAGCCCACCGGAGTTTAAACCTCAGGTTTGACGCTGGTGTTTCTCATTTAAGGCGAAATATTCTTCAGTGGGAGGCGACGTTCCCGTCGACAGCGAGACGCCTGTGGTGACTTCGTCAATCTCAAGACTCGACCCGCCGACTCGGTCTTTCGGAGGTGCTCATAGGGGTAGGATGTGCGTGCGTTCATAGGGATGAGTGTGTGCGCGTGTATATGAGCGCCTGCGTTGTACTGCGTTTCGCAAAAAAAAAAGACCCGTGAAGTGAACAAAGCCTGGGCTATACAAGCAGTAGTAATGGGCCACAGTGCCGGCATGGGCCAACTGGTTTAGTAATATGTTTGATTCACTAAAAAAAGTAATTGTTTGTAAAAAACTAAACAAATGTAATAATGCTTGTTATTTTTTGGGGAAGCATTGGCCACGGGCCAGGATAGCCATAACAACATGCACGACAAGTCTGCTTAAGCCTTAAGATATGTTTGTATTGAGTTCCATGCATCAACTATGGTGGTGTGGGGAGGTATGGCTCTGTCAGTGTGCTCTGTTTCTTCTTCGCGTTGCTTCTTCTTCTCCGGCCGGCCGTGGTGGCGAGGGGAGAAGGCGGAGTCAAGGTGTGGTGTCGGCGACGGCTCCGGCAAGCCGTTCTCAAGCTCAGTGCAGGGTGGATTGGAAGAGGGGTGGCAGCGGGATGGAGACGCCGTGGCCGTGCGCGTTCATCGATTTCGGCTCCGCCGCTTGCGGCGGACAGCTCCTGCGGTCTTCTACTTGCGTGGGGTGTTTCCTCCCCATGGTGCGCGGCGGCCTGGTGTCTCCGTCTCCGGCGTTGCTCGGCGGTGGAGATCGGTTCCAGGCGTTTGCAGTGGTTCAGCACTTGCTGCTGTTGTGCCGAGTTTCTTCGGTTTGTCTCGACTGCGGTTTTCTGTTCCTTCGTTTTGTAATTTGCTCTGAATCGCAGTTGTAAGTTCCTTTCAAAAAAAAAACTAGGGGCATGTATGGTTGCATGCACTCTCAGATCATATGATATCATATCTCGATGGAAAATGCCACGTTTCAGCCGGGGGATCAGGACTATCGTGTCCTCCTCCTCGTACGTGTGACGCGTATCTATGGGACCCCACTCCTGAAAAGTCTCCCTCACCATCCCTATCCTCTCGAGGCTCTCGTCTCGAGAGAAAAAGAGGAGAGCTCTTGAGCAGCGCTCCCCTTCCCTTCAGCACCGCGAGCGCCTCAGATATGGTGGTCAACAAATCCCTCCACCCACCACTCTGGTGGCGGCGGCCACCTCCGCCCCTCTCACAGATCAAATCAGTCCGGCCCCAATCCCCAGTCCCTCTCATCTCTCTCCTACCTCTGGCAAGGAGGGGGCGATAGAGCTGCAAGAAGTGGTTGGCAGTGCTGTGAGCGGTGCGACGCGATGCTACTATAGTGGGCGGGAGGAGCTACCGTAGGTGGGTGGAGATGCTACTGCTGCGAGCGGTGCCGGCGGAACTGCAAAGTGGGGCGGTGGAAGCTTCATGTGGCGGACGTCGGTGCTTCAAAGTACGGGCGATTGAGCTGCATACGGCAGTCGCCGGTGCTACCAAGCCACTGTGTCGATGCTACCAAGTTCTGGAGGGGGAGCTGCAGACGATAGTCACCGGCGCTACTAAGCCATGGTACCGGTGCTACCAAGCCACGACGGGGGGGCTGCATACGGCAGTCGCTGGTGCTACCAATCCACGGTGCCGATGCTACCAAGCCACGATGCTAGTGCTGCCATCGATGAAAGGCGGTGCTACCATCGACGGGGAGAGCTGCTACAAAGGGCAAGAAGTGTTGCTACCACCGGTGCTGCCATGATGTTTTCAAAGGAGAAAGCGGTGGTGCTGTGACCGGCGTCTTCTCTGGCGATGGAGCCACGTATTTTTTATCTCCTGCAACCTCATGGTGGAACTATGCCTGGCACCATGCCCGTGCTTGCTTGAGCATGCTGGAGTCGGGATTCCGGATCTCTTGGCCCCTGGCGGAGTTGCTTCTTTTTTGTGTGATGTCGCCAACGGTGGTCGTAGCTCGACGGATCTCCGTCGGCACCCAGCGCGCCACGAGCCATGTGGGGACACAGGGAAAACTTGAAAAACTTTTCTGTGGTCGAGCTGCGTGTAGGAGCAGACGAGCGGTGCCTCAGAGGACAGAAGGGGATTCAATTTGGGCTTAATCGGGTCACGTGTCAAGGTCGGGTTCGAGGGTTCCCCCGGGGGACGCTCAACACTCTATCTTGATTTTCTTTTAGATTGTTGCCATGTGGTTCCATGCAGGCATGCATCAATTAGTTCACACAAAAGATTAGCTTGATGGGAAAGGATGAGTTATACATTTATACTTCCACCCAACCCTTACCTCACATGCAGCTATATAGGCTTAACTTGGACAAAAAAAATGACCCGTCTTCAACTGAACAGAAGGAATGGGCACACGCTTGCACTTACACGCCTTCCTCTTCGGACAAATTGATTGAGTAGACTTATTTTGGGAGCTTAGTTTTCGTAAAACTACAATATTGTGGATGGATACTTCAGTTTCATGGTTTAGGAAAAAAGAGGTCAAGACCAAAGTTTTCAAAATGACAAAAAAAATGAAATATTGCGGGAATATTTCAGTTTTGAAACCACATTATTCATTGCATCCAAACACTTCAAAGTATTTAATACTCCCTCCGTCCAAAAATAAGTGTCTCAAGTTTGACAAAAAGTACTTTTTGTCAAACTTGAGACACTTATTTTTGGACGGAGCGAGTACTTCAGTTTTTTTAGAAACCGTGGTATTCACACAATACTTCAAACCATCACATGGGCTTTACTTATACAAGCTTATACTTTGATGCCAAACGGGCCCTAAATTGAGCACTGTCGATTCATTTTCAAACCATTACATGGGCTTACTTTTAAAAGCTTGAAGTTCAAAAAAAAAAATTACAGTTGCTTGAAACAATTCGGCTGTCCGATCGCGAGACTCTGATCACGAAAGCCATCACCCAGCCTCAGAGATTGTGGACGCATCCACTAATGCATACTTCAAAATAGACAGCAACTCAAGGATGGATACGCAATCCAGGAGCATATATTGGATGTAAAACTCACACATTGGTTTATCGACTCAATGGCAGACATACTTGACACTGACGGCATCACACGCATAGCACAAATGTGCGCACGAACGGGAGTATATGATATGCTTTACACACTAGTGACGGGCGACGAAGCTCTTAATGGCGTCGATGAGCTCCCGCGCTCGCTCCCCGGTGGTGGGGTCCATCTCGACGGCGAACTTGTTGAGGTAGAATGAGTGGCTCATGCCGCGGTTGACGATCACCTCCACCTCCTTCCCGGCGGCACGCAGCGCGTCGCAGTACTCGAGGTTGGTGTCTCGGATGAGATCCTTCTCCGCCACGGCCACCAGCATCGGTGGCAGCGGCACGGACTCCAGCGGCGGCGCGTGCGGGCCCATCGGGCACGTGTAGGGGTGGTCCTTGGTGGCGCCCACCGGCAGCGCCATGGCCAAGAACTTGTCCAGCATGTCCAGCGTGAAGAACACCGAGTCCGGCGTCGCCTCCAGCTCCGACTTGCTCCTTGTGGCGCGCACGAACCCCGGGTGGATCGGGACGCCGCCGGCGACACGGAGGGGCGCCCAGGCGTCCGCTCCGTCCTCGCCAACGCGCGCGGCCACGAGGTGCACGAGGTTGCCGCCGGAGCTGTCCCCGACGAGGAACACCCGGGAGATGTCCGCGGCCTCGCGGAGGAGCTCGGCCGCGGGGTCCTCGAGAGCGGCGGCGTCGGACGTGACGATGGAGCGGAGGCGACGGAGCACGTCGACGCCGGCGTATATCTGGGCGGGGAGGCGGTGCTCGGGGGCTAACGGCAGCTCGGCGGTGACGACCACGGCAGGGAGGGCGCACGCTAGGCGCGCGAAGAAGTGGTGGTACAGGGCCCACGACGGGTGTGAGATGCAGAAGCCGCCGCCGTGGAGTTGCACGATGACGGGTAGGCGGCGCCCGGCAGTGGCAGAGTCGTCGTTGATCTCGGGGAGGTAGACGCGGAGGTTGGGCTCCCCGGGGATGTCGTGGAGCGTGTGGCCGTCGCGGGGCACAGCGTAGGGCTGCACGGGCTGCATCATCGGCAGGGCCTCCGGCGCGCCGGTCCAGGTGCGGTCGACGCTGCCGTCGTCCAGCACGCGCAGCCAACCGGACACCTCGTCCACCACCTTGCGGCCGTCCGGTAGAACGGCGGGCCCCTGGTGCTGCTGCTGCTGCTGCGACTCGGTGGCGATGGTGGCCATCGTCTTGCTGCTCAAGTGCTCTACGTGGATGTTGCTCGTACGTAGTGGGCAAGTGCTCGGCTTCGTGTTGTGTACGGTGTGAGAGTGTGATGCACGGTGCGAGATGATGGAAGGGAGCAGCAGGGGACGCAGCATTTTATACGCGGTGGCTGAGGCAGCGGCAGGGGCAGCGATAGTAGCGATCGAGGCCGGTCGCGTCGCGAAGTCGGAGGGAAGTTTCGCAGGGATTCGAGCAGATTTCACGCGGCGCCATGCATGCAGTTGGAGCTAGCAGCTAGTATCCCGAAGTAGAAAAGAAAAATGGGCAGGAAGTTGTCCCTCCGTCGTGTGGACTTTGTGTGTGTGAAGCGAGGGCGCGCGACCGAGACGATGCTAGAGACGGACGGGATCGGGAGAGGGGTCGCCCTCATGCTGCAGACAAGATTTTTCCAATTCTCAAATTGAAGTCTGAAGTCTGAACCAACCAAACCGGGTCAAGTCGCGTGAATAATTTGTCGCTCATTAGCAGCAATAAAAATACAAGAGAATACTTACGTGGTAAGCAATCCAATCACAAATAAAAAATACAAGCCAAAGTCTCTCTGGCCTGGGGACATATTAGATATGGGCTTGGCCGCTTGGATAAGTAGTGAGATGAAACTCAACTGAAACTTACATTCCGGAAGGATTGTGTGAAGCAAGTACGCGCGAGACCGATCGTGAAGATGTGGACCTGTTGGCTGCGAGACACGCGAGAGGTCATGCTCATGCGGTGAACACGCTTTTCTCCGTTTAAAATATTCTCATTTCAAAATATGAAAAACATTAGATTTTTCACATTTTTTAATTTATGATTTTGACTTCTAAGGTGTCTAAAGATGGTAAAAAATATATAACATGAAGAAAATTCAACGTAAATACACCGCCACTATTTTTACATTTCTAATCTATATGTGTGTTAGCAATCAAAATTTTAGAACTTCAACTGCATACATTGTAATGTGCCTTATACCTTCGGAGAAAAGAGAGAGTATCCCGAACTCCAAAGTCCCAACTCGGGCTCGAGACCGTGGACTCGAGCATGTTGGAATATTTTGGTATGACCGATCGAGAAGATGTGGACGTGTTGGCTGCGAGACACGCGAGAGGTCGTGCTCATCCGGTGAACACGCTTTTCTCCATTTAAAATATTCTCTCATTTCAAAATATGAAAATATTAGATTTTCACATTTTTTTTTAATTTATGATTTTGACTTCTAATGTGTCTAAAGTTGGTAAACAAAATATATGATGAAGAAAATTCAACGTAAATACACCTGCACTATCTTTACATTTCTAATCTATACGGTGTGTGTTAGCAATCAAAATTTTAGAACTTCAACTGCATACATCGTAATGTGCCTTGTACCTTCGGAGAAAAGAGAGAGTACCCCGAACTCCAAAGTCCCAACTAGGGCTGAAGACCGTGGAATCAAGCATGTTGACATTTTAGTATGGTCAGGAGAGTTGGCTCTCAGCGGATACAATGAAAAATTAGATGAAGTGTGTGTGTGTGTGTGTGTGTGTGTGTGTGTGTGTGTGTTGGGGGGGGGGGGGGATCAGCTTGTTATCCGACCATAGGGTGCAAACTATGTTTGATCTGATATGTCACATCAGGATATGTTTGCTGTCCTCTAAAAAGAGGATAGATTTGTGATTTGTCGCAGTATACGGTGTAGTTTATGAGTACCCCCGTCCCGGGCTAGAGGGAGGAGCCTCATTCCTTTTGATCTAGCCATCCTAACAATAACATGACATACCTGAGCAGTCACTAGTACAAAATACCATGTCGCTAACGGGCACCTAAACCCCTTGATTGACCGGCTTTGGGCACGTTAAAACGCATTGCTCGTAAATGACTGAAGTAATCACTAACGGGCAAAAACCAGTTAGTGCTAAAATATTGTGTAACGGTCATCGTTGAGTGTATATCATGGATATGCCGCACCAAACTACCCATCAAAAGTATATAAGGCCCTACGGTTCCTGTTAGTGCTCAAAATAGGTTTAGTTGCTACCTGTCTCGCCAGAAATTAGTACCGGAGGCTCCAAACCTATCTAGAAAATTTCTGCTTGTAGTGAAGCACCAACCACATTGCGTCTCAGCAACCCCATCTGCTGAGGAAGCACATTCTACAACACACATAAATTTCCAGTGTATGGATTATGCGGGGGACACAATCATCTATCGAACTGATGGAAAGGGCTTAACTTTATATTTTAACAACCCCCCCCCCCCCCCCCTTCCCAACACGTATAGCTGGACAAATGGATGCCACAACTATTTTTGAACTTGATACCTACTGGATCTGATACCATATTGAATTGATGCACTAGCCAATTATCTCAAAAGTCCGAACTGATGGAAATGGCTAGGATTTATATTTTAACATCATCCTCATCATATTCTTTTTTCAGAACACGCAAAAGGCTTGCGCGTCTTTTCCATCAAGCACACACAAGAGATAACCCCATGAGCTAGGTGTGTGACGTTATAAAATACACGAATGTTCCTCCTTCCAAATCTGTTTCATCGTAAGATTAACTGTCATCCTCATCATATCTCATGGAGACTTAATGTCTTCCAATTCACTATCTTTCATCTCAATGTCTTCATCCCACATGTTGACTAGCAAACTTCACTTCCTCATTGTAATTCCTTGTGATTATCTTGGACCTAGCATTATCCATGCGTGCCCTCAATGTGCTCCCTCACATGTGTGGTCTTGCAAATGAAAAAGATGGCTTGATAGCTTTCATATATAATCTTGTACTCCTTCTTCGATGAGCCGGAACCAGTTGCACTTGTAGACGTGCTGATGGTGTGGTAAGTCCAAAACGTATCAGTGAACTTTGTAGTCTATTATATTTTATACATCATATTTGTATCTTGGCAATGATTATAACATCGCTTTTAATGATTTGACGGGATTTTCCACGAATCCCATTATTTTTATATCTAAGCTTAGTAGGGAGGAACTTCTGCTTTTTCGTATTTTTAACTTTAAGGAACCTTCTGGACGTCAAATTGACCTAATTTTTTTGGCACGTCAGCTTTTATGCAAATAGAAATCTCGGAGTCAAGACAGATACTAGATGGCCACTGAGGCGTGCCTGGTGGGGCTCGATGCGCCGAAGAGAGCGTATGGCCGCTCGGCCGTCCGATCAGCCTAATTATTTCGCCATTGATTTTGTTTTGACCTAAAACCACCTATATAAGACGTGTCGCAAACAGAGAAACACCAAAAGAGAGAAAAAGAAGGTCGCCGATGACAAAAATTGGAAGGGGTAATGCTGCTAGAATCGCATGTGGTTTCCTCTACATCCTCTCCAACGTCTTCGCCAGTGACTCCATGATGAGAATGGAATAGTACACCCCCGGACTACGGGTTTGTGGGAGTAGCTTGATCAATCACTCTCTATCTACAATCATGTTTTAGAACCATATGAGCTGCCCTACATGATTATGTTCATCATTTATTATCATCTTGGTGAATAATTTTATTATGAGATGAGTAAAGAGATGCAATTTTACTTCATTATATGTGTTATGTTGTAGATGTATTCTTATATACTTGTTCTAACCAAAATAGTATGCCAGGTTATGAGACGGGGAACATGTGCACTGGTCATAGTAGATGTGTAGTAACAATTGGACAGTGGCCACATTTTTTTTGGAACTATTCTGTTTTTTACCTTTCCACACCTACTCGCTAGGGTCAAATGGATACGATGTCGTTTAGGGTGCATAGTTATAGAAAAGGTGGCGCTTGTTAATTCAAGGGAAACACATGATTTCATCCAACAACATGTCACATTACCTAAATCAAATACTCTGTGTTTACACTTAATTCTAAGCATCCGAACAACCTAATTGCTTAGGGAATATTAGAGAGTTGTTTGCAGAAACTCTATGTTAGGACATGATGCCCATACAATATGATATCGTACATTTGCATAATTGTAACATCAACATTTACCTTATCTTTATGTGCTATATTCGTGCCACCCCATGAGATGTCAAGTGAACCCATAAATTCTGGTCCATCTTTTACTATAAAAACACCGTTTACATTACTGCACTGTAATTTTATTTTCAGCTGTTAATTAATTCGAACATAGCATATTGTTTTATTTTGAACTTAGTTTATTTTACTATTGGTTTAAATCTCACTACTAGTTGTGTGTCTGACACCCACGGTGTTGAGTTTGGGGTATTAATATCACCCGGAATATGAATTCTTCTTTTAGGCGAGCGGAACATGATGGTGTTGTACTTGGTGTGATCTCTCCATCTCTCCCTCTTCCTTGATTTATATTATTTCATGGGTTACAATTTTGTGATGAATATGTGAACACTTTGTTTTTTATATTGGGTATGGTTCAATTTTGTTCTATAAGAATGGTGATGTCCAGTTCCGGCATTGAATTTGACAGCATTATGACCTCGATCAAGTGTAAGAACTAATATTGTCTTACAAATATTTCACATTGTGCTCGAGCTTGTGCTTCAATACCTGAGTTTTTCCTCGGGCTGATCATTTAATTGATTATTTTGTTGTACCATTTGTGGTATGCACGATAAAAATTAAAGAAGCTACAGGGGAAATAATTTTTATTTATGTTTGTAATTTGTAGTTTCAGTGCCTCCCGTCTATGGTTCTTCATAGGCAGGTGCTTGCCTCTGTTATCCTAGCACCATTTATTTGTTTTAAAGCACATTGTTAGGGATTCAGATGCTCTATGGCAGATTGTTCGCATGAAATGAGTGGGTTTTTTGTTTAGCATTTCTCCATTGTTAGCTGATTGGAATATTCATGATGCTTGCATTGCATGATTCTGGTTTGTCCCCTGCCGCTCGGTGTGGTGGTGATGCTTATGGTTTTAAAGTGTAGGTGCAACAAAAAAGAGCTACCTTCTTTGATAGTAGTAATGGATTTTGCTTTATTTTCAAATAGAACTGCAGCTGCTGAACTTTCACGCATGCTTTAGTCGAGATACTAAACTGCCCTCTTATTTTTAATATCAGCTATCGAAATATGTCTTGGTTGGGATTGACGCCCATCACTCAGCTAGTAAGTTTCTGGCAGAACTGTGTTGTCAATGAGGGTGGCTTAGAGTATCTGAACAAGAACTACGATGACATAACTGATAATCATATTACTCCCTCCGTCCGGAAAAGGATGTCTTGGATTTGTCTAGATTCGGATGTATGTAGACATATTTTAGTGTACACATACATCAGAATTTGGATATATGGAAGACATCCTTTTCCAAACGGAGGAATACATGGCAGATTTTTTTACCAACTTTAGACACATTAGGAGTCAAAATATTATGTTTTCTATATTTTGTAAATGAGAGAGTACTTTAAACCGGGGCAAAAGTGTGTTCACTGCATGAACACGACCTCTCGCGTGTCCCACAACCAACATGTCCACAACTTCTCGGTCTTGCTCGAACTTGCCTCACACAATCCCTTCTGAAAGTAAGTTTCAGTTCAGTTTCATCCCACTACAAAAGAAACTCTTGACCATCTATTCTTTACTTGTCCACTGGCGAAATATGTGTTGAATGTATCCTACATTTCCCTTGAGGTATATTCTAAGCCGTCATATTTCAATTTCGATGGTCTTTATCAAGGATGGTTCGCGGCATCCTCTGGTACAGACAGAAAGATACTTTAGATAGGGACTGCAGCTCTGATCTGGACAGTTTGGAAAACTAGGAACAGATTTTGTTTTCAAAGTGTTAGACTGGGTGATCCAACTAGTGTGGTGTATTACTTATGTCAGTTTCTTAATGACTGAGCTTTGTTACAGAAAACGACCTCCGAAGCTTAGTGTGGTTGCTTACATGCATCGTCTGTCTAATAAAATTGATAGTGCAAAAAGGAGTTGGTTCTGTTGGTTCCTGGTAGTTTAATGAGTTGGTAGTATGCCTTGGTGCTATCGTTACTTTTGTTTAATTAGCTGTAGGTCTGTAGCCAGTTTTGTGGTTTGTTTCTCGTTTTTTGGCTGCTTTTTATGAAGTTCGAGGGAGTTGTTCTCAACTTCGTATGTAGCTAAAATAGGGCACTGCAAACACATTTTTGCAAACATGTGGATCAAAACAAGATCAAAAAGAGGGGTGTGTGGTGTGTGGTGAACACAAAAGACTTGACAATTTCGATAGAAATTGGGGGCCGTGTGGCTCCTTTCATCGAGAAAAAAAAAGTTTCATCCACTACTTATCCAAGCCAATCTAGTTTTCTCCTGCATTTTTAATTTTATTTGGATCGCTTATCACGTACTCTCTCCGTTTTTTAATATAAGATGTTTTACTTTTTGTCCACGTGCACATGCACATAAATGTATGTAGACATATTTTTGTGTGCATATCGACAACATGTGTACCACCTAAAATATCTTACATTAAAAAACGGAGGGAGTACTATTCTGTAGTATTATTAGGGCTGCTATTGAGAAGAATATTATTCACGACCTGGCCTGATTGGTTCAGACTTCAGACTCCCGTCTCTAGCTAACCAGCACGTCCACATCATCTCTCGCGGTCGCGCGCACTCGGTTCACACTTCAGACTTCACACACACAAGTCCACACGACGGACAACTTGGCGACCATTTTTTTTCACTTGACGACGCTAGTTCTGCTGGAATTCCCTGACATCCCCTGCGAAACTTCCCTGCAAATTAGCGGCAAGGACGGGACGCGACTGGCATCGATCTCTACTCTGCCAGCCACCGCCTATAAAACGCAGCGTCCCCTGTTGCTCCCCTTCCATCATCGCACCGTGCATCACACTCTCACACCCTACACAACACGAAGCCGAGCACTTGCCCACTACGAGCAACATCCACGTAGAGCACTTGAGCAGCAAGACGATGGCCAGCCTCGCCACCGAGTCGCAGCAGCAGCAGCACCAGGGACCCGCCGTTCTGCCGGACGGCCGCAAGGTGGTGGACGAGGTCTCCGGCTGGCTGCGCGTGCTGGACGACGGCAGCGTCGACCGCACGTGGACCGGCGCGCCGGAGGCCCTGCCGATGATGCAGCCCGTGGAGCCCTACGCCGTGCCCCGCGACGGCCACACGCTCCACGACCTCCCCGGGGAGCCCAACCTGCGCGTCTACCTCCCCGAGATCAACGACGAGTCTGCCGGCCGGCGCCTCCCCGTCATCGTGCAGCTCCACGGCGGCGGCTTCTGCATCTCCCACCCGTCGTGGGCCCTGTACCACCAATTCTACGCGCGCCTCGCGTGCGCCCTCCCCGCCGTGGTCGTCACCGCCGAGCTCCCGTTAGCACCCGAGCACCGCCTCCCCGCCCAGATATACGCCGGCGTCGACGTGCTCCATCGGCTCCGCTCCATCGTCACGTCCGACGCCGCCGCTCTCGAGGACCCGGTGGCCGAGCTCCTCCGCGAGGCCGCGGACATCTCCCGGGTGTTCCTTGTCGGGGACAGCTCCGGCGGAAACCTCGTGCACCTCGTGGCCGCGCGCGTCGGCGAGGACGGAGCGGACGCCTGGGCGCCCCTCCGTGTCGCCGGCGGCGTCCCGATCCACCCGGGGTTCGTGCGCGCCACAAGGAGCAAGTCGGAGCTGGAGGTGATGCCGAACTCGGTGTTCTTCACGCTGGACATGCTGGACAAGTTCATGGCCATGGCGCTGCCGGTGGGCGCCACCAAGGACCACCCCTACGCGTGCCCGATGGGCCCGCACGCGCCACCGCTGGAGTCCGTGCCGCTGCCGCCGATGCTGGTGGCCGTGGCGGAGAAGGACCTCATCCGAGACACCAACCTTGAGTACTGCGACGCGCTGCGCGCCGCAGGGAAGGACGTGGAGGTGCTCGTCAACCGCGGCATGAGCCACTCCTTCTACCTCAACAAGTTCGCCGTCGAGATGGACCCAACCACCGGGGAGCGAGCGCAGGAGCTCATCGACGCCATCAAGAGCTTCGTCGCCCGGCACTAGAGTGCAAAGCATATCCATATATATGATATATCCCGCTCGTGCGCGCTTATATTGTGCTATGTGTGATACCATCAGTGTCAGGTGTGTCTGCCATTGAGTCGATCGACCTATGTATGAGTTTTACGTCCAATATATGCTCCTGGATAGTGTATCCATCCTTTAGTTGATGTCTATTTTGAACTATGCATTAGTGGATGCGTCCACAATCTCTGAGGCTATGTGATGGCTTTCGTGATCAGAGCCTCGGACAGCCGAATTGTTTCAGGCCACTGTAATAATTAGTTGTATTTCTTGGGGAGTCTCAACATTACTTATTGGAAAATCATCATACGTTGTGCAATGTATGAACGTGAAGCTTGTATAAGTAAGCCTACCATGTTATGGTTTTGAAAATGAATCAACAGTGCTCAATTTAGTCGCTCAAATTGTCGGAACAGGAAGCAGCGTAAGTACGTGCATATGCATGGGCTCATTCCTTCTCTTCAGTTGAAGACCTCAATCTTTTGTCCAAGTTTAAACCTAGCTATGTGAGGCAAGGGTCATGGCGAAGTATTAATGCGTTGGCTCATAATTTTCCATCAGAGTGGTTTTCGTCAAGATTCATGCATTAGCCAACACAAACAAAATTCTGAACTGACGAAAAGTGCTAGACAATCCATATGTCCATACATTTTAAGGGAGAGGCCAACATGGGCATATAAATCTCAGAGGTATGCCGAGCAATAGTAATTTTTTGATAAATTGCCAAAGCCAGAACTCGAAGTCGAGATCTACAACTCTGATATCATGTCAAGTTTAATGCACTACCCATTCGCAAAAAAAAAGTTTAATGCACTACCCAACGCAATGAAAATCCGAACTGGTGGTAAGAGCTCGACAATCCAAATATACATTTTAACAGTTTTGTCAAAAAAAAAACATCTTAGGCATGTTTGGCTACGCTTATAGATGTTTCTAGGTCCACCACAGTGTATGAGTGGTATTTTGAGTACTGGTTTTTACACTAAACTACCTAAGTTTTCAGTTCGAGTTTTTTCTAACGGTAGTTCTGAAGCGGACCTGCACTTAGAAAATGGCAAGTCCCTGTGTATAGTGCAAATCACTGGATCGATTCGTTTACACACACAGTTTAAGATGAAATATCACAACAAAGTATCAATTATTACACGATTTGATCCAACACTTAGGAAAATATTCATTACAACTTGCATAGCTCAAGGCTAGCTAAAAGGAGTAAAGCAGCGGAAATTATTCTTCATGGACTCTCCATCATCTTCATGTGCCACAGGCGAACATGTTGGTTGCAGACTCGAAACCCTTAACGTAAACTCACTCGTCGTCAGAACAATCTGCAACAAATAAAATTTTTGCAACAGAGTGGGTCAGAACCATTAAAAATGGAACTGGCAAGTGACACTATGTGGACACTTAGTGGAATAACTCTAATAACCTATATGCATATTTGGCTGGTGGATTTCAAGGCTATTTTGCATAAGGCCAATTTTCCTAACACTTTGTAAAACATTTTCTTCAAATTGAGACAAGTATGGCATGAAAACCATAGTCGCCTCTACCCTTGTTCACCCTTCAAATTTTACTTCAGAAGTTGGAATGTTGGGAGCCTCCGTTGACGTCCTTGATCAGCTGCTCAGAATTGTCCGTAACCGGGGACACGGCTAAGTACTTAGTTTTACACTCTCGAGAGGTTGTGCACGTCCACCATTAGACTCAATCAGCCCAAACTATCCTCTACACTCAAATTGTGCTAAGCAAAAGGAGAAGATTGAGACGAGACTTTTCAGAAGCATTTTCCCCATCCCATACAGGCTTGACCCGTTCTACCTACATCCTTCTACATCGGCTTGTCAAGCCGGGAGGAGTCCACACAACTTAATCCATCTAGCCAGAGCCCATATGACTAATGGTTGCACAGGAAGCATCTTCACTTGGAGAAAACTTTGGTCCCTTTGTTCCTGGGTGGCAATCCACAAGTGAATATCCCATCGGTATAACCCCTAGGGACAACACTCAACTCATACATCCAATCAAGCCCAAATCCACCCAGGTGTTCATTTTAACTTAGTAAAACTAAGCTTTTCAATAAAACACTTTTGCATAGCATCAATAATTCTACTAAGTTATAATAGGATTCTAGACAACTAGTAAAGGAGATAGTGTAGTTTCAGCATAGCAATACTATCCAACACATGCTTATAGAAAAATACACTAAGTCATGCATAGAAAATACTTAGGAAATTTATGGGGGTGTGCCACTTGCCTTGGCAACAGAGAGAGCAGGGTAGCAAGTGCAAAAGCCTTCGTCTCTTTCCGAAATTTCTAACACATCAAACAAGTCACAATGAACATACAAGCAAAACAACACTTAAGAAAATATGATATGCATGAGATGCAAATAAAATCACAAGTCAATAATTTTTTTCTAACTTCTCTAATTTTTCTAGTTCATACATAGACCAAATAACTTAGACAAGTTGGCT
Organism: Poa pratensis; assembly: GCA_947311845.1. Classification (NCBI taxonomy): domain Eukaryota; kingdom Viridiplantae; phylum Streptophyta; class Magnoliopsida; order Poales; family Poaceae; genus Poa; species Poa pratensis. The sequence continues at coordinate 28,430,977 of CAMZMU010000059.1, read as the reverse complement.
AGGTCAAGGTTGGACAAAATAATCTTGATATAAAATAACTTGAATAGGTTGTATGGTTGCTTCAAGTCTTCACATGTTTTGTCTTCAAAGAATCTTCAACTCCCTTGTAGTTTCATTGATCTTCAATGGTCTTCAATTAGTACTCTAGGGTCTTAGTCATAACCACTAAGGACTTGGTCTATGTCCACAGTTAGAGAGGGATAGGAAGAGCAGAAAAAGATAGAGAGAAAGATGTAATTGGTCTTCCCAAGAATCATATCTAGGCTTCCTTGTAGCTTTCTCCTTGGTGTGATGACTTCATTGAAATTTTGTAGACTTGATGGTTTTGGTATCACCAGGGCTGGTCTTGGATAAACTTAGCCACCATAAAGTCTAAGGGAGAAGAAAAGAAAGGGAGAAAGACTTAGAGAATAAAGGTGGTTGGTCTTCTTGAAGTTCCTCTTGATTTTCTTCTAAGTGCTTTTACTTCTTGGAGATGCTTCTGGAGTCTGTTTTCTTGGCTAAGTACTTAATTGGTCTTCATTGTAGTTGCTTCTTGTTGCCTTCAAAGATGGACGAATTCAACATCTTCTTGTCCTTCATGGTTTTCACTAGTTCTAACTTGGTGATTTTCAACTTGGAGGGTCAAATTGGGCTAACATACAAGCATATCAAATTTTGATAAGGAAAAGTTAACCATTTCGAGATGCCTAATATTTTTAAGGAAAAGTTTTAACAAAACAAGTGACAAAATAATTTCTAAGGAAAGTAAGTTTAACAAAACAAGGTGACAAAATAATTTCTAAGGAAAGTACACACTTTATAAGGTGCTAAATTTTTGCTAAGGAAAAGATGACAAATATGAGGTCCAAATTATTTCTAAGTGTTTTTTGGAGCATCTCAATTCTTCTTCATGAATGATTCGAACATGTGATAAAAATAATTTTTAATATTAAATATAATTAAAATAACACCATTTTTACTAAGTCAAAATAATTAAAACAATTCCCAAAAAGGGAAATGAACACTATGTCGAAAATAATCCTAAACAAAATACTTAGCAAAAAAATAGGGAGAGGTTTTCCTAGCAGGAGTATAATTATACAATTCCAATGCAATTGGATTCACTCAAAAATAATTTTTATAATAAAAGATATGCCAAATTTACTCAAATAACCCATTTGTAATTTGAATAAATTTAAATTTGGCAAAATATAAAACTAATTCGGCCAAACCATTTTAAATGTCAAGGGTTTTCCAAAAAGATTTTATTTGCAAATTTTGGACTTATAGAATTAAAGTAATGTCAAAAATACTCAAATCCCTCATTTGAAATTTGAATATAATTAAGTTTGACAAAACATAAAAATAATGGTGCCAAAAGTTTCTACACGTTGAGGGCTTTTCAAAAACATTTTATTTGTAAAATTTGGCCAAACCAATAAAAAGTTATAATGGATCTAAGGTACAGGAGTTTTTCTGCAAAACGGCCAAAATAAAATAAAATAGAAAAATTCCTGGAAGCGTCTTGTCCACGCGGCGGTCTCCGATTGCCTGGCTGCGCTGACTCGGCTGCTGACGAGGCATGGCGGACGCGGGCGGTCGTGGGCAAAAAACGGACGGACGTGGACGCAGGATAAGCGGACGTTTGCGGGCAGGATCTAATCTGGGCCGTCGATTTCAGATCGGGCAGTTCAGGAGTGTTGGCCATACCTTGGTGGCGCGCGTCGCCGGAGAATGGCGTCACGGCGGCCGAGGCTCGGGTGGTCGACTGGGATGATGTTCTGGTGGTGCTCCGGGCTCGCGAAGTTGACGGCGGGGAGCGGCACACCACGACGAAGAGAATGGCGGCCACGGCGTGCTGGGTCGCGTCCTGTAACGACGATGGAGCGCGGACGGAGGTGCGGCGGCTCCGGTGGTTGGCGGGGACGGGCTCCAATGGTTCCCCCGAACGCGAGGCTGGCGGTTCCGAGAGCGGCGCAGCACGATGGAGAGTTTGGTGAGGCCGGCGTCGTCGATGGCGTCCGGGAACGGTGATGAAGGAGCGGCCGGAGTTGTGGTCGCACCGGCAAACTTCGTTGTGCTTGCCCCGCGTGATTCCCTGCACTAAAAATTCGTATAGGATTTAGGGTGGTGCACACGCGCGAGCAGAAGAGTTTGAGGGCAGAGGCGGGTGGAGGGGATGCTGGAGCTCACCGGAATTGAAGAAAAGGCGGCAGCGGAAGTGCGGACTCCGGCGAGCGAATGCGGCGGCCTGGGGGCACGAAATCGGGAGGAAAGAGAGGGGAAAAGACGGCGTGATCGCGGAGTTTATAAGGGTGCTAGGGCATGGGAGAATCGCGAGCAAATCGCAACAGAATCGAGCCGGACCCGATTAGGTTGCGTGCAGATTTCTTGCACCGGCGGTTTGAAGGTGATGACATGCGGGACCCGCATGTCAGTGAGAGCGAGAGGTAGAAGGTGGGCTTGGGCTGCTGCTGAGCTTCAGCGCGCTGCGCGGCAGTTAGCTGCGTCCATATTTTTTTGTTCAAACTTTTCTTTTTTAAAATGAAAACTTTAATAACTTTTAAAATAAAACTCCAAATTGATTCAAACAATTTCTAAAATTTTGTAAAAACCAAACCTAACATTATAAACATTCAAGCCCACTTTTCCACACATTTCAAAAATTAAAATTTTAAAATATGTTTGAAAGCAAAAATTGACACTTAATGTCAAATTTAAAATAGGTTTTTTAAAACATAGTTTGGTGGCTTAATTAAAATAATGTACCACACAAGTAAGTATTTGAAATTAAATTATTTTCCAAATACATACAATCAATTCTCAACCAAAATTTAAACATAACAACTAACACCATAAAGTCCAAAATAATATATAGGACATAAATTGTCCTTTTAATATATTTTCTTAAATATGTTTTCAAGTGGAAATAATATTCCAACTTTTGAAATTTTCAAATGCAAACAATGCAACAAGATGATGAATGCATGCATGATTTTTCTTTTCAAATCAAAATACATATAGTTTTCAAAAAAAAAATTCTGATTTTTCAAATTCTTGAAAAACTTAGGATGTTACAAGTTCTTGGATATTTAGGAGAACCATATATATGTTGTTGGAGATCTTCTAAGCATCCGGAGATTAATTGGGAGGGCTTAGAAAGATAAGGTATGGGATGAAACTCAACTTCAACTTATTTTAAACAGGAATTGAGTGAAGCAAATTCGCATGTAGACTTATTAGTTGTGAGACCATGGACTCGAGTTTCATGCACTACAGACCCGTTTGGCATCAAAGTATTTTTGAAGTATATAGAGAATACTTCGCTTTCTGAAAATACTAAAAATTAAATACTTTAAAATGTTTGGATCTAATAAATAATGTGGTTTTAAAACTGAAGTATATTCTTCAAGACTGTAGTTTTTTTTTAAAGTATTGGAGAAAGAGGTATGACCCTCTTTTTCCGAAACTTAGAATGGAGAAAAACCATAACAATTGTTTGCCAAGGGTTAAAATAATTTGGTTTTGCAATACTTCAGTTTAACAAATACTAACCTACCAAACGGAGACTAAACCTTTTGAAACTTTTTTTTTGAATTTTTCCACGTATATTAAACCAGAAAAGAGTACACGATTACATCGATTACAAAAACTAAACTAAAAGAGACTAGCAAATCTTTGAGATCTTCAAGCTCTTTCTTCATCCATGACACAATCTTGTACTTTTCTGAAGGCAGCCGTAGAACAACGCCAACACCACCAAACCACAGACCTGTGAATACCACCGAAGGTTCTCCCTTTTTAATTTTGAGCCGCAATGCCAAGGCTTTGTGCACGCACGCAACCATTAAATTAATCAAGCAACATCGGCAAGAGCACCACCACTGATATTCCAGGGACAAATAACCGAACCACTTTGTCGACGTCGTTGGGAGCCGAGAGAATGAATCACCATTGCCGAAGACGTAGTAGTCGGGATAGATATTGCGAGGACAAACCTCCTCGCGGCAACCATGAGAAACAATCCAAGATTGATCTGGCGAAGCAAGATCTGAAGAACCATACCTAGACAGACTTAATCTTCCAAAGACACCATTGACGTCAGGAATGATATCTCGCCGTCGAACGAAGCGTGGAAGATCACTTATTGCAGACGATACCATCTCCATTAACGAAGAAGATGACGACCAAAACCAAACTCTACCATTAAGAACCTTCGAAAAGCGCCGTATGCAGGTCCGAGGTCCCCACCCCTTCTAGGACCAGAACGGCACCTAGAGGAGGCGAGGACCCGTCGAATCTTTGCCGGCGGCGACGATGAAGCTGCAGATATCACAACCCTAGGCCGCCGCCACGATCGCCTCCTCTCCTGTCTTTCAAAACCTTTTGAAACTTTGATTACACCACTCGAGGATACGGCGAGTATCCCAAGTCTGAAGTCTGAACTAAGGCGCTTGAGACCGTGGACTCGAGCTAAATCTTGGTCAGGTCCTGAAGAGTTGTTTCTCAACGGCTGGCTACAGCAAAAGAAGAAAAATGCATAGGGGAACAAACCAGCTAGTTATCTGAGCCGGATCTTGTTCAAGGAGTACATAATTAAGCTTGTGCAAGTGGAGGTGCAGCCTCAGTCTCGCTAGTCGCTAGCCCTTGGGCTAAGCCGGGGGCCAGATCAGGTGCGAAAAAGAAATTGAGTCTCCTACATACCCCAAAACGAATATGAGACGTGACTACAAGCACGCGGTTGGGCGTCTGTCATACAGCGCGCAGCCGTGCACACCCTCTTTTGGATTCTCCGACCCACGCCTTCCTTTTATAGTAAGATGCAACACAGCTCAGTCTTAAGCCTAATCTGAGATATACGCTTTCTTTTTTTCGTCTGCTAAACCGTCGCTCTCTCCAAATCTAGCCGACGCGCTCTGAACAAGAAAATATCTTTCTCCCTAGAGAGCTCAGTCCTCCAAGATACACAAATGGCACAAGCAGTTTCATCTCTTTCGGTAGTTCCATTCGCAATTTTCGTGTAATGCAACTTGTACCATAGCAGCAGGCTAAACTGCAAGGACATCTCCTGGTGGTTCTGTTTGTAGAAGAAAAGAGCCAAAATGTCATTTTCTACACATATAGTCATATAATGCATTGAAATTAAAATAGCATGAACTTTCTGTGCTTACCAAAGAAAATAGAAATCCGCTAGAAATGCTACACAAATGATCCACTCAAAGCATATTTGGTGCTCATGGGATAAAAACACACCTTTTTTTTCAAGAGTACGCCACAACGTACCTTAACTTAAAGGCAGAAAGAAGTTAATCATGCCAAACGTCGTATACAACCATGTCAGGAAACGACTGCTCTCTCCTACAATGGGTGTTAACTCCTACTCCTACACGTTCTCAGAGATTGAATTCCTCCACAGCACAGTCAGCCAAGCAATCCACCGACATCTTCTGTCTAGTATTCTTGGACACCCATGCATTTAGGTGTTTCCAGATGGACAACACGATGGACGAGTCAAACCTTTTTCGCTTGCCCCTGTCGAGGTGTCGACGCTGATCAGTCCACCAGTCCTGGAGGGTATCAGTGGTTTCAGGTATGGATGCCTCAAACTGTAACATCTGGAAGCAGACAAACCAAAATTGTCGAGCATAAGGACATTGAACTAGGATATGGTCTGTTGTATCCTCCTCCCGTAGAGACAGCCTACAGACAAAACATGGCGAGGAACTGTCCTGAAGACCGTGGCGATGCCAACGGTCTGACATCCAAATTCTGTAATGCACGGCCAGCCAGCTGAAGATCTTTCATTTTAGAGAGGCTCTGCACTTCCGGATCTGATCAGCCGGCACAAATCTTACGAACCCTGACGTAGCAGCTTGTAGACTGAACTTGCGCTGTACTGTCCGGAGCAAGACCAAGGCCAGGAGAAGAGATCTCCACGCGGGACTTTCTGAATTTCTGTCCAAAGCCTCACACATTGTCGTGCCTCCTCCATCTGCAGTTCACCTTGAAGGTCCAGCATCCATCTGTTGCTGCAAATTGCTGCTGCCACCGTCCTGGTGTTCTTGCATCTCATACTGACCAAAGCTTGTAGTCTAGGTGCAATATCCTCGGTTGCCCCATTGATCCACCTGTCTTTCCAAAAGAACACCTTTTCTCCATTCCCCAATGTAATGTTGATTAGGCTGTCGAACACTGCACTGGCCGCTGAATCTTTAAGCATCGGCAAGCCTTGCCATGCTCTACTAGGATCAGTTCGCCGGAACCACTCCCAACGGGTACTAAGTGCAAGTGCTTGCAGTCGCAGATACAAGAAACATCATGGTAGCACTTGCGAGTACTCGGAAAAGCATGTGCCTTCTGGTAGGGACTTGCAGGTGTCTTGATCCATTTAACTGCAATAAGGATAAATCATAGATGTAATTTTGAATAGATAAAAAACTCTAAGAAGTAATTTTGACATATAGTGTCACCCCTAATAACAGTAAACATCCAGCAAAAATGTATAAGCTACACCTTGTTACCAGTAAAATTACATCAACACATCCATAAGTTACATATCTGTTTAGTAACATTAAAACACAGCCAACACATGTTCTACAAGCAACAGCAAACAAATATTCGAGTACTCAAAATTACCTCCCGTGCATGCTTACCTACAACTAGAAAAATGCACTAAACTACATTTAGATTAGCAGTACAAATGCATCTATCAAAAAAATGGTTAAACTAATGGAATGAACTACGGCGCGGCTTGTTATGTGTGGTGGCCAGAAACACAACTGCATCAGCCATGATTTAATCATGACATCAAGCGCTACTGGAATGCTTGATTGAACAGCACCAGATCGCTCCATGTGAGATGATACGTTCATGGTGTAAGAATTCACCCAAACTATATACAACAAGATGGCCCATCAACACACAAAATGGTTAAATAGTTACCAAAGAATTAAAAGTGTAAAATCCTGAAGCATTTGAAAATCCCTGAGGATAAATTTTTTATTTGCTACGATGATAAATAATCTGATTTGACTAATTCAATACATGCATATTCCTCTATAATTTCCTACTTAGCTACACAACACCATCATACTTGATTAAATACACATTTTTGTGGATTGGTTGTAACTAACAAGAGATTCAGCAAGCAAGAGCTAAGCCGATACAAGGAAACAATCAGGTAGCAATGTGAAGTATGAACCTTGAGGCATCCAGATCTCCCTGAAAGAATCTCAGCGCTTCTTGCTACTGAAGGTGGATCCCGATCAATAGAAAGCCTTTTTCCTTTACAGACTTGTACCACTCGTGCCTCCAAGCAGCTCATGCGTGCCACGCCTGGCTGCTAGCTCCATCTGTAATGTGGCAATTGACTTCTAAATACCTAGACACAAAATGATATCCCAGATTCCCAAATACTCCCTCAATATACAATGCAAAAAAACACTAACAGGTAGAATTGTTTAGGATACATGTCAAGTTACTCCTGGCCTCATAACTCATAAGTCCGTCACTTCCCCCATCACGTCCCTACCAATGCAGCCGAAGCGGCGACCTTGGTACAAGCAGCGGCGCTGACTCAGCCATGATTTGGAGGCTTGGGCTTTCTTCATTTCCTATTGAAGACATCCCCATCTAACGTGTTACAAACCACATAAGTGAGCCCTCCACCACCATGGGTAAAACATCTCAAACACTTTCCTGTGAGTACAACATTGATGGCAACAATTCTGCAACTCAAATGTATGTAATTTTTCGACAGCACTAACTCAGCAGCTCACTATGTGAGGTGTTATAATCAACAAAGAAAACTGTCTCGTCGAGCTGCGAACTCATTTCATTTGTCCTTCCCTTCCACCAGGTGAACATATCATTTGTCAAAGCATATATAGTTAACTGGACTCGCCAAGCTGATGAGTGCTTCAAATTCCGTTGCCCAATATATGGAACTAGCTAGTTATTTGATTCCGAGACAGAAACATCGAGTTCAAGTGAAGTATATCCAGGAAGCTTGTCAACTTTTACTTCCTTCATGAAGCCTCTTACTCTCTCCGCATCGCCATACCTTCCAGCATCTGAATATATGTTGGCCATGCTCATGTAGTAACCACTCTTTGCAGGAGACATGGCCATCAGTCTCTTCGAAATCCGTTCAGCAGCGTCCACTTCACCATGCACTCGGCAAGCTGCCAATATACCACCAAGCATGGCCTCGTCCGGTTGGCAAGGCATTTCCTCTACGAGATTCACGGCCTCGATAATCCGTCCAGCCCTCCCTAACGCGTCAGCCATGCAAGAGTAATGCTTCAGCTCAGGCTTGATGCGCCGCCGTTTCATCTGCTCAAATACGGCGTACGCTTTGTCCACCATGCCTGCGTGTGCACAGGCCGACAGGGCCCGAGAAACGTGACTGAGTTCTGTTCCACTCCTTGGGCCGCCATCTGGTCAAAGAGCCTCAGAGCAACATCGGGACTCCCGTTCAAACCGTGGCCGACAATCAGCGCGCTCCAGGAGATGACATCTCGCCTAGGCATCATGGAGAAGACCCATTCGGCGTACGCGAGCTCCCCACACTTGACGTACATGTCGACGAGGGCGTTCCCTAGGGAGAGCGGAATGTCTCTAGCGAACCTTCGGACACAGCACGCGTGCACGCTTCTGCCGTGGCGTCGCCACCCGAGCTGCCCGCAGGCGAGGAGAAGGCTGACCATGACCACGGCGTCGAGCTGCACCTCGGCCGCCACCATCCCCTCGAAGAGCCGCAGAGCCTCCTCCGGATGCCCGCCCTGCGCGTAGGCAGACAGCATGGACGTCCACAAGACGGCGTCCCTCTCGCCGCGCGTTCCGTCGAACACCTTCCGTGCGTCGGGGAGGTTGGACATGCTTGAGTAGCAATGCACCAGCGCGGATGCAACGAAGAGGTTCCCGTGGGCGGATATCTTGACGGAGAGCGCGTGGGTGGAGGCGGCGAGGGAAGGGGACCGGGTGAGCGCGCAGGAGCGGAGTACAGGGGGCAGCGTGAAGTGGTCGGGTCGGAGTCCCCGCGCGAGCATGTCGCGGAAGGTGCGGAGGGCCTGCGCCGGGCGGCCGGAGCGCGCGTGTGAGGCGAGGAGGGCGTTGAAGGAGGCGAGCGTGGCGGGAGCTGCCATCGGCCTGGAGCGGTTAGCGACGCCGGCGCCGGTCGGCCGGAGCGCGGGGCGAAGGGGATTTGTGTTTTTCTTTGGCAAGAATCGGAACGAAGGGGAAGTGGGCTCTTGATGGTAGAAGCCTGTTAGACTATTGGGCCGATGGGCTTATAGGACCGACTTTTTTTCTACTCCCTGTGATCTGTACTGTGATCTAGTAGTTCTAAAAAAAAAGGGTTAATTATCAGCGTGCCCTCAGATGTGGTCATGTACTCAGCTACGAATCGTGCTCAGTTTTGCCCCTAATCTGTACACACCAACTCGTACCGTGACTATTTGCCGTCTCCGTCAGGTCAATGCATTTGACTCGGCCCTTCCAGGTGGGACCATGCGGCAGGCGAAGAGGAGACCATGCAGGCCCGTCCAGGTGGGACCATGCGGCAGGCGAAGAGGAGACCATGCATGCGCGCGCCGTCATGGTGCAGCGACTGACGGACCGGCAGCCACTACACGAACCGGCATGCATGTGCGTGCCGCCAGGGTGCGGGCACTGCACGGACCGGCATGCACACGCGCCGGCACGGACCGGCACGGACCTAGACTTCGCCGCTCGCCTAGCGCACGCGTCTCCTGTCTCGCGTCACTCAGAGCCACATCGATTCAGCGACGGCTCGACGCCAGGCCGGGTGCAGCCACTGCACGGACCGGCATGCAGGCGCGCCGGCACGGACCGGCACGGACGTAGACCTCACCGCTCGCTTAGCGCACGCGACGGCTCGACGCCAGGCCGGGTGCAGCCACTGCACGGACCGGCATGCAGGCGCGCCGGCACGGACGTAGACGACGCCGCTCGCCTAGCTCGCACGCGTCTCGCGACTCGCGTCTCCTCGATTCAGAACCGCATCGTAGGGTGCAGCCACGGACTGATACAGGCGCGCAGCCTTCCTCCCACGCGTAGCCACGGACGCGTAGCAACGGACGCAGATGGACTGGCTAGCTCGCGTCGCTCCCACGCGTGTCGCGTCCCTTCGATTTAGAGCGGCATCGTTTCAGCTTTCTCGACCGTGTTGCATCATTTCAGTGGCCCGTGTGTACATGGATGGCGAATTAAAGCCGAGGCATACCGATCGACAAGCCGTGCCGATCCGTAGCAACACGGCTCATCCATATTTAAACCCCCCAACCCTCTATCTCTTCTCCACAACTTCCATCTGTGACGCCCCTTCTCTTCTTCACCCAACTCGAAAGCACTCTCGAAGCGTAGCTAGGCGAGGAGAGGATGCAGTACAACGGCCCCACCTTCCGCTTGCCACCCACCGTGGCGGAGAGGCGGTACCCAGCCGGAGTCGTCGTCGAGTCTGAGCTCCGCGTGTGGGCGATCTCGCCATGGAGGGGTGCTCGTGAGCTTGCCGAGGGGTTCCTCCCGCGGGGCTCGGAGAGAATGTTCCGCCTCGAGGAACTGCGTCCACACGCCGGCGCGAGGACGACAGGCTACCGCGCCATCTTCACCAACCGCTTTGATGCCTACTACCTGCTCGGCCAGGTGTTTTTTGGTGGGCAGGAGTTCATCGCATTCACCACGTACAACTTCTTCACCGACGTGGCGAGCATCTTCCCCAACGGCAACATCCACAGCCTCCCGTACTATCTCGGAGAGAATGGCCAGGAGGAGGAGGAGCAGTGAAGACGGTGCTAAAGGCATGCATCAGGCCGGTTGTCGTGAAGATGGAGTTGCCCTAGTGTGTTAGGGAGTTTAATTTCTACTACTATGTTGTGTCGTTTGTTAACTTTCTATCTAGGGCTTTTATGTTTGTCGTGTTATATGTAAGAACTAGGGTACCCTAAGAACTATATATCTAGGGTACCCATCTATCTATGTTGTGGTTGTGTTTTATTTCTACTACTACATATCTATGTCGTGTTATACTTCATTTTATGTTTGTGGTCTAAAATACATGTTGTGTTATCTCTAAAAAAAGTAAACATCATAATCAAATCTCTCCAACAAACATAGAAAAGATAATTGTGAAATGTTGGTGGCCATGTTGGTGGTGGCCATAATTTTGATATGTTGGTGGCCATAATTTTGAAAAGACAATGTGTTGCATGAAAAAAAAACTAACTATGTGAAAATTTCTAACTTTTCACTTTTGACTTGTTAGAAAAGAAGCTAACTATGTGAAAATAAATCAACGAATATTTGTGGTCATGTTGGTGGTCGTGGTGAAATCTTAGTCAAATAAATGAAGCACAAATAAACACAGCCATCGGGTGCACTATTTTGTAGGTATCTTTTATCGTTGGGGGCCAACACCTTGCGACGGCCCAACAACAGAGCAATCAAATAAATGAAGCACAAAAAAAACAGAGCCATCGCGTGCATGATTTTGTGGGTCTCTTTTATAGTTGGGGGCCCAACACGTTGCCACGGCCCAACAAATGCCTTGTTTAGGTTTGAGCCCAACATCTTATTTTTTTTTCCTTGCACTGGGTGTGTTCTTTTACTGCTGAAACTGTCTAAAACTAACAGAGGCATTCAGAGATAAAACAAACTAACACTGTCGAAAACTAACACAACACATAGTTTCATAGATTCAGACACAAGTAATAACATCTCTTAACGAGAGATAACTAGCAAGTAAGCAAGTCCTAGAGCAACTATAAAAAAATAAAATCCTAAAGCTATCATATTGGCCTGCTTCTTCAATTCAATCATCTGCTTCAAATTCTGTTCATCTTCTTCAATTCCGCCTTCATCTCCGCATCCCCCACTGTCGGAGCAACAGTGTGAGAGAGCAAATTCTCCGGGTTGCGGCCTCTTTAGATCTGGTTGATGGCCTTCCATTGCCATCAAGCAAGCCCTGCCGCTGAAGCCTCCCAACGTAGTCATCTATCCATTCAAAATGAGTGCATTTCTCCACGATCTGAAACGAAATCATGAACTAGATCTCAATTCAGAGGAAAAAGAAAAAGAATTCAGAGCAAGAGCAAGAGCAAGAATGAAAGGGAAGGAAATCGGAGCTGAATCGTCAGATCTAACCTGTCCCTCTTCCTTGCTTTCACATTTCACGAAGTCGCGCCCCAAGTTGCCATTCTTTTTCTCCTTCGAGGTCCACCGTCTCAATGGCGCGGTGCGTCGGCAGTCAGGACACGGCAGCAGGGGCACTGGACCAAACACGGGCCACGGGGAGGCTGAAGTTGAGCTGGACATCTCTCTTCGCCGGAGAAGAAGAAGCAGATGAATGGTGGTCTCGTCGAGGGTGAAGAAGGAGCAGAAGAAAGGGGAGGCTATGGTGAGAAGAGTGACTGCCAAAGGGGGAGAAGAAGGAGCAGAGGGTGCTCGGAGCCCCACAATCGATGTCCCACATTCAGAGGCCCACATGTCAGTGGCTGGTCGTCTATGTCCGTTTGTGGCCAATCAGGTTGCAGAACCAAGCTCACGCGGATCGCCAACGAATTCCTTCTAGAAGAACGCTATCGACGGCTCTAGTTTGGCGCTACGGTCGATCGGACAGCTGTCGTGCGAAACAAGCTATGGCCAACGAATTCCTTCTAGAAGCACTGGTCAACGGGGTTTTAGCACGTTTGACCAACGATAACTAATTCAAAAAAATCTAAATATTATGAAACCAATGCGGTTCGTCGTTTTATAAGACAGGGTAACTATAAAAAAAATATAAACTTGGTATACGGATAATTTGACGAAAAACCATTTTTTAAATTTAGGTACCACAATCAACTTAAAATGGGCAAAACTAATTCAAAAAAAAACAAAATATTGTAAAACCTGCGCATAATGCTGTGTTATGTGACATGTCTTAGACAAAAAATATGAAACTTGGTATAAGGATATTTGAGTGAAAACATCTTCACACAAATGAGCTATCACGTACGACGATGTTTAGAGTTCGTGTATGAGGGTGAGAGAGGTTGTGGTTTCAAAATATTTCAAAAAAATCAGAAAAATCACGAAAGCTTCATTTTGGAATGAATAAGAAGGATGCAGGATTAGTTTTTCATTTTCATCTTTTGAACTTGTTTAAATGTTGGTCAAACCTAAGTTTGACCAATTTCAAAATAAGCATAAAAAATTCAAAAACAATCAAAAAATTGAAAAACCTGCGCACATAGTCTATATATATAGAATAGATGTGTATGAAAGTTATTTGGCTGATTTAGACAAGGTCGAAAAAATCTTGCTTAGAAATGAGGCCATTTACCCTACCTTTGGAGCTCTTTTTAGCACATTTTTCATGAATGTGAGTTTCGGTACCCATTTGCCTCAAATTCACTATGGTTAGAACAAAACAAGTTCACTATAGTTTGGAAAGCATTGCAACTTCATAATAGCTCATTTGAATTTTTGGTTAAATTCGATTTTTGGGATAAATTTGAATTTCGGTACACATTTGCCTCAAATTTTGGCATGAATTGCTCAAAACATGTACCATCATCAGTCCAACATCATCCAAACATAGTGCTAACATAGATACAACATCATTCAACAGAAATACAACATCATTCAAGCTCTACTTGGTTCCAACTCAGTCTAAATAGCGTTCGGGCTTCTTTGTGATCCTTGGCTTTTTTGCCACCACTTTGCTCCTTGTGCTCACCGTGCTCATAGCTTCTTGTCTTCTCCTCTTGGTAGTCGGTACCTTAACCTTCTTCTTCGAAACTATACCAGAGTTGTACAAAACATAAAGGTTAGTGAGATCATGAAAAATGAAAAATGAACACTAGTGAGATCATGGCATGATTTACATACCAAGCTGAAAATGAAACTTCGAGTGGATCATCGACTGGATCATCATTTGGAGCATCCAGTGGATCATCATTTGGAGCATCCAGTGGATCATCATTTCGGCATCGAGTGGATCATCATTTGAGCATCGAGTGGATCATCATTTCGAGCATCGAGTGGATCATCATTTGGAGCATCGACTGAATCATGCGACTGCTGACCATCATTTCCATCATCCGAATCACTTGACTGCTGACCATCATTTTCAAATGCTGCATCCGGCTGATGACCATCATTTTCATCATCGATACTCTCTCCAAACGCTGGATCTACTGCGTTATCACAATATTTGCCGAAATGACCAGACCCACCACACCTTGTGCACTTACGCATCCTCGCTCCAAGTCCAGCTCCTTCACTGCGACGTCGGTGTCGACTCTTCCTCGGTCTACCTGCAGCTCTCTTCAGAACTGGAGCACAAAGTTTGAATCCAGGGTCCACTCTGTCCCATTGCTGTTTTCCCTCCAAAGCAGGCAAGGCATGTGCATATGTGGCTTTGAACATTGAAACAGAGTAGTACTCATGCACATACTGTTGTATATTCCCTGCTGGACCTGAGAGAGAAGTGATGAAAAACAAGGCATGAATGCATGGCAACCCAGTTATCTGCCATTGCCTACAACTGCAAGTTCTAGCTTCTAAATCCACTGGATATCTCCAGTCTCTCTTCTCTTTATCCATGACTGATACCTCTGATTTGGTATCCGAGATAAGAGTCATGTTCATTATCAAGCCTTCTGTTTTTTGCTTCAAAGCCTTCATCACAGCCGGGATAATAACGTGGCCCATGAATTTTGCCGCAGCTATTCCAACACGAAAATGAAATTTCTGGGCGTATTCTATCCTTATCCTGTCAATCAAATCCACCAAATAAAGATCCTTTAGTTTCCGGATCGTTGAGTTGAAAGACTCTGCAAGATTATTGTGCACATAGTCAACTTTGCTCAGTTCACTGAATTGGCTTCTGGCCCATAACTTCGAGTGGTGTGTTTCCAAGTATTCCTTCACTTTGTCATTCGTGTATAACTGCCTCATGTGGTAGTTGTGCTTCCTCACACTGCAAGTCAAAGATGCTCGCCATAAATTGTCGTAAAAAACTTTCCTTTGAATTTCTTCACAAAATTTGCAGCAAGGTGACGCATGCATTCCCTATGCTCTACTCCTGGGAACACATTGTCCACGACCACTTCTAAACCCTTGCATGCATCTGTGTGAATTACCAACCCATTGGGATGTGAAATAGCCCGCGCAGATTCTGCAAAAACCATGTCCAGCTCTCCTCAGACTCTGTCTCCAGCACACCGTAGGCAACTGGAAAAAAAATTGTGTGCATCAACTGCACAAGCTGCTACTAACTGTCCTTTAAACCTCCCTGTGAGAAAAGTAGCATCAATAGCCAAATAAGGCCTGCAGCCTACCAAAAAACCCGTGCGACAAGCTTCAAAGCACACAAAAACCCTCCTAAAGCATTCCTTGGTCCTTGTCACTCCCTTCAATGTGTACTCCACGGAGTGGTGATCAATTTCAACAATACTACCTGGGCTTGTCCTCTCCACTTTAGCTTTGAATGAATACAACAATTCAAAACTTTCATTCCAGTTACCATAGATAGATTCCATAGCTTTTTGTTTACCATTGAACACCCTCATGTATGGTAAATCTATCTTGAACTTGTCTTTGATGTTTTTCTGCAATTCCTTTGTACCCACTTGATGGTTTTCTGCCACCCACTTCTTTACTTCATCCGCCACCCATCTTGACTTGGCTCTACTGATTGTTTCCTTCCTAAGGGTTGATTCTTGGCATGTGTGGCTAAAAGGGTTCACTTTGACCTGAATATTGGTGCTATTGCTCATTTTAGATGCGTGCATCCTCCATGGACAATCCTCAGTCACACAATGCACTGTGTAACGCTTTTTATCGCTCTTGTCAACTTCAAACGCACGTTCTGCCTTCATGCAGTACGTCACAAGTGCATTTCTACACTCACTCATGGATGCAAAAATGGAACCTTCTTCCATATGAGGGTTCTCAGGGTCCCATTCAACAGGTGGCCGGTCTTCCTCCTCATCAAGGTCATTGTCAGACTCCTCTTGGATTTCAGCCCGAGATGTCCGTCTTAAATTCTGAAAAACATCAGAATATAGCCTCTCTTCATCATCCGCAGAAATGTAGGCATCAGACTCCACTTCAACAGGACCCTTTTGCCGGTGCCCACACTTGTCGAGCCACCACGTCGCGATGGATTTACTGAACTGTTCTGGCTAGAGTTGGAATTACGACGAGATGGTTCTGCCCGAGAAGATGAACCCGCCACCGTATGTCCAACTGCCGGCACAACCACATCAGTTTGCAGCCTCACATGAAAATTCTCTGTCTCCTTATGCTTAGCAAACATGGTAGCGAGCTCTGCATCATTACTAATTTGGACCCAATCTTTTCCCCATCATAGTATCTAAATTCCACTTCATCATGCAAACCCCAAGGATATGGGCTGCAAATTACCTCCCCAAATTGTCTGAAACTCCAATTACAATCCATTGGCAACGGAAAATTGAAACCTCCTTGGAATTTCTTCTTATTGTTTGCATCGACGATGTACCGGTCCCTTCTAATGTTCACCAAGAAAGCAAACCGCAACTCCATCCTAACCCACGAAAAACAGAGACGCAATCAGCTGCAAATCAATGGCATCCCATGTCGAATCGACAATTCAAATACACAACCAAAGCTCAGTACTTACCCATCGGGAACCCAATCGTGGACACGACGTTCTCCGGACCCACGCCTGCCTCTCGAACTACTCCGGGGTCACCGCCGCTCGCCATTTCATCGCTTTCCATTTCGTCGAGCAGGTGGCGGACAGAGTGGCAGAACGAGCGCCCCACCAGCGGCGTCGCAGGACGGTGGCGGTGGAGCAGGTGGCCACGCGGAACGGCCGCGGCGGTGCAGGTGGTGGTGGCGGCGGCGCAGGTGGGTGCTGCTGGCGGCGGCGCAGGTGGTGGTGGCAGGTGGTGCTGGCGGCCGGTCGGGATCAGGTGACGGTGGATCAGGTGGCGGTGGCGGTGGATCAGGTGGCGTGTAGCAGGTGGTGGTGGCGGCGCAGGTGGTGGTGGCGCCGCAGGTGGTCGCGGCGCCGTAGGGGGTGGTGCGGCGGTGGCGGCAGCGGTGGCAGCAGCGCACGACGGCGGGTCGGGACTCGGGAGGCTCGGGTGTGGCAGATTCAGCAAAGTCAACTCATTGGGACCCACTTCACTAACGCCACCAGACGGAATCGACTTCAAACTCTCCGTTTGGACCTCTCCATACTAGCTGCGCACGAGGTAAGGGCAAAACTGAGCACCATTCAGTGCTAGGGGCAAAACTGAGTAGTTGAAGTCCTCTGAAGGCAATTCGATAAATGACCCAAAAAAAAATCTGTACTGTGATCTGTAGTAGGTGTCGCAGTTTTCAAGTAAACTGTTTAAAGCCGTGACACTTATTTGAATCGGAGGGAGTATCACATTTGTGTGCTCGACAGTGATGGATGAGAGTTGGACGCCCAATTTTCAACCGTTTGTTCATGTTTACTACTCCCTCCGTTCCAAATTACTTGTCATCCATTTGCCAAAAAGTGGATGTATCTAGTCATGTTACAAGTATAGATACATCCACTTTTAAGCAAATAGATGACAAGTAATTTGGAACGGAGTGAGTACTTTTTTCAAACTCTGGCACGACAACGTCTACGTTCATGGACACGAGGGAGAACGTAGAATCGCCCAGCTCACTTAAAAGAGAACATGCCGCGACGAGTAGCGGTTCCGTTCTGTCCCAATCAGGACCTGGTGAGTGGTGCAACCAGTGGCACAAAGAGCACTTGAATCGCCGTCTCTGCGGCTCTTTAATTTCGCGACCTCGAGCGCTGCTTGAATCTCGACTAGGGTAAAAGATGTGCCCTTCAGCTTCACATCGGCGAGTACGTCTGCAGCGCCTTTAATCGCTTGTTCGACTTTGCGAAAAGCCGCTCAATTATCTTACGCGTGCGTGATACACGACGGCCGGGCGACTCTGGTTCGTTTAATTTTGTCCTGCTCGTCGAGCTACCTTCCGTTGCTCCTAACTGAACGTCGTTGTGAGCCCTTTTATGGGAGAAGCGAGCTAACCATACCACTGATACCAGGTACTAGCACAAAGCCAGGACGTTTCTTATGGCAATGCCCATCCGTCTGTTCCAATCATGAACCTCACAGTCGCAGACCAGATTCCAGGATCACATAGTGCTTGTATTTTTTTCAGGGCTTTTTGTACGTACTCACTCGCAAGTTCGCAATAATAGCAGCAGATGATCGACAAGCACACCAACGGTCAGGACCTCTTTGTTCGATCACTCGCTGCTTGAAGATGCAACATCTCCTAGACATCTACCAATGCGGTGGGCTGGTGGCTCCTAGGCACAGTTGAGAAGCGACCTAGATGTGTCTTCTTCTTCAATGGTGACTAACAGGAGGCTAGATACACCACGGACATCCTCGATTTCTTGTGTCTTATGTTGACGGACTGTGCGGACTCTTACTAAGTCAAGTTGGGTGGACAGAGGCCGAGTCAGTTTTGCACGTGGCATTGATTCTGGTATTGATTTTAACATGTCTCACCTTCTTTTTCTTTCGAATGCAAGTGTGGTATCTTTTTTTCCTAGCCATATGCTATAGCTGGCTAGCTTCTTGCATGAATTGACGACGAATGCATGTTTGTACGTAGCTGCCTACCTTCTTGCACTAGTACACGTGCACATGCAAATGACGTGCAATATATATTATGATTTGTTTACTCATCGTAATTCGATATTCCTACTATTTATCATAAGCTAAACTTGCTAAAGTAATAAAGAATGTACACATGCGCACATATTGATGATATTTCTGTAGTTTACTTCTTTTAGATACCATCCTGAAATTAAAGTCATGCATTTAACTTTTTTTTATAGTTGATTCTTTCTTTATGATTGGTTAAGGATAACAATTTTGACCAATGCCGCTGGGTGACCATGCAGTAGTAGAGTCAGCCAAAACGGTCGGTCGCTGCCAAGTTCTGTTAATTAGAAAGTACGACTACAACTAATTTATGGGGCGAACCCAGGTACAAGCCTGTGGGGGCCTTGGCCCCCACTCAAAAATTGAGTTATACAACAAATGCCCCCAGTCATATCTTCTGCACCCTCTCAAAATCTTGTCTGGGTCCACCCCTGACAACTGTCACTCGTTGCCATCACATACGTGTAAGTTCTGTTAGAGAATAATAATGGTTACCGAGACCTTTATAAACCGATAGTCGACACATGGAAAAAATAGATATCTAAAACAAATATTGTAGACATATCCAAAATAACTTCTCCAATGTCACGCTGCAAAAAAGGTTTTCATAGAAATCCATCGTCGACTCGACTTCATGTAAAAAATCACAACTTACGAAAATAAAATATGTACCTGAAATAATAATCTAAATCAAGTTGTCGAATGTACATGTACACACACAATATGTACAGAAAATAATTTGCTTCCATCTTAGCACAAAAGAAGCTTTACATGGTATTCGAGGTCAAGCGTGGAATTTTCTAGCGTGTTAGCTATGAAATACAACAATTGAATCAGATTTTTTCAAAATTTCAAGATAAATTTAACCTGAGATGCACCACTTTCAATATTCAGAAGTGAGTTGGAAGGAAATTAATTCAAATTATATTATTCGGAAACATTGTCGCAAAAGTTGCATGCTAGGCAAACTAATGGACAGTCACATCCTTGTTAATGTTACATCTTCTAACAACCCTTCCATTTATATTCTTCTTAAACTCAAAAAAAAAATTATATTCTTCTTCCCAGATTTCTTGGCCTCATGCCGCTGACTGATGCGAGCTTCCGCGCGCGTGCGCTTTTCCAACATCTCACACTCTTGGTTCAATTCTTTTCAGCAGTTCTGCTACAGCATTCTTGTCAACCTAGGGTATCAGGGTATGATATATAATATTTGCATGAATTTCTCCCAGTTTCTTCCATATATCCGACAGGTTTGGCAAAAATGGTACAGTAAGTTCATTGTGACTAAACAATCCAGCATTGCCGGTTCTGTTGTAACTTGTACTCCCTCCGTTCGGAAAAGGATGTCACAAAAATGGTCTGGACCAGACCATTTTTGTGACATCCTTTTCCGAACGGAGGGAGTAAGTAAGATAGAGATTTGGTGCATGGAGTAAAAATATGGGGATTATCGTTAAGACGAAGCTGATAACATACAAGATTCATAAAACAACTGCTCACCCCTTTCTCTGCTGCGCACATAATAAGATTTGGCCACACAGTGCACTTTCGTATATCCGAGAAGTGATCAGAAATAGGATGCGGCTTGGAGGAGGCCGTCATGCACGCCCAGCCAACCTCGCCGTGGACAACCTTCGCGGCGATGAAACACAGACGTACCTATGGCCGCAAACAACATTGAGGGATCGGAGGCGTTGTGGTCACCGTCGTGCACACCATGCATGAATGACTTTTTCCTTGAAGTGGCGCCGCACACGCCATAGAGGTCTTCGTCGTCCCCGAAGACGTTGTTGGCATCATTGTCGCCGTCGTCCATATGATTCTTCGACGGCATCCACTATGCGACGTACTCCAACCGTTTCTAAATATAAGATGTTCACATGTTGACTAGGTGTGGACCGAACTAAGTGAACATATACAATAAAGCATGTCTAAAATCTAAATACATGTATATACGTGTGAATCTGCAAAAAAGTTAAATCATCTTATATTTAGTAATAGAGGGAGTGAATGGGAGTGGTGAGGGCGGACGTGGTTGCTCTGGTCGTCACGGTCGTGTTTTGCACGTGCATGTTGTCACCGTCCAACGCAAGGACGTCCGAGCTGATCAATGGCGCTCTTTCACGTCGTTCTCGTTTGAAAGAGAAGCTAATTAAGCTACCATTAGGGCATGTACAATGGTAGAGAAGGCTGGTCTTCTCTTAGTCCTCCACGTCACTTAGAGAAGACAATAAATAGTAGTCATACAATGCGTTATCTCTTATTGTCATCTCTAGCAATTAATGAGAACTAAATAAATTTAGAAAGAAATTATGTTAATAAGGGAGAGCATATGGTACAATGGATAAAATAGTCTTCTCTTAATTTTTAAGAGATCATCCCTTAGCTAAGGGAAGACAACCCTCAATCTCTTGATTCTCTTTCCTCCAACTAAGCAAATATCCAACGTGGCATCTCTAAGGGAAGGCTGACGTCATCGCATTGTACATGCCCTTAGTTGCTCCGTAATGTCTCGAGCTTTTAATACTTTCCTTGCATGGAGTAGGGTTGTTCGTTAATCTCAGCATTATTGGGGACGGAGATCGCTGGGACCGAGCTTTTAAATCCTTTCCTTTCCTTGCACTATTGGAGAAACTAAAAAGATAACAGTTCCAATTTTCGCCACAATTTGGAAGAAGATCGCGGGACATATGCGGCGGTATCTTCGAAAGCGTACTCTTCGGTCTCTTTTACCGCTATACATACGGATTTAATTTGACTCATTCAATATTCTGTGAGATAACTAGGATGTATTGGATCTTCCTCTTTAAAAAAAATAGAGAGGTGATGATTACTTTCATTCCACTATTGGAATTAACACACGCTAGATCTGTGTAGTCATTTCTTTTGCGAGAAACTTTCCAATCTATTCATCAGGTGTCAAGATAGCACAGAGAATAGAAGTAACAAAAATTACATCCAAATCCATAGATCACCTAGCAACGACTACAATCTTTGGAGCGTGCCGAAGGCGCGTCGCTGTCATCGCCCCTCCATCAGTGAAGTCGGGCAAACCTTGTTGTAATAGATAGTTGGGGAGTCGTCGTGCTAAGGCCCCACATGACCAACACACCAAACAGCAACCGTCGTCGATGAAAAAAAAGCGTACATAAGAAGGATACAACCTATAGACACGCGAACATAGACGAATAAGACTAGATCCAAGCGGATCCACCGAATGAAACCACCGACCGAATCCCACGAAATCCACCGGAAACACACCTCCACATGCCCTCTGATCACGCTAGACGTGCTACTGGAATGAGGCTAGGCGGGGAGAACCTTATTCCATTTTCAAGGATCCACTGCCGCATCGTCTTCTTGAGTACGGACACAAATCCTAAGCAAACACAAACAAAACATACGAAAACGGAGCCCTCCCACCAGCACGCACCGCGATCCATCATGGCCTAATGTCAGAGGAACGAGGCAGATGGGCGGCGGCGCTAACGGAAGGCAGGGAAACCTAGCGCTGGTTTATCTCCTGTTATGCGGAACGAAGCGATAACGTGGTGTTTCAGTTTTTACGGTTGCGTTTTGTTTATTAGATCTGTGTAGTCAATTAACTACACGGTTTTTAAGTCGCGCTATACAAGCAGAAATCATACAAAAGTAAATAAAATTTCTACAAGTACGTGTATTTAACTATACAAATTCACATTGACTACAAAGAGTTGAAGTCGTAGCTCCGCCACTGTATTGGAGAAGGTAGAAATATAACGGTTCCAAATTTCTCCACAATTTGGGATGAGATCGCTCATAGGCGGATCTAGAGGGTGGGCCAGGTGGGCCGTGGCCCACCCAGAATTTTGAAAAATTCTTTACTACCCCGTAGTCTCGCTACCGTTTTCAGTGGTTCATACCTACAGTTTGTTTCTGCAAGACCCATCAGCCCATCTTGCCGGCACGGGTGCACAACAAGAGCAGACAAGCAACGATTGCTGCAGTAGGCCAGCAGCTAGCTAGTGGACGGCTTCCGTGCTTCCATGTACAGCAGCCAACGAACAAGAAGCTGAAAAAACAAAGCACGGGTTCTTCACCAGGAGTGCAGCTCTCTAATTTACAGAAATACATTTCGATATAAAATATTGTGTATAGGAAATTTGTGCGCTTCGATGAGTAGGTTTCATTCCCGTACTCGGTTTCAAGTTTCGTCGATCATAACTTATCAATTTCGAGACGACGTTCGGATTTATTTTGACGAATTTCATCAAATTTCTCGCACTCAGTTGACGGTTTGAAATATGCTTTGACGAGCTGGTTCATCTCAACATTCCGCATAAATTTTATGTTTTAAATTTTCGATTTCGACTTACAAGATCTTAATGATGTAATTATCTTGTTATGCTATATTTCATGAGGTAAGATTTTGTTTATATTTTTACCCATTTGTATTGGAATCATGCACATATGAAACATACATATTGAATTACACTTTTGTGAATCCATTGCCTATTTATATTATTAGTTTGGCAAAAAAGTCCGCGTTGCGAATTTTTTGTTGTAGTGTGCCCACCCTCTAATTTTTTCCTGTATCCGCCGCTGAAATCGCTGGATAGCAGGTATCTTCGGAAGACAGTTTTACCTCTAAATATGGATTTAATGTGAATAGTTGATATTCGGTTTGATGCCTAGAACTGGGATGGGAACGGCCCTGGCAACATGCACAAAATTGATGTACTGACAGTCTTTGCTGGCCGATCGAGAGCCGACATGGCGACTCGCCGTAGTATGCGGTCAGCGGGGTTTTGGGTGGCGTGCTAGCTAGATTCTTCCATGAATTAATGATTAATACTGTCTGTACGTAGCTAATAGTAAAGTATTCGGCTGGGCATTACGTACACATGCATGCATTGCATAGTTGCATACCCACTCGGCCACTCCACTCGAGAGCCGAACGTGGGACACTCAGCCAGATCAAAGCTTCATGGGTGGCCATATATGAAAGTTAGCTGATCGATTGGATGGAGACCCTCCCACCCCTGAAACCCTCCCACCCCCGAGGCGGCGGCGCGGCACCGTCGCCCCCGGGGTGCCCCTCCTCGCCGCCCTTCAAGCCTCCCCTCGCGCCCTTCCTCTCTGCCGCCGCCATAGGCGTCGCTGGGTAAATGCCCGTGTGATGCGGCGGCGGCGGTGGTCTCCTCGATCGCCGGATGGGCCGGGGCGGCGGCGATCTGCCCTTCCTCTCCAGCGAAGGCGGCGCGGATGGCGGCGATCTGGAGAAGCGACGGCCGGCGGCGGCGCTAGTAGACATGGGCAGAGCGGGTGACGGGATGGATCTCGGCCCGCTGGGTCTAGATCGGACCTCGATCTCGCGCACCTCCGTTGCTACGTCGACGATGGTGTGGAGGCTATCCGGGGCCATTTTCGCATCGTCGAGGACGCCTCGAGCAGCTGCTCCGAGCATGGTGGTGGTGGTCTTGTCCTTCGCCGGACGTGGCCGGCCGGGTTCGCGGCTGGATCGACGGATCCGTTCCGTCATCCAGTCCAGCTGGAGTTGACCGGCGGCGTGGGGGCCGTTGGTCTTGCGAATAAAGGCGGTGGTCCTTGGTTCCGAATCACGTCAAGATGAAGATCTGCTTGACGCCGGTACCTTGATCTGGCAAGAGTGTCGAGTTTCGGAAGGCTCCGCCGGTGATCTTTCATGGGCTAATTCCTAGAGATTGCTGGTTTGGAGGGATTCGGTCGCGCCGGAGGGAGCGGCGTGAAGCTCTGCTTCTGTGCCATCATGGGCAAATCCATGTTGTAGTCAGAGGCGGGGAATGTCATGAAAGCTGAGATTAAAGGACTAGCAAATGGTAATAGGAGGCTTTGCGGCGATGAGGAACTTGCTTGGAGTTGCAGGAGGCGGAGCAGCGGTTTGTTAGTTTCGGGCAATGGTCTTGCTGAAGACATTGTTTTGAGAGCGGGGACTATATTCAGGGTGAAAACTCAAGGTCTGGCCTTAATTGGTTGTGCCTGACACTGTTCTTTTTAAAGGCGCTGCTTTTGAAGAATTGGACATCAAGTGGTATCTTGGTGGTGGTTGTGCGGCTGCTGTAAGGACTGTAACTCTGTAGCGGGACTTTTGTTTTTATTTCTTCTTCTTATTGTCTTTCGGCTGTGTGCATCCGTAATAGTTTTGGTTATTACGTTGTTGCAGAGGCTGGATGTAATTTGTATCTCCGCGATATTAATATACATTCTTTATCTAAAAAGCTGATCGATTGGATTCTCGTAGGTTCATTTGAAGGCTGTTGTGCGTGCAATCTTCTTGCTAGCTAGCTAGCAACTCCGATGACGTGTCTGTAGTTCTGTACCGTATGTCCGATACCGGCCGGTTTGGTCCTTTTAATGTCTCTCCTTCTAGCTTGCTTCATTCTTTCTTGGCGGCCGCGATGTCGATTCGTCGCCAAATTTGACACGATTGTGCGTGACATGCTCAGGTACGTGCATGATTTTTTTCGGAATTTTTCGACAAGTTTTGAATTTTCACATTTTTTTCGAAAAAACGGGTGCATGTGCACCCGGGTGCACATCGTCCGTGTTCACGTCCGCCGGGGTTTATGCCCTAACAATTGGTGTTGATCAAACACTGCCGGATGCTGATCCCTGCTACTCGTCGGCACCGAATCGTTAGATTCTTATTCGTCTTCACCCGCTTGAAGTAGATGACGAGGGCGTTGGTTTTGTTTTCAACTTTTGGGGTAGGGTTTCGACACGACCTCAGACGGGTTATTGGAATTATCAATATGGTATGTTAAGGACTAAAATAAGGGTTGGCAAAAACCAAATTGTGCATATTGATGTCAAGATTTCATTTCCTAAAACCCGGTATGTCTTATTGTTTTCCCACCATTTTTATTTGAGGAGTACACCCAACATGAGAGATGATTATTTCCATTTCTTAGAGAAATCGGAACATAATTATAAAATGAAGTACACCCCCATTAATGGATGCAAAGGTATGCCTAGCACATGATATAATACAAATTTTGACTTCAGAACATAAAATATCAGCTATATCTATACGCATCAATTACGCATCAAATCTCCATATGGTGTTGTCGTTGGTTTTTTCTCTCCATGATTTCAGCGATTTTGACTGAACTATATATTGATTGTATTGATAAGGAAGCAGACGCAATTGCTTTCCAAACAAGGTCAGATTTCCATTATCGTACATAAATGACTGGATGGGATTTTGGCAAGTAACCATGTTGTGTCGTGATTTTGGCGGTGTGATAGATGTGTGTGGTCTGAGTGATCGGATGGCTTGGATTGTTCCGACGTTGAGGGAGAGATGTTTTGGTGGATGGGACGGTCAGGATGCGTCTAATGATGTATGTTGAGTGTTTTAGGCGATCAACCATCATCAACCCCCATTTAATAATAGTAAAGATAATGAGAGAATGAGAGGGAGAGTAACGAGGCAGTTAATTTCATTCTTATATTAATCGGGCGTGAATTGACCCTCCACCTTTTACATTCCTAAATGAGGGAGCCAAAATTTTCGTTCGCGGCAATTTTGGGCCCAAACCCCATGCCCTCCTCATGTGCTTTCCTTCCCACCCAACGCCTCCCGATCCCCTTTGCCGCTGCATCCCTCGCCGGCCGAATCACGGCCAACTCCGGCGAATTCTTGCGCTGCAGACCACAGCCCCGGCACCACCTCCTCCTCTCCCGATTCCACGGCGTGGAACGGTCGATCCGCGCCCCCACCACAAACCCTAGCCCATGTGCGGCAGCGGGTGGTGGTGAGGCGGCACGGAGACCGGCTGCACCACGTGGAGCCGATGTGCCGGCCAACAAGCCGCGGCCCTTGGACGACGCCGGCGTCCTCGGGGCCTGGACCGTCGGCAAGCGCGTCCGGGCGCCGCGTATGGCTCCAGCTCCGGCCCGTCCTCCTCCTCGTTCCCCATCTCCAGGCCGGCGTCCATCGCGTCTGATGGCAAAAGCTGCACGGGTGATTTCTCTTGGTGGCAGATGGAGAGATTGAGCGGAGCAGCTCGCCAGCGTTGACGACCTGCTCGCGTTAATTTCATCTCTTTATTGCAGATTGATTAGGAAGCTACACCGTGCCTCACATCGAGAAGGTGCTAGTTGAAGCATCTTTGAGCAGTCTTAACAAAAATCGATCTTTTTTTTTTTTGACAGGGAGCCGTGTACAAAAATCGATCTTTTGTGTCCATGGTGGCGTGGCAGCTGGTGGTGGTGAGGCAGCAGGGTGACTACCTGCCACCTCTACAGGCCGGATGTGAAGCCAGGCTGCTCTACCAAAGTAATTCACCACTCCCGCCAACCATGATTGTTTGTTCTGCTTGCAGCTCAGTTTTGTGAATGGTGTGTGTCATGTTCTTGCTCAATGCAAGTGATTGTCTGAGTACTGAACACTAATTATTCACTCCAGTTGTCACTATTTTTTTTTGGAAAACACATAAAATTTGGATATATGGACTAGTTTGTCCCTTCACGCTATGTGGCTCTGCTGTGCACAAAGAGACTACTTGTCTTCTCTCTAGAATTTACCCACATTTTTTCCTTTTAGGCGCCACCCTAGTGCCGCTTATCATGCTCCACACCAAAAATACCATGCCAACTATTCCGTAATCCTGCAATGTCATGGAAACCACTGGTTTTAGAGTTGCTTACCGTGGGACTTCGTGATAGCAATGGCTTGTTCATGATGTATTCATGCATTTTTGGTTGCAGATCTGGAAAATCATATTTTTGGTCAACTAGCTTAATAAACTGGAGTTATTCTAGATATCTTACAGCTATCAACTTTTTTTGTGATTTTCATTAATTATCGCGTTAATATTTCTTATCTGCGTGTAGATAAAGAGGCCGGCGAATATCGTCTTGTGAGTGACAGCCAGATGTAGGCGTGTAGATATCAGCAAGGCTAAATGTAAACATGCTCTAATCTTGTCTCTTTTGGTATATATTCATGATGATGAAATGCTTCTCTAATACTTTGCCGGTTCTACATGACCATTCAGCGCTATGCTGATGATATATGAGTGGATGCTTCATGCCTTCAATACTGGTCACAATAACAGTGTCCTTCATCAACATTAAAGGTAGAGATGCAAAGCTCTATATGCACCCACTTACTCAACTTGTTTCGCCGGATTGGTTTGTAACTTAAAAAACTCTACATGCTTGTCTTCCTTGTAGGAAACCGTTATCTACGCAAAAGTAGCGGTGATTTCACGGCGACGCAACTGCGGCACAAGTGGCCTTCTTCTCCGCCTCCGTGGTTCAGGTATATTCTTGGTTCCTCCCCTTTCTCTCCTCCAAGTAGTCTCTTTGGTACTAATGCTTGTATGATATGATAATTAAGTGAATTAGGCCACGAATTTGCTGCAGAAAACCTATCTCTTGTCGTCCTAGTTGCTCATGTTAGCTTTTGTTTGCTGGAAGTTATGTTTGAAGCCTGTTATGCTTGATCTGGGGAATTGTTTGCTGGTAGTTGGTTTCGGTTTGTAGACCTGTCGTCCTCAAGTGCGCACCATGTGTCTGTTTCCTACCTTGTGGAGGCTGTTTCGTTTTAGTTGTTGGGGCCCTAGAGGATTGTTCTGTTTCTTTATCTTTTGTGTCGTCGTTGCCTGGAGGCTTTTTGGGAGCTTTGTTAGCGCTTTCTTATAATAGACCCCAGCAACCTCTGCAATGCACAAAAATTTGTGCTTTTTGGTAAAAAAAAAGCTGGGCATGAGTGCCTGTTTTCTAAAATATGTTAGCTTTCGTTGGTGCGATTTTGGCAGGGGATAAATTTATATATAGGTATTCAAATTGTCTATCTTATTCTTGTGAAAAAATGTTTTTTCCTTTTCCCTGTTGAATTGGACGTGTGCACAGGCAGTAGAGAAAATGCTGATGATGTTGATGTTTGTGCTTATAGGAAAGGAATCAACTGGCCTTGTTTTTTGTTATAGTCATGCATCTAATTATCTAGAAATGTTAGTGCTTAGTTTTTTTATCTACGCTTAGTTGCACTTACTACTTACCATGCCAAATCAATGGTGCTTAGCGTGCTGTCTGTAACAAACTGTTGCTACCAAGTGCAAGAAGCATATATTTGTAGTGCAAGGCTAGCATGGTGAATATAACTTTACTAGTTTATTCTGTGTGTGATGGATTTATGCTTCCTTTTCATCTTCATATTATGATGATACTCTGAACTTTGTCATCTTTCTTATAAGATTGTCCTGATTAACTTTGCTGGTAGAATAGTAGGCAAACGCATATGCAAATTCTTCGCAGTTTTTACCCTGTTTAACCATGAATCCCATGTCTTTTCTTGCAGTCTGGCATGGTCGTGTGGATCTGAAGGCTGGTCATGCAGGAGGCCGCCATCCAAGGCCCACCAAGAGCCGGGAGGCCCCAGCGGCCCAGCTTAGCTGATGACCCCAAGGTTGCTGCTACAGCTGCCGCTGCCTGTCTTCATCAACCTTGGTTCTGCCATTGGGAGGTATATATCCCTAAAATCAAGTGTTTTTATGTGTTTTGGCAAAACACTTGATAGATCATACCCTGGTGAAGTGCTACAACAGCCACACACATTGATTCACCATGTTTTGTGTGGATGCAAACTGGGCATCGCCTTGTCGATTTGCAATGTTTAACTAGTAGTAGTACAGCAGCCGGATTAAACTGTCTAGTAGCTGGATGATGCTCCTCCTGTTGTACCATTCTTCGTCTATTGTCCTTGTCAGTTCTTTTTAGATTTCAGTGCACTAAGTGATGATGTAATATTCAGTTGTTGAAACTCTGAACATCCAAGAACTATTCAGACTTCACTCGTTAAGAAAGAAAGGATGGGTGTGTAAGAAATATTTTGTCTTATCAATTCTTATAAGTGAGAGAACTGAGGGGCACAATGAACTTCCAAATCTTATTTGCACCTGGCACATTTTTACAATTGCGTTGCTTTTCCGATGTAGGCAGTCAGGTTTTTATTCCTGACAAAGGAACATGAATAATTCCTCAAGACTAAATGACAATTTCGTTGGTCACTAGTCGATCATGATTTCTTCACATAGTGGTGGGAGGATATGGTTTTCTCGTGTAGGTCTACTGCACTTCTCAGAATGGATGAGACATCATTTGTCTTTTTTACATTCTAATATGGGTTTTCTCTTCCTTTTTTGTGGCATAAATAGGAATTGAGCCATGGACAGTTGAACACAAGCTCGGTCCATGCAGGATGCCCCACCATGTCAAGAAATTGGAAGGTACAATGACATGGAAACAATTGCCTATTTATGTTGTTGTTAGTGTCAGCTCAATGAGACTACTGGTGTATAAAGGTTGAACTTGATTTTGCTTTTTGGGTGGTGGCGTATAAAGGTTGTACTTGACTTTGTTTCTCTGGTTAGTAGGAACGTGTGCACCTTATACATAGCTTTGTTTTCATGTCGTCGCCTAAATGTCGCCTAAACGCCGCCAAGTCGTCCAGTCGCGCTGGAGCCGACGACTGGGAGCGACGCCCAGCAATTTTGAGTTAGGCGTGCGCCCAGGGAAAAAAGTCGTCGCCCCGCTCGCCCTGGGCGTCGATTGGGTTGGTTCGGGCGCTCGCTTAGGTCAACTGGCGGGAAGTTTTGGGGGGAATCGGGGGGATACAGGGAAATTGGCGTGCACCTGTGAGGGGTAAGGCAAATCGAGCGGGAGAGGGAGGGAATCGACCACCTTAGAAGCGAATCGAGCGGGAGAGAGAGGGAATCGACCCTCCTCCTCATCTCCGGCAGCCTCGGAAGCATGGATACGGCAGATGTTGCCGAACTGCCGTGGGGATACGCGGGGATACGGGGATGCTGCGGTGAGGAAGAAGGGTGGGGCCGAGGAGGGAGGAGTTTGAGGGCTGTGTGCTGCTACCACGAGGGAAGAGAGCAGATGGTGTGTGGCGGCTGTGAAGAGGAAGAAGGAAAGAGGACAGTGGAATTAGGTCACGGGAGAACTATATGGCCACTAGATGGGCTTTTGGGCCACTGTGAGGTGCATAAGTAGTGGCCCATCTCTCAGCCATTGCTATTTTCCTATTGAAAGAAGTGCAGAGTTTTCTCTTTTCTGATCTTTTTCTCATTAATTTTCTGTCTTGACTATATTACATGGCATATTTTATTTTATTTTATATATACTCGCCGTATTAGTTCATTTTCCTGTCATATTATTTATTTATTATTATTATTACGCCCAACGCCCAATTGTCGCCTAAGCGGTGACATGTCGACTCAACTCTTCGAGCTCGACTCGACTCGACTTGACAACGTGCGAACAAAGATACATAGGCATCTTGCAAGCATTAATTACCTGGAATCCCTTATTTGTCAAACTGTTATTCTTGATTTGAATAGTTGCATGATAAGTTGATAACACAATATACATGGTGAATTCTCTTTCCTAAGTTAATATATTTTAGTGTTTGACTGATTTGAAGTGTAATTATTAAATTTTCTGCCATGTTAAATAACTGGGAAATTTGAACTATGAAGGCACATTTATCCCTTGGTTAGCAGTTGTGTTCGTTTCTGAACTTCCTTCACGTCTCTTATGCACCTGCCAGTTTATTTTATTGGTTCCTTGGTTGGCAGTTGTGGTCAAAATATGCATGTTCATATATGGTTGCATGGTGTATCATTTGACGGTTTGCAATTTTGTTATCTCAGTCTTCGCAGTCATGTTTCTGCTAGTGCGTATGCAGATCCATTTCATTGTCTACAGTTTGATCTACTTCTGAAATTGGAGAGTGATGGCTTCAGTTTGCCTGATATTCAATTTTTTCATGTAAAACAGAACAGAAATGAACAACAACGTGACAGTACTTTCGGACACATTGCAATATAAGCCTAGACTGATGACATGAGTTTGCGGCACGGGGACTAGCTGGACCACGCAGAGCCGATGTAGCCGGACAAGCGCATCCGGGTGCCCTGCACCGTCAGCAAGCGCATCCGTCGCCTTGGATGTAACAGCTGGATGGGTGATTTGTCGTGGGAGGCTGAGAGATTGAGCGGGTGGAGCTACGGAGCTCGCTGGTGGGTGGCGGCCGCCACCGTGAGCGCCCCCCCGCCCGGACCCAAGGTTGCTGCTACAGCTTCTGCCCGTCTTCACCGAGCTGGTTCTGCAATCTAAATCCCACATGTCAGTTGTCTTTTATGCGTTCCAAGTCAATTGAGATCATATTCTGATGGAGTAGTGCTACAGCAGCCACAAACATTTATTCACCATGTTTTTGCTTGAAGTAGCTGAGTGCAACATGAGCACCATCTCTTTGGTTCACCATTTTTAAGTAGTAGTAGTACAACAGCTGATTTCACTGTCTACTAGCTAGCTAGATGTTGCTCCTTCTGTTGTACTAGGCTTCGTCTACTGTCTACTAGCTGGATGATCAATTTGTTCGTCTTTCCCTCAACGACTAGGTCTCCGATGTCCTCGCCTTTTTACCGCCACTACCGTCATTTGGATCCTCTCTGACCATGGGTACACTCAACCAGCATCCTATTCGCCTTGGCACGTTTGGGCACCCCTGGCCCTCCCTGACAACTGGACCGACCGGGGACCGGGGAGCTCCCCTCCAGCCTCCCTCTAACAGCAAGGTGAGACCATCTCCTCCCTCTAAATCTCTTTCCTTTTTTTTTGTAAGATCAATTTCTAATTTTTTGAAGTTCCACGTCGCGTTTGTGTTTTGTGTATGCATGTTGGAGATGTTTGGTGATGCACGATCAATGTTTTGTCCATATTTGATGTATGATTTTGATATAATGTACAAATTGCGTCCATCTATTGTCTAATTTCTTGCATAAATGTAGAGTGGTTCGGTTCATAAATGCTTAAGCTTTATTTAGCTATGGTGATTCAAGCCTGTAACACTTGTTCCTATTTTCACATGGTTTGACGAACAGCATTACTTGATGTTAAATCCAAAGTTTGGCTTTACCATGTTTTGTTTGGAGTAGTTGATGTTACCTGGGCGTCATCTTGTTGATTGATCATCTTTAAGTAGTAGTACAGCAGCAGCCTGATTTCACTGTCTACTAGCCTGATTAATGACCATTTCAATGCTTTACAAGTAACTACGGCTTAAAATACAATATTTCTCAGTCTGTTTTTAAGGTAATTGTTATAGTGCTGAACGAGTAAATCCCTCATCTTAAGTGTTGTTTCTATGTGTTTCAGTTGTTCTCGCAAATCAACTAATGGTTCGATCTTTGGCATCCATGACGGCAGCGGGTGGTCGGATGTGGTACCACGACATGCTGTACCACACAGAGCTGATGTAGCCAGCCAACAATCCGCGGCTCTGGGACCCTGACCGATGTCGGCGTCTTCGGGCATCCCTGCTCAGCTTCTCTCCTCTTGAACGGAGCAGCTGCTCGTGCGGTCACTGGAGCTGTTGCTGACGTCCACCTGAAGCTGCTGTCGGCTTCTTCTTCGACCATGTCCCCCGAGCTGCTGCTGCCCGCCACGACTCCAACCTGCTTCTGCCGGTGAGGTCTCTCTTCCCCTCCTATTTATCTTATTTTTGTTCCTTTATTCCTGTTGAATGTGTATGCAGTGGAAAGCTTGCATGTAGTAGTTGCTTAGCTGCTGCATGCTGAAGGTGTTACTAGTACGTATATACAGAGCTGGGTCGATGAAATCTGTTACTGTTAAGACGATGATGATTTTGTCGCTACCATCCATTGTGTTTATGTTCGTTTTGTCTAGCATTCCTGTGGTTATTTTTTATGGTTTACAATCTGATCAGCATGCTAGTTAATTTGATTTAGTTTAGTTGATAAGCTGCAGAGTACTAGCTACCTTGAGAGATGTTGTGCTATGCATGTCCACAGAATTGTACAAACGCTGGATATCTATGTGCAAAGTAACTCAAGTAGAAAGCTTTTTTCTTCTGTACTAGGACATGTGCCCGTGCGTTGCAACGGGTGAGAAAAAATTACGTTGTTGGAGCCTGATGTAAGTTCGCATTGGTACAGCCGCCACTTGCTCATAAACCGGCCAGTTTCAGCGCTCCAATGCACACTCTGTGTTATGCCAAATAAAGACATGTGTTGACATTGCTACATCACCCCACTTCACGAAAACATTCAATACGTACCTTCATGGTGGGGAAGTATATAAAGCAGAGGAAGACAACACCAAAAGCCATCACCGACAAATTCTAATAAAGTTAAAAAGACATAGCATGTAACTCCCATAAAATAGGTCAGGCAGCAAGATACACAAACCTAGACAATATCAATAAATTTTTTGTTGAGCTGAGCTAATTACAAAATTAAGTATTTCAAATTTAAGAGTACATCTTTTTCGGACACAAAGATTTGGCATGTATATTTTTTTCACGGGGTATTTAACCTTCACTGTACAAAAATAACATATATATATTTCTAATGAGAATTTTTTTTTTCACGAAAACGCAAAGGACCTTTGTGTTTCATTCACTGAAAAGATGGAAGTTTGGTTACACTCCTCCTAGGAGGAATGCAAAAAATATTACAAAAACATTAAGTGCATGCTACTGAGATTAAGTATAAACTGCACATCTTACAAGCATGTAGTTCAATCTAAGGGTACGTTTTGGTTTGCAGCCAGCCGTGGCCATACCAAAAAAATTGGCACGCCCATCTCGCTGCCGCTGTTGTTTTGTTGCCAAAATATTGCCTAGCCAAGCCCACCCCACGGGCTGCAGTTCATGTTTTCTCCAATCTTGGGCAAACCATGGGCGCAGAATTCCTTCGCGAAAATTTTGGTAACGCCAGAAATATGGTGGGGCGGGTGCAGGCGTAAACCAAGCATACCCTAAATGTTTCTCAAAGAAATGCACAAATCTTTACACAAGATTACTTCTCTCCTTGGTGATTGAAAGTTCTTCGAGCCAGTCCATAATCCTAATGCCTAATGCGATGGACATTCCAAGCTCTCTTCACGCCTTCATCACTCATGCTCTTCCTTGCTGCCTCCGGCACGCTGGCGGGCTCGACGAGATGGCGGCGCTTAAGCACTTGCAACCTGAACCATCACTGAAGCTCAAAAAGAAAATAACATCACTAAAGAGCCGTATGAAAGAGCATAAAAATATTATCTAGCCTCACAAATCACATACCAGGTGAAGTGACCCTTAATTCTTTTACCCCACCAAAACTGAATTAAAATAGTGAGAGAGTTCTCTAATGAAACTATTGAACAGCTACCACTGGAGCAACATACTAATCACTAAGCTGCTTTTCAAACTAAATCACAGTACCAGCAGCATGCAGGTGCCAAAGCATAACTTTCTGAAGAAAGTTACGGTTAAGTAATAGAACTGTTACCTTTGAAATTTATTCACTGCTACTATACATAGCTGAATTAAAATATGAATGTGATTGAACTGGTGAAATACTTAAGTAAATGCATCCTCGTTGATGCCATCATGGATGCCTCGATGGTTAAATTTGCTTGTGCCCAATGTGGCTGGGAATTTCGTTTTCGTCAAACACTGCAATATTATTTGTATATCGTGTTAGCAAATTCAGAGAGAGGATCAGCAAGACAGCAAGTACAAAAGTATAGGTTAGAAGAAAAGCATAGTGTTGTAGTGACCACAAAAAACATGGAATAGCATAATCTAGATACAGCATTACCCTCGCAAAGCAGCATCACTATGATAGCATAAACAAGTAAACTTCACAGCCACACTATTTTTATTTGAATCGCAATTTCCATGTACTTGTACTGAACTCTCCTAGGGAGGACTCAAACAAGAAAAAAATTAACTTCTTGCCGCATAAAACAAAGAGTCGTCGTCGAGTCTGAGCTCCGCGTGTGGGCGATCTCGCCATGGAGGGGTGCTCGTGAGCTTGCCGAGGGGTTCCTCCATGCGGGCTTTCACCACCTCCCGCGGGGCTCGGAGAGAATGTTCCGCCTCGAGGAACTGCGTCCACACGCCGGCGCGAGGACGACAGGCTACCGCGCCATCTTCACCAACCGCTTTGATGCCTACTACCTGCTCGGCCAGGTGTTTTTTGGTGGGCAGGAGTTCATCGCATTCACCACGTACAACTTCTTCACCGACGTGGCGAGCATCTTCCCCAACGGCAACATCCACAGCCTCCCGTACTATCTCGGAGAGAATGGCCAGGAGGAGGAGGAGCAGTGAAGACGGTGCTAAAGGCATGCATCAGGCCGGTTGTCGTGAAGATGGAGTTGCCCTAGTGTGTTAGGGATTTTAATTTCTACTACTATGTTGTGTCGTTTGTTAACTTTCTATCTAGGGCTTTTATGTTTGTCGTGTTATATGTAAGAACTAGGGTACCCTAAGAACTATATATCTAGGGTACCCATCTATCTATGTTGTGGTTGTGTTTTATTTCTACTACTATATATCTATGTCGTGTTATACTTCATTTTATGTTTGTGGTCTAAAATACATGTTGTGTTATATTTGTGTTATCTCTAAAAAAAGTAAACATCATAATCAAATCTCTCCAACAAACATAGAAAAGATAATTGTGAAATGTTGGTGGCCATGTTGGTGGTGGCCATAATTTTGAATGTTGGTGGCCATAATTTTGAAAAGACAATGTGTTGCATGAAAAAAAAACTAACTATGTGAAAATTTCTAACTTTTCACTTTTGACTTGTTAGAAAAGAAGCTAACTATGTGAAAATAAATCAACGAATATTTGTGGTCATGTTGGTGGTCGTGGTGAAATCTTAGTCAAATAAATGAAGCACAAATAAACACAGCCATCGGGTGCACTATTTTGTAGGTATCTTTTATCGTTGGGGGCCAACACCTTGCGACGGCCCAACAACAGAGCAATCAAATAAATGAAGCACAAAAAAAACAGAGCCATCGCGTGCATGATTTTGTGGGTCTCTTTTATAGTTGGGGGCCCAACACGTTGCCACGGCCCAACAAATGCCTTGTTTAGGTTTGAGCCCAACATCTTATTTTTTTTCCTTGCACTGGGTGTGTTCTTTTACTGGCTGAAACTGTCTAAAACTAACAGAGGCATTCAGAGATAAAACAAACTAACACTGTCGAAAACTAACACAACACATAGTTTCATAGATTCAGACACAAGTAATAACATCTCTTAACGAGAGATAACTAGCAAGTAAGCAAGTCCTAGAGCAACTATAAAAAAATAAAATCCTAAAGCTATCATATTGGCCTGCTTCTTCAATTCAATCATCTGCTTCAAATTCTGTTCATCTTCTTCAATTCCGCCTTCATCTCCGCATCCCCCACTGTCGGAGCAACAGTGTGAGAGAGCAAATTCTCCCGGGTTGCGGCCTCTTCAGATCTGGTTGATGGCCTTCCATTGCCATCAAGCAAGCCCTGCCGCTGAAGCCTCCCAACGTAGTCATCTATCCATTCAAAATGAGTGCATTTCTCCACGATCTGAAACGAAATCATGAACCAGATCTCAATTCAGAGGAAAAAGAAAAAGAATTCAGAGCAAGAGCAAGAATGAAAGGGAAGGAAATCGGAGCTAATCGTCAGATCTAACCTGTCCCTCTTCCTTGCTTTCACATTTCACGAAGTCGCGCCCCAAGTTGCCATTCTTTTTCTCCTTCGAGGTCCACCGTCTCAATGGCGCGGTGCGTCGGCAGTCAGGACACGGCAGCAGGGGCACTGGACCAAACACGGGCCACGGGGAGGCTGAAGTTGAGCTGGACATCTCTCTTCGCCGGAGAAGAAGAAGCAGATGAATGGTGGTCTCGTCGAGGGTGAAGAAGGAGCAGAAGAAAGGGGAGGCTATGGTGAGAAGAGTGACTGCCAAAGGGGGAGAAGAAGGAGCAGAGGGTGCTCGGAGCCCCACAATCGATGTCCCACATTCAGAGGCCCACATGTCAGTGGCTGGTCGTCTATGTCCGTTTGTGGCCAATCAGGTGCAGAACCAAGCTCACGCGGATCGCCAACGAATTCCTTCTAGAAGAACGCTATCGACGGCTCTAGTTTGGCGCTACGGTCGATCGGACGCTGTCGTGCGAAACAAGCTATGGCCAACGAATTCCTTCTAGAAGCACTGGTCAACGGGGTTTTAGCACGTTTGACCAACGATAACTAATTCAAAAAAATCTAAATATTATGAAACCAATGCGGTTCGTCGTTTTATAAGACAGGGTAACTATAAAAAAAATATAAACTTGGTATACGGATAATTTGACGAAAAACATTTTTTAAATTTAGGTACCACAATCAACTTAAAATGGGCAAAACTAATTCAAAAAAAAACAAAATATTGTAAAACCTGCGCATAATGCTGTGTTATGTGACATGTCTTAGACAAAAAATATGAAACTTGGTATAAGGATATTTGAGTGAAAACATCTTCACACAAATGAGCTATCACGTACGACGATGTTTAGAGTTCGTGTATGAGGGTGAGAGAGGTTGTGGTTTCAAAATATTTCAAAAAAATCAGAAAAATCACGAAAGCTTCATTTTGGAATGAATAAGAAGGATGCAGGATTAGTTTTTCATTTTCATCTTTTGAACTTGTTTAAATGTTGGTCAAACCTAAGTTTGACCAATTTCAAAATAAGCATAAAAAATTCAAAAACAATCAAAAAATTGAAAAACCTGCGCACATAGTCTATATATATAGAATAGATGTGTATGAAAGTTATTTGGCTGATTTAGACAAGGTCGAAAAAATCTTGCTTAGAAATGAGGCCATTTACCCTACCTTTGGAGCTCTTTTTAGCACATTTTTCATGAATGTGAGTTTCGGTACCCATTTGCCTCAAATTCACTATGGTTAGAACAAAACAAGTTCACTATAGTTTGGAAAGCATTGCAACTTCATAATAGCTCATTTGAATTTTTGGTTAAATTCGATTTTTGGGATAAATTTGAATTTCGGTACACATTTGCCTCAAATTTTGGCATGAATTGCTCAAAACATGTACCATCATCAGTCCAACATCATCCAAACATAGTGCTAACATAGATACAACATCATCAACAGAAATACAACATCATTCAAGCTCTACTTGGTTCCAACTCAGTCTAAATAGCGTTCGGGCTTCTTTGTGATCCTTGGCTTTTTTGCCACCACTTTGCTCCTTGTGCTCACCGTGCTCATAGCTTCTTGTCTTCTCCTCTTGGTAGTCGGTACCTTAACCTTCTTCTTCGAAACTATACCAGAGTTGTACAAAACATAAAGGTTAGTGAGATCATGAAAAATGAAAAATGAACACTAGTGAGATCATGGCATGATTTACATACCAAGCTGAAAATGAAACTTCGAGTGGATCATCGACTGGATCATCATTTGGAGCATCCAGTGGATCATCATTTGGAGCATCCAGTGGATCATCATTTCGGCATCGAGTGGATCATCATTTGAGCATCGAGTGGATCATCATTTCGAGCATCGAGTGGATCATCATTTGGAGCATCGACTGAATCATGCGACTGCTGACCATCATTTCCATCATCCGAATCACTTGACTGCTGACCATCATTTTCAAATGCTGCATCCGGCTGATGACCATCATTTTCATCATCGATACTCTCTCCAAACGCTGGATCTACTGTGTTATCACAATATTTGCCGAAATGACCAGACCCACCACACCTTGTGCACTTACGCATCCTCGCTCCAAGTCCAGCTCCTTCACTGCGACGTCGGTGTCGACTCTTCCTCGGTCTACCTGCAGCTCTCTTCAGAACTGGAGCACAAAGTTTGAATCCAGGGTCCACTCTGTCCCATTGCTGTTTTCCCTCCAAAGCAGGCAAGGCATGTGCATATGTGGCTTTGAACATTGAAACAGAGTAGTACTCATGCACATACTGTTGTATATTCCCTGCTGGACCTGAGAGAGAAGTGATGAAAAACAAGGCATGAATGCATGGCAACCCAGTTATCTGCCATTGCCTACAACTGCAAGTTCTAGCTTCTAAATCCACTGGATATCTCCAGTCTCTCTTCTCTTTATCCATGACTGATACCTCTGATTTGGTATCCGAGATAAGAGTCATGTTCATTATCAAGCCTTCTGTTTTTTGCTTCAAAGCCTTCATCACAGCCGGGATAATAACGTGGCCCATGAATTTTGCCGCAGCTATTCCAACACGAAAATGAAATTTCTGGGCGTATTCTATCCTTATCCTGTCAATCAAATCCACCAAATAAAGATCCTTTAGTTTCCGGATCGTTGAGTTGAAAGACTCTGCAAGATTATTGTGCACATAGTCAACTTTGCTCAGTTCACTGAATTGGCTTCTGGCCCATAACTTCGAGTGGTGTGTTTCCAAGTATTCCTTCACTTTGTCATTCGTGTATAACTGCCTCATGTGGTAGTTGTGCTTCCTCACACTGCAAGTCAAAGATGCTCGCCATAAATTGTCGTAAAAAACTTTTCTTTGAATTTCTTCACAAAATTTGCAGCAAGGTGACGCATGCATTCCCTATGCTCTACTCCTGGGAACACATTGTCCACGACCACTTCTAAACCCTTGCATGCATCTGTGTGAATTACCAACCCATTGGGATGTGAAATAGCCCGGCGCAGATTCTGCAAAAACCATGTCCAGCTCTCCTCAGACTCTGTCTCCAGCACACCGTAGGCAACTGGAAAAAAAATTGTGTGCATCAACTGCACAAGCTGCTACTAACTGTCCTTTAAACCTCCCTGTGAGAAAAGTAGCATCAATAGCCAAATAAGGCCTGCAGCCTACCAAAAAACCCGTGCGACAAGCTTCAAAGCACACAAAAACCCTCCTAAAGCATTCCTTGGTCCTTGTCACTCCCTTCAATGTGTACTCCACGGAGTGGTGATCAATTTCAACAATACTACCTGGGCTTGTCCTCTCCACTTTAGCTTTGAATGAATACAACAATTCAAAACTTTCATTCCAGTTACCATAGATAGATTCCATAGCTTTTTGTTTACCATTGAACACCCTCATGTATGGTAAATCTATCTTGAACTTGTCTTTGATGTTTTTCTGCAATTCCTTTGTACCCACTTGATGGTTTTCTGCCACCCACTTCTTTACTTCATCCGCCACCCATCTTGACTTGGCTCTACTGATTGTTTCCTTCCTAAGGGTTGATTCTTGGCATGTGTGGCTAAAAGGGTTCACTTTGACCTGAATATTGGTGCTATTGCTCATTTTAGATGCGTGCATCCTCCATGGACAATCCTCAGTCACACAATGCACTGTGTAACGCTTTTTATCGCTCTTGTCAACTTCAAACGCACGTTCTGCCTTCATGCAGTACGTCACAAGTGCATTTCTACACTCACTCATGGATGCAAAAATGGAACCTTCTTCCATATGAGGGTTCTCAGGGTCCCATTCAACAGGTGGCCGGTCTTCCTCCTCATCAAGGTCATTGTCAGACTCCTCTTGGATTTCAGCCCGAGATGTCCGTCTTAAATTCTGAAAAACATCAGAATATAGCCTCTCTTCATCATCCGCAGAAATGTAGGCATCAGACTCCACTTCAACAGGACCCTTTTGCCGGTGCCCACACTTGTCGAGCCACCACGTCGCGATGGATTTACTGAACTGTTCTGGCTAGAGTTGGAATTACGACGAGATGATTCTGCCCGAGAAGATGAACCCGCCACCGTATGTCCAACTGCCGGCACAACCACATCAGTTTGCAGCCTCACATGAAAATTCTCTGTCTCCTTATGCTTAGCAAACATGGTAGCGAGCTCTGCATCATTACTAATTTGGACCCAATCTTTTCCCCATCATAGTATCTAAATTCCACTTCATCATGCAAACCCCAAGGATATGGGCTGCAAATTACCTCCCCAAATTGTCTGAAACTCCAATTACAATCCATTGGCAACGGAAAATTGAAACCTCCTTGGAATTTCTTCTTATTGTTTGCATCGACGATGTACCGGTCCCTTCTAATGTTCACCAAGAAAGCAAACCGCAACTCCATCCTAACCCACGAAAAACAGAGACGCAATCAGCTGCAAATCAATGGCATCCCATGTCGAATCGACAATTCAAATACACAACCAAAGCTCAGTACTTACCCATCGGGAACCCAATCGTGGACACGACGTTTCTCCGGACCCACGCCTGCCTCTCGAACTACTCCGGGGTCACCGCCGCTCACCATTTCATCGCTTTCCATTTCGTCGAGCAGGTGGCGGACAGAGTGGCAGAACGAGCGCCCCACCAGCGGCGTCGCAGGACGGTGGCGGTGGAGCAGGTGGCCACGCGGAAC
The DNA here is from genome assembly GCA_947311845.1 of Poa pratensis. Lineage (NCBI taxonomy): Eukaryota > Viridiplantae > Streptophyta > Magnoliopsida > Poales > Poaceae > Poa > Poa pratensis. The sequence goes on along the minus strand of CAMZMU010000059.1, from coordinate 28,389,057 downwards.
GGCGCGGCGGTGCAGGTGGTGGTGGCGGCGGCGCAGGTGGGTGCTGCTGGCGGCGGCGCAGGTGGTGGTGGCAGGTGGTGCTGGCGGCCGGTCGGGATCAGGTGACGGTGGATCAGGTGGCGGTGGCGGTGGATCAGGTGGCAGTGTAGCAGGTGGTGGTGGCGGCGCAGGTGGTGGTGGCGCCGCAGGTGGTCGCGGCGCCGTAGGGGGTGGTGCGGCGGTGGCGGCAGCGGTGGCAGCAGCGCACGACGGCGGGTCGGGACTCGGGAGGCTCGGGTGTGGCAGATTCAGCAAAGTCAACTCATTGGGACCCACTTCACTAACGCCACCAGACGGAATCGACTTCAAACTCTCCGTTTGGACCTCTCCATACTAGCTGCGCACGAGGTAAGGGCAAAACTGAGCACCATTCAGTGCTAGGGGCAAAACTGAGTAGTTGAAGTCCTCTGAAGGCAATTCGATAAATGACCCAAAAAAAAATCTGTACTGTGATCTGTAGTAGGTGTCGCAGTTTTCAAGTAAACTGTTTAAAGCCGTGACACTTATTTGAATCGGAGGGAGTATCACATTTGTGTGCTCGACAGTGATGGATGAGAGTTGGACGCCCAATTTTCAACCGTTTGTTCATGTTTACTACTCCCTCCGTTCCAAATTACTTGTCATCCATTTGCCAAAAAGTGGATGTATCTAGTCATGTTACAAGTATAGATACATCCACTTTTAAGCAAATGGATGACAAGTAATTTGGAACGGAGGGAGTACTTTTTTCAAACTCTGGCACGACAACGTCTACGTTCATGGACACGAGGGAGAACGTAGAAGCGCCCAGCTCACTTAAAAGAGAACATGCCGCGACGAGTAGCGGTTCCGTTCCGTCCCAATCAGGACCTGGTGAGTGGTGCAACCAGTGGCACAAAGAGCACTTGAATCGCCGTCTCTGCGGCTCTTTAATTTCGCGACCTCGAGCGCTGCTAAGGATGGCAATTTTACCCACGGGTACGGGTACCCGCGGGTCCTATACCCGTATGGGTAGGGTATGGGCACAATTTTATACCCATGGGTAGTACCCGTACCCTACCCGTTAAGTCGTGGGTAGGGCACGGGTATAATCTCGTACCCGTGGGTATACCCATACCCTGCCCGTTTATATACTTTACTCGTGTAGGTCCAACATTCATTCTCGTGAACTTCTAAAACCTATGATAAAGTTGTTATCAATTGTCAATTTGAGTTAAGATAATTGTCATATACTCAAATATATGTTACTGAGTTCAGATAAATGTTTTTCTTTTATCAATATGTTATCGATGAATGTAAAATTATGTATAACATGTGTACTATTTGATCAACCGTTGGGTACCCAATTTGTATGGGTACCCGTCGGGTATGGGTATGGGTAAAGTTTGATACCCGTGGGTACGGGTATGGGTAGAGTTTTGTACCCATTAACTACACGGGTATGGGTATGGTATTGCTCTACCCGCCCCATACCCTACCCATTGCCATCCTTAAACGCTGCTTGAATCTCGACTAGGGTAAAAGATTTGTTTTTTCTCTACTCTCGTCCTTGTCCCTCCTCCTCCCTTCAGCTTCACATCGGCGAGTACGTCTGCAGCGCCTTTAATCTCTTGTTCGACTTTGCGAAAAGCCGCTCAATTATCTTACGCGTGCGTGATACACGACGGCCGGGCGACTCTGGTTCGTTTAATTTTGTCCTGCTCGTCGAGCTACCTTCCGTTGCTCCTAACTGAACGTCGTTGTGAGCCCTTTATGGGAGAAGCGAGCTAACCATACCACTGATACCAGGTACTAGCACAAAGCCAGGACGTTTCTTATGGCAATGCCCATCCGTCTGTTCCAATCATGAACCTCACAGTCGCAGTCTCGCAGACCAGATTCCAGGATCACATAGTGCTTGTATTAATTTTTTCAGGGCTTTTTGTACGTACTCACTCGCAAGTTCGTAATAATAGCAGCAGACGACAAGCACACCAACGGCCGGCTTTGTTCGATCACTCGCTGCTTGCTTGCACTTAATTTGCATATATAATGCACGACCACAACGACCAGCCGACTTTCTTTAGACTTTGCCGTCCCCCGACCATTCATGGATCTTTCGCGCGCGTGACAGGGAAATAAAGAGAGAACATATAGCTAGTTCATCTCAAATGGAGGCAATGAACTGTATTAATTCCCCTATATAGTTTAATTTGCACCCTTCTTTTGCGTGATGGGCTAGCGACTTGCTCTCTTTCCTATGCTTTGCTGGGCCTAGCTAATGTTAGACTTGCACCTGTACACGTCTCAGTGGTGGGAACTTTGCAAAATGCTTTTGCAGGGCAATGTAGCGGTTAGCGACGCCGGTCGTCGTCCGTGGACGTCCTGTAGTGTGATCCCTCTGTGTGCGCGAAGACCGCACCTGCGCCGGAATCACGCACGCACGCCTCCTTTTTTTCCTTTTTCTTTTTTGTCACGTACGCTACGCTACCGTACGTGCGTGCGCGCGGAACACCTTCCTTTTATCTCACGCCCCCTTTGTTTTTCATCACGCGATCGATCGCGCGCAGGAAACGAAACGAAACGCCTCAACTCGCGGTCGCTTGGAGATTGATCATCGATCCATCATCGATTAGATCCACGTAGTACGTACTCCTACGTGATTCGAAGCACAAGTCACCTACACGCTTCGTTTAGACCAAAGACTAGGTGCGTTTAGATGGGTGCATGCATGGTTTGGGCTCGATCATGTCACCTATATCGATCGATCGCGCATGGCCGGGCTGGGATTCAAATTATACTACGTAGTACAAACCAAATAGCTAGGGTTACGTACCAACTCATCTCATTTTCTTCTCCATTTTTTTTCCAAAGCAGAAACAAATTAGATCGATCACGTGTCCGACCAACATCAGAACATTGGGGACTCACCAAGCCCAGTCGGGAAATCGTGCGGTCCGATGCAAACTCGGCCCTCGACGTCTTGTGCGCGTCTCCATCATGTGAGCGGCGCTCTTAGCGTCGATTCCGGCTCGGGACGCATACCTCTGCGACGATCGTGGGTCTAGCCCATTTTGCGATCTAGGACACGTCGTTCCTTTACTGGTTTTGGTACGACTGTTTACGCAAAGTTGGTTCGCTTTTGTAAGTTTTGCGCTAGCAAACATACTTACAAAATTATACATGTACAAAACCATTTTTTTTTTCCAAAATGAACCATCTTCTTCAATGTTGACCAACAAGGAGGCTAGCTCAACCACACACATTTTTTATGGGGACGACCTCGGTGGACACAAGAGGAGTGGCCATACCAAAGCCATCGTGTTGGTCTGGACGGTGGAGGTTTGGCTCGCGTGCTTGTCTTATGTTGTCGGACTGTGCGGACTCTAACTAGGTCTAGTTGGGTGGACAAGATCCGAGTCGGTTTCGCATGTGGCATTTGTTTCCGGTATTGATTTTAACATGACTCGCCTCTTTTTTTGTTACGAATGCAAGTGTGGTATCTTTTTTTTCTCCTAGACATATGATATACTCGCTAGCTTCTTGCGTGAATTTACGAGACAATGAATGCATGTTTGTAGGTACTGCCTACCTTCTTGTGCATGTGCACGTTTAATATCATGATTTGTTTACTCATCGTAATTCGATATTCCTACTATTCCCTCCGTTTTTATTTACTTTGCATTTTAGGCATACACGTGCATTTACTAGACATACACGTGCTACGTTTAATATTATGATTTGTGTTCTCATCGTAATTCGATACCTCTACTATTTATCATAAGCTAAACTTGCCCAAATAATAAGGAATGTGCATATGCACATATTCATGATATTTCTCTAGTCCTACTTCTTTTATGTAGCATCCTTAAATTAAAGTTGACATCTAACTTTTTTAATACTAGTTGATTATATCTTTATGATTGATTAAGGATAACATTTTTTGTTGACATGCTTGTATGGGGGTTAATTACAACGAAATCAATTTACAAGTGAGTTGCAACAAAATCAACTCAAATTATATTATTCGAAAACATTGATGCAAATTAATTCATGCTACAATATTTAATGATAAGTCACATCCTTCGCGGCGCATATCGTCCAAGACGTAGCCATGCATTCCCGGGATGACCTTCGCGGCGTTGAAGCACACGACGTACAAGGCACGGTTGCGACGGAAGCGCTTGGAGATTGATCGATCGATCGTCGATTAGCTAGCTAGCTCCACGTATGTACGCCATTTTAAGCTACGAAATGAAACTCAACAACTCGCACGCGCTTGGTAGATTGCCTACTCTGCATCGCTAAAGTTTGACGACGAAAAATGCAGAGAGAGAGACATTGAAGATGCAACATCTCCTAGACATCTACTCCCTCCGTTCTAAAATACTTGTCTTCCATTTGTCCAAATTCGGATGTACCTAGACATGTTTTTGTGTATAGGTATATCCAAATTTGGACAAATGGAAGACAAGTATTTTGGAACGGAGGGAGTACCAATGCGGTGGGCTGGTGGCTCCTAGGCACAGTTGAGAAGCGACCTAGATGTGTCTTCTTCTTCAATGGTGACTAACAGGAGGCTAGATACACCACGGATATCCTCGATTTCTTGTGTCTTATGTTGACGGACTGTGCGGACTCTTACTAAGTCAAGTTGTGTGGACAGAGGCCGAGTCAGTTTTGCACGTGGCATTGATTCTGGTATTGATTTTAACATGTCTCACCTTCTTTTTCTTTCTAATGCAAGTGTGGTATCTTTTTTTCCTAGCCATATGCTATAGCTGGCTAGCTTCTTGCATGAATTGACGACGAATGCATGTTTGTACGTAGCTGCCTACCTTCTTGCACTAGTACACGTGCACATGCAATGACGTGCAATATATATTATGATTTGTTTACTCTTCGTAATTTGATATTCCTACTATTTATCATAAGCTAAACTTGCTAAAGTAATAAAGAATGTACACATGCGCACATATTGATGATATTTCTGTAGTTTACTTCTTTTAGATACCATCCTGAAATTAAAGTTGTCATGCATTTAACTTTTTTTAAGGATAACAATTTTGACCAATGCCGCTGGGTGACCACGCAGTAGTAGAGTCAGCCAAAACGGTCGCTCGCTGCCAAGTTCTGTTAATTAGAAAGTACGACTACAACTAATTTATGGGGCGAACCCAGGTACAAGCCTGTGGGGGCCTTGGCCCCCACTCAAATATTGAGTTATACAACAAATGCCCCCAGTCACATCTTCTGCACCCTCTCAAAATCTTGTCTGGGTCCACCCCTGACAACTGTCACTCGTTGCCATCACATATGTGTAAGTTCTGTTAGAGAATAATAATGGTTGCCGAGACCTTTATAAACCGATAGTTGATACATGGAAAAAATAGATATCTAAAACAAATATTGTAGACATATCCAAAATAACTTCTTCAATGTCACGCTGCAAAAAAGGTTTTCATAGAAATCCATCGTCGACTCGACTTCATGTAAAAAATCACAACTTACGAAAATAAAATGTGTACCTGAAATAATAATCTAAATCAAGTTGTCGAATGTACATGTATACACACAATATGTACAGAAAATAATTTGCTTCCATCTTAGCACAAAAGAAGCTTTACACGGTATTCGAGGTCAAGCGTGGAATTTTCTAGCATGTTAGCTATGAAATACAACAATTGAATCAGATTTTTTCAAAATTTCAAGATAAATTTAACCTGAGATGCACCACTTTCAATATTCAGAAGTGAGTTGCAAGGAAATTAATTCAAATTATATTATTCGGAAACATTGTCGCAAAAGTTGCATGCTAGGCAAACTAATGGACAGTCACATCCTTGTTAATGTTACATCTTCTAACAACCCTTCCATTTATATTCTTCTTAAACTCAAAAAAAAATTATATTCTTCTTCCCAGATTTCTTGGCCTCATGCCGCTGACTGATGCGAGCTTCCGCGCGCGTGCGCTTTTCCAACATCTCACACTCTTGGTTCAATTCTTTTCAGCAGTTCTGCTACAGCATTCTTGTCAACCTAGGGTATCAGGGTATGATATATAATATTTGCATGAATTTCTCCCAGTTTCTTCCATATATCCGACAGGTTTGGCAAAAATGGTACAGTAAGTTCATTGTGACTAAACAATCCAGCATTGCCGGTTCTGTTGTAACTTGTACTCCCTCCGTTCGGAAAAAGATGTCTCAAAAATGTTGTGACATCTTTTTCCGAACGGAGGGAGTAAGTAAGATAGAGATTTGGTGCATGGAGTAAAAATATGGGGATTATCGTTAAGACGAAGCTGATAACATACAAGATTCATAAAACAACTGCTCACCCCTTCTCTGCCGCGCACATAATAAGATTTGGCCACACAGTGCACTTTCGTATATCCGAGAAGTGATCGGAAATAGGATGCGGCTTGGATGAGGCCGTCATGCACGCCCAGCCAACCTCGCCGTGGACAACCTTCGCGGCGATGAAACACAGACGTACCTATGGCCGCAAACAACATTGAGGGATCGGAGGCGTTGTGGTCACCGTCGTGCACACCATGCATGAATGACTTTTTCCTTGAAGTGGCGCCGCACACGCCATAGAGGTCTTCGTCGTCCCCGAAGACGTTGTTGGCATCATTGTCGCCGTCGTCCATATGATTCTTCGACGGCATCCACTATGCGACGTACTCCAACCGTTTCTAAATATAAGATGTTCACATGTTGACTAGGTGTGGACCGAACTAAGTGAACATATACAATAAAGCATGTCTAAAATCTAAATACATGTATATACGTGTGAATCTGCAAAAAAGTTAAATCATCTTATATTTAGTAATAGAGGGAGTGAATGGGAGTGGTGACGGCGGACGTGGTTGCTCTGGTCGTCACGGTCGTGTTTTGCACGTGCATGTTGTCACCGTCCAACGCAAGGACGTCCGAGCTGATCAATGGCGCTCTTTCACGTCGTTCTCGTTTGAAAGAGAAGCTAATTAAGCTACCATTAGGGCATGTACAATGGTAGAGAAGGCTGGTCTTCTCTTAGTGCTCCACGTCACTTAGAGAAGACAATAAATAGTAGTCATACAATGCGTTATCTCTTATTGTCATCTCTAGCAATTAATGAGAACTAAATAAATTTAGAAAGAAATTATGTTAATAAGGGAGAGCATATGGTACAATGGATAAAATAGTCTTTTCTTAATTTTTAAGAGATCATCCCTTAGCTAAGGGAAGACAACCCTCAATCTCTTGATTCTCTTTCCTCCAACTAAGCAAATATCCAACGTGGCATCTCTAAGGGAAGGCTGACGGCATCGCATTGTACATGCCCTTAGTTGCTCCGTAATGTCTCGAGCTTTTAATACTTTCCTTGCATGGAGTAGGGTTGTTCGTTAATCTCAGCATTATTGGGGACGGAGATCGCTGGGACCAAGCTTTTAAATCCTTTCCTTTCCTTGCACTATTGGAGAAACTAAAAAGATAACAGTTCCAATTTTCGTCACAATTTGGAAGAAGATCGCGGGACATATGCGGCGGTATCTTCGAAAGCGTACTCTTCGGTCTCTTTTACCGCTATACATACGGATTTAATTTGACTCATTCAATATTCTGTGAGATAACTAGGATGTATTGGATCTTCCTCTTTAAAAAAAATAGAGAGGTGATGATTACTTTCATTCCACTATTGGAATTAACACACGTTAGATCTGTGTAGTCATTTCTTTTGCGAGAAACTTTCCAATCTATTCATCAGGTGTCAAGATAGCACAGAGAATAGAAGTAACAAAAATTACATCCAAATCCATAGATCACCTAGCAACGACTACAATATTTGGAGCGTGCCGAAGGCGCGTCGCTGTCATCGCCCCTCCATCAGTGAAGTTGGGCAAACCTTGTTGTAATAGATAGTTGGGGAGTCGTCGTGCTAAGGCCCCACATGACCAACACACCAAACAGCAACCGTCGTCGATGAAAAAAAAGCGTACATAAGAAGGATACAACCTATAGACACGCGAACATAGACGAATAAGACTAGATCCAAGCGGATCCACCGAATGAAACCACCGACCGAATCCCACGAAATCCACCGGAAACACACCTCCACACGCCCTCTGATCACGCTAGACGTGCTACTGGAATGAGGCTAGGCGGGGAGAACCTTATTCCATTTTCAAGGATCCACTGCCGCATCGTCTTCTTGAGTACGGACACAAATCCTAAGCAAACACAAACAAAACATACGAAAACGGAGCCCTCCCGCCAGCACGCACCGCGATCCATCATGGCCTAATGTCAGAGGAACGAGGCAGATGGGCGGCGGCGCTAACGGAAGGCAGGGAAACCTAGCGCTGGTTTATCTCCTGTTATGTGGAACGAAGCGATAACGCGGTGTTTCAGTTTTTACGGTTGCGTTTTGTTTATTAGATCTGTGTAGTCAATTAACTACACGGTTTTTAAGTCGCGCTATACAAGCAGAAATCATACAAAAGTAAATAAAATTTCTACAAGTACGTGTATTTAACTATACAAATTCACATTGACTACAAAGAGTTGAAGTCGTAGCTCCGCCACTGTATTGGAGAAGGTAGAAATATAACAGTTCCAAATTTCTCCACAATTTGGGATGAGATCGCAGATCGCTGGATAGCAGGTATCTTCGGAAGACAGTTTTACCTCTAAATATGGATTTAATGTGAATAGTTGATATTCGGTTTGATGCCTAGAACTGGGATGGGAACGGCCCTGGCAACATGCACAAAATTGATGTACTGACAGTCTTTGCTGGCCGATCGAGAGCCGACATGGCGACTCGCCGTAGTATGCGGTCAGCGGGGTTTTGGGTGGCGTGCTAGCTAGATTCTTCCATGAATTAATGATTAATACTGTCTGTACGTAGCTAATAGTAAAGTATTCGGCTGGGCATTACGTACACATGCATGCATTGCATAGTTGCATACCCACTCGGCCACTCCACTCGAGAGCCGAACGTGGGACACTCAGCCAGATCAAAGCTTCATGGGTGGCCATATATGAAAGTTAGCTGATCGATTGGACGGAGACCCTCCCACCCCTGAAACCCTCCCACCCCCGAGGCGGCGGCGCGGCACCGCCGCCCCCGGGGTGCCCCTCCTCGCCGCCCTTCAAGCCTCCCCTCGCGCCCTTCCTCTCTGCCGCCGCCATAGGCGTCGCTGGGTAAATGCCCGTGTGACGCGGCGGCGGCGGTGGTCTCCTCGATCGCCGGATGGGCCGGGGCGGCGGCGATCTGCCCTTCCTCTCCAGCGAAGGCGGCGCGGATGGCGGCGATCTGGAGAAGCGACGGCCGGCGATCGCCGGATGGGCCGGGGCGGCGGCGATCTGCCCTTCCTCTCCAGCGAAGGCGGCGCGGATGGCGGCGATCTGGAGAAGCGACGGCCGGCGGCGGCGCTAGTAGACAGGGGCAGAGCGGGTGACGGGATGGATCTCGGCCCGCTGGGTCTAGATCGGACCTCGATCTCGCGCACCTCCGCTGCTACGTCGACGATGGTGTGGAGGCTATCCGGGGCCATTTTCGCATCGTCGAGGACGCCTCGAGCAGCTGCTCTGAGCATGGTGGTGGTCTTGTCCTTCGCCGGACGTGGCCGGCCGGGTTCGCGGCTGGATCGACGGATCCGTTCCGTCATCCAGTCCAGCTGGAGTTGACCGGCGGCGTGGGGGCCGTTGGTCTTGCGAATAAAGGCGGTGGTCCTTGGTTCCGAATCACGTCAAGATGAAGATCTGCTTGACACCGGTACCTTGATCTGGCAAGAGTGTCGAGTTTCGGAAGGCTCCGCCGGTGATCTTTCATGGGCTAATTCCTAGAGATTGCTGGTTTGGAGGGATTCGGTCGCGCCGGAGGGAGCGGCGTGAAGCTCTGCTTCTGTGCCATCATGGGCAAATCCATGGTGTAGTCAGAGGCGGGGAATGTCATGAAAGCTGAGATTAAAGGACTAGCAAATGGTAATAGGATGCTTTGCGGCGATGAGGAACTTGCTTGGAGTTGCAGGAGGCGGAGCAGTGGTTTGTTAGTTTCGGGCAATGGTCTTGCTGAAGACATTGTTTTGAGAGCGGGGACTATCTTCAGGGTGAAAACCCAAGGTCTGGCCTTAATTGGTTGTGCCTGACACTGTTCTTTTTAAAGGCGCTGCTTTTGAAGAATTGGACATCAGGTGGTGTCTTGGTGGTGGTTGTGCGGCTGCTGTAAGGACTGTAACTCTGTAGCGTGACTTTTGTTTTTATTTCTTCTTCTTATTGTCTTTCGGCTGTGTACATCCGTAATAATTTTGGTTATTACGTTGTTGCAGAGGCTGGATGTAATTTGTATCTCCACGATATTAATATACATTCTTTATCTAAAGAGCTGATCGATTGGATTCTCGTAGGTTCATTTGAAGGCTGCTGTGCGTGCAATCTTCTTGCTAGCTAGCTAGCAACTCCGATGATGTGTCTGTAGTTCTGTACCGTATGTCCGATACCGGCTGGTTTGGTCCTTTTAATGTCTCTCCTTCTAGCTTGCTTCATTCTTTCTTGGCGGCCGCGATGTCGATTCGTCGCCAAATTTGACACGATTGTGCGTGACATGCTCAGGTACGTGCATGATTTTTTTCGGAATTTTTCGACAAGTTTTGAATTTTCACATTTTTTCGAAAAAACGGGTGCATGTGCACCCGGGTGCACATCGTCCGTGTTCACGTCCGCCGGGGTTTATGCCCTAACAATTGGTGTTGATCAAACACTGCCGGATGCTGATCCCTGCTACTCGTCGGCACCGAATCGTTAGATTCTTATTCGTCTTCACCGCTTGAAGTAGATGACGAGGGCGTTGGTTTTGTTTTCAACTTTTGGGGTAGGGTTTCGACACGACCTCAGACGGGTTATTGGAATTATCAATATGGTATGTTAAGGACTAAAATAAGGGTTAGCAAAAACCAAATTGTGCATATTGATGTCAAGATTTCATTTCCTAAAACCCGGTATGTCTTATTGTTTTCCGACCATTTTTATTTGAGGAGTACACCCAACATGAGAGATGATTATTTCCATTTCTTAGAGAAATCGGAACATAATTATAAAATGAAGTACACCCCCATTAATGGATGCAAAGGTATGCCTAGCACATGATATAATACAAATTTTGACTTTAGAACATAAAATATCAGCTATATCTATACGCATCAATTACGCATCAAATCTCCATATGGTGTTGTCGTTGGTTTTTTCTCTCCATGATTTCAGCGATTTTGACTGAACTATATATTGATTGTATTGATAAGGAAGCAGACGCAATTGCTTTCCAAACAAGGTCAGATTTCCATTATTGTACATAAATGACTGGATGGGATTTTGGCAAGTAACCATGTTGTGTCGTGATTTTGGCGGTGTGATAGATGTGTGTGGTCTGAGTGATCGGATGGCTTGGATTGTTCCGACGTTGAGGGAGAGATGTTTTGGTGGATGGGACGGTCAGGATGCGTCTAATGATGTATGTTGAGTGTTTTAGGCGATCAACCATCATCAACCCCCATTTAATAATAGTAAAGATAATGAGAGAATGAGAGGGAGAGTAACGAGGCAGTTAATTTCATTCTTATATTAATCGGGCGTGAATTGACCCTCCACCTTTTACATTCCTAAATGAGGGAGCCAAAATTTTCGTTCGCGGCAATTTTGGGCCCAAACCCCATGCCCTCCTCATGTGCTTTCCTTCCCACCCAACGCCTCCCGATCCCCTTTGCCGCTGCATCCCTCGCCGGCCGAATCACGGCCAACTCCGGCGAATTCTTGCGCTGCAGACCACAGCCCCGGCACCACCTCCTCCTCTCCCGATTCCACGGCGTGGAACGGTCGATCCGCGCCCCCACCACAAACCCTAGCCCATGTGCGGCAGCGGGTGGTGGTGAGGCGGCACGGAGACCGGCTGCACCACGTGGAGCCGATGTGCCGGCCAACAAGCCGCGGCCCTTGGACGACGCCGGCGTCCTCGGGGCCTGGACCGTCGGCAAGCGCGTCCGGGCGCCGCGTATGGCTCCAGCTCCGGCCCGTCCTCCTCCTCGTTCCCCATCTCCAGGCCGGCGTCCATCGCGTCTGATGGCAAAAGCTGCACGGGTGATTTCTCTTGGTGGCAGACGGAGAGATTGAGCGGAGCAGCTCGCCAGCGTTGACGACCTGCTCGCGTTAATTTCATCTCTTTATTGCAGATTGATTAGGAAGCTACACCGTGCCTCACATCGAGAAGGTGCTAGTTGAAGCATCTTTGAGCAGTCTTAACAAAAATCGATCTTTTTTTTTTTGACAGGGAGCCGTGTACAAAAATCGATCTTTTGTGTCCATGGTGGCGTGGCAGCTGGTGGTGGTGAGGCAGCAGGGTGACTACCTGCCACCTCTACAGGCCGGATGTGAAGCCAGGCTGCTCTACCAAAGTAATTCACCACTCCCGCCAACCATGATTGTTTGTTCTGCTTGCAGCTCAGTTTTGTGAATGGTGTGTGTCATGTTCTTGCTCAATGCAAGTGATTGTCTGAGTACTGAACACTAATTATTCACTCCAGTTGTCACTATTTTTTTTTGGAAAACACATAAAATTTGGATATATGGACTAGTTTGTCCCTTCACGCTATGTGGCTCTGCTGTGCACAAAGAGACTACTTGTCTTCTCTCTAGAATTTACCCACATTTTTTCCTTTTAGGCGCCACCCTAGTGCCGCTTATCATGCTCCACACCAAAAATACCATGCCAACTATTCCGTAATCCTGCAATGTCATGGAAACCACTGGTTTTAGAGTTGCTTACCGTGGGACTTCGTGATAGCAATGGCTTGTTCATGATGTATTCATGCATTTTTGGTTGCAGATCTGGAAAATCATATTTTTGGTCAACTAGCTTAATAAACTGGAGTTATTCTAGATATCTTACAGCTATCAACTTTTTTTGTGATTTTCATTAATTATCGCGTTAATATTTCTTATCTGCGTGTAGATAAAGAGGCCGGCGAATATCGTCTTGTGAGTGACAGCCAGATGTAGGCGTGTAGATATCAGCAAGGCTAAATGTAAACATGCTCTAATCTTGTCTCTTTTGGTATATATTCATGATGATGAAATGCTTCTCTAATACTTTGCCGGTTCTACATGACCATTCAGCGCTATGCTGATGATATATGAGTGGATGCTTCATGCCTTCAATACTGGTCACAATAACAGTGTCCTTCATCAACATTAAAGGTAGAGATGCAAAGCTCTATATGCACCCACTTACTCAACTTGTTTCGCCGGATTGGTTTGTAACTTAAAAAACTCTACATGCTTGTCTTCCTTGTAGGAAACCGTTATCTACGCAAAAGTAGCGGTGATTTCACGGCGACGCAACTGCGGCACAAGTGGCCTTCTTCTCCGCCTCCGTGGTTCAGGTATATTCTTGGTTCCTCCCCTTTCTCTCCTCCAAGTAGTCTCTTTGGTACTAATGCTTGTATGATATGATAATTAAGTGAATTAGGCCACGAATTTGCTGCAGAAAACCTATCTCTTGTCGTCCTAGTTGCTCATGTTAGCTTTTGTTTGCTGGAAGTTATGTTTGAAGCCTGTTATGCTTGATCTGGGGAATTGTTTGCTGGTAGTTGGTTTCGGTTTGTAGACCTGTCGTCCTCAAGTGCGCACCATGTGTCTGTTTCCTACCTTGTGGAGGCTGTTTCGTTTTAGTTGTTGGGGCCCTAGAGGATTGTTCTGTTTCTTTATCTTTTGTGTCGTCGTTGCCTGGAGGCTTTTTGGGAGCTTTGTTAGCGCTTTCTTATAATAGACCCCAGCAACCTCTGCAATGCACAAAAATTTGTGCTTTTTGGTAAAAAAAAAGCTGGGCATGAGTGCCTGTTTTCTAAAATATGTTAGCTTTCGTTGGTGCGATTTTGGCAGGGGATAAATTTATATATAGGTATTCAAATTGTCTATCTTATTCTTGTGAAAAAATGTTTTTTCCTTTTCCCTGTTGAATTGGACGTGTGCACAGGCAGTAGAGAAAATGCTGATGATGTTGATGTTTGTGCTTATAGGAAAGGAATCAACTGGCCTTGTTTTTTGTTATAGTCATGCATCTAATTATCTAGAAATGTTAGTGCTTAGTTTTTTTATCTACGCTTAGTTGCACTTACTACTTACCATGCCAAATCAATGGTGCTTAGCGTGCTGTCTGTAACAAACTGTTGCTACCAAGTGCAAGAAGCATATATTTGTAGTGCAAGGCTAGCATGGTGAATATAACTTTACTAGTTTATTCTGTGTGTGATGGATTTATGCTTCCTTTTCATCTTCATATTATGATGATACTCTGAACTTTGTCATCTTTCTTATAAGATTGTCCTGATTAACTTTGCTGGTAGAATAGTAGGCAAACGCATATGCAAATTCTTCGCAGTTTTTACCCTGTTTAACCATGAATCCCATGTCTTTTCTTGCAGTCTGGCATGGTCGTGTGGATCTGAAGGCTGGTCATGCAGGAGGCCGCCATCCAAGGCCCACCAAGAGCCGGGAGGCCCCAGCGGCCCAGCTTAGCTGATGACCCCAAGGTTGCTGCTACAGCTGCCGCTGCCTGTCTTCATCAACCTTGGTTCTGCCATTGGGAGGTATATATCCCTAAAATCAAGTGTTTTTATGTGTTTTGGCAAAACACTTGATAGATCATACCCTGGTGAAGTGCTACAACAGCCACACACATTGATTCACCATGTTTTGTGTGGATGCAAACTGGGCATCGCCTTGTCGATTTGCAATGTTTAACTAGTAGTAGTACAGCAGCCGGATTAAACTGTCTAGTAGCTGGATGATGCTCCTCCTGTTGTACCATTCTTCGTCTATTGTCCTTGTCAGTTCTTTTTAGATTTCAGTGCACTAAGTGATGATGTAATATTCAGTTGTTGAAACTCTGAACATCCAAGAACTATTCAGACTTCACTCGTTAAGAAAGAAAGGATGGGTGTGTAAGAAATATTTTGTCTTATCAATTCTTATAAGTGAGAGAACTGAGGGGCACAATGAACTTCCAAATCTTATTTGCACCTGGCACATTTTTACAATTGCGTTGCTTTTCCGATGTAGGCAGTCAGGTTTTTATTCCTGACAAAGGAACATGAATAATTCCTCAAGACTAAATGACAATTTCGTTGGTCACTAGTCGATCATGATTTCTTCACATAGTGGTGGGAGGATATGGTTTTCTCGTGTAGGTCTACTGCACTTCTCAGAATGGATGAGACATCATTTGTCTTTTTTACATTCTAATATGGGTTTTCTCTTCCTTTTTTGTGGCATAAATAGGAATTGAGCCATGGACAGTTGAACACAAGCTCGGTCCATGCAGGATGCCCCACCATGTCAAGAAATTGGAAGGTACAATGACATGGAAACAATTGCCTATTTATGTTGTTGTTAGTGTCAGCTCAATGAGACTACTGGTGTATAAAGGTTGAACTTGATTTTCTTTTTGGGTGGTGGCGTATAAAGGTTGTACTTGACTTTGTTTCTCTGGTTAGTAGGAACGTGTGCACCTTATACATAGCTTTGTTTTCATGTCGTCGCCTAAATGTCGCCTAAACGCCGCCAAGTCGTCCAGTCGCGCTGGAGCCGACGACTGGGACCGACGCCCAGCAATTTTGAGTTAGGCGTGCGCCCAGGGAAAAAAGTCGTCGCCCCGCTCGCCCTGGGCGTCGATTGGGTTGGTTCGGGCGCTCGCTTAGGTCAACTGGCGGGAAGTTTTGGGGGGAATCGGGGGATACAGGGAAATTGGCGTGCACCTGTGAGGGGTAAGGCAAATCGAGCGGGAGAGGGAGGGAATCGACCACCTTAGAAGCGAATCGAGCGGGAGAGAGAGGGAATCGACCCTCCTCCTCATCTCCGGCAGCCTCGGAAGCATGGATACGGCAGATGTTGCCGAACTGCCGTGGGGATACGCGGGGATACGGGGATGCTGCGGTGAGGAAGAAGGGTGGGGCCGAGGAGGGAGGAGTTTGAGGGCTGTGTGCTGCTACCACGAGGGAAGAGAGCAGATGGTGTGTTGCGGCTGTGAAGAGGAAGAAGGAAAGAGGACAGTGGAATTAGGTCACGGGAGAACTATATGGCCACTAGATGGGCTTTTGGGCCACTGTGAGGTGCATAAGTAGTGGCCCATCTCTCAGCCATTGCTATTTTCCTATTGAAAGAAGTGCAGAGTTTTCTCTTTTCTGATCTTTTTCTCATTAATTTTCTGTCTTGACTATATTACATGGCATATTTTATTTTATTTTATATATACTCGCCGTATTAGTTCATTTTCCTGTCATATTATTTATTTATTATTATTATTACGCCCAACGCCCAATTGTCGCCTAAGCGGTGACATGTCGACTCAACTCTTCGAGCTCGACTCGACTCGACTTGACGACGTGCGAACAAAGATACATAGGCATCTTGCAAGCATTAATTACCTGGAATCCCTTATTTGTCAAACTGTTATTCTTGATTTGAATAGTTGCATGATAAGTTGATAACACAATATACATGGTGAATTCTCTTTCCTAAGTTAATATATTTTAGTGTTTGACTGATTTGAAGTGTAATTATTAAATTTTCTGCCATGTTAAATAACTGGGAAATTTGAACTATGAAGGCACATTTATCCCTTGGTTAGCAGTTGTGTTCGTTTCTGAACTTCCTTCACGTCTCTTATGCACCTGCCAGTTTATTTTATTGGTTCCTTGGTTGGCAGTTGTGGTCAAAATATGCATGTTCATATATGGTTGCATGGTGTATCATTTGACGGTTTGCAATTTTGTTATCTCAGTCTTCGCCGTCATGTTTCTGCTAGTGCGTATGCAGATCCATTTCATTGTCTACAGTTTGATCTACTTCTGAAATTGGAGAGTGATGGCTTCAGTTTGCCTGATATTCAATTTTTTCATGTAAAACAGAACAGAAATGAACAACAACGTGACAGTACTTTCGGACACATTGCAATATAAGCCTAGACTGATGACATGAGTTTGCGGCACGGGGACTAGCTGGACCACGCAGAGCCGATGTAGCCGGACAAGCGCATCCGGGTGCCCTGCACCGTCAGCAAGCGCATCCGTCGCCTTGGATGTAACAGCTGGATGGGTGATTTGTCGTGGGAGGCTGAGAGATTGAGCGGGTGGAGCTACGGAGCTCGCTGGTGGGTGGCGGCCGCCACCGTGAGCGCCCCCCCGCCCGGACCCAAGGTTGCTGCTACAGCTTCTGCCCGTCTTCACCGAGCTGGTTCTGCAATCTAAATCCCACATGTCAGTTGTCTTTTATGCGTTCCAAGTCAATTGAGATCATATTCTGATGGAGTAGTGCTACAGCAGCCACAAACATTTATTCACCATGTTTTTGCTTGAAGTAGCTGAGTGCAACATGAGCACCATCTCTTTGGTTCACCATTTTTAAGTAGTAGTAGTACAACAGCTGATTTCACTGTCTACTAGCTAGCTAGATGTTGCTCCTTCTGTTGTACTAGGCTTCGTCTACTGTCTACTAGCTGGATGATCAATTTGTTCGTCTTTCCCTCAACGACTAGGTCTCCGATGTCCTCGCCTTTTTACCGCCACTACCGTCATTTGGATCCTCTCTGACCATGGGTACACTCAACCAGCATCCTATTCGCCTTGGCACGTTTGGGCACCCCTGGCCCTCCCTGACAACTGGACCGACCGGGGACCGGGGGAGCTCCCCTCCAGCCTCCCTCTAACAGCAAGGTGAGACCATCTCCTCCCTCTAAATCTCTTTCCTTTTTTTTTGTAAGATCAATTTCTAATTTTTTGAAGTTCCACGTCGCGTTTGTGTTTTGTGTATGCATGTTGGAGATGTTTGGTGATGCACGATCAATGTTTTGTCCATATTTGATGTATGATTTTGATATAATGTACAAATTGCGTCCATCTATTGTCTAATTTCTTGCATAAATGTAGAGTGGTTCGGTTCATAAATGCTTAAGCTTTATTTAGCTGTGGTGATTCAAGCCTGTAACACTTGTTCCTATTTTCACATGGTTTGACCAACAGCATTACTTGATGTTAAATCCAAAGTTTGGCTTTACCATGTTTTGTTTGGAGTAGTTGATGTTACCTGGGCGTCATCTTGTTGATTAATCATCTTTAAGTAGTAGTACAGCAGCAGCCTGATTTCACTGTCTACTAGCCTGATTAATGACCATTTCAATGCTTTACAAGTAACTACGGCTTAAAATACAATATTTCTCAGTCTGTTTTTAAGGTAATTGTTATAGTGCTGAACGAGTAAATCCCTCATCTTAAGTGTTGTTTCTATGTGTTTCAGTTGTTCTCGCAAATCAACTAATGGTTCGATCTTTGGCATCCATGACGGCAGCGGGTGGTCGGATGTGGTACCACGACATGCTGTACCACACAGAGCTGATGTAGCCAGCCAACAATCCGCGGCTCTGGGACCCTGACCGATGTCGGCGTCTTCGGGCATCCCTGCTCAGCTTCTCTCCTCTTGAACGGAGCAGCTGCTCGTGCGGTCACTGGAGCTGTTGCTGACGTCCACCTGAAGCTGCTGTCGGCTTCTTCTTCGACCACGTCCCCCGAGCTGTTGCTGCCCGCCACGACTCCAACCTGCTTCTGCCGGTGAGGTCTCTCTTCCCCTCCTATTTATCTTATTTTTGTTCCTTTATTCCTGTTGAATGTGTATGCAGTGGAAAGCTTGCATGTAGTTGCTTAGCTGCTGCATGCTGAAGGTGTTACTAGTACGTATATACAGAGCTGGGTCGATGAAATCTGTTACTGTTAAGACGATGATGATTTTGTCGCTACCATCCATTGTGTTTATGTTCGTTTTGTCTAGCATTCCTGTGGTTATTTTTTATGGTTTACAATCTGATCAGCATGCTAGTTAATTTGATTTAGTTTAGTTGATAAGCTGCAGAGTACTAGCTACCTTGAGAGATGTTGTGCTATGCATGTCCACAGAATTGTACAAACGCTGGATATCTATGTGCAAAGTAACTCAAGTAGAAAGCTTTTTTCTTCTGTACTAGGACATGTGCCCGTGCGTTGCAACGGGTGAGAAAAAATTACGTTGTTGGAGCCTGATGTAAGTTCGCATTGGTACAGCCGCCACTTGCTCATAAACCGGCCAGTTTCAGCGCTCCAATGCACACTCTGTGTTACGCCAAATAAAGACATGTGTTGACATTGCTACATCACCCCACTTCACGAAGACATTCAATACGTACCTTCATGGTGGGGAAGTATATAAAGCAGAGGAAGACAACACCAAAAGCCATCACCGACAAATTCTAATAAAGTTAAAAAGACATAGCATGTAACTCCCATAAAATAGGTCAGGCAGCAAGATACACAAACCTAGACAATATCAATAAATTTTTTGTTGAGCTGAGCTAATTACAAAATTAAGTATTTCAAATTTAAGAGTACATCTTTTTCGGACACAAAGATTTGGCATGTATATTTTTTTCACGGGGTATTTAACCTTCACTGTACAAAAATAACATATATATATATTTCTAATGAGAATTTTTTTTTTCACGAAAACGCAAAGGACCTTTGTGTTTCATATCACTGAAAAGATGGAAGTTTGGTTACACTCCTCCTAGGAGGAATGCAAAAAATATTACAAAAACATTAAGTGCATGCTACTGAGATTAAGTATAAACTGCACATCTTACAAGCATGTAGTTCAATCTAAGGGTACGTTTTGGTTTGCAGCCAGCCGTGGCCATACCAAAAAAATTGGCACGCCCATCTCGCTGCCGCTGTTGTTTTGTTGCCAAAATATTGCCTAGCCAAGCCCACCCCACGGGCTGCAGTTCATGTTTTCTCCAATCTTGGGCAAACCATGGGCGCAGAATTCCTTCGCGAAAATTTTGGTAACGCCAGAAATATGGTGGGGCGGGTGCAGGCGTAAACCAAGCATACCCTAAATGTTTCTCAAAGAAATGCACAAATCTTTACACAAGATTACTTCTCTCCTTGGTGATTGAAAGTTCTTCGAGCCAGTCCATAATCCTAATGCCTAATGCGATGGACATTCCAAGCTCTCTTCACGCCTTCATCACTCATGCTCTTCCTTGCTGCCTCCGGCACGCTGGCGGGCTCGACGAGATGGCGGCGCTTAAGCACTTGCAACCTGAACCATCACTGAAGCTCAAAAAGAAAATAACATCACTAAAGAGCCGTATGAAAGAGCATAAAAATATTATCTAGCCTCACAAATCACATACCAGGTGAAGTGACCCTTAATTCTTTTACCCCACCAAAACTGAATTAAAATAGTGAGAGAGTTCTCTAATGAAACTATTGAACAGCTACCACTGGAGCAACATACTAATCACTAAGCTGCTTTTCAAATTAAATCACAGTACCAGCAGCATGCAGGTGCCAAAGCATAACTTTCTGAAGAAAGTTACGGTTAAGTAATAGAACTGTTACCTTTGAAATTTATTCACTGCTAATATACATAGCTGAATTAAAATATGAATGTGATTGAACTGGTGAAATACTTAAGTAAATGCATCCTCGTTGATGCCATCATGGATGCCTCGATGGTTAAATTTGCTTGTGCCCAATGTGGCTGGGAATTTCGTTTTCGTCAAACACTGCAATATTATTTGTATATTGTGTTAGCAAATTCAGAGAGAGGATCAGCAAGACAGCAAGTACAAAAGTATAGGTTAGAAGAAAAGCATAGTGTTGTAGTGACCACAAAAAACATGGAATAGCATAATCTAGATACAGCATTACCCTCGCAAAGCAGCATCACTATGATAGCATAAACAAGTAAACTTCACAGCCACACTATTTTTATTTGAATCGCAATTTCCATGTACTTGTACTGAACTCTCCTAGGGAGGACTCAAACAAGAAAAAAATTAACTTCTTGCCGCATAAAACAAAGAGGAAGCGAAACTGCATGAAACCACATAAACTTTTTCCGGTTGCAGTACTATCAGTAATTGCTCCAGTTGAGCCCTGCGCTCCTTTGCAATCAGATGCCGACAAGTTATTTAAGATTGAAAAACGAATGGTACCTGTGAAGTTACATACAGGTAGTTGTTGAAGTAGTTGGTACGCATATCTCGTTGAATCCTTGATGCATAAGATCATTTTTTCCCAAAATTAGCAGATCCAGTTTGACCAATCTCCCATGGCATTGCTATTTTAAACACAATGTCAAGCATGTTTTCCGATTTCAAGGGGTTTGGCTTAACTAAATGTACATCCGACGAATGAGGGTGAATGTAAGGATGATGCCTACCTGCCTCGGTGTAGACTCCCGTAGCGGCCGCTAAAGACTCCCGTGGCAAGTGGGGGCGGCTGTATGCAGCTGTGCCGGCAGTCGTGGATCTCGGGGTGCGTCGTCGAGGGGCCACTGGAATCGTCTATGGCGGCGCGGAACATGGGGCGGCGGTGGGATCTCATCGATGGTGGAGATGGGAGGCCAGGCGGGGTGCATTGGATCATGGCCCGAATTACCAGAGACCGCCGGGATGCGAGAGGGTACCTCGATGGTGCAGCCAGCGGTGGCGACGACGGCGGCGGTGAGGTAGGAGCGCTTGATGATCGGCATCTGCCGGTACCATTCCTCCCCGGATTTGTGCCATCCCTCGCGCCCCGCACGCAAAAACCCTAGCCACGGGAGGAGAGGCACACGCGCAGGTCATAAGATGGAGCAGCGCTCCTGCCGGCGGTCTTTTTGTTCAACAAGAAGCGGTGTGGGGAATTGGAGGAAGGAGATGAACGGCTTCGTTGGTTGACTGTCGCCGGCGCTGGAGGAGACGAAAGTGTGGGCGGCTCTAGGGTTTGAGGAGGTGCAGCGTCGCTCGTTCCGTAGCTTGAACGGGATGAGGTCTCGGGTGAAAGCAAGCGAGAGTCACGACCGATCCAATCGAGCTGGCTGGGTTCTGTTGGGCTTGGCCCATTTGTGTGCGCGGGAGGTCAGGCGTGGGACGAAAACTTTGACGTAAACATGGGAACCAAAATTTTCTTTTAGATAGGAGAGATGAACCATTAGTGGTACTCTGGACCAGTGTTTCCTTTTTGTCCTCAGAGGCACTTGCGGCTCGACTGACTGTGATGTAATCACTCGTTAGCAATTAGTAAGATCCGTAGTTGGTGCTGCTCTTCTTTGTCCTTTTTTCTTCTTTTTTGGTTGTACTGGTTGAGGACTGGCTTGTTGCCTATGCTCTTCAAGTATCTCTGAAGTTTTCAAACCCTGTACTTGCAATCAGTGGTTGTTGTGTAGATGGAGCAGGGATGCATGCATCAAACGAATCTGTTTAAAGAAAGAGAAGATTGCAATGCCGTAATTTTTCTCCGTTTTGCTCGAGAGTGATCTTGCACTTGTAATAAAGTTGCCAATTTGCTCGAGAGTGAGATGCATCTATATTTTTGCTCTTGGTGAGATGCATTGGTATTTTTTGCAAGCAACTAATGAATCAGAGAATTTGGTATATTACAGTTCATCATAGCCTGATGCAACCTGCATGTTGACTTCTTTACTCACATGTCTAAATTTTAGTACATCAGCCACAGAGATAGGGTAGGTTTCTGTTTACAACCAGTAGAGAGCGGCTCATTTTAACTGTGTTGCTGTTAAGCATGCCATGGTCATGTTTCTTCTGTAGTCTGCATTATAATTTACAGTATTAGTGGAATAGGCATATGCATGTTTGTATGATCGCTTAATTTTAGTGTCCTGCAGCCTCTCGTTCTTCAGCCTGTTTGGGATCAGAACGTTGCTATAAATGTTTCACATAATTGCGTGGCAAGTTTTTTGATTTTATTTCAGTTTCAGAGGATAGGCAATGCCTTGTATAGTTCTGTTCGATGGTTATTTCAGTTTCTCTGACTGTGTAGAGATACTTAGGTTTTAATCACTGATATGTTCCGGTCAATTGTTGTGCACCTAGTCACTTTGACTTTGTAGTATTTATGACGGCTGTCTTTTTTCTTGATGTTTTGAGAAAATGCTTAGAGTAGGAATACTTTTTCATGCACACACTTATGATTTAGCTCTCCACATGGGACATGCATCATAAATTAAGATATCAATACATATCCTGATGGAACAGCAATAGGATTTGGAATCTTCAGCAGATCATCACATGTCATCACTAGTAGCGCTTAATTCGAGGACAGTCATCTTATGAAGCAATCTACATACTCACCAACCAAGTTTTACTTGCAGCCATCATCACATGTCATCACTAGTAGTAGTATAATGGTCACTTGTTTCACATTCTCGTGCACGTGTCGATGCTTGCTTGGTAGGTTTCGACGTTGAGTAACGGGTTTTTGTATGTTGTCATGCAGGAGGAGCTTATTGTAGTTGGACGCGAGGGTGAAGCAGTGTATTAAGCAGCAGCAGCAGCAGATTGCTGCGGTGGCGCTCGTGAAGGGGAGCTTGGCCCGGAGGGAGCCATGGCTGCCGGATCCAGCCAAGCATGGTTTATTTCTACAAGTGATGTTGCAGTATTTTAGGTACTGGCTAGGTAGTGTGGTCTGGCGTGGTGCATCTGACTAACATAGACCGACTGAAGCTCATCGGTTGTGCTAGTTGCAGAGACGACAAAACCTAAGAACCACCGAAAACTAGAGAAACCTGATGTGCAATGTATTTGCTGGAGGGTTTGAGAGTCCGAAACTGCTTATTTTGTTTTGCTGCGCTGTGAGATGGCTATGTATTTGTGCTGATCCATGTGCTATATGAGCAACTATTTCAATCTTCTACCACCAATTTAGTTCATCTTACCTCTTGATGTACGTGTTGGATATATAATATGGTCATTATTTACTAGTGCAAGTGCACAATGATCAATATTGCTGCTGCCCATCTATGTGCAAATGAAGGCAGAAAACTAGAAGGGACAAGGCACCTCGAGCTGGAAATTATTGTAATATTGTGTTTTTAACTGTAATATTTTGTATACTCAAAACAAAAATTGTAGTATTTTTAATTTTTAAACAAACTTGCATTTATATTTGAATTGAACTTGTGAGCAAAATCCTAGTCGCCTGAGTATTATTTGCTATATGATCCAGAAGTCCAACTGTGTAAGGCTATCCTGAAATTTCTTGGAGCACGCGCGCGACCTGAGGATTTCTGTAACCAGTTGAAGCGGCTATGGATCAAAGTCGTGGTCGAAAGAGACATCGGGGAAAACAGGTCGGCCGGAGTGACTTGGGCCAATGCCGGCAACGTGAACCTGATTATATTGATGCAAGATCATGGTTGATATTGATGTAGTATTTTCTTTGCAAATAATCTGAAAGAACCAAATTTCGAGACGTGGTGATTTCATATACTCCCTCTGTTGCTGAATGTAGGGTGTATAGTCCCTATTATGAGACATTTTTAAATCGCAATACACTTTATATTTTGGAAATTTTCTCAAAAAACTATAGGTCTTACATCAAGTAACGGAGGGAGTATTATTTTTGCAATGATCTCCTTTGGTTAGATAGTTTCCTCTATTTGAGTGAATTGGAGCCATTGGATTGGACTTCTGAATCCCAGAAATGGTAAACAAGGGATAAATACCCCGGTAATCAAGCGACTCGTGCATCAGGCACCCAAATCATCTTGGAGAGGCAAGTAAGGAAGGTCTTGAAGCACAATCACTGGAATTGATTATATTTGATTAATGATACTCCCTCCGTTTAGGTGTGTAAGGCCTTTCCCCAAAATCTATTTGTTCGAAAACGCTGGGGAAATAAGGCCCGAATGAATTAATTGCCTAATAATAACCTGTGGAAGGTCCTCTTTCTCTCTCCCTCGATCTACTCCTCTAATTACTCCTGTCCCGTGGAAAACCAATCTGCCTGCAGCGCCGTACCAATCTGCATGCAGCGCCGTTTTTTCGAGGTGGGCCGCGACGTCTCTCATTAAGCCGCTAATTACTCCTGTATTTTTTCTGCTCGCTGATTAGTTGATTCTGTACGAGGTGGAGAGATGGTGCGAGCCAGTAATTTCGAACCTTGGTCGCGCTGCGCTGCGTAGGAGGCCTTACACACCTAAATGGAGGGAGTAAAATTACTGACCACCATTAATTATGGTAAAATTAGTGGCGAGGTAAACTACCATTATTTCTTCTCTCGGTAGAAACGTGTAATTTGCTCTCGCCGGGAGATTTGCCGATCCATCACGCCATTAAAACACAATAATGGTAAAATAACCGAGTAGGAAACTGAGATTTACATCCGTAATTAGCTACCCGCGCGCCACCAAACTCCAAATTAATGAATTTACAGCAACGATCTCATTCTTCCATCCCTACGGACTACCTCTCTTGTTCTCCCTTGTCTTTGTTTATAAATAGCGAGGTGATGTAGCTTACCGCGTGCGGGGGCGCGTGCAACTTAGACTTAGGGCATGCATGTATCCTCTGCACGTCTAATCCTAGAGGGCAGACAAACTTCTTTGCTTCGTACGTGCTGGCGGGCAATTCGTTCTTTCTTGGAAGCATCTTCTTCATTAGTACCAGCAACTTTTCAAATGACGAGTCAGTCACACCGGTCTCTGCCTTCCACTTCAGCAATTCCAGTGTGCTACCTAGCTTCTTCTGGCCATCTTCACAAGTTGGGTACAACAATTTGTTGTGGTCCTGTAACATCTGCTCGAACTGCAACCTCTCCTTTTCTGTGTCGCAGTCTCGCCTTGCATCAGAAATGACCTGACCAAGATCATCAACGGGCTCATCTGGTGCCCGTTCTTCGCCATGACCTTCTTCTTCGTTGTCTTCCATTGCGGTATCAGCGTATTCAGGGAACATAGATCGGTAGTTGTCATCATCGTTCTCTTCTTCATCGCCGTCTTCCATCATAACCCCTCTTTCTCCGTGTTTGGTCCAAACACTATAGCCGGGCATGAAACCGGACCGAAGCAGGTGGCTCTGAATGACTCTTGAGTTAGTGTGATCCTTCACATTCCGACATTCATCACATGGACAAAACATAAAACCACCCCCATGCTTGTTCGCCTCGGCCGCATCGCGAAAAGAATGCACACCTGCTCTGTAAGCGGCTGTGCGTCGGTCACTGTACATCCATGGATGGCTCATCTGCATCATACAACTATATATCAAACGCAATGACGATGTTAAAATTAGTACCGCACGGTGACCGACTAGAAAATAGTTGCTAACCTTTTAGGACAAGTGGAAATAAAGAGGTGAAAGCTTAAGTGTGGCTTGGGCACCTCATATCATGTTTGTATTGTGTGAACTCAAATGGCATCACTCTAACATGCATTTCATCGAACCCCTTGAGTGCATATGAAGGAGAAAAAAAATAGCACTAGCCCACACCACCTCCACCAGGAAAAAAACAGAGTGAGTGGAGCTGCCATATATATATATAGGGGTGCCAGCCCTTTTGTCCCGGTTTGAGATACAAACCGGGACTAAAGGGGGGGACCTGGCCGCTGCGGGCCGCGGACACCTTTAGTCCCGGTTTGTATTTCAAACCGGGACAAAAGGGTCCTCACGGGCCGGGACAAAAGGGGGGAGGGGCGCCTGGGCTATTTCGGGCGACGTGGCCTGGCCTTTTATCGCGGTTTGTAAGTGGGCCGGGACAAAAGGGGTTGGACGAAAGGCCCTGTCTCTACTAGTGCGGGTCAAGTCGTGTGAATAATTTGTCGCTCATTAGCAGCAATAAAAATACAAGAGAATACTTACGTGGTAAGCAATCCAATCACAAATAAAAATACAAGCCAAAGTCTCTCTCGCCTGGGGACATATTAGATGGGCTTGGCCGCTTGGATAAGTAGTGAGATGAAACTCAACTGAAACTTACATTCCGGAAGGATTGTGTGAAGCAAGTACGCGCGAGACCGATCGAGAAGATGTGGACCTGTTGGCTGCGAGACACGCGAGAGGTCATGCTCATGCGGTGAACACGCTTTTCTCCGTTTAAAATATTCTCATTTCAAAATATGAAAAACATTAGATTTTTCACATTTTTTAATTTATGATTTTGACTTCTAAGGTGTCTAAAGATGGTAAAAAATATATAACATGAAGAAAATTCAACGTAAATACACCTGCACTATCTTTACACTTCTAATCTATACGGTGTGTGTTAGCAATCAAAATTTTAGAACTTCAACCGCATACATCGTAATGTGCCTTGTACCTTCGGAGAAAAGAGAGAGTACCCCGAACTCCAAAGTCCCAACTAGGGCTCAAGACCGTGGAATCAAGCATGTTGAACATTTTAGTATGGTCAGGAGAGTTGGCTCTCAGCGGATACAATGAAAAATTAAGATGAAGTGTGTGTGTGTGTGTGTGTGTGTGTGTGTGTGTGTGTGTGTGTGTGTGTGTGTGTGGTGTGGGGGGGGGGGGGGGATCAGCTTGTTATCTGACCATATGGTGCAAACTATGTTTGATCTGATATGTCACATCAGGATATGTTTGCTGTCCTCTAAAAAGAGGATAGATTTGTGATTTGTCGCAGTATACAGTGTAGTTTATGAGTACCCCCGTCCCGGGCTAGAGGGAGGAGCCTCATTCCTTTTGATCTAGCCATCCTAACAATAACATGACATACCTGAGCAGTCACTAGTACGAAATACCATGTCGCTAACGGGCACCTAAACCCCTTGATTGACCGGCTTTGGGCACGTTAAAACGCATTGCTCGTAAATGACTAAAGTAATCACTAACGGGCAAAAACCAGTTAGTGCTCCAAATATTGTGTGTAACGGTCATCGTTGAGTGTATATCATGGATATGCCGCACCAAACTACCCATCAAAAGTATATAAGGCCCTACGGTTCCTGTTAGTGCTCAAAATAGGTTTAGTTGCTACCTGTCTCGCCCAGAAATTAGTACCGGAGGCTCCAAACCTATCTAGAAAATTTCTGCTTGTAGTGAAGCACCAACCACATTGCGTCTCAGCAACCCCATCTGCTGAGGAAGCATATTCTACAACACACATAAATTTCCAGTGTATGGATTATGCGGGGGACACAATCATCTATCGAACGGATGGAAAGGGCTTAACTTTATATTTTAACAACCCCCCCCCCCCCCCCCCTCCCCCTTCCCAACACGTATAGCTTGGACAAATGGATGCCACAACTATTTTTGAACTTGATACCTACTGGATCTGATACCATATTGAATTGATGCATTAGCCAATTATCTGAAAAGTCTGAACTGATGGAAATGGCTAGGATTTATATTTTAACATCATCCTCATCATATTCTTTTTTCAGAACACGCAAAAGGCTTGCGCGTCTTTTCCATCAAGCACACACAAGAGATAACCCCATGAGCTAGGTGTGTGACGTTATAAAATACACGAATGTTCCTCCTTCCAAATCTGTTTCATCGTAAGATTAACTGTCATCCTCATCATATCTCATGGAGACTTAATGTCTTCCAATTCACTATCTTTCATCTCAATGTCTTCATCCCACATGTTGACTAGCAAACTTCACTTCCTCATTGTAATTCCTTGTGATTATCTTGGACCTAGCATTATCCATGCGTGCCCTCAATGTGCTCCCTCACATGTGTGGTCTTGCAAATGAAAAAGATGGCTTGATAGCTTTCATATATAATCTTGTACTCCTTCTTCGATGAGCCGGAACCAGTTGCACTTGTAGACGTGCTGATGGTATGGTAAGTCCAAAACGTATCAGTGAATTTGTAGTGTATTATATTTTTATACATCATATTTGTATCTTGGCAATGATTATAACATCGCTTTTAATGATTTGACGGGATTTTCCACGAATCCCATTATTTTTATATCTAAGCTTAGTAGGGAGGAACTTTGCTTTTTCGTATTTTTAACTTTAAGGAACCTCCTGGACGTCAAATTGACCTAATTTTTTTGGCACGTCAGCTTTTATGCAAATAGAAGATCTCGGAGTCAAGACAGATACTAGATGGCCACTGAGGCGTGCCTGGTGGGGCTCGACGCGCCGAAGAGAGCGTATGGCCGCTCGGCCGTCCGATCAGCCTAATTATTTCGCCATTGATTTTGTTTTGACCTAAAACCACCTATATAAGACGTGTCGCAAACAGAGAAACACCAAAAGAGAGAAAAAGAAGGTCGCCGATGACAAAAATTGGAAGGGGTAATGCTGCTAGAATCGCATGTGGTTTCCTCTACAGCCTCTCCAACGTCTTCGCCAGTGACTCCATGATGAGAATGGAATAGTACACCCCCGGACTATGGGTTTGTGGGAGTAGCTTGATCAATCACTCTCTATCTACAATCATGTTTTAGAACCATATGAGCTGCCCTACATGATTATGTTCATCATTGTATTATCATCTTGGTGAATAATTTTATTATGAGATGAGTAAAGAGATGCAATTTTACTTCATTATATGTGTTATGTTGTAGATGTATTCTTATATACTTGTTCTAACCAAAATAGTATGCCAGGTTATGAGACGGGGAACATGTGCACTGGTCATAGTAGATGTGTAGTAACAATTGGACAGTGGCCACATTTTTTTTGGAACTATTCTGTTTTTTACCTTTCCACACCTACTCGCTAGGGTCAAATGGATACGATGTCGTTTAGGGTGCATAGTTATAGAAAATTTGGCGCTTGTTAATTCAAGGGAAACACATGATTTCATCCAACAACATGTCACATTACCTAAATCAAATACTCTGTGTTTACACTTAATTCTAAGCATCCGAACAACCTAATTGCTTAGGGAATATTAGAGAGTTGTTTGCAGAAACTCTATGTTAGGACATGATGCCCATACAATATGATATCGTACATTTGCATAATTGTAACATCAACATTTACCTTATCTTTATGTGCTATATTCGTGCCACCCCATGAGATGTCAAGTGAACCCATAAATTCTGGTCCATCTTTTACTATAAAAACACCGTTTACATTACTGCACTGTAATTTTTATTTTCAGCTGTTAATTAATTCGAACATAGCATATTGTTTTATTTTGAACTTAGTTTATTTTACTATTGGTTTAAATCTCACTACTAGTTGTGTGTCTGACACCCACGGTGTTGAGTTTGGGGTATTAATATCACCCGGAATATGAATTCTTCTTTTAGGCGAGCGGAACATGATGGTGTTGTACTTGGTGTGATCTCTCCATCTCTCCCTCTTCCTTGATTTATATTATTTCATGGGTTACAATTTTGTGATGAATATGTGAACACTTTGTTTTTTTATATTGGGTATGGTTCAATTTTGTTCTATAAGAATGGTGATGTCCAGTTCCGGCATTGAATTTGACAGCATTATGACCTCGATCAAGTGTAAGAACTAATATTGTCTTACAAATATTTCACATTGTGCTCGAGCTTGTGCTTCAATACCTGAGTTTTTCCTCGGGCTGATCATTTAATTGATTATTTTGTTGTACCATTTGTGGTATGCACGATAAAAATTAAAGAAGCTACAGGGGAAATAATTTTTATTTATGTTTGTAATTTGTAGTTTCAGTGCCTCCCGTCTATGGTTCTTCATAGGCAGGTGATTGCCTCTGTTATCCTAGCACCATTTATTTGTTTTAAAGCACATTGTTAGGGATTCAGATGCTCTATGTGCAGATTGTTCGCATGAAATGAGTGGGTTTTTTGTTTAGCATTTCTCCATTGTTAGCTGATTGGAATATTCATGATGCTTGCATTGCATGATTCTGGTTTGTCCCCTGCCGCTCGGTGTGGTGGTGATGCTTATGGTTTTAAAGTGTAGGTGCAACAAAAATGAGCTACCTTCTTTGATAGTAGTAATGGATTTTGCTTTATTTTCAAATAGAACTGCAGCTGCTGAACTTTCACGCATGCTTTAGTCGAGATACTAAACTGCCCTCTTATTTTTAATATCAGCTATCGAAATATGTCTTGGTTGGGATTGACGCCCATCACTCAGCTAGTAAGTTTCTGGCAGAACTGTGTTGTCAATGATGGTGGCTTAGAGTATCTGAACAAGAACTACGATGACATAACTGATAATCATATTACTCCTCCGTCCGGAAAAGGATGTCTTGGATTTGTCTAGATTCGGATGTATTTAGACATATTTTAGTGTACACATACATCAGAATTTGGATATATGGAAGACATCCTTTTCCAAACGGAGGGAATACATGGCAGATTTTTTTACCAACTTTAGACACATTAGGAGTCAAAATATTATGTTTTCTATATTTTGTAAATGAGAGAGTACTTTAAACCGGGGCAAAAGTGTGTTCACTGCATGAACACGACCTCTCGCGTGTCCCACAACCAACATGTCCACAACTTCTCGGTCTTGCTCGAACTTGCCTCACACAATCCCTTCTGAAAGTAAGTTTCAGTTTAGTTTCATCCCACTACAAGAAACTCTTGACCATCTATTCTTTACTTGTCCACTGGCGAAATATGTGTTGAATGTATCCTACATTTCCCTTGAGGTATATTCTAAGCCGTCATATTTCAATTTCGATGGTCTTTATCAAGGATGGTTCGCGGCATCCTCTGGTACAGACAGAAAGATACTTTAGATAGGGACTGCAGCTCTGATCTGGACAGTTTGGAAAACTAGGAACAGATTTTGTTTTCAAAGTGTTAGACTGGGTGATCCAACTAGTGTGGTGTATTACTTATGTCAGTTTCTTAATGACTGAGCTTTGTTACAGAAAACGACCTCCGAAGCTTAGTGTGGTTGCTTACATGCATCGTCTGTCTAATAAAATTGATAGTGCAAAAAGGAGTTGGTTCTGTTGGTTCCTGGTAGTTTAATGAGTTGGTAGTATGCCTTGGTGCTATCGTTACTTTTGTTTAATTAGCTGTAGGTCTGTAGCCAGTTTCGAGGGAGTTGTTCTCAACTTCGTATGTAGCTAAAATATGGCGCTGCAAACACATTTTTGCAAACATGTGGATCAAAACAAGATAAAAAAGAGGGGGGGTGTGGTGTGTGGTGAACGCAAAAGACTTGACAATTTCGATAGAAATTGGGGGCCGTGTGGCTCCTTTCATCGAGAAAAAAAAAGTTTCATCCACTACTTATCCAAGCCAATCTAGTTTTCTCCTGCATTTTTTATTTTATTTGGATCACTTATCACGTACTCCCTGTAGAAAGTTTTAGAATCCCGAATTTCTGTTGTATTGATCTGGACCCTGGTGGGAGGTTTATATAGGAGTACAAGGGGGTAGGAGAGTTGGAGTACAAGATAATCTAACCCTAATCAATCCTAACCGTGCATATACTCTAATATCCCCCTCAGTCGTAGCGGGAGTGAAGCGGACGATTGCGACTGGAGAAGTCCTGTGCGTCTGTCGCCTCCTCCACCTTGTCATCATCGCCGTCCCCTTCTGGTTTCTTCTCTTCCCTCCCACAGTCACAGCGGGAGTGTCATGGACGCAAGGGATAACGCGGATGCTGTCGACTGGAGCTCTTGAGTTGCTGTAGACGTGTGTATGATGTTGATGTCTAGGTAGCCGAGCGTGATGTAGCCGTGGTCGAGGTTGTCGCGGTCGGTGTAGCCGATAGAGCCGAAGGCGCAAAAAAATTGCGCGGTTTTGGGTTTTGAGGCGGCGGCGGCAGGGTTTCTGCGGCGGCGGCGGGGTTTTTTACCAGGCGGGCGGGCGATCTCCCTAGCAGAGCGCCGGCGAAGTTTTTGGGCGGCGGCGGCGGCGGGTTTTGGGCGGCGGCGGCAGGTTTTCTGCGGCGGCGGCGGGGTTTTAACCAGGCGGGCGAGGCGATCGTGCGATCGCCCTAGCAGAGCGCCGGCGATGTTTTTGGGCGGCGGCGGCAGGGTTTCTGCGGCGGCGACGGGGTTTTGGTTTTTGGCGGCATGCGGCAGCGACTCGCTTGGGAGCGGCGGCAGGCAGGCGGCGGGTTTTTGTGTCATTGTGCGGCGGCGGCAGCGGATCTGCGGCGGCGGCGGGTTTTGCGGCGTGCGGCTCGACTCGCGTGATGTAGACCTTGGCACTGATTTGTGTTGGCGGTGTAGAACTCGATAAAGATCTTGTTGTAGTCGTATAGCTCGACGTTGTTGTAGGCTCGGCTTGGTGTAGTCCGGGTCGTTGCAGTGCAGATCTCTATGATGGAGGCGTTCTGGCGTGCAGTAGATCGATGGAGTCGATGTTGCTCGGCGGAGTCGGTATTGGCTGGACGAAAGGGCGGCGCGCTGACGTGCGGCTGGTCGATGAAGTTTTGTCGTAGATGTTGCAGATAGAATCGTTGCTTCAAGTTTGTTGCCTTGTGCCACAACATAGAACACGATGCATCATAGAATAAAATTCCATGGACGTGGGCCATGTGCTTCCTCACGTGGAGCTTCTTTTACCTGGGAGTCTGGCCGTCTGGGACCCGATCTGCTCGATCTACGTGACGTTGCCGCTGCTGGTTCTTCAGGCATGCAACCGGCAAAAGCTCTTCGGCCAGCACGTGATGAAGACATCCGCGGGCGCGTGGTCGCCGGGCAGATTCACGAGTTGTCGTCGGAGAGATTTCTGCACTGGTTTTCACCGGAGATTTGAGGGTCGTGGAGATCAAAGATCACAGGATTTATTTGTGGCTAAATTAGATCTAATCTACGGGATTGAAAATTTCGAAATTGATCTAATCTAATCTAAGGAACCGATCTAATCTTTGATTTCGATCGGGTGCCGCGCCCCCGAGGAGAAAAAAAAAGTTTCATCCACTACTTATCCAAGCCAATCTAGTTTTCTCCAGCATTTTTAATTTTATTTTTATCCACATGCACATAAATGTATGTAGACATATTTTTGTGTGCATATAGACAACATGTGTACCACCTAAAATATTTTACATTAAAAAACGGAGGGAGTACTATTCTGTAGTATTATTAGGGCTGCTATTGAGAAGAATATTATTCACGACCTGGCCTGATTGGTTCAGACTTCAGACTCCCGTCTCTAGCTAACCAGCACGTCCACATCATCTCTCGCGGTCGCGCGCACTCGGTTCACACTTCAGACTTCACACACACAAGTCCACACGACGGACAACTTGGCGACCATTTTTTTCACTTGACGACGCTGGAAATCCCTGACATCCCCTGCGAAACTTCCCTGCAAATTAGCGGCAAGGACGGGACGCGACTGGCATCGATCTCTACTCTGCCAGCCACCGCCTATAAAACGCAGCGTCCCCTGTTGCTCCCCTTCCATCATCGCACCGTGCATCACACTCTCACACCCTACACAACACGAAGCCGAGCACTTGCCCACTACGAGCAACATCCACGTAGAGCACTTGAGCAGCAAGACGATGGCCACCATCGCCACCGAGTCGCAGCAGCAGCAGCAGCAGCAGCACCAGGGGCCGGCTGTTCTGCCGGACGGCCGCAAGGTGGTGGACGAGGTGTCCGGCTGGCTGCGCGTGCTGGACGACGGCAGCGTCGACCGCACCTGGACCGGCGCGCCGGAGGCCCTGCCGATGATGCAGCCCGTGGAGCCCTACGCCGTGTCCCGCGACGGCCACACGCTCCACGACATCCCCGGGGAGCCCAATCTCCGCGTCTACCTCCCCGACATCAAGGACGAATCTGCCGGGCGCCTCCCCGTCATCGTGCAGCTCCACGGCGGCGGCTTCTGCATCTCCCACCCGTCGTGGGCACTGTACCACCACTTCTACGCGCGCCTCGCGTGCGCCCTCCCTGCCGTGGTTGTCACCGCCGAGCTACCCTTAGCCCCCGAGCACCGCCTCCCCGCCCAGATATACGCCGGCGTCGACGTGCTCCATCGGCTCCGCTCCATCGTCACGTCCGACGCCGCCGCTCTCGAGGACCCGGCGGCCGAGCTCCTCCGCGAGGCCGCGGACATCTCCCGGGTGTTCCTTGTCGGGGACAGCTCCGGCGGAAACCTCGTGCACCTCGTGGCCGCGCGCGTCGGCGAGGACGGAGCGGACGCCTGGGCGCCCCTCCGCGTCGCCGGCGGCGTCCCGATCCACCCGGGGTTCGTGCGTGCCACGAGGAGCAAGTCGGAGCTGGAGGTGATGCCGGACTCGGTGTTCTTCACGCTGGACATGCTGGACAAGTTCTTGGCCATGGCGCTGCCGGCTGGCGCCACCAAGGACCACCCCTACGCGTGCCCGATGGGCCCGCACGCGCCACCGCTGGAGTCCGTGCCGCTGCCGCCGATGCTGGTGGCCGTGGCGGAGAAGGACCTCATCCGAGACACCAACCTCGAGTACTGCAACGCGCTGCGCGCCGCTGTTAGCTTTAGCCCGATCTTCACGTCACAGTCGTCGAGTACTTTCCGACGATACGCGAACGTAGCACGGCTCCTTGTAAAACTCCGGCAATACGCGCGTACAATATCCGTAGCTAGCCGATTGGCCTCAACACACACGCACGAACTAGGCTGATGGATCCGTGAACTCACGCACGTAGCTAGCTTAGCTAGATTGCTTTCCTAGCATGCAGTAGCTCACGTACGATCGTATCGATCAACACAGGACACAACAATCGCTGGGAACGATTTGATGGCCAGAGGCTCGTATCGAGCCTTTCTATTTCTCTTTCTTTCTCTGACAAAGATTACAGGGGGTCTTCTACATGTATATATAGCAGCGTTGGACTAGCTAACCTAGTAGGAGTAGGAAACTAATCCCTATACTACTCGGAGACATGTACGTATACAACTTTGTCGGGATGTAATCCCCGGGTACCCCAGAGTTGGTGGTTCGGTTGGATTACTAGAGGAGGCAGCAAAGAAATAAGTAGAAGATAAAAAGAAATAAAGGCGAAGGCAGAACAAAGCAAACAGCCTCGGAAGCTAACCGAGTCATATAGCAACTTGTGCTAAGCTCAACGTCCTGGCTAGTTCAGATTTAGGCCATGGGCTACTAATCATCTTATTATAATACATTATTCATGTAATGGCGCCGGCTAATCCATGCATGAGCATGACTTTTCAGCCGATCTAGCACTCCTTGGCTCAATCCCGGATGGGCCAGTGCATGCTCGCCTCGACTGGGCTCGGCTGGTCCGAGTATCTTTTCCGCGAGCTGGACCGGCGCGTATTGATCTCGGGTAGCCGAATCATCCTCACCTCGGCTAGGCCGGCCTTCTACTTCGGCCAGGCAATCCGCTGCTGGGCAGGCCATGTTCAGCATGCACTGGACGGGTCGTCACTGGGCCAAGTACTTGCGTAACATCGCAACCTCGGCTGGGACGGCGTGACATCGATTCGGGCAGGCCAGCGCACATGATCCGGATGCGTACCAAGCCGAGGCAGGTGGCCTCGGCACTACCTCAACCGGATCATTTCCATTGCCGCTACTTCAACTCGCCAAGCAGGATCCAAGTCGAGGCAGGTGGCCTCGACACTCCCCTATATGGATCATCTACACAGACGTCGGATCATCCCTAACCGGATCAGCTCCGCCGATGCCGGGACAGCCTTATCCGGATCATCACAAATATCTTCGGGAGAGGATAAGAAGAGGACGTGGAGATTCTGAAGACAAGGGCTAAGCAAGGACGGCATCTCCCGGAGATGCCGGAGACAAGTACTAGAAGACAAAGGAGTCAACTGATCAACAGTGCGCGGTGCCTTCTCCTCCACTCATTGTTCCCTGGGTTCCCCGTTATAAGGAGCACCAGGGAGAGGGCACGGGCACGCGCGGGAGCGCGCAGCATCCAGGGGCGCGCTTCCCACCTACCCTACTTCTTCCTCCTTAGCTCTTCCTCCATGGATGAACAGCACAGCTCGAGGAGCACTTGTAGCCCACCATATGCAAAGAGGAGAATACACCAAGTAGGCTAGTGCTGCAGTAGGGGTTTTACCTCCTCACGAGGGCCCCGAAGCAGGGTACATCGTGTGTGCTTTGTGTTCTTGGTTGTTCGTTCTTGTTCTTGCGTCGTTCTTCGTGTTTTTCGTGTGTTCTTCGTGTGCGCTTCCGCCGCGCAATCCCTCCCCGAATCCACAAGCACCCGTTCGGCCCCAGAATAAGCCACCCCGTGGCATCTGCCTGATTCCCACCACGACAGTTGGCGCCCACCGTGGGGCTGTAGTGGCGCTTGCTGGGCTAATTTCGGACGGGATCTTCATCATCAGTGCGGGGAGTCGACATCGCCATGGTCCTCCGCGGTCTAGCTTGCAGCAGCGAGCAGAGATTGGCGCGGCCTTTGTCAACGGCGTCATCGGCGGATCCCAGATCCGCTCCTGCTTCGCTTGCGCGCCGGCAGCGCCGCGCCTCGACGGCTCGCTGACCGCGTTCCGGCCGCGTCTCCGCCGTCCAGATCTGCGCCGGCTGGCCACGACGTGCCCTTCGTCGCGCGTCTGCGTCCGGGCCCAGCATTTCCTCCGCGCTGTTCGTCCTCTCGCTGGTCGTCCTCACCGCGACTTCATCGAGCTGTTGCGGCCGTCCTCTGTAGCTCTGCATCAGCATCATTCAAGCAAGCATCCAGAGAGCTAGATCAAAGGAGCTAAAGTGGGCATGCAGGCAGCTGGATCGTGCGTCCCTGCACGCATGGCCGGGTGTTCGTTGCGTAAGTGGATTCCCGGCCGCGCGGATGGCCGCCCGGCGTTTCTGCTTGCACCCGAGATGGGCTGCTGGTTAGCAGCACTGCTTAGGTACCAGGCCGGTCGCCCGCACAAATCAATCTGGCCGGCTTCGACCTCGGCCAGTACCGTTGCCCGGCTTTCCCGCATCCGTCTCCCGGCTGGCCGCCGCCCCAGATCCCCAGCGTGGCTTCGCTCCTGCTGGTTCCCTGCACTGCCTTGTCCAAGATCTGCGTGTCGGCAATCCGACATCCCAGGCGAGCCAAGCTATGCGTGTCAACAGGCCGGCGTACGCTGTTCGCGGTGTATCTCGGCGGGTGGCCGAGATTTCTGTCAGGTTGGGCCGGCATATGCCACTCGCGGTGTGTCTCGGCAAATTAGGCTCAGATGTTTCGTCCGAGATGTTTTCGTGTCGGCGGCCAGATAACTTCGGCCGGGCCGAGATGCATATCTCCGAGCGAGCCAAATCAACGAGAGTGTCGGTTGGGCCGAGGTCATCCGGTTCACTTGGGCCGAGATTTCATCAGTCTCGGTAGCGAGCTGTATCCGATCGGAGGGGCTGCACCGCGTTGCCTCGGAGCATGACAGCATTTCCTGGACCGAGCTTGGGCCAAGGCATCATCCGGCCGGCCCCATCACTAGACTCGGTTGGTGGAGTTGATCCGGTCCTGGGAGATGATCCGGTTTACTGGGAGGAGGTGGCCCGAGGTCGATCGTGCCCATGTTCTAGTTGGAACAGCTAAACGCAGAGGTGGGCATGCATGTACGCAGGTGCATGCATGTATGATGTATGGAGTTAATGAACCGATCGATCACTGCTCAACCAAATGCATGTACGCAGGGGCATGCATGCATGCATGCATGCTGTGAGCACTCGTGCCGATCCGAGTCATGCATCAACTCGGCCCATCCGAGTTAGGCAGAACTCAGTCTGCTGAGCAAGCTCGGCCTGCCCGAGTTAAACGAGCCCGGCCTAGCCCGAGGCAGGATATGGAGAGAGAAGCTGACATAAAAAATGCTAGATTGGCTGAGAGCTAATCGTCTAGATACAAGTGAAAGTGATCAGCATGAATACGTCGGATCAGAAAAATGACTCGGTCAGAGTGATCCGGGTCGACATCAGAAAATATGTTCCGGGCCAGGATAAAAAGGTGACATCTTGGCTCCGTTTGGTTGCCCGAGTGAGGCATGCCCGGTTCTAACCCTGCAGGTTTCTTTCGCCGCCCGCGCTATTTGGTCTGCTGAACCAAGTGTATCTGACTCAGTAGTGTCCAGGCTATCTGTGTCTAGCATCTCACCAGTTTGATGTTTAGTCTGGACTCATTTGTACGCCTCCGCCCAGTCTGCACCGACAATGCAATGTAAGTACTTACAGTATTCGGTTTGTGCTGCGCGCAAATAGTTAATCTCAAAAATAGCTCGAGGGCTGCTCCTTCTTGCCTTGTTTAGTTGTTTTCCCCGGGGGCAAAGTGTTTTGACCCGGGGACTGGACAGCCAGTCCAGTTTCGTTTTGTCCCAAAAGTTTCTCGGGGACTGCCCCCTCGCTTTTTGTCTAAGTGTTTTACCCGGGACAAGATGTCTTGACCCGGGGACTGGGTAGCCAGTCTGTTTTACTTTTTCTCCTAGATAATAAAAGTAACTCGGGGACTCGTTGAAACCGAATCTAGTTTTTTGTGCATAGTATCTGCTGTTAGATTCGTTCTCTGTCAAGTGCTATAGCTAGTTTGCCTCAGCTAGTATAATGGTTGTTTTCCGTCAATTATTCTTCATGATATGTATGTTGGACTAACGATTGAAAGGTGACATCGGTTTTGTTGAGAATGTTTGTTACTGAGGTATCCTGTAAATCCGAAGTATTCCAGAAGGACGAGGTGTATTGGTAATCCGAATCACATTGGAAATCTGGATCATATTGGTAATCCGAATCACATTGGGAATCTGGGTCATGTTAGTAATCCGAATCACATTGGTAATCCGAATCATACTGGTAATCCGAATCATATTGAAAATCCGGATCATGTTGGAAATCCAAGGTATCATGGTTCTATTGGTTATCTCGAATTATGCAAGGTATCCTAGCATTATCGGAATTCTCTAGATCACCGAGTATCTCAGTTTACCACAGTATCACGGTATCATTCCCCATCCCAGATCGCCGTTTATTTCGGTTTGTCATAATATCATGACATCATTCCATATCTCACTTCGCTGTTTATTCTGTTTGCCAGCGTATCATGGCATCATTTGCATACCAGATCTTTGTTTATGTTTGTTAGCCAGAGGCAACCTTTGAGTTATGTTTTTGCAGGTTATATGTCATTCCAGCAGTGGCTGGAGACATCTATGTCGGTATACGCCCAAGGTGGCTAAAACCGGCATTCGAGACATGGTTATGTCAAAGCAGCAGTGGCTGGAGACATCTATGTCGGTATACGCCCGAAGTGGATAAGAACCGAAATATGCGATATGCCCAAAGAGGCCGAGGTACCGAGACGTGTGTGATATGCCCAAAGAGGCCGACATACCGAAATATATGATATGCCCAAAGAGGCCGAGGTACCGAGACATGTGTGATATGCCCAAAGAGGCTGACATACCGAAATATGTGATATGCCCAGAGTGGCCGAGGTGCCGAGACATGTGTGATATGCCTAGAGAGGCCGAGTGTAACATCCCAAATTTGTAACCCAGTGTTATTAGTCAAAAATTGTGGGCCAACAAAAACTTTTGTTACTTTATGAGTGCTTGCTTGTGTTGTTTGTTGAATTGTTGAAGAAAAGAAAAGAAATAAAATAATAAAACTAAAGTGACAAGTGTCACCCTAAAAACTCCAAGTAAGTTTCAAAATTTCTTCCAAATAAAAATCCAGTGGAGAGGAGTGACCTCTCTCATTCCATTCTTATTTCTTTCTCCCTCTATTCTATATTCCAAAATTCTATTTTCAATTTCCAAATGTTTCTTGAACTTTGGAAAATCCTCAAGAACACCATGATGCACTTCCAGAATAAATATTCCAGTGGTACCACAAACCTTGGAAAAATATTTGGAAGCAAATCATGAAAAGAATTTTCAAAATTTCAAATTTGGTTTTGGTTCGGGAATTAGATCGAACACTTGTTGAGCACCACTGTGTTCTTCTTCAACCCGAAAATCAACTCCAAAATTGGAGCTCGATTTCGTGTAATTGAGCATCCCCGCGACCTCCATTCACCCCTCTCACCTCACTCCACCGACGGAGGTCGATTGGACGTGCTCATTGACCTCAGAGGAGGCAGGCCAGTGGCGCCACGCCATGGCGGCCATGGCGAGCTGCCGCTCGGGTCACCTCCGTGGAGGAGGCAGGCGCGACGCCGAGGCGACGCCACGCCGTGCCCGCCACACCACCCTTCCACTCCTTCACCTGCACGACGAGACAGCACCGCCGCAGAGGGCCGCTTGCGTGCTCACCTTCCGTGCCCACGCGCGCGACGCACGCCGCGCGACGCCGTGGTCAACTACACACACCGCACTGCCCCCACCTTGCCCCTCTTGCCATCTCTGCTCCGCCACCACGCCACGAGCACCACAGACCCCTCTGGAGCACCCCAACGCAACCGACCCGTCCCTAGCGCACGCGTCCGTGCCGCCGTACGCCATGGCGAGCAGCGCACGCCACCGCAGCTTCACGCGCCACCCCTGATCCCTCCCGACCAGCCGACCGTTCCAGAAGCTGCCCAAAGCTCTCCGCAACCCCGTGGACAACCCCTCTGGACCCAGCTCCCCTCGAGCACTCGCTGCACCACGTCCACGGCGAGCCCGAGCTCGCCGATAAAAGGCCACCCCGCACCCGTGCTTCCACCCCGCCTCACACCTCACTCTCGCACTCTCCACTCACTCAGTGCACCGCCAGGAGGGCGGAGCCCCTGCATCCCAGCCTCTGCTGCCCAGGAGCTCCCTCGAGGTTCCGCCGGAGAAGAAGGTGGGCGACGCTCACGGCCGAGCCGCGCTGCTCTCTCCCCCTCTCTTCTCTGCCTCTCCCTAGCCTCCCCATTACACCCTCGTTCACCCGCCGTGTTTTGGCTGTGTTTCGTGCACAGCAGCGCCGCGGAGGGATCGCCGGAGTTGCAGGCCGTGACGGAGGGAGTACAGCGGCTCGCCGTCGACGATTCACGCCGCCCCAGCACGCACCACTCCGCCCAGACGTCCGCACGAGCCTCCGCCGTCGATCTGCACCATCTCCGCGTCCACCCGAGCCCCTAGGTGAGCTATCCGTGCTCGCCACCGTCGCCGGCGCGGCGGCGCCGCCCAGTTATGGTCGTCGCCGTTCGCGGCCTCTATGCGCCGTTGGATCTAGATCCAACGGCAGCATACCCGTTCGTTAAGTCAGTCGCTGACAAACTGGCCCCACCCGTCAGCATTTTAATAATTTTCCCGCGCACACTGAGTCACTGACCGAAGGGCCCCACCTGTCATGGTTTTAAACATTATCCAGAGAATTAGGTTTTTCGAATTTAAATCTCTTCTGAAATCCAGTACTGGACCCAACTTTGAAATTCAATAACTCGAGTTCTAGGAATCCAAATAAATCAAACTCAAATGTTCTGGAAAGCTTGTGAAAATATTTAACTCACTAAAGTGGTCTCATCTCTTTTAAACAAATAATAAAAACGTATTAATAAAAATGCTCCAGAAGGTTTTAAACACTAAACCATTTGTTTCTGGAGTTATATTAATCCAATTGACTTGAAACCAATTTTGGTAGACTTGCTTTAGGATCTTTTAGCTCCCCAATTTTTGGTAGAATTAATTGGGTAGTGTAAAATCCTTAGCCTTTGGTTGAACTTCAGTGCACCCTTCTGCACTAAACCAATTAGTGTGAACTGTTGGTAGATCCAATTGGTCTAAAACCAATTTTGTTAGGTCACACTCAACCAAGGTTAGATACCCCTAAAAGGATTTAATTTTTGGAGCAACCAAATTTGTTTGGTAGCTAAAACTTGTTTAAAACCCTTCTGAACTAAAACAGATGTGTAGGGAGTTTTGTAACTCCAAATGATCCCAAACCAATTGGGTGATCTTCTACACACCAGTAGCTATCCATAGAATTTTAGTTTGAATTTTTGTGACAAACATAGATTAAATGGTGAATTAATTAGTGTACAACTAGTTTCTGCCTTAGTTTGAAATTAATTAAATAAAGTTTAATTCAATCAATTTGAAACCACCTTGTGTTGCTTGATGTGTGCAGTAGCTATGTGTAGCAATTGTGATGTTGTGATGATGGTTGAGTTAGTATAGTAATTGTTTGTATCGCTTGTTTGACGTTAGACGAAAACGCTGCCGGAGTCTTCGAGGAAGGGGAGTACTTTGATCAGCAGGAACAAGACCCCGAGAACTTTGCTGAGCAAGGCAAGCTACTTCACTGAGCTTGCATTTATATACCTCTATTTTAGTCTCAAGAGTTGTTCAAAGGAAACAATGAGTTTTGGAAAAACCCCCTTTTTACAAACTACCGGAAAAACTATTTTACCACCTTGTGTAGAAGTATAAGGTAGTTATTTAAAACTATAGGATGGGAAAAACAATGTTTTCTTGAAACTCCTTTGAAAGTACTTGGATAGACCTGCCGGAAGGTCGGTGCTCAGTTGAAGAAGGATGGTGTTGTTTTGAGAAAAATGCACATTGTGTCCTAGTACTATGACTACCAGCCAAAAATCTGTGCGACCACATTTACCCACATATGGGCAAGGGCGTAGTCATATAATTTGCTCGTGTTAGTACTGGATGCCTCAATAACGAGGAGAACCTCGTTCCATGAGGGGATGGTCTGAGGACCTACCCCCTGACCTGGGTCCTCTTCATTGTAGTCTACCGGGAGCCGGTATGAACGTGTCGGAGGAAGAGGATTGAAGGGCTCCCTTGGGTCCGCCGGGCAGAACTACGAGTCCCCACACTTAGTTTCTGAGGATTTGAGTGTCGGTGGAAAGTGTCGTAGCGGCAGGGTCCTATACTAGCATGAGCAAAGGACAGGCTATGGCCGGGAACTCAACTTCGCATACCTCTGGTATGGCGGGACGTGGCTGACACGATGAGTGACCGGATGGGTGTGGGAAAAGCGTACTACCTCTGCAGAGGGTAAAACTATTCGAATAGCCGAGTCCTCGGATATGGACAGTTGGAAGGCTGTCCTAAGACCATGTGCAAGTTTTGATAAAAGTGTTGAGTTTGGAAAGGAAGTTGAAATGGAAAGGGCATTTCGTACCTGTGCCATTGAGTTGGTTTGAGGTAGCGACGTGCTTGGTATCATGTTGAGAACTGGACAGAAGGAGGTGGAGTTTCGGAAAAACAGTCAAAATGATGTTTTCTTATAAGATAGCTATATTCTTCTTCTCACCCCTTTTCAATAAAGATTTTGGAGAGTTTTTAAACAAAAGTTTTTAAAAAAGTAAAACTAGTTCTAGCGCTTACTCAAGTTGGGGTAGTTTGCGAGTACAATCAAATGTACTCATATTGGTTTCGTCCCTGGCTATTGTCTTAGCCAGATTTCGAGGAGCCCTACGTTGAAGAGGAGTTT
Source organism: Poa pratensis (assembly GCA_947311845.1). Classification (NCBI taxonomy): domain Eukaryota; kingdom Viridiplantae; phylum Streptophyta; class Magnoliopsida; order Poales; family Poaceae; genus Poa; species Poa pratensis. Next base: position 28,345,009 of record CAMZMU010000059.1, on the reverse strand, counting down.
GGCGACGTCTATGCGAACTAAGATCTTCATAAGTCAGCTGCCTGTCGGGTGTTGTCGAGATGGTTTAGCCCTACTACCGTAGCTTCCGCTGAATAAAGATGATTGGCCCTTGAAGGCACCTATGTATAATTAGGCCTGTATGGCCAGGTTTGTAAGACTTTAAACTCGGTATTGTATGGATGTAAACTTTGATCTTCAGTTCGGATTATGTGCAACGACAGACTGATCACGGGATCGTTGTGTTAAGCATAATCGGGTATTTCGGACGGCTAGTCCGGGGTCCCCACAGAGCTGGTATCAGAGCCATCCTGACTTTAGGAGACCTTAGTTAGCATGGGCGTTAGCTAGGAGTACAAGAGTTAACTTCTAAAACAAGGAAGTGAAGTATTTTCGAAAATTTCTTATCTCCCCAACCCCCCCTATTTATTTAAAACCCTACACTCATTAAGAGTAATCTTTTCTTGAACCTTTAAAATTTTGCACACTTACCCCTCCATTAAGTTTACATTATGTACCCATGGCTCTTAACTAACTTAAAATTTTGCTTAAACTTGTAGATGGCACCCAACGTCTCCGAGTTCGTCCAAGTTAGGAAGGACGGCCTGCTGATGTTCGAGCAGGACTTGTACGAGTTGAGCCAGATTTTGGGACGCCCTGTTCCAGAGTTTGAGGGAACTCAGGTCGATTCCCTCGGTGATGGGAACCTGTCCTGGCTCATCAAGTCGTCCGTCCGAGGCAGGATTCAGCCACCCCGTTCCAAGGATTTGGTCTACTCCACGATGGACACTACTTGGGTTGACGGTCTGACCCGAGTTATGCAGAGGCTGCTAGCCCGCCTTTGTGAGGAGCACAAGGACGAGCTGATTGGCACTCGTTTCCAGTACTTTGGGAGACGTGACGATGAGGGAAACCCCACCTACCCCGCACAGCACACTCTCTTCGGCGAGTACATCACCGACATGGAGGTGCTACTTCACGACACTCAGGAGAACCTGCGCGACGCTAGACTCAAGGTTCACTTCCAGCGTAGCTCCCTCGACGATGCCCGAGTCCGTGAGAACCAGCTAAAGTGGGAGAATGACAACCTCCGTTTGAAGCTGGCCCGTCAGAGGAGGACTATCGTCAGGCTCCGCAAGACGGTAGCAGAGCAGAACGAGATGATAGACGAGATGGAGCAGCAGGCGAACGAGATGGAGGAGGAGGGCGAGGATCTCCGCAAGGAGAACAGTGCCTTCATCAGCGATGATGAGGACTACTTAGAGGAGATGGACTATGGGGAGGAGGACGACGAGGAGGAGTTAGTTGACGAGGAGGAGGAGCCGTCTGAGCCAGTTCTCGAGGAGGAGGATCCCGAGGAGCCACCCTACGACTCAGACGTTGAGATCGTCGAGCCTGAGGTTCCACCTCAGTAGTTGAGCGACGAGAGCACTACCTTAGGACTGTGTCGACCCCCCCCTATGCGAGTAGAGTGTGTGTGATGGTTCCTAGAGAAACCATGTTGTATGTACATTAAGTGTAGTAGGATGTTGTAAGCTTGTTGTGTGAACTCCTTGATGTGATGTTTGTGTTGAATAAAAAAAATGATGGTCTTGTTTGACGAAGTGATTTATCAACCACTCCCTTCGTGACTTTATCGTTACCTCCTTAGCCAAAGCCTTTTTGCTTTGCCTCTTATATCTTATCTATTCCAGGATGACGAACACTCGCCACAACCAGCACGTGACACCACCACCCCCGCCGGAACCAACCGCTGCCCAACTGCTTGCGATCATCATGGAGGATCGCCAAGCTGCTCGAGAGGAGCGCCAAGCTCATCTCGCCGCCCTGCAGCAACTTGCCGCTGCCCACGCGAACCAGAACCACAATGGTGGCAATGGTAATGGCGACGAGGGTGGAAACCAGCGCTCTACCCTGAGTGACTTCCAGAAGACCACACCACCTACCTATTCCAAGGGACTTCACCCCCTGGAAGCGGATGACTGGCTCCGCACCATTGAGAACGACCTGGAAGTTGCCTCGGTGGGAGAGAATGAGAAGGTCCTGTATGCTACCCACTACCTTGCTGGACCTGCAAGAGCTTGGTGGGAGACTACCAAGACCCTCCAGCACGCAGGTCATGTCATTACCTGGGAGGAGTTCAAGGACAAATTCCGCAAGAAGTTCATCTCTAGCGGTCTTATCGAGAGGAAGAAGGATGAGTTCCGTAAGCTAAGGCAGGGAGGCAGAGATGTGGTCGGTTATCTGGATGAGTTTACCGATCTTGCTAGGTATGCTCCTGAAGATACCGACACGGAAAAGAAGAAGATGGAGCGCTTTCTGAATGGACTCCATGATGAGATGCAATGTGCCTTGGTTGTCCAGGACTTCCGTGATTTGGAGTCACTTGTGGACAAGGCCATTCAGCTGGAGACCAAGCGCAAGTCCATGTTTGAAGGTCGCAAGAGGAGGATGAATATTCAGGAAGGTTCCAGCAGCCAGAAGCCTCGCACCTTCCAGCCAGCACCCAAGCCAGTTTATCGATCATCCCCAGCTCCACGTCCCAACTATCCCAACCGTCCCAACAACAACAACAACAACCACAACCATGTCCCCCGCCCAACCACCAACAACAACTACCACCCCAATGGCAACAATCGTCCCGGAGGAAACACCGGCACTTTTATCCCTACTGCCAGCGTTGTCTGCTTTGAATGCGGCAACAAGGGTCATTACTCCCGAGACTGCCCCAATCCCAAGAGGAATGCTCCACGCCCCAATGCCCTGCACCTAATCCTGGACAAGGCCGAAATGGAATGGAAATGGCAAGAATGCTGCACCCCGTGGCAATGCCGCTGTTGCAAGAGGCCGTCTGAACCACATCAACACTGAAGAAGCCCAGGAAGCGCCAGATGTTGTGCTGGGTACGTTCCTTGTCAACTCAGTACCTGCAACCGTCCTGTTTGATTCTGGTGCTACCCATTCCTTTGTTACCAAGGAGTTTGTTGTTAAGGGAGGTCTAGTCGGGAGTCTCTTGTCCAAACCCCTACTTATACAAACCCCAGAGTTCCTAGTAGAGACCAAGCTGTTTTGTCCCGACGTCTCTCTTGAGATCAAAGGAGAGAATTTCCCAGCTGACCTAATCATTCTAGGAACCCAAGGCATAGATGTCATTCTGGGCATGAATTGGTTAGCAAAGTATCATGGTCGTATCGACTGCGCCAGAAGAGCAGTATCTCTCACCACAGACCAAGGAACCGAAGTGGAATATGCATCACAAGCCAATCCATCTCAAACCTGTTGTCATGAAGGTATAGCCCGACCACCCTGGATGAAATCCGTGTTGTCCACCTATTCAAGGATGTTTTCCGGAGGAATTGCCTGGTATGCCACCAGACCGGGATATTGAGTTCGTGATTGAACTTATTCCTGGAACATCCCCTATATCTCAGAGACCCTACCGGATGAATCCAGAAGAACTGGTGGAATTGAAGAAGCAGTTAGCTGATCAGCTCAGTAAAGGTTTGATTCGCCCAAGCGCATCACCTTGGGGATCACCTATCATCTTCGTGGACAAAAGAGACGGTACCACACGTCTGTGTGTGGATTATCGCAAGCTCAATGATGTAACCATCAAGAACAAGTACCCCCTGCCCAAGATCGAGGATCTGTTCGATCAGATGAACGGAGCCCGAGTCTTTTCTAAAATCGATCTTCGGACGGGTTACCACCAGTTGAAGATTCGAGAGTCTGACATTCCCAAGACCGCCTTCACCACCCGGTACGGATTGTTTGAATACACCGTTATGTCCTTTGGCTTGACCAATGCCCCAGCTTATTTCATGAATCTCATGAATAAGATTTTCATGGAGTACCTCGACAAGTTCGTGGTTGTCTTCATCGATGATATCCTTATCTACTCCAAGACTGAAGAAGAGCATGCTGAACATCTGCGTTTGGTTTTGGAGACCCTCAGAGAACACAAACTGTATGCCAAACTTAGCAAGTGTGAATTTTGGCTAAGTGAAGTGGCATTCCTCGGACATGTTGTGTCTGCAGGAGGGATCTCTGTTGACCCCGAGAAAATCAAAGCCATTCTAGACTGGAAATCACCCACCAGTGTGACGGAAATCCGAAGTTTTCTCGGACTAGCCGGTTATTACCGCAAGTTCGTTGAAGGATTTTCCAGTATAGCCAAACCCATGACCCAGTTGTTGAAGAAAGATAAGAAGTTTGAATGGACCCAGAAGTGTGAAGACAGTTTCCAAGAACTGAAGAGGAGACTGACTTCAGCCCCAATCCTAGTCATGCCAGACGTCACCAAGAGTTTCGACGTGTATTGTGATGCTTCACGTCTCGGACTTGGTTGCGTTCTGATGCAAGAAGGAAAGGTGGTGTCGTACCTGTCTCGACAGTTGCGACCGCATGAAGAGAATTACCCAACCCATGACCTGGAGTTAGCAGCTGTGGTTTTTGCTTTGAAAACATGGCGACCCTACCTTGTGGGACATCGCTGTGAGGTCTATACAGATCACAAAAGCCTGAAGTATATTTTCACTCAAAAGGAGTTGAATCTGAGGCAAAGAAGGTGGATGGAATTGATTAAGGACTATGATGTCGGAATTCATTACCATCCCGGCAAGGCTAACGTAGTTGCCGATGCCTTGAGCCGGAAGCCATGCACCCTGAATATCCTAATCCAAGCAGAGCAGCCAACCTTATTTAAGGAGTTCGAAGATTTCGGACTTGAATTGGTTAGCCATGGATATCTTGCCAACCTAGAGTTAGCCCCAACCCTGATGGATCAAATCAAGGAGGCCCAGAAAGGTCATGAGAGTATCGAGGGGATTAAAAAGAAGATATCCCTCGACAAAGCACCTGGTTTTGCCATAGATGCTGAAGGAGTTCTGAGATTCAAAGGACGCCTATGTGTGCCCGATGATAAGGAACTTAAAGGTCTAATCCTGAAAGAAGCCCACGATACCCCATACTCGATCCATCCCGGAGGAACCAAGATGTACCAAGATCTTCGTGAGAGGTTTTGGTGGCATGGAATGAAGCGGGAAATTGGATCTTTCGTGGCCAAGTGTGATAATTGTCAGCGAGTCAAAGCAGAGCATCAGCGCCCTGCCGGATTGCTCCAACCCCTCAAGACCCCCGAGTGGAAATGGGATGAAATTGGAATGGATTTTATCACCGGACTTCCTAGGTCAAACCGAGGCCATGACTCAATTTGGGTCATCGTTGATCGGCTGACCAAAGTTGCCCATTTTATCCCCGTCAAGACCACATACACCGGGGCCCAGTTAGCAGATTTATATATGTCCCGGATAGTAAGCCTACACGGAGTTCCCCAGAGAATTGTATCTGACAGAGGCACGCAGTTTACCTCACGGTTCTGGAAAGCTCTTCATGAAGCCCTCGGAACACACTTATCTTTCAGCACAGCCTATCACCCCCAGACTGGAGGACAGACCGAGCGAGTAAACCAGATTCTGGAAGATATGCTTCGTGCATGTGTCCTAGCCTATGGCTCTAAATGGGAAGATTGCCTTCCGTTTGCAGAGTTTTCCTATAACAATAGTTATCAGTCCAGTCTGCAAATGGCCCCATTTGAAGCACTTTACGGCAAGAGGTGTCGTACACCTTTGAACTGGTCCGAGACCGGAGAAGGAAAAGTATTTGGACCAGACACCCTCCGTGAAGCCGAGGAACAAGTCCAACTTATCCGTGAACGTCTCAAAACTGCTCAATCCCGTCAGAAAAGTTATGCTGATCCCAAGCGTCGTGATGTCACCTTTCAACCTGGAGATTTTGTCTATCTTCGGGTGACACCACTCAAAGGGATGCAACGTTTCCATGTCAAAGGAAAGTTGGCACCCAGATATATTGGACCTTTTAAGATTCTTGCCCGTCGCGGAGAAGTAGCCTATCAGTTAGAGTTGCCCCCAGAATTATCGGAATTTCATGACGTCTTCCACATTTCTCTGCTCCGGAAGTGTCTTGAAGTTCCTGACCAGCCCGATGTTTTCAAGAACATTGACCACCACTCCATTGACCTGAACCATGATCTGACTTATCGTGAGAGACCGGTCAAAACTCTCGACGAAGATATTCGTCTCACCCGGAGGAACAAGATCAAGTTTTATAAAGTCCAGTGGACTAATCACTCTGAAGAGGAAGCAACTTGGGAACGCGAGGACTATCTTAGAAGCGAGTTTCCCAACCTCTTTAGCACCCAAGCCTAGCCAATCTCGGGACGAGATTTATCCTAAGGGGGGAAGGATCTGTAACATCCCAAATTTGTAACCCAGTGTTATTAGTCAAAAATTGTGGGCCAACAAAAACTTTTGTTACTTTATGAGTGCTTGCTTGTGTTGTTTGTTGAATTGTTGAAGAAAAGAAAAGAAATAAAATAATAAAACTAAAGTGACAAGTGTCACCCTAAAAACTCCAAGTAAGTTTCAAAATTTCTTCCAAATAAAAATCCAGTGGAGAGGAGTGACCTCTCTCATTCCATTCTTATTTCTTTCTCCCTCTAATTCTATTTCCAAAATTCTATTTTCAATTTCCAAATGTTTCTTGAACTTTGGAAAATCCTCAAGAACACCATGATGCACTTCCAGAATAAATATTCCAGTGGTACCACAAACCTTGGAAAAATATTTGGAAGCAAATCATGAAAAGAATTTTCAAAATTTCAAATTTGGTTTTGGTTCGGGAATTAGATCGAACACTTGTTGAGCACCACTGTGTTCTTCTTCAACCCGAAAATCAACTCCAAAATTGGAGCTCGATTTCGTGTAATTGAGCATCCCCGCGACCTCCATTCACCCCTCTCACCTCACTCCACCGACGGAGGTCGATTGGACGTGCTCATTGACCTCAGAGGAGGCAGGCCAGTGGCGCCACGCCATGGCGGCCATGGCGAGCTGCCGCTCGGGTCACCTCCGTGGAGGAGGCAGGCGCGACGCCGAGGCGACGCCACGCCGTGCCCGCCACACCACCCTTCCACTCCTTCACCTGCACGACGAGACAGCACCGCCGCAGAGGGCCGCTTGCGTGCTCACCTTCCGTGCCCACGCGCGCGACGCACGCCGCGCGACGCCGTGGTCAACTACACACACCGCACTGCCCCCACCTTGCCCCTCTTGCCATCTCTGCTCCGCCACCACGCCACGAGCACCACAGACCCCTCTGGAGCACCCCAACGCAACCGACCCGTCCCTAGCGCACGCGTCCGTGCCGCCGTACGCCATGGCGAGCAGCGCACGCCACCGCAGCTTCACGCGCCACCCCTGATCCCTCCCGACCAGCCGACCGTTCCAGAAGCTGCCCAAAGCTCTCCGCAACCCCGTGGACAACCCCTCTGGACCCAGCTCCCCTCGAGCACTCGCTGCACCACGTCCACGGCGAGCCCGAGCTCGCCGATAAAAGGCCACCCCGCACCCGTGCTTCCACCCCGCCTCACACCTCACTCTCGCACTCTCCACTCACTCAGTGCACCGCCAGGAGGGCGGAGCCCCTGCATCCCAGCCTCTGCTGCCCAGGAGCTCCCTCGAGGTTCCGCCGGAGAAGAAGGTGGGCGACGCTCACGGCCGAGCCGCGCTGCTCTCTCCCCCTCTCTTCTCTGCCTCTCCCTAGCCTCCCCATTACACCCTCGTTCACCCGCCGTGTTTTGGCTGTGTTTCGTGCACAGCAGCGCCGCGGAGGGATCGCCGGAGTTGCAGGCCGTGACGGAGGGAGTACAGCGGCTCGCCGTCGACGATTCACGCCGCCCCAGCACGCACCACTCCGCCCAGACGTCCGCACGAGCCTCCGCCGTCGATCTGCACCATCTCCGCGTCCACCCGAGCCCCTAGGTGAGCTATCCGTGCTCGCCACCGTCGCCGGCGCGGCGGCGCCGCCCAGTTATGGTCGTCGCCGTTCGCGGCCTCTATGCGCCGTTGGATCTAGATCCAACGGCAGCATACCCGTTCGTTAAGTCAGTCGCTGACAAACTGGCCCCACCCGTCAGCATTTTAATAATTTTCCCGCGCACACTGAGTCACTGACCGAAGGGCCCCACCTGTCATGGTTTTAAACATTATCCAGAGAATTAGGTTTTTCGAATTTAAATCTCTTCTGAAATCCAGTACTGGACCCAACTTTGAAATTCAATAACTCGAGTTCTAGGAATCCAAATAAATCAAACTCAAATGTTCTGGAAAGCTTGTGAAAATATTTAACTCACTAAAGTGGTCTCATCTCTTTTAAACAAATAATAAAAACGTATTAATAAAAATGCTCCAGAAGGTTTTAAACACTAAACCATTTGTTTCTGGAGTTATATTAATCCAATTGACTTGAAACCAATTTTGGTAGACTTGCTTTAGGATCTTTTAGCTCCCCAATTTTTGGTAGAATTAATTGGGTAGTGTAAAATCCTTAGCCTTTGGTTGAACTTCAGTGCACCCTTCTGCACTAAACCAATTAGTGTGAACTGTTGGTAGATCCAATTGGTCTAAAACCAATTTTGTTAGGTCACACTCAACCAAGGTTAGATACCCCTAAAAGGATTTAATTTTTGGAGCAACCAAATTTGTTTGGTAGCTAAAACTTGTTTAAAACCCTTCTGAACTAAAACAGATGTGTAGGGAGTTTTGTAACTCCAAATGATCCCAAACCAATTGGGTGATCTTCTACACACCAGTAGCTATCCATAGAATTTTAGTTTGAATTTTTGTGACAAACATAGATTAAATGGTGAATTAATTAGTGTACAACTAGTTTCTGCCTTAGTTTGAAATTAATTAAATAAAGTTTAATTCAATCAATTTGAAACCACCTTGTGTTGCTTGATGTGTGCAGTAGCTATGTGTAGCAATTGTGATGTTGTGATGATGGTTGAGTTAGTATAGTAATTGTTTGTATCGCTTGTTTGACGTTAGACGAAAACGCTGCCGGAGTCTTCGAGGAAGGGGAGTACTTTGATCAGCAGGAACAAGACCCCGAGAACTTTGCTGAGCAAGGCAAGCTACTTCACTGAGCTTGCATTTATATACCTCTATTTTAGTCTCAAGAGTTGTTCAAAGGAAACAATGAGTTTTGGAAAAACCCCCTTTTTACAAACTACCGGAAAAACTATTTTACCACCTTGTGTAGAAGTATAAGGTAGTTATTTAAAACTATAGGATGGGAAAAACAATGTTTTCTTGAAACTCCTTTGAAAGTACTTGGATAGACCTGCCGGAAGGTCGGTGCTCAGTTGAAGAAGGATGGTGTTGTTTTGAGAAAAATGCACATTGTGTCCTAGTACTATGACTACCAGCCAAAAATCTGTGCGACCACATTTACCCACATATGGGCAAGGGCGTAGTCATATAATTTGCTCGTGTTAGTACTGGATGCCTCAATAACGAGGAGAACCTCGTTCCATGAGGGGATGGTCTGAGGACCTACCCCCTGACCTGGGTCCTCTTCATTGTAGTCTACCGGGAGCCGGTATGAACGTGTCGGAGGAAGAGGATTGAAGGGCTCCCTTGGGTCCGCCGGGCAGAACTACGAGTCCCCACACTTAGTTTCTGAGGATTTGAGTGTCGGTGGAAAGTGTCGTAGCGGCAGGGTCCTATACTAGCATGAGCAAAGGACAGGCTATGGCCGGGAACTCAACTTCGCATACCTCTGGTATGGCGGGACGTGGCTGACACGATGAGTGACCGGATGGGTGTGGGAAAAGCGTACTACCTCTGCAGAGGGTAAAACTATTCGAATAGCCGAGTCCTCGGATATGGACAGTTGGAAGGCTGTCCTAAGACCATGTGCAAGTTTTGATAAAAGTGTTGAGTTTGGAAAGGAAGTTGAAATGGAAAGGGCATTTCGTACCTGTGCCATTGAGTTGGTTTGAGGTAGCGACGTGCTTGGTATCATGTTGAGAACTGGACAGAAGGAGGTGGAGTTTCGGAAAAACAGTCAAAATGATGTTTTCTTATAAGATAGCTATATTCTTCTTCTCACCCCTTTTCAATAAAGATTTTGGAGAGTTTTTAAACAAAAGTTTTTAAAAAAGTAAAACTAGTTCTAGCGCTTACTCAAGTTGGGGTAGTTTGCGAGTACAATCAAATGTACTCATATTGGTTTCGTCCCTGGCTATTGTCTTAGCCAGATTTCGAGGAGCCCTACGTTGAAGAGGAGTTTGGCGACGTCTATGCGAACTAAGATCTTCATAAGTCAGCTGCCTGTCGGGTGTTGTCGAGATGGTTTAGCCCTACTACCGTAGCTTCCGCTGAATAAAGATGATTGGCCCTTGAAGGCACCTATGTATAATTAGGCCTGTATGGCCAGGTTTGTAAGACTTTAAACTCGGTATTGTATGGATGTAAACTTTGATCTTCAGTTCGGATTATGTGCAACGACAGACTGATCACGGGATCGTTGTGTTAAGCATAATCGGGTATTTCGGACGGCTAGTCCGGGGTCCCCACACCGAGATACCGAGACATATGTGATATGCCCAGAGGGGCCGATACCGAGACATATGAGATACATACTTGCAGGTTTATGTCGGTTCAGCTTACGCTGGCGGCATCCCAATTCGGTAAAAGCCAGGAGGGCTAACCGACGCTGGCGGCATCCGAGTTCGGTGAAAGCCAGGAGGGCCAACCGACGCTGGCGGCATCCCAATTCGGTAAAAGCCAGGAGGGCTAACCGACGCTGGCGGCATCCGAGTTCGGTGAAAGCCAGGAGGGCTAACCGACGCTGGCGGCATCTCAATTCGGTAAAAGCCAGGAGGGCTAGCCGACGCCGGTGGCATCCGAGTTCGGTAAAAGTCAGGAGGGCTAAGAACCGGCATATAATGTTGACCATTCAGGCAACTTATTTCCAGTACAAATTATCCATCTCGTTGTTGATTCGGGTGAGCTCGGTCAACCGGATGTCGCATTTGGCCTGAAAGGAAAGGCTGTACGGTGCAGGAGGTTTCTGGTACAGTTATTTATTTCTATAAGTCTGTGCGCGACTCTGCGAGTCCCCCACAGCCTCGGGGACTACTGTCGGGGATGTAATCCCCGGGTACCCCAGAGTTGGTGGTTCGGTTGGATTACTAGAGGAGGCAGCAAAGAAATAAGTAGAAGATAAAAAGAAATAAAGGCGAAGGCAGAACAAAGCAAACAGCCTCGGAAGCTAACCGAGTCATATAGCAACTTGTGCTAAGCTCAACGTCCTGGCTAGTTCAGATTTAGGCCATGGGCTACTAATCATCTTATTATAATACATTATTCATGTAATGGCGCGGCTAATCCATGCATGAGCATGACTTTTCAGCCGATCTAGCACTCCTTGGCTCAATCCCGGATGGGCCAGTGCATGCTCGCCTCGACTGGGCTCGGCTGGTCCGAGTATCTTTTCCGCGAGCTGGACCGGCGCGTATTGATCTCGGGTAGCCGAATCATCCTCACCTCGGCTAGGCCGGCCTTCTACTTCGGCCAGGCAATCCGCTGCTGGGCAGGCCATGTTCAGCATGCACTGGACGGGTCGTCACTGGGCCAAGTACTTGTGTAACATCGCAACCTCGGCTGGGACGGCGTGACATCGATTCGGGCAGGCCAGCGCACATGATCCGGATGCGTACCAAGCCGAGGCAGGTGGCCTCGCACTACCTCAACCGGATCATTTCCATCGCCGCTACTTCAACTCGCCAAGCAGGATCCAAGTCGAGGCAGGTGGCCTCGACACTCCCCTATATGGATCATCTACACAGACGTCGGATCATCCCTAACCGGATCAGCTCCGCCGATGCCGGGACAGCCTTATCCGGATCATCACAAATATCTTCGGGAGAGGATAAGAAGAGGACGTGGAGATTCTGAAGACAAGGGCTAAGCAAGGACGGCATCTCCCGGAGATGCTGGAGACAAGTACTAGAAGACAAAGGAGTCAACTGATCAACAGTGCGCGGTGCCTTCTCCTCCACTCATTGTTCCCTGGGTTCCCCGTTATAAGGAGCACCAGGGAGAGGGCACGGGCACGCGCGGGAGCGCGCAGCATCCAGGGGCGCGCTTCCCACCTACCCTACTTCTTCCTCCTTAGCTCTTCCTCCATGGATGAACAGCACAGCTCGAGGAGCACTTGTAGCCCACCATATGCAAAGAGGAGAATACACCAAGTAGGCTAGTGCTGCAGTAGGGGTTTTACCTCCTCACGAGGGCCCCGAAGCAGGGTACATCGTGTGTGCTTTGTGTTCTTGGTTGTTCGTTCTTGTTCTTGCGTCGTTCTTCGTGTTCTTCGTGTGTTCTTCGTGTGCGCTTCCGCCGCGCAATCCCTCCCCGAATCCACAAGCACCCGTTCGGCCCCAGAATAAGCCACCCCGTGGCATCTGCGTGATTCCCACCACGACAAACTTGTACACGGATCAACATGACCCACGCGTGCTTATTTCCAACATTCACCCCCCTAAGCACGACGTGTGCTTCATTTCTACCTGGGTCCCAAATACGCCAATTGCTTCGCGTAGGTGTAACCCTCAGCATTCCTTTCGCCGCTTCAGCCTTCTTCATCGACATTACTTTCGTCGCTTCTCGTGGCATCCATGACATCGACTTTGCTTTTGTCGACTCATCTATACTCTGACGGCAACAATCTTTCTTGTCGACGTCTTTGAACATCATCTTTGCTTCGGTGCTTTTGAAGCAATCTTCTGTGTACTTAATCGGCTCCATATCCGGGATAATTATCTTGAACAAATGTAGCCGTGCAAAATACACCTCACCTTCGTCTTGTTGCTCTTCTGTCTGCAACGCCGGCCTTGCTTTATGCCAACATTGTTTCACCGGAGTAGGCCGTCTTCCTAGTTCCTGTGCTGTTGGAACAACTGCGTCGTATTCTTCCGTGCTCGACGTAGCACCAATTTCTTCTGCGTGAGACACTTCCGACAAACCTGCCTCTTTATCACGCGCTTGATCTTCTGGCCGATTTGGCCTTCCAGGCGATGCACCTGAATCCTTGTATTGATCGCTTCTGCCCGATCTGGCGATGGTGCAGCCAAGGCTGCTTCCTTCTTCTGGCTCGTTTGGAGAACCACATGGGTTGTCCACATACGGCCTGCTTTCTGGGCTGCTAACCCCTGCACCTTCTTCTGGCCCAAACTCCACACGTGCGTCGCCTCCTCCTGAGCCACTTTCTATTGGTCCGGCTAGCACGTTTACTGGACCGCCTTGTAAGCCTCCATGCAGTGGTGCAGCTCCACCTGAGCTGCCAGCTACAGCGACATCCGGCCATCTTGGCCTGTCTGGCCGGAATAGCTTGCCGCTGCCTTTTCTTCCTTTGCAGCTAGTGACATACGGCTGGTTTCCAACACAAGCTAGTGCACCAAAGCACGTTGATACACCTTCATTCGGTTGGCCTATTAAGCCACGTCCTCCTGTTGCTAGGCTCCTGCTGCATGCATGCTTTTCCGGCCACCCGTCTGTAGCACTGCTTTCGGAAGCACCAACTAGCACGCTGCTTCTTTCTTCCGCAATGACTGGTTTGCCCCACGACGCAACAATGCGCCTCACTTTACCCTGTGACGCCAGGACGCGCAGCTCTTTATGGACCTCTGACGCCATGTACGCCTTCACTTCTTTTTCCTGCGACGCGGCACTACGTTGCAGATCATGGACCTCTGACGCCATGTACGCCTTCACTTCTTTTTCCTGCGACGCGGCACTACGTTGCAGATCATGGACTTCTGGCGCCATGTACGCCTTCATACCAGTACTATCGGTATGAGTTATCGAATCATCTCCTGTCAGTATCTTCGACACGAGTTTCTAGATCGATAGCCTCCCAGATCTCCTGAGCTTCCATGGCCACCTCCATGCTGATGACCCATAGCCCGTAGTCCTTGCGATCAAGGCGCGGATACAAAGCCGCCCCCTACCGTCTCCATCACCGGTACCGATGCCGAGTTCTCGCCATGCTTCACCATCGCCATGATCTTCTAGTGCTTTCAGAAAATCACGGATGAATCTGACCAGGCTCTGATACCAATTGTTAGCTTTAGCCCGATCTTCACGTCACAGTCGTCGAGTACTTTCCGACGATACGCGAACGTAGCACGGCTCCTCGGTAAAACTCCGGCAATACGCGCGTACAATATCCGTAGCTAGCCGATTGGCCTCAACACACACGCACGAACTAGGCTGATGGATCCGTGAACTCACGCACGTAGCTAGCTTAGCTAGATTGCTTTCCTAGCATGCAGTAGCTCACGTACGATCGTATCGATCAACACAGGACACAACAATCGCTGGGAACGATTTGATGGCCAGAGGCTCGTATCGAGCCTTTCTATTTCTCTTTCTTTCTCTGACAAAGATTACAGGGGGTCTTCTACATGTATATATAGCAGCGTTGGACTAGCTAACCTAGTAGGAGTAGGAAACTAATCCCTATACTACTCGGAGACATGTACGTATACAACTCGTACACGGATCAACATGACCCACGCGTGCTTATTTCCAACAGCCGCCGGGAAGGAGGTGGAGGTGCTCGTCAACCGTGGCATGACCCACTCCTTCTACCTCAACAAGTTCGCCGTCGAGATGGACCCCACCACCGGGAGCGAGCGCAGGAGCTCATCGATACCATCAAGAGCTTCGTCGCCCGTCACTAGAGTGCAAAGCGTATGATATATATCCCGCTCCTGCCCGCATTTGTGCTATGTGTGATACCGGCCGTCAGTGTCAGGTGTGTCTGCCATTGAGTCGATCGACATCGACCTATATGGCTATATGTGAGTTTTACGTCCATATATGCTCCCCGGTATTAAACCTCAAGCTAGTATAAGTAAACCTACCATGTAAAGTGTTTTAAATCAATCAACAGTGGTCAATTTAGTCGCTGAAAGTTTCATTCACTAGTCAATGCAAACATAAGAGCTGATGAAAAAGGTTAAATAAGACACATACACTTCAACATCTCCGCTCATGTGTGACTCGGGAGGTTAACATGTGCGTAAAATTCTTATAGGTATGACTCAAAAGGTATATAGGTGGACATGGGGGGCAATAGCATTTTTTTGGATAAATTGTCAAAGCCAGGACTCGAACTACCATACCAAGTTTAATGCACTAGACAACCCAAACAAAAATCCGAACTGATAGAAAGAATTGGATAATCCACACATACACTTCAACAATTTTGTCGAAAAAGATAACATCTTAGACACGGTTGGCTATGCTTATAGTAGTTTCTAGGCCCACCACTGGGTATGAGTGGTACTTTTGGTACACTGCTGGAGTTGGTTTTTACGCTAAACTATCTAAATTTTCAGTTCTTGGATTTAGTTAACCATAGTTCTTGGATATCTAAGAGACTATATATATATATACCTCACATACGAGGGTATTATACCTCTTTCTAATTTTTTTTTATACCTCATTAATTATTCTAAGATATCTCAGTTCAAATAGTTTGAAAAAAAATTATCACCATAGTTTTCAATTTTTTTATATACCATTATTTCGTACAAAAAAGGAATATATGTGCAAATAATATAAAATATGCAGATTCAAATGAAAATTTCATGTAACTCACTTTGGGTATCTACTATTAAATAATGAAATATATTAAAAATGATAAAGAGGTATATATATGATTCACCTATGTGGTATATTGAACGTGAGAGTACATACGCCTAGGAGTACATAATCATTTTATATATATATATATATATATATATATATATATATATATATTCTAGCTATTCAAGAACCAGTTTCTGAATAACTATTCAGATCACCTTTTCTGAACTTCCGTTCGTATACTATGTTAACTTCCGGACGGAACTCGCAGATTTTCTGTTTTGCGGACAGTATTTTCAACGCCATTTTCTAACCGATTATCGGAATGATGCATGTGACATACCGTTGGAAAGGTAGGGAAATTGCGCACCTTTTTCGTCTTGACGGGTTTTCCAAATTCGTTACGGTTTAAAACAATTTTAGAAATACTAAACACAGTTTTCACGAATTTCTCTGTTTTGGTACTGTTTCTTGACCGCCATTTTTAAACCGCTTGTCGGATGGATGCAAACGATATGCCGTTGGAAAGCTATGGAAAATTCGCATCTTTTCTATCTCTTGCAAATTTTCCAAATTCTTTATGGTTTAAGAGCAGATTCGAAAATAAACAATAAATTTTTAGATCCAGCGGACAATATTTTGCCAATTACTTTCAAACGGTTTATCGGAACTTAACAAATGATATGGCGTTGGAAAGATATTGACAAGACGCAACTTTTTTGTATAGAAATGTTTTCGAAATTCCATACGGATTTTGATTAATTTTGAAAATACAATAATCAGGGAAAACGAGATGGCATGGGAATAATTCAAAATTGACACGTTTGTGTTGCTCGGATGAGTTGTGTAGGCATGGGAGAGTTAAATTAGACTTATATACTTACCAATTGCATGTGGGGGCGGTCGATTTTGGCCAACCGGATCTCGTAGTGATAATTTCAATGTGTATGATTTCCGCCCAGGAAAACTGAGTATCCGAACTTCCTCCTATTAGGAGGTGAACTTCTGGCTATGAGGCGTTGAACTTCTGGGTATGTGTTAGTGAACCTCCGATCGCGGATTTTTTTGTTCTGTGTGGCGCGCTATTTTGTATCGTTATTTTCAAACCGTTAGTCCAAATGATGCATATGATATACCGTTGAAAAGGTTTTAAAATTCAGCATCTTTTTTGTGTTGACCATTTTCCGAAATTCTTCATGATTTGAGAGCAGTTTTTCAATATACCAAACTGCAGTTTTTTTAAATTCAGTTTTTTAACATGTTTGTTATTCCGAGTGAACTTCGATATCATATACATTGAACTTCGAATTTTTTTGAGAGTGAACCTCAGAGTGCTTTTTTTCTAGATTCTTTTTACTCGTTCATTAATTAATTTTTTACATGCTCTAGAAAAACAGAGCATCCGAACTTCCTTTTACACGCTCTGTGAACTTCTGGGCATGCGATAGTGAACTCCCGATCGCGAATTTTTTATTCTGTGTCACGCACTAGTTTTATCGTTATTTTTTGAAACCGTTCGTCCAAACGATCCAAATGATATACCGTTGCAAAGGTATGGAAATTCCGCATCTTTTTTGTGTTGATCATTTTTTCAAATTCTTTATGATTTGAGAGCAGTTTGAAATATACTTAGTGTTGTTTTTAGTATTTTTTTTCAGTTTACAGGGTATTGTTATATTTGTATACATTGAACTTTGAAATTTTATGAGAGTAAACTTCTACAAAGTGTGAACTTTGCGACAAAAAATTGCGCACATTTTTTTGCAGTCTTATGATTTGATTTTTTTTTTACCGAAATAAACATAAACTTGCAGCGCGTACGAGGTGAACTTCGGATGCATTATAATGAACTTCCAACTTATTCAAAGCGAACTCCCAACAAAGAATTCATATCCAACACATTTTATATGAACTTTCGACACGTTCAAGGTGAACTTCGTTCTGATTCAAATTGAACTTCTCAAAAATTAATAATGAACTTTCTTCTATATTATATGATGTGGTCGAGAAGAACAAAATAAAATTATACGATGCCGTCTACCTGTAGCCATGTCTGCGGGAAGTTTTTTTGTGTGTTCTTTTCAACTGAAATAGTGGGGAAGATAAACGAACTTCCAGAAATATAAAAGTGAACATCTATGATGGATGAATTGAACCGCCTGACAAATAAAAATGAACTTCGCAAGTATAGCACACTTTTTTGTTTTCTTTATTTGTACTGCATATTTATTGTTTGCTTTGTAACTACAACAATAGGACAAACCAACTCCCCAATACATAAACAGGGAACTTAGTTGTCGCACTAAGCAAACTTCCTAATAATCCATATAAAAATTGGATCCGAGTAATCTCTCGCAATGAACTTTGCTTTTAACTGAAACCGCCAACGTAGACGAAATAAACTCTCCAAAAATTATGAAGACATTTTCAATTAAAATATATTGAACTTCAACAGCATCGAAATAGATCTGGAGACAAAAACCAAAAAAAAAAAGAATTGTGCCGTGTAGGGGATTTGAACTCTAGTCTCCACGGTAGTGGTTGAAGGAGAAAGCCACTAGGCCATGATTAGTTTTGTTTTGAAATTTGAGTGCGACACATAGTAACTAGAAAAAATGGGACTGGAGCCTTGGACATGGCTACAGGTAGACGGCATTAACTCACACACAAGTAGACAAAAAAATTGGGGAATATGTACGGGCTTATCCACAGAAAGGAGCAGCACATCGCATGGAGGAGAAATACTAAGAGGAGCAGTAGCGGCGACCGTAGAGTGAAGCTAGCAGCAGCAGCATGTGCTAGCAGAGAAAGATCTGAGTCTCAGACGCCGGGAACCTCCAGCGCCGTACTAAGCGAACTCCCCAAAAATCGAACATCCTAGAGAGAAGGGGGCCAGCTGCTCGAGGGTCCTCGTCGCCGTCGCCGGCATGGTGGACTCTGAGGCAGCGTGGGATGGACTCCAGGACCGGCGCGCTCTGGACGACAACGCCATGGGCGCGGGGAACCGGAGGCACCGGGATGCGGCCAGGAGCAGGGAACCGGAGGCGCCGGGATGCGGCCAGGAGCAGGGACGCATGGTTAAAGGACGGAGGAGGATTTATTGGGTTTCTTTCTATGAATCACATTCCACATGCAGGTTCTCCGTATGTTCAGTTCAGTAAGCATTGCGTTGCTCCTACTTGACGCATCTTTCTGGCCTCTGGGCAGGGATCCAGCAGGACGCAGGCAGCGGCGCCGCGGCTGTCCAGAGCTGCGCATACCGGGCGTCCAGGCCAGTGAATCGCCGCTGCCGCGCGTCGGATTTACCGGATGCTCGCGTCGTTCTTAGTCAATCAGGGCATGCCGGGCCGGTCAGAGGAGAGTGGGTCGGCGCGGTTCAGAGCAGGTCGATTGAGAGTTCAGAGCAGCAACGGCCCAGCGGGAGACGGGGAACCACGAGAAGACCTGTACCCAGCAATGAGGCGCATCTGGATGGGGGCACGCGGCCGCCCTTGCCGCTGATGCGAAGCCGGAGTGGTGCTGCAGGCGCGCATGGATGGTGGACGCGGCCGCGCCCGGCTGGCGAGTGAAGACAGGAGGCGAGCGGAGCCCCGGCCGCCGGCGCGTGGATGCGGGCCATGCGGCAGCTCCGGCAAGCGACGGAAAGGAGGAGGGGCGCCGAGCTCCACCCGCCGGCGTGCGTGGCTGTGTGGACGCGGCGGATCCGGCCGGCGACGGGAATCAAGACGAGGAAGAAGGCAAGGGAAGGGAGGGCGGCGTGCGTTGGCGGCCGACGTACGGGGATGCGACATGGTGGTGTGCTCGCGGCTAGAGGTGGAGGTGGAGGTGGAGGTGGCGGTGGTTGGCTGCCGCCGGTGGGGTGCGGGCGATTTGGATCGAGAGGAGCAGGTGGTCGAGGTTGAAGAAGGTGGGGGGAGTGGGGATGGAATCGTGGGTAGGTGGTGGGATCGGGTGGGTTGAGTTGACCGGTTTGTTTGTTTAGTTGTGGGTCGGGTCTGAATCGGGATAAGAAACTGGTTTTGGTGGAAATGTGCTCTAAATAGTTATTTAGACCATCTTTTAAGGGTTTCTAAATAGTCCCACCATATATATATATAACGGAAATCGTGGGCTAACATGGAGGATAGCTACACATGGGCGTCCAACCATTGATCAGCTCTATAGGGCATTTCTCACCGCACAACGAGTTAACGCCGTTACGCAGATTTAAACCCACCCCGTCCGCCTCGAAAAAAAAGAAAAAAATCACCCTCGCACGGTCTCTCTCACCCCACCCGTTCCCCACCACCACTCCTTCCCGTCCACTTCCCCTTCCCCCCAAGTTCCCACCACCGCCGGCACGTTTTCCCATGGGCCCCCGTCGCCGGCTCGCCGCCCTTTGCTACCACCGCCGGGCTCGCCAGATCCGCTCCGTGCTGGGGACCAGGCGGCCGCGAGGGCGACGCAAAGGCGGTGGATGGCGCTGTGGCCCGCCGGCGCCCGTACATGACCTGGTGGAGGACAGTTTGCCCCGCGTCTCGGGATGGTTTGGGGCCGGTTCCAACGCGGCCCACCTCTCCACTTCTTCCCCAAGTCCGATGGCTGCACCGGCGGCCTGGAGGAAACTGTGACGGTGGTCATGGATGCGTTGTCCATCTTCCTCCGGTGGAAACCGAGGCGGGTTGGAGGTGCTGGAATCGGTCCGGGAAGCGGTGCGGGATGCGGCGGATTGCACTCCTCCGGGATTTGGGGTCGGACACGTTGCACTCGCGCGCCGCAGATGGTGGTGTCGAGCACGCTGCCCCACGCGCCCCAGATGGCCGGTGCCGTCGGCTCGTTAGCGAGGGCGCCAGTGACGTGGAGCAGACGGTCCATGGTGCCCGCATCTCCTGCAGCCCACGCCGGCGACGCAGCCCCCTGCTACTCCCGCATCGGCCGTCTGCGCCACCCGCCTGTCTCCTCCCCCGTGGACCTGCTCCTGCTGGCCTCCCATGGCTCGCGGCAACGGCAATTGAAGCCGACGATGGCGGGAGACCCGGAGGAGCGCCGCTCGTCGCAGAAGGTCGGATTTTTGGGTCGCGCTGGAGGAGCCGTATCGGCGAGCTGTCGGCGTCAGCTCCTCCCCCTGTTCCACCACCGGGTCTTCTCCGTCGATCGCGCACG
This sequence comes from Poa pratensis, assembly GCA_947311845.1. NCBI lineage: Eukaryota > Viridiplantae > Streptophyta > Magnoliopsida > Poales > Poaceae > Poa > Poa pratensis. Next base: position 28,324,349 of record CAMZMU010000059.1, on the reverse strand, counting down.
TTCCGCGACCTCCGCGCTCTGCACCCCGCCAGCCACAGCAGGCCGCACCGGACTCCTTCCACTGCGCGCCCGGCAGGCGGCGCTGCTCCCCTACCGGCTACGGAGCCCGGCGGCACGCAGAAATCGGCCCGGCAGGCGGCGCTCCTCGTCCTACCGGCTACGGAGCCCGGCGGCTCGCAGAAATCGGCCCGGCAGGCGACGCTCCTCCCCCTACCGGCTACGGAGCCCGGCGGCGCACAACAATCGGCACGGCAGGCGGCGTTGCTCCCATACCTTCTACCGATTTTGCGGAGCGGCCGGCCTCGCGCGGACGACGCTATTTCGGATGGAACCAGTGTGGGAGGTGATGTGCAACGGCGGCAGCACGCAGAAATCGACGAGGCGGCGGCCGATTCTGGCACCTCCGGCGCGGTGGGGAGTCCGGGGTTGGAGACGAGTGGTGGAGCCGAGCATGACCGACACGGAACTGTTTTCCAGCCAGCTTGGCACCGGTGCCTTTTTTTAATCGTTTTTGGTTACTGACAAAGGCTGTGGAGGCGTGAACAGGTCTTTTTTTGGTGGACGACGTGAACTGCAGCTAACGGCAACACGAATCACTGGACAATATCTGACGGCTCTAAGTGCGTGTGTAGCTATCACCTCGCAGAGATTAACTGGGGAGGTATGAGATGAAACTCAACTGGAACTTACCTTGAATTCCCTTGAGGCCGAGAAGTACGGCTCTATTTGGCAGCTCGGTGTTTTCAAAACTAGAGTATTACAAAACCATAGTATCTAATAGCTTGGGCTAGGAATACTTCAGTTTTGAAGGAAAAAAGGTCCAGTGTTGTTTTTCCAATTAATACTTCAAAAGTAACACGTTTTTAAGGATATTAAAGTATCCACGAAACAGGATTTCGTCTCGCTTTATAAATAAAGCAATGACCACCATAGAACATTGTGAGACCACTGCTGGGCAAACAACACAAGCATGTCAAAAAAAAAAAAAAAAGAGAAAACAAAGATAACGACGCTAGATCGACGAAAAACAAAGATGAGTCGCAACCGCTGCGCCCTCTTTGGAGAATTCCCACCACACTCAATGCCGCCGGATTGTCGCGTACCAAGCAACATCTTCAAGAAGGGGAGCGATGACGACGACGCTACTGCTCGGACAGATCATAGGATTTCTCCCGGTACACGAAGGGGAGCGGAGAAGGGGTACACCCGACGCCCTTCAAGAAGGATAGTGGCACCCGAAGGCGTCCCCACATCGGTGTCGGTAAACCGACAAGGATTTATCCCGACCCCCGACACTCCACACCCCGGACAAACCGTTGGCCAAGCTATTAGATACTATGGTTTTGTAATACTCTAGAAACGATGGTACTTTGAGAAACCGCAGTATTATAGAAATATTTCAAAAAAATACTTTGGTACCAAACGCAGCCATAGACATGTTGGTTGTGAGATACGAGGGAGGTTGTACGCTTTTGTTGTGTAAACATGCTTTCTCCGGTTTGTAGCAGTCACTCCTTTTCAAAATATGAGAAGTCGCATTAATAGGTATATACACGGTAAACTTTTGAAACTTTGATTACAACTTCCGAGAAAGAGCAGGTATCCCAACTCTGAAGTCTGAACCATGGCTCGAGACCGTGGACTCGAGCTATAATCTTGGTCAGGCCCGGGAGAGTTTATTCTAAACCGCTACAGTAAAAGAGAAAATGCAAACCATCTAGTTATCTGAGCCGAATCATGTTCAAAGAGTATATAATTAATGCAGTGCAGGTGCATGCGGCTCCAGTCTCGCTAGCCCTTGCGCTAAGAGCAAGTACAATAGTATAGCCGGATGTTAGCTATAAGATGGTGTCATGTCATCTATAGCCAACCCAATAGCCAACAAATATAATAGTTGACTATAAATATAGACTACTTTATTAATAGTTGGCCCGCCTTTCACTCTCACAAGTTGCCTAAGAGTACGTGATGCAGCTGACTCTTGCATTAGAGCCCGCTTCTACTCTCTCATATTCTCTCTCCTCCATGTAAGTACAAATATATTATTTAAATTCTTAGAGTCCGTTGACTGGAGCTTATTGTACCAGCTCTAAGCCAGGGGCGAGATCAGGTGCGGAAAAGAAATTGAATCTGGTCGGTCGTTCCAGTTTAGTGTCCCGGAGTATATGAGAGGTGACTACACAATCTGCGGTAGGTCATACCGCGTGCTCACCCTCTTGGATTCTCTCTGACCCTATTGTAAGACACATACCCTACTGTAAGACGCAACGCAACACAACTTAGGGCCCTTTTGTTTGGGCTTCTACCGGCTTTCCACTGAAATAAGCAGGCAAATTGAAACAAAGAGGTTGGCTTCGCGTTGGGCTTTTCCCAACGCAACTCCTCCTCCCACACACCGAAAAAAGCACATGTGGAGGTGCTTCCCGAGCGTTGGCAACTTCAGATCGAGGGCATACCACTTTGACCTTTTGCATTCGCGTATTTACAGAGGGAATGCCACCCCGAGCACAAGCGGTACCCACCTCATTCCTTTTTTTTTTTCTTTCTCTACGCGCACACACCCAGCGACAGAACACAGTTCTCGTGCCTCGTCCCCAGCAAAACGCGACCGGCCGCCTTGGGTTCCAACGCCGCCGTCCTCGAAACCAGCTCACCGCCGCCGGATCTCCTCCCCCAGCCCTCTCCTCCGCCGCCGGAACGAAGATCCCTCCCATCCTCGACCTATCTCGTCCTCCCCGGGCGATCCCGCCGTCCCCTGTCATCCTCGACCAGGCCGCCCGATTCGCGACGCCGTCCTCCCGGCCGGCTGTATCCTCCCCCGGTTCAGCAAGGTGAGAACGAATATGTACTGGCCCCCTCCTGGACGGTCGGCGACCACGCTTTCCTTTGCCCGACCGACGGCGACCGGCCCGCCGTGCGCCGGCCCCCGCCGCCGACTGCGCTCCCGTTCCCCGCCGTTCCCGACGCCCCGGTCCGCGCCGTCTCACCACCACGCCGACGGCTCCTCCCCGACGGTCCGCCCCACCACCACGCCGGCGCTCCCATTCCCCGTCGTTCCCGACAACCCCGGCCGCCTCACCACCAATTGATCAATTTTATTTTCAAAAAAATATGTATTAATTGCAATGAAAGACAAATACCGCCGAGCTCGTTTATATACTTAAAACAGCAAAATTGCACGATGGCATTACCAGAAGGATATTCTTATTTTTTTAATGCAATTATCCATATGTCATTTATTAAATGTATATCAGCAAAAAAATATACATTCTCATGAATCACGGGGCATTTTAGACAATTCATCAGTTTACAGTCAGACAGCCAGCTGGTTTGCCAAAGACCTCCACTCAGAAAAGCAGCTTCTCCTGGACAGCAGCTTTTCTGCACAACACCCACAGCCAGCCACAGCCAGCCCAAACAAAAGGGCCCTTAATCGGCGAGCTATGCTTTATTTTTTTTGTCGCTGGTAAACCGTCGCTCTCTCCAAATCTAGCCGACGCGCTGTGAACAAGAAAACCATATCTTTCTCCCTAGACAGCTTGTACCATATCATTGTCAAAAAAAAAAAAAAACTTGTACCATAACTGCTATCACAATTTTTAATCCTCCAAAGATACACAAATGACCTAACTTGTCTCGTCTTTTTCAGGACATCCATTTCCTGTTTTCATGTAATGCATCTTGTACCAAAGCAGCAGGCTAAACTGCAACGACCGGATTTACATCTCCCGGTGGTTCTGTTTGTGGAAGAAACAAGCAATACAGGAATGCCCGATTGAACAGCACCGTCTCGCCAGGTGAGACGACACTGTGAACGTTCATGGCGTAAGATTTCCCGCACCGCAAACTATATACAAGATGGTCCATCAGCACACAGAATGGTTAAATAATTATCAAAGACTTACAACTTTGCAAGCCTGAAGCATTCGAAAATCCCTAGAGATAAAAATCAATAACAGAAAAAACACCATGAAGAGGTCGTTGGCCTGCCCAGGTTGGACCCCAAGCTGTTCAAGCACAGAATAAGCTCTACCTCTGTAGGCACATTCCTCCTCAGCCATAGCTTCCAGATGAAAACGCTAAATACAGCTACAGCACACTAAGCACAGCTAGTCAACGGATAGTGCCGGTAACCTTACCTATGTCTCATAATAAATCAAATAACGATTCCTTTTTCCTCTGTCAGGTTCTTGAGTTTCTCACCTTATAAATATCAACAGCAGATATATAGTCAGTAGTACAGGCTATGAGTACATCAGGCACACAACAGAATAGGAATAACTATCAGCCAACAAAATATCCATCATACATCATTGAATACACATTCTCATGCATTGATTGTAACTAACAAGAAATTCAGCAAGCAAAATCTAAGCCGATACAAAGGAAACAATCAGGTAGCTATGCAAAGTATGAACCTTGATGCATCCACATCTCGCTGACAGAATCTCAGCCCTTCTTGCTACTGAAGGCGGTATTGATCCCAATCGGTACAAAGCTTTTTTCCTCTAGCCTCTAAGCAGCTCATGCGTCCTGTGCCTCGCTGCCAGCTCCATCTGTAATGCGGCAATTGAAATCAACATACCTAGACACAAAATGATATCCCAGATTCCCAATTACTCCCACAACAGACAATGCACAAATACTAACAGGTTCAGAAAATTTTCCGGATTCATGTCAAGCATAAGTCTGTCACTTCCCCCATCACGTCCCTACTCAGCCAAAGCAGGTGACCATGCTGGTGCGAGCGGCGGTGCGGATTCAGACAAGGTGGTCGACCTCTCTAGTGCGCACGGCAGCATTGACACAGTCGAGCAAGGTGACCGAGCGTGCAGGCAACAAGGCGGCCGTTATCGGTTAGGAGTTAGGACACAGAGGAGCATAGATACCGTTGGCGGCAGTTTTTTTTTGTTGACCAATGAGTGAGTGAGATACTGAGATGATGGGCTCTGTTGGGCCATGGATTGTTTGGTTCACGCACAAGATTTTGTTTCGGTGTTGTTCTAATTTTTCCCTCAGCACAAATACTACTCACTTTGAAGGGGAGCCTTGGCGCAGCGGTAAAAGTTGTTGCCTTCTGACCATGAGGTCACGGGTTCAAGTCCTGGAAACAGCCTCTTGCAGAAATGCAGGGAAAGGCTGCGTACTAAAGACCCAAAGTGGTCGGACCCTTCCCCGGACCCTGCGCAAGCGGGAGCTACTGCACCGGGGCTGCCCTTTACAAATACTACTCACTTTCTGCTTAGAATGAGTGTAAAACAGTTCCAAAAAAATGAGTGTAGATTTGCCGGTGGGCACACTAATTTTACACGCATTCCATGTGGGGCCAACTAGTCACTTTTTACCACTACTATAAGATGATATGGGCACTTAGATCCCCTAAAATGGATGGCAAATTTGATTTGGAGGTACTGTAGAAGACCTCTTTTGTATTCATGTGACCCTAGAATTTTGGGTTACAAAGAAGCAGTAAAGAGGCATTATGAAAAATGATACACATAACACTTTCTCCAATCCAAGTGAAAGGTTAGTTTATTTTACACGCAATGTTTAGCCGATCTTCATTACCCATAACCGAAATACATTTTAGTACAACTGTGACACTGCCATGGCCTCCATCTTTTTTTAGTTTTGATGTTTTTGACTTCGCAAAAGCCATCACGATATTAGTTTGACCACTTCTTGTTGATAACTTTGTTACTAACATATACCAGTAAAATTATAACATGTGAAATACCCTGAACAACAAAACTTATGATAAATTTTGTAGATGAAAAATTAAGATATAATCCATCAGCAGTCAAACTACTGAGCAAATTCTGGGAAGTTAAAGAGAACAGAGGTAGAAATACAGAGTACCTACTTTCAGGGGGCGTTTCTGAGCTCTAAGATAAAGCCACCCTGCTGGATCTCGGTATGCTGCTTTGTTTCCCATAGGCGTTCCAGATGACCCCGCATAGCTGAAACACTCCTGCCAGCACCACCTGTTGCATTCTTGCATGGCTCCTGCCTGAACAGGTTATTAATCGATATCAGCGGGGTCATTCACCTTTCAGTGTCGATGAATATGTCGATGAATGATAAGTAGTTGCTATTCAATGATAAGCTGTTGAAACTTTGTCTCCTTCCTTCAACAGCTTTAACTCCTCTGGCGCCACTGACCACTTTAGAGCCTGTTTTGATACATAAGGATTAGACTTGACCCCGTCGGTGCAAATAATTTACCTCAATTTCCTCCACTTCTGAGAAACTAACCTCCCACTCTCCAGGATTTCTTCGCGTCCCATCCTACTTCCACCTCAGCTCAATCTACAGGGTTGGCACAAGACTACAACAATCATGGCGCCGGTGCAGAGCGTGCACACATAGTTGTAGAAACACAAGCATATATAGAAGATAAATTTATTTGGAGGCTTTGCCTTTCTTCATTTCCTATTGAAGAGTTCCCCATCTGACGTGTTACAAACCACGTAAGTGAGAACTCAGCAGTCAGCACCACCATAGGTAGAACTTCTCAAACACTTTTCTGTGAGTACAACATGGAGCTTAATATAAACCTTGCCCGTCTGATGTCCACATATCTGGACATGCTCTCTTAGCAGTATCAAAAACAATTTCAACCCCATAGAGTGGACTGTTCTCTCAAGTACATGCAGGAGAATTGTGTGGTTCCAACTTCCGATATGTCATTATCGCGTTATGTTTCATCACAAATTTCAATCTTGTTCTCATCGGCTCGAAGAAGCTGATATCCCAAACTTCCTGTCACTTTGATGGCAACAATTCTGCAACACAAATGTTTGTAATTTTTTGACAGCACTGACTCAGCAGCTCACTATTTGACGTGTTATAATCGACAAAAACTGTCTCGTTGAGTTGCCAAGTCATCTCATTTGTCCTTCCTTCCACCAAGTGACTGTATCTTTTGTCAAAGCGTATACTTAACTGGACTCGCCAAACTGAGAGTGTTTCAGAATCCGTTGCCCACTATATGGATCTACTTATTTGATTCCGAGACAGAAACATCCAGTTCAAGTGAAGTATATCCAGGAAGCTTGTCAACTTTTACTTCCTTCATGAAGCCTCTTACTCTCTCCGCATCACCATACCTTCCATCATCTGAATATATGTTCGCCAAGCTCATGTAGTAGCCACTCTTCGCAGGAGACATGGCCATCAATCTCTTTGATATCCGTTTAGCAGCATCCACTTCACCGTGCACTCGGCAAGCTGCCAATATGCCACCAAGCATGGCCTCGTCTGGTTGGCAAGGCATTTCCTCTACGAGATTGACGGCCTCAATAACCCGGCCAGCCCTCCCTAACGCATCGGCCATGCAAGAGTAATGCTTCAGCTCAGGCTTGATGCGCCGCCGCTTCATCTGCTCAAACACGGCATACGCTTTGTCCAGCACAGGCTGACAGGGCCCCGAGAAACGTGACCGAGTTCGGTGCCACTCCTTGTGTGGCCGCCATCTGGTCGAAAAGCCTCAAGGCGACATCAGAACTCCCGTTCAAACCATGACCGACAATCAGCGCGCTCCAGGAGATGACGTCTCGCCTGGGCATCGCAGAGAACACCCGTTCGGCGTACGCGAGCTCCCCACACTTGACGTACATGTCGACGAGGGCGTTCCCTAGGGAGAGAGGCATGCCCAGGAACATGCGGACGCAGCACGCGTGCACGCTCCTCCCGTGGCGTCGCCACCCGAGCTGGCCGCAGGCGAGGAGAAGGCTGACCATGACCACTGCGTCCAGCTGCACCTCGGCCGCCACCATCCCCTCGAAGAACCGCAGCGCCTCCTCTGGCTGCCCGCCCTGCGCGTACGCGGACAGCATGGACGTCCACAGAACGGCGTCCCTCTCGCCGCGCATTCCGTCGAATACTCTCCGTGCGTCGGGGAGGTTCGACATGTTAGAGTAGCAATGCACCAGCGCGGACGCCACGAAGAGGTTCCCGTGGGCCGCGCCTATCTTGACGGAGAGCGCGTGGGTGGATGCGGCGAGGGCCGCGGAGCGGGTGAGCGCGCATGAGCGGATGACGGGGGACAGGGTGAAGTGGTCGGGTGGGAATCCTCGCGCGAGCATGTCGCGGAAGGTGCGGAGGGCCTGCGCCGGGCGGCCGGAGCGCGCGTGCGAGGCGAGGAGGGCGTTGAAGGAGGCGAGCGTGGCGGGAGATGCCATCGGCCTAGAGGGGTTAGCGACGCCGGCGCCGGTCGGCCGGAGCGCGGGGCGCGTGGCGAAGGGGATTTGCGTTTTTCTTTGGCAAGAATCGTGACGCAGGGGAAGTGGGCTGGGTCGATGCGGCCTGGTGACGGTAGAAGGCTGTTAGACTATTGGGCCGATGGGCTTATAGAACTGCCTTTTTTTCTACTCCCTCTAATATGTCCCACTGATGTGCAGTAAGTGTCGCAGTTTTGAAGTAATTCAGTTTAAAACCGCGACACTTATTTTGAGTCAAAGGGAGTATCCCATGTGTGTGATCGGCAGCGATGGATGAGAGTTAGACGTCCAATCAATTATCAACCGTTTGTTCATGTTTACTTTTTTTTTTGTAAAAAGGGTAAGCTCTGGCATCTGCATCTAAACAATGCACACAACTCAATTTATTGCATTTTGTAAGGTATCTAGCAAAAATAAAATTACCGCTCAAGAATTTAAAGTGACGACGTGAATGAACCAACGAAGATAGAAAACAAAACATGTCGATGCATGTTGAACTTAAAAAAAAGGTCTATGCATCTTGTATTCCCATGTTTACTTCATTGAGCTGATGTTATTATTCTCGGCACCAGCTGGCTTTCTGCCTTCGTTTACTCGCACATCTCGTATCATCCCTACACCAAGAATTATCCATGATACATTTAGACGAGCTCCACCACTTTGTCGGTATCAACGTACGCTGCTCCTGTGCTCCTCCTATGGCATGTTCAGGGACACGAGGGAGATCGTAGAAGCGCCCAGCTCACTTAAAAGCAAGAACATGCCGCGACGAGTAGCAGTTCCGTTCCGTCCCAATCAGGACCTGATGAGTGGTGCAACCAGTGGCACAAAGAGCACTTGAATCGCCGTCTCTGCGGCTCTTTAATTTCGCGACCTCGAGCGCTGCTTGAATCTCGACTAGGGTAAAAGATTTGTTTTTTCTCTACTCTCGTCCTTGTCCCTCCTCCTCCCTTCAGCTTCACATCGGCGAGTACGTCTGCAGCGCCTTTAATCTCTTGTTCGACTTTGCGAAAAGCCGCTCAATTATCTTACGCGTGCGTGATACACGACGGCCGGGCGACTCTGGTTCGTTTAATTTTGTCCTGCTCGTCGAGCTACCTTCCGTTGCTCGGAACTGAACGTCGTTGTGAGCCCTTTATGGAGAAGCGAGCTAACCATACCACTGATACCAGGTACTAGCACAAAGCCAGGACGTTTCTTATGGCAATGCCCATCCGTCTGTTCCAATCATGAACCTCACAGTCGCAGACGAGATTCCAGGATCACATAGTGCTTGTATTTTTTCAGGGCTTTTTGTACGTACTCACTCGCAAGTTCGCAATAATAGCAGCATAAGACAAGCACACCAACGGCCGGCTTTGTTCGATCACTCGCTGCTTGCTTGCACTTTGCATATATAATGCACGACCACAACGACCAGCCGACTTTCTTTAGACTTTGCCTTCCCCCGACCATTCATGGATCTTTCGCGTGACAGGGAAATAAAGAGAGAACATATAGCTAGTTCATCTCAAATGGAGCCAATGAACTGTATTCCCCTATATAGTTTAATTTGCACCCTTCTTTTGCGTGATGGGCTAGCGACTTGCTCTCTTTCCTATGCTTTGCTGGGCCTAGCTAATGTTAGGCTTGCACCTGTACACGTCTCAGTGGTGGGAACAAAGCCACGCATTCACTTTGCAAAATGCTTTTGCAGGCAATGTAGGTTATCTCATACCATAGCATTGTGTTGTATAATTGTGTTACAAGACCTGTGCCTTAAAAGAAGAAGACCCATAGGTGCGAACGCCAGTACGAGCTACTAGTAGTAGTGCTGCTGCAAAGCCACTCGAAATTAGAACGGGGCAGCCAATGGAAGCCAACTGCACATGCGAAATGCAGAGCTCTCTTTCCACTCCAAGATTAGAGAAACAAAGTAAAGAGCACCACCCCACACTTGAGTAGTTGAGTGGGAGCTTGATTGAACTAAAGATCCAAGCTTTTTTGTTTTGCGACAAAGATGAATGTATCTTTGACCAGGGATTCGAATATATATGCATCAAACTTTGGAGTGTACCTGCTAGAGCGACTGAGCAATTGATCGACATGTCGGTAAGGCGCTAAGGAATATGGTTTTAAACGGGGATGTACTCGTGCAGCGATGTTGTCTAGCTAGAGCAATGGCGCAAGAAAAGCAGGCAAGCGGTGCAAATTACAGGTAGTTATTCAGTCCATTGAGGATGGAGCAGCAACCACTGGTGGCAGAGCAATTTTTTTAAGGTGTTGTGTATTAATTAGATAACAGAGTTTTGATTACAATCATTTAAAGCCGATCTCGACATGCAGGCCGAAACGGCGCTTTGTAACAAACCACCACGCAACTCTCTACGACCTACTCCCTCCGTTCCATTTTAATTGACTCACATATCATCTAGACACCTTTTAATCTTTGTCAGAATAACTTGAGGATCACGCGGTTTCTTCGGTTTAAACTCTTTTGCAATCAAGCTGATATGAGATCGATCGACGCTAACATCTTTAAATACCTGGAGGATCCAGGCACAATCCCTTTCAGTTACCAGGTTAGCAGATTAATTTGCAATCGAAGTTTCAGGCCGAGCAACCAATGGCTTCACCTGCCACTGCCGATTGGCAATGTGGGATGTAATTCCAGGACTAACAAATAATAATCTGACCGTTGTGGTCTCTTAGGGGCTCCCCACGCTCCATGCATGCCATCCGCAGTGAAGTTTCCATCAACATTGCACATTTGCACTTAATCCAGTCTCCTTCAGGTTTCCTTTTTGTGAGTTACTTCTGTGCGACCTCGATGAGATTCTTCTTTCTTATGAACTACTCCAGATCAATCAATTCGACTCACCCTGTATATATATTCAACGAAACTTTAGTCTGTTCAGTTTGGCCCTGGATAGCTGACAACTAGCTGGCCATCGTGCTCGCGCATGTGTTACTCGAAGATGCTCGACTCGATCGTCAACGTCTCATTCTCTTCGGATGGGGGCATCAATGTTTCAAATAGCGGGCTATAGCAAATAGCGCCAACCTTTAAAAAGAGTTATATCTGGGCTAAATCAGAAATTGTGCATGGATTCATTTAGCGCCAAGATGCTCCAAAAGCTATAGCCGAGCTATAGCCCGGCTATAGGGGGCATATATTGGAGACTTGGAGTACAATGGACGTCGGGACGACGAGTAACGGCACCAGCATAGGCAGATCACAGATTTCGAGCACGACCGAGTAAAGCAGCCAATCTACGCCGGCCGGATATATACGCCGAATCTACTTAAGACGACTATGGATTGTATGCGAAATGTGTTTCCTCCCGACATCTGCAGGGAAACCAGACAGATGCAACGAAATGCATCCAAACTCGACGTCGATAGAGAGAGTTGCGGCACGAGAGCGAGGAATCACTGCTCGATCCGGCTGCGAAAGGGCGCCGGTAGCATCACACGTCTCGAGCCGGCCAGCTGCGCTCCCCATGAGCCAGTGTCGAGGTCTCGAGGATTCCTGTCCACCGGGAATTTCGGAGGCAGGAAAGGGCCGCGTACGTCGGCCGGCCAGCCGGTCTAGCCAACAAGATGCTACGCGGGGGCGGCAAGGGTAGTATCCGTGGCTGTGGCCGACGCATCTATGCATGCGTCTGTTTCGAATGTAAACAAAGCTAGTGCTACGGTACGTGTAGATCACATTGCCGTCCACTTGGAGGCCACGGCGAGGGATTTCGGCTTTGGAGGAATAGTCGCTCGCCTTCGAATCCATCAGTTGCAAACTTGGAGCTACCTGTCCAGAAGGGGAAGCAGGAGGAGCATAGCTTGCGTATACTTAGTGATGGCAATGGCCCCCGTTCCCCTTATACCCGTGGGGAATTCATCTATTTTAGGGGATGGATATGGGAAACTTTGATCCCCGCCATGTTAAACGGGGATGGGGATTAAAAGGTCTCCCCATCCCCGTTCCTCTCTATTCCCGTTATATCTTTTATCTTTAATATGTTACAATATTGTATTTAGTGTGGTCTGTTTTAATATTATTCAGCGATCTGATTGAGGTGCCTTTATTATTATCTAAAGAAAGGCAGACATTTTCTCAAAAATAAAAAGGTACCCTGTTGGATTGATGAACATGCCTCTTGCTGGGATTGAAGCCATCTTTTCGAGCACAGATCTACAGGTACGATCTGAAGATGCCGTATATAGCTTCTTGCGAACCGAACTCAGGTGACCGGCGGTTGTTCGTGTTCCCGTAGGTCTCACCGGCGTGTCTGGTAGGGATGGCCTCTTCCCCAGGCGGGGCGATGGAGGCTTCATCCCTCTGGGGGCAACGGTGGGCAGACATCGCCGACGAGGTAGAAGAGGACGACGCGGTGGTGGCTGAATTGGCGGCGTGATGTGCGCTTTCGGCCTCACCTACCTTCGGTGACTTCCTGGCGGTGCCGAGTGCAGCCTCAGACGGCCAGTCCGCGGCGCAGGTCCGTGCTCTTGGCGCGACGACCGCCGTCGACGCTGTCGGAATCTCGGGGCCTGCCGGTGTCAGGGCAGGGTGTGTCATCCTTAAGCAGGGAACGGGCTCCACGAGTCGGCGACGTGGATGCGACCATGGGGAGGCGCCCCGAGGACGTGCCTGCGACGATGTCTCTGATGAGCATGGGGGACATGGCGGCGCGCCGTGTCCAATCGCCGCCAGTGGAGGCGCCCTACCCAGATGCCCACGACCGTGTGTTGGAGACGACGCAGGCGAACCCTAGGCCCAGTGGGCCGAATCCGCCTGATCAGCTCATCTTAGAATGGCGCAGACAAGACTGGCGCGCGCCTGCCCAGCAGCGTGGCCCAACTCGGTCCACCTGCCCATGGCTTTGGATCCGGAAAGGATCACGCGACCTAGCCCTAGCGCACCCGGCCTCCACTCGATCCATTCGCAAACACGCAGCCTCTGCTCGCACCGTCATCCCTACGCCACCGCCGCCGCCTCGCTTGCATTTGTACGCCGCCGCCGTCGCCATGAAACGCACGCGCCCCAATGAGGAGGACGAGGACGTCCATCCCGACGGCGGGCGAGGTCGCCTTCCCTGCTGCCGGTGTCGACCTCGACGCGGCCCTGCAATGGCTCGCCGTCCGCTCGCCCTACCGGCCGCCGCCCCGGCGCGAACCGTCCCCGCCTCGTCGCTCGCTGGATCGTCGGGACCACCGCACTGAGCACCGCCGCCGCTCCCCCTGGTCTTCTGCCGTGACCAACCGGCGCGGCTCGCCGGCGCGCTCGCCTCGCTGGGGTCCGTCGCCGGCTGAACAGAGCAGGGAGGAGGAGCTGCGCCGCGAGTTGGTGCAGCGGCCGCTCGCCCACGGCGGTCCCCTGTGCGCCGCTCCGACAAGGAGCATCGGCGGGAAAGCGGGTCGTGGAGGGACGACCGGCTTCAACATCTGCAGGGTCGACAATCTCCCAGGCTTGACCGGCCGGTGGCTGCTGCTAGTGTTCCGGCAAAGAAAAAGTCCAAGAAGAAGAAGATCAAGAAGGGTAAGCAGATGGCAGGGAGTGGTGCGGGAGGGAACCAGAGTGGGTTCCCGCCTGCTCCGAACCCCAACGCCCCGGTGAGAGCTCCGTGTGATCTATCCCAGGCGGGGATGGTCGCCAACCGACCTCAGGCAGAGGGAGGAAAGGACTCTCCATCGAAGCAAGAGTGCTTGAATTGTGGTGTTGTGGGGCACTTCCGTTCTGAGTGTACTCGTCCCGAGTGTTGCATGCGCTGTGGGTATCCTGGACACCGCATTGCTACCTGCACGGTGACTACTGGTCAGTCGGAGCTACACCTAGAGCTGCTCGGGCACGCGGTGGAGTCCATCTTCTACTACATCGACTTGGGCGGGGTGCCGATGACGGTCCCGCAGAACCTTGCGATGGTGCCGGTGCTCCCGGACCAGCTCCCGCCCGTGGCCGCTGAGCTTACTGCGGAGATTCTCAGGGACGAGCTGTCCCTGGTTATGCCAGGGCACGAGTGGCAGGTGTGCGAGATCACCCCCTCTGAGTTTTCCGTGGTCTTTTCCTCGACAGAGATGCTCCGCTTCCACACCTTGGGCACCACCTTCACCCTCCCGATAAAAAAGATACAGGTGTCCATCAAGGCCTCGACTGTTGTTCTTGAGGTGGCCCCCTCCCTGTGCTCCACTTGGGTCCTTATTCACGGGATGCCGGATGTGGCTAGGTCGAAGGACGGCGTTGAGCTAATCGCCCGGCCCCTTGGCAAGCTTGCCGAGATTGACCTCCGCTCTTTGTCGGGGTCGGGTGCGCTTCGGTTCCGGGTCATATGCCCTGACCCGTCCAAGCTCCCCGGTTACTTACCACCGGTCTACTTTGGTGGGCGTGGGGGGAACCGGGGCTGGGCTCTACGTGTGGAGCTGGATGAGGACCGCCCTCGCTCTCCTTCCCCTTGGGCCCCTAGCGGGGGGCCCTCGGACGGAGGCGGGGATGCCTCGGAGGAGGACTCTTCGGACGACGACGACGTGCCTGGTGCGGGTGACCCTCAGGTGGCGTCTCCTACGGCTGACGCCGCCTCCCTCACTGTTCCTCCCGCGGGAACGACTATCCACGCCGTCGTCCTGGCACAGGCATCTTCGCTTGTGTTTACTACGTCAGCTCCGCCGACACACTCTCGTAGTGCGCCGGCCAAGCTGGCACCTGTTGACCGCCCCCGCACCTTTTGCCCTGACTCTGGGGCCCCTAGAGCTCCCCATCTCTCAGTACGGCTCCAACCTAGGCCTGCAGGGCCTCGACGCTTGCACTCTGGGCATAGTTGCCCCTACTCTGGAGGAGGAGGACTGTGGGAGTGTGGGGTGATACGTCTCAAACGTATCTATAATTTCTGATGTTCCATGTTGATATTATACCAATTGTTACATGTTTTATATACACTTCATAGCATTTTTATGCATTTTCTGGGACTAACCTATTAACAAGATGCCACAGTGCCAGTTCCTGTTTTCTGCTGTTTTTGTATTCCAGAAAAGCTAGTCTGGAAATATTCTCGGAATTGGACGAAACTTGGACAGAACCTCCTATTTTTCCAACACGAAGACGGAGTCCAGAGGAGAGAGGAGGAGGGCCACGTGGCACCCACACCATGGGGCCGCGCGGGCCCCCCTGCCGCGTGTGGGGTGGTGTGGGGCCCTCGTGGCTCCGCAGCCGCCGCCCTTTCGCCTATTTATTCTTCCCGACGCGAAAACCCTAAATACCCGAGCCATTATCCACGAAAAGTTCCAGAGACGCCGCCGCCGTCAACCCTAGCTCGGGAGGGTTCAGAAGCTCTTCCCGGCACCCTGCCGGAGGGGAATCATCACCGGAGGGCTCTACATCACCATGCCTGCCTCCGGAGTGATGCGTGAGTAGTTCATCCTTGGACTACGGGTCCATGGCAGTAGCTAGATGGTTGTCTCTCCACTTTATGCTATCATGTTTAGATCTTGTGAGCTGCCTATCATGATCAAGATCATCTTATTGTAATGCTACATGTTGTGTTTGCTGGGATCCGATGAATATTGAATACTATGTCAAGTTGATTATCAATCTATCTTATATGTTATTTATGATCTTGCATGCTTTCCGTTACTAGTAGATGCTTTGGCCAAGTAGATGCTTGTAACTCCAAGAGTGAGTATTTATGCTAGATAGTGGGTTCATGCCTCCGGTAATCTGGGAGAGTGACAATAACTTCTAAGATTGTGGATGTGCTGTTGCCACTAGGGATAAAATAACCGATGCTTAGCTTAAGGGTGCGCCGTTAGGTCTAATGCATTTGTTTACATTACGCACATTACTTAATGCAATTATCCGTTGCTTGCAACTTAATACCAACGGGGAACTCGGTATGACAACCTGGCGGTGGATTATTAGTCATAGACGCTGTTGGATAACGGTCTATGTATTTTGTCGTAATGCCCACATGAATATCATAGTAATCATCATGTCATATATATGCATTGTCATGCGCTCAATATTTTGTCAATTGCCCAGCTGTAATTTGTTCACCCAGCATGTTAGTTATCTTTTATGGAGAGACACCACTAGTGAACTGTGGACCCCGGTCCATTCTTTTACACTGATAATACAACCAACTGCAAACACTGTTCCTTTTCATTCTCTGCAATTTACTACTGTTTTCCACACCATACGTTTAATCCTTTGTTTTCAGCAAGCCGGTGAGATTGACAACCTCACTGTTTCGTTGGGGCAAAGTAGTTTGATTGTGTTGTGTGCAGTTCCACGTCAGCGCGCCACTGACAACCTTCAGAAGTGATTTCTTGCTCCTACTGGTTCGATTAAACCTTGGTTTCATACTGAGGGAAACTGCTGCTACACTGCTTCATACCTTCCTCTTGGGGTCTCCCAACGAACGTGTGATCCAATCAAGCTCTTTTTCTGGCGCCGTTGCCGGGGAGCAAGAGGATTTCTGCAAGGGGAGTTTCACGCTTCCAATCTCTTTACTTTGTTATTGTCTTGCTTAGTTTATTTTTATTTAGTCTTGTTTGCTTTATTTATCAAAAACAAAAAAAATTAGTTACTTGCATCTATTTATTTTTGTTTAGTTTCTTTATTTCATCATGCTTCTCCCTAAGTATACTTTAAAAGACATATCTGTGGGTAGTGGGTCTATCATTGGAAGAGATAACATTGAGAATTCTTGGGTCACATTAGTAGCTTAAAGATTTTGAAGATAGATCCTTGGTAGAACTTGCTCCAAATTATGAAATTGCTACAGCTTCTCTAGTTCACATGTTGGAAGCTAGGTTTGTCAATCTGAATCCTATAATGCAGCATATGTTTCTTAAACTTCATGATATGGAAGATGGTGAAAAGAAAGATTTTGTTCTAGAAACCTTGCTTAAAGAATTTGGTGATGTTGCTAGAGAAGCTAGAAAAGTTTTTATTCGATATAAGATGCTTGGCTATTATATTGATGTTGCTAATACACTTGAGAAACTGGAAAAAGAGGCTTAAGTACACTAAGAAACTAATTATGAGGGGAAGTTAAGATACCAATACCTTTTAAGTTTGTAGGAATGCATGAGGCACTAGAAAAGAATTTTGATTGGATTGTTCCTGAAAATTTATTTGATGAGGATAGTGTGCCTAAAAGTAATGAAAGAGGAGTTTCTGAAACTTATATAGATAAGATACAATGCATTGTTGAGAAAACTTCCAACCTTTCTGTTGATGCTTCATCACTTGGAAACACTTGATTCTTACTTTCTGCGCCTAGCTGAAAGGCGTTAAAGAAAAGCGCTTATGGGAGACAACCCATTATTTTATTTCTGCAATTTTTTTTTGAGTCAAGGAGTTGTTTACTTCTGTAACAATTCCTTTGTATCTTTATTTTATCGCATTGTTGTGCCAAGTATTGCCTCTAATAGGAAGATGATGCTAGATTTGGATTTCTGCGCAGGAACAGATTTCTGCTGTTCACCGTTTTAATTCTGTAAAATCACAGAAAAATTATTTAAATCTGCAAATTTTTGTGCGTGATCCTCAGATATGTACGCATCTTTCGTTAGTTTAAAGTTTTTCGATCTGAGCAACGTAAGTGCCTCGAAAAAATTCGTCTTTGCGGACTGTTCTGTTTAGACAGATTCTGTCTTTTATTTTTCGCATTCTCTCTTTTACTAGTGTTGAGTGGAATTTTTTTTAGGGTGAAGAGCTTCACATAACATCAGTGGCAGTAGCTAATGTTAAAAGTAACGGTCATGTTTGTGTCCTTATAGAACATGTGAGTTTTTGATTGTGCACTAACCCTCTAATGAGAATTACTTTGAGTTTGGTGTGGCGGAAGTTTTCAAGGGTCAAGAGAGAAGGATGATATAATGTGATCAAGAAGAGTGAAGAGCTTAAGCTTGGGGATGCTCCCATGGATCACCCCAGCATATTTCAAGAAGACTCAAGCGTCTAAGCTTGGGGATGCCCAAGGCATCCCCTTCTTCATCAGCAACTTATCAGGTCATCTCTAGTGAAACTATATTTTAATTCTTTCACATCATATGTGCTTTACTTGGAGCGTCTGTGTGCTTTTATTTTCAGTATTTTATTTTTCTTATGGTCAACTTGATTGGACCCAGCATTCTTGATTGGGAGAGAGACACGCTCCGCTTTTTCATATGAATACTCCTATTCTTCACTTATACTTGTTGAGTATTCTTATCTAGCTATTGCTATGCTTTTAGCTCCTGTTTTGCATGCATCTCTTATTCAGAGCTGTTAGTTCTTTTAAAGAAAGTACTCTCTTGCTTCACTTATAATTGTTTGGAGAGTTTATGTTGAAATAAATTGATTGGTGTTTGGTTGGAACAGAAAATGTTGCATGTGGTAGATGGTATAATGGAAAAAGCTTACATATTCTTGTAGATCACTGTATTGGATAATTTGATACTTGTCAATTGTTTTGAGTTATCAAGTAGTTCATGTTTAAGCTTTTGTATCATGTAGTTAAAACCTATTAATGAAGAACTACCGTAAAGCTCGTTGAAATTTGGTTTGCATGATTGGTATCTCTAAGGTCTAGATATTTTCTAGTAAAAGGGTTTGGTTAACAAGGAAGACAGTGTAGAGTCTTATAATGCTTGCAATATGTTTTCATATAAGTCTTGCTGTGTCGGTTGATATCCTGTGTTTGCTTCAAATAACCTTGCTAGCCTAAACTCTGTACTGAGAGGGAATGCTTCTCGTGCATCCAAAACCTTGAGCCAAAATCCATGCCATCTGTGTCCACCATAACTACCTATATGTGGTATTTCCTTGCCATTCCAAGTAAATTTTTCATGTGCTACCTTTAAACTATTCAAACTTATTACTCCTATTTTGTGTCAATGTTTACCAAGCTCATGAGGACGGGGTGGATGTCTTTATGTCAACTGTCAAACAGACTTTACCACCGGACTAGCGGCATATACATCCGCTTATCCATTAATTTTGCAAAAAGAGCTGGCAAATGGGGTGCCCAGTCCCAATTAATTACAACTTTAACCGCTTAATTCTCTTCACATTTTTGCCCTGATTTATCAGTCAAGCAATGACAAACAGTGAAATATCTGCATGTGTAAACAAAAGAGAAAGAGGGATGATCTGCCTTGCTGGTAGAAATAACGTCCTTCATGGGAGCCGCTCTTAAAAGTCTGGTTGGCAGGGGTCATATTGTACTTTCCATTTTCTGATTCGTTGACAATTAACAAACACCTCTCAAAACTTATTTTTACTCTCTATATGATTTCAAAAACTTAAAAAGCTCTAGCACATGATTTAATCCCTGCTTCCCTCTGCGAAGGGCCTTTCTTTTACTTTTATGTTGAGTCAGTTTTCCTACTTCTTTCTATCTTAGAAGCAAACACTAGTGTCAACTTTGGTGCAACAATTTTTATATGCGTATATTGCACTTATTATATGCTTTGTGTTGACAAATATCCATGAGATATATATGTTGAAAGTTGAAAGCAATTGCTGAAACTTAAATCTTCCTTTGTGTTGGTTAAATACCTTTTACTTAGAATCTATTGCTTTATGAGTTAACTCTTATGCAAAACTCTTTGATGCTTGTCTCGAAAGTACTATTCATGAAAAGTTTTTGCTTATATGATTCAGTTGTTTGCTCATTATCTACTTGCTAGCAAACTATAGACCATTGACCTGGATCACTTCATTCATAACATGTGCTTTACAATATATTTGATCAAGATTATGATTGTAGCATGTCACCTCAGAAATTATTTTGTTTTTATCGTTTTACCTACTCGAGGACGAGTAGAACTAAGCTTGGGGATGCTTGATACGTCTCAAACGTATCTATAATTTCTGATGTTCCATGTTGATATTATACCAATTGTTACATGTTTTATATACACTTCATAGCATTTTTATGCATTTTCTGGGACTAACCTATTAACAAGATGCCACAGTGCCAGTTCCTGTTTTCTGCTGTTTTTGTATTCCAGAAAAGCTAGTCTGGAAATATTCTCGGAATTGGACGAAACTTGGACAGAACCTCCTATTTTTCCAACACGAAGACGGAGTCCAGAGGAGAGACGGAGGGGGCCACGTGGCACCCACACCATGGGGCCGCGCGGGCCCCCCTGCCGCGCCGTGGGGTGGTGTGGGCCCTCGTGGCTCCGCAGCCGCCGCCCTTTCGCCTATTTATTCTTCCCGACGCGAAAACCCTAAATACCCGAGCCATTATCCACGAAAAGTTCCAGAGACGCCGCCGCCGTCAACCCTAGCTCGGGAGGGTTCAGAAGCTCTTCCCGGCACCCTGCCGGAGAGGGGAATCATCACCGGAGGGCTCTACATCACCATGCCTGCCTCCGGAGTGATGCGTGAGTAGTTCATCCTTGGACTACGGGTCCATGGCAGTAGCTAGATGGTTGTCTCTCCACTTTATGCTATCATGTTTAGATCTTGTGAGCTGCCTATCATGATCAAGATCATCTTATTGTAATGCTACATGTTGTGTTTGCTGGGATCCGATGAATATTGAATACTATGTCAAGTTGATTATCAATCTATCTTATATGTTATTTATGATCTTGCATGCTTTCCGTTACTAGTAGATGCTTTGGCCAAGTAGATGCTTGTAACTCCAAGAGTGAGTATTTATGCTAGATAGTGGGTTCATGCCTCCGGTAATCTGGGAGAGTGACAATAACTTCTAAGATTGTGGATGTGCTGTTGCCACTAGGGATAAAATAACCGATGCTTAGCTTAAGGGTACGCCGTTAGGTCTAATGCATTTGTTTACATTACGCACATTACTTAATGCAATTATCCGTTGCTTGCAACTTAATACCAACGGGGAACTCGGTATGACAACCTGGCGGTGGATTATTAGTCATAGACGCTGTTGGATAACGGTCTATGTATTTTGTCGTAATGCCCACATGAATATCATAGTAATCATCATGTCATATATATGCATTGTCATGCGCTCAATATTTTGTCAATTGCCCAGCTGTAATTTGTTCACCCAGCATGTTAGTTATCTTTTAGAGACACCACTAGTGAACTGTGGACCCCGGTCCATTCTTTTACACTGATAATACAACCAACTGCAAACACTGTTCCTTTTCATTCTCTGCAATTTACTACTGTTTTCCACACCATACGTTTAATCCTTTGTTTTCAGCAAGCCGGTGAGATTGACAACCTCACTGTTTCGTTGGGGCAAAGTAGTTTGATTGTGTTGTGTGCAGGTTCCACGTCAGCGCGCCACTGACAACCTTCAGAAGTGATTTCTTGCTCCTACTGGTTCGATTAAACCTTGGTTTCATACTGAGGGAAACTGCTGCTACACTGCTTCATACCTTCCTCTTGGGGTCTCCCAGCGAACGTGTGATCCACGCAATCATGGGGCTCGAGGTCGTCCCACCCTCGTCGTCGCGTCGGCGGGAGCGTTGTGCTACACCCTCTCACTGGGTTTGACCCCCACCTCCCCGGTGGGTTCTCCACCCCCAGTTCCTGCGACGCCGGCGTCTGGTACCCGTGAGCTGACCATGGTCTTCCCCGACACACCCATGGTTGGCCCGCAGGCATGTCCGCAGCGCCGTACCAGGCATCCCCCGCAGACTTCTCAGCCCCCCTCGCCACAGTGCTAGGCTAGCCATGGCTCGCGGCGGGCTGGGGATGTCGGTGCTTACGGTGGAGGAGCAGGCGATCCAGCTGACCGCAGCTCGTCGTTGACTTCCAGGTACACCTCGCCCTACGCCCCCTTCTTCCCCTTCGGGGTCTAGGTTTTCGGTTCTCGATGAGGTCCCTTTGGACCATTTGGCCCAGGTTGCTGATAACTGTGGAGTGGTCTTCTAGGGGGAGTGTGGACCCCGGCTGGACCAGATTGCTGCGATGAAGGCAAAGGAGATCTATGAGGGGGCTCTTGCTACCTCACGAGCTCAAGTGGAGCTTGCGAGGGAGGAGCCCCCAGCGACTGGGATTCCGGGGCAGGCAGCACCGGAGCCCGGCAGTAGCTCTAGCAGCGTGCCTAATGGGATGGAGACTCCCTCCACGACCCCCCAGGCGGGAGGGGCGCGGGGGAGACCACCCAAGGCACCGTCCCGGCCCTCGACCTCTGGTAGGTCCCGCTCGGTCCCCTGTAAGGGGACTACCCCCTCGATGTGTCCAAATGAATGTGCCTATACGGTTATTCGATTGGAACATGAGGGGGTTTGGGCAGGTTGGTCGGCGACATCAGTTGCGTGAGTATATGAGGAGGAAGGATGTGGAGATCGTAGGGATCCAAGAGACGATTAAACAAGACTTCTCTATCCATGAGTTGCAGGGCTTAGTTCGCATAAGTTCGCTTGGCAATGGCTCCCTGCCAATGGTCACTCGGGTGGAATCCTCCTTGGGGTGAAGGAGGATACCTTCGAGCTAGAGGACATGGACCGGGGGGAGTTCTTTATGAGTATGTTACTCACACATAGACGGACCACCTTTCAGTGGGAGGTGATCATTGTCTATGGCCCCGCGGACCATAGTAGGTCCCCGACGTTCCTTGCCGAGCTAAAAGCGAAGGTGGAACGTTGTTCCACACCACTTGTTGTTGCCGGGAATTTTAATCTTATTCGTTCCCCGGATGATAAGAGTTCGGCGAACGTGGACCTTCAGAGGATGCGGTTGTTTAATGACTGCATTGCTGATCTCGCTCTTAGAGAGATTAGGCGTGTGGGAGCAAGATATACCTGACGAACAACCGGGTAGACCCCATCCGAGTGTGCTGGATCGGGTCTTTGTATCTGTGGATTGGGAGGTTGCTTTCCCTCTGTGCTCCCTACGTGCCCTCACTAGGATTGGTTCGGATCATTCACCTCTCCTCCTCTCGACAGGAGGAGCTCTTCCACCGAGGCTGAACCGCTTCCACTTTGAAAACTTCTGGCTGGCTTAGCCAGGATTTGCGGAAGCGGTTCGGTTGAAGTGGGCAGTGGCTGCTGCACACCCACCACATGTGTTTAACGCGGTAGATGTGTGGCACCACTGTGCCCAAATGGCATGCCAATTCATGAGGGGTTGGGTGACAATCTTGGGGCTGAGCTGAGACAAAGGAAGTCCTCTCTCTTAGGGGAGATCCAAACGCTTGACCTAGCTTCGGATTCTGTTGGTCTTACTGCTGAGGAGTGGCTTCAGCAGTACGCCCTGGAGAACTCCCTTATGGAGATCTACAAGGGTGAGGAGACCTTCTGGCGACAGCGTAGCCACTAGAATTGGATCCTCAAAGGTGACGCGAATACGACCTACTTCCATGCGATAGCCAATGGGCGTCGTACGAAGTGCTCTATTCCTTGCCTATGGGAGGGGGTCGTCTCTTGGAGGCGCCAAGAGAGATTTCCACCCATATTTACTCCTTCTACAAGGAGCTCTTCATAGCAGGTCCACGCTCTTGGGTCTCATTGTCAGAGGATATCTGGCCAGCGAGGGCTAGAGTATCTGACATTGAAAATGCGGAGTTCACCCTCCCATTCTTGCCGAAAGAGGTTGCCCGGGCAGTTATGGAGATGAAGGCTAATTCGGCTCCTGGGCCGGATGGCCTTCCGGTCATGTTCTTCCAGAAATTCTGGGAGAATATTAAGGCGGTAATCATGCCTATGTTCCAAGAGTTTTATATTGGAACACTGGTCATGTCTCGCCTTAACTTTGGTGTGGTTACCTTGATCCCCAAATTAGTGGGGGCCACGGACATCCGCCAATTTAGACCAATTACTGTACTCAACGTCATCCATAGGATCTTCTCAAAGGTGTGCGCTTCTAGGCTTGCTCTTGTTTTGGAATGCCTCACACACCCTTACCAGTTCGCCTTCCTGAAGGGGCGGTATATCCATGATGGAATTCTAGCACTTCATGAGATCATCCATGAGGTTAAGTCTCGCCGTCAGAAAGGCGTGTTTCTTAAGCTAGACTTCCAAAAGGCCTATGACCACCTTGACTGGACCTTTCTCCGCTTGGTTCTACAACGGAGAGGGGTAGATGATCGGATGATTTGCTGGATTATGCAGATAGTTATGAGTGGCAACACCGCCATTAACATAAATGGGGAAGTGGGTCCCTATTTTAGGTCGACTTGTGGGGTTAGACAGGGGGATCCTATATCCCCCTATTTTTTAACTCTGCAGTTGATGCCCTTGCGGAGATCTTAGAGAGAGCTAAGAACTCCGACCACATTGTTGGTGTGGTAGGACATCTTATCCCAGGGGGCGGTGTGACACATCTCCAGTACACAGACGACACCATGATCATGGTGGAGGGTTCAGAACTTGATATCATCAATCTCAAGTTCCTTCTCCTCTGCTTTGAGGCCATGTCAGGCCTCAGGATCAACTTTGATAAGAGTGAGGTCGTGATCTTAGGTTATTCTGTTGAGGAACAACAACAGATTGCGGACAACCTCAACTGTAGGTTGGCCACATTCCCAGTTACTTATCTGGGAATGACGGTCCGTGTCTAGGGCTGGACTAACGAGCTGCTCGGCTCGTTAAGTCTCGGCTCGTTAAAACTCGTGATCGTTAAGGGTCGAATCGTTAAGCTCGTTAAGGATAACGAGCTAAATATAAAGTTTGGCTCGGTTCGTTAAGTGTTCGCGAGCGCTCGCGAGCAGCTCGTTAAGAAAATGAATCTGAATTTAGAGATGACTAGATCATTGACGATTGATAAGGAGTAAATGAGATTCGATGTTGCTTACATGGGTAGACCGTAAATCTCGGCTATGATATGGACTTGCTGAATAGTGTTGGGCCGTCACCTGCCAGGATCCTAGTTAGATGGGATCTACCCTAAAAGAAAGATGAGATCCAAATTAACGAGCTTAACGAGTTGCTCGTGAAACTCGTTAGTTTGTTTGTTTAACTCGTTAGTGTTAGTGAGCTAAAATTCCAACTCAGCTCGGTTCATTAACAAAACGAGTCGAGTTCAAACGAGTCGAGCTGCCGAGTGTTCAATAAGCTTAACGAACATCGAGATTTATGTCCAGCCCTAGTCCGTGACACTCAGATCCTTGCCAAGGATCTTGACCCGCTAGTAGAGCGGGTTAAGTCAAAAGCTGAGCCGTAGCAAGGGAGGTTTACCTCCAAGGGGAGCAAGACGATTCTCATCGATCAACTCCTGCCTGTCTAGCCTCCCCATGTATATGATGGGGTTGTATATCTTGCCGAAAGGAATACGTGGCAGCTTTGACAAAGAGTTGTCATGTTTCTTCTAGCAAGCGGCTAACGGACGTCAAAAGTACCATATGGTAAAATGGGAAGATATTTGCGCCCCCAAGGAACTTGGGGGCATAGGTATTTTGGCATCTCGACACATGAATGTGGCCTTGATGTTGAAATAGGTTTGGCGAATTCTTAGAGATGATGGGGGCCATTGGCTTCAACTTGTGAAGGCCAAGTACTTGAGAGGGTGCCCTCTCATGGCCTGCGAGAGGAAGGAGGGATCTCAGTTTTGGAGATCCATCCAAGCCATTAAACATGAGATCCGGCTAGGGACTACCTTTTCTGTGGGCGACGGAAGAGGTACCCTATTCTGGCTAGATTCTTGGCTTGGCGAGCGTCCCCTCCAGTTTGAGTTCCCTGAACTCTTCGCTATTTGCTCGGACCCGATGCTCTTGGTTGAAGGTGCGGCCCAGCATGAGCGCTGGGACATTGGGTTCCGCCGAACGTTTGGCCCGGTGGAGACCAATAAGTGGGAGATGTTGTTGGCCATTCTCCCACATACCCTTTCAGACTCTTCGGATAGTATCTCTTGGGCGCTCTCGCCCTCGGGATGCTTCACCGTGGGCTCTGCGTACCGGGCCCTATTTAGAGGGCCCGTTATATCTTGGACCTCCCACCTATGGAAGGCTCCAATGCCACTCAAAATTAAAATCTTCACTTGGCAACTCCTGCGGGATCGCGTCCCGTCGGGCGTGGAGGTGACCAAGAGGTTTGGCCCTGGCGATGGCACCTGTCCACTATGTGCGGTCCCCAAGACTGGGGCCCACATCCTTTTCTCTTGCCCCGCAGCTCGCTTTCTCTGGAGCTTCATAGCTGAGGTTGGGCCTGAGTGGCAGGCCCAAGACCTTGGTGAGTTCCTGGAAGTGCAGGCAAACCGTACCGGTAGGAGGAGGCGTCTCTTCTGGCTAGTGTTTGGCGCGATGACCTGTATCCTATGGACTATACGTAATAAGATGGTTATCGAGCGTGTCTTCCTAAGGCGTGCCTCTGACTCTGTTTTTAAATTTTTGGCTTTCTTACAGCAGTGGCACCCGTTATGTAGACAGTGGGACAAGGCGCGGCTGGATGGCATGATTGAGGATCTTCTGAGGGCGGCTCGCCAACTTTCTGCGTCGTCCAGCCGTTGAGTTATGTTCCTGTGGAGTTGTTTCTCGTTGTATCGTCTCTTTGGGTTTGTTTGAGCTGTGGCCCCAGCAGACCTTGTTTTCGTTTTGAACTTGTTCTTGAACCTTGTATGACTGTGGGCGGTTGCTTTATTTATAAAGCTGGACGTAAAGCCTGTTTTGTGGTAATATTATTCAACATATGATACTATTTCTGTCATTTTACCACATGTGATACACAAGTTGCGTAATTTTGTGTTTTGAGAGTATAAAATCACGAGATTATGGCAATATCATTTGAATTCAGCTTCTTAACGGGAACCCGATCCCCGCCCCGAACCCAGCGGGGATGGGGATGGGAAAAAATGCTCCCGGTTGTTAAATGGGGATAGGATGAGAATGCACTTCCCGGCGAGGAGCAGACCCGTTGCCATCCCTTCGTGTACTCCTAACAGTATGGGTTATCTTCCTGCATTTTCAGTTGCAAGTGCATCAGGTGTAGAACTTGCGTTGCGCAGATTCAGAAAACGCAGGGTGGTAACAGCCTAACAGTAACAGGTGATATTCCTGCTGTATGGGGGAACATACCTGCAGGATCAAAAGTTCTTTGAGACAAGCGATGGATTTGCTCTGCGCCACCAACTGCCTTTCTCCTTTGACATTGTCCCGAACCGTGTACTAGTCACCTTTTCAGCTTTTTTCTCTTATTACTTCCTCACTGTAATCATGCTCCAAGAGCAATGTCTTCCACGACAGTTTGATTGTGCTATTTGTCCTCCAAGGTCTTTGGTAAAGGAATAAAAAGGATCTTACAAGCTAGGCAAGAGGTAGCTACAAAAAGAAGCGAAGGTCCACCGTCCACTAAAGTTCAGACCCTTAAAAATAAAGCTAGTTTTCGGGAAAGATTTTGTGAAGGCATTTTTTTTTTAGAAAAGGGAATTTTATTACTCCCAGCCTCTGCATCGAGTGATGCACACAGCCGATTATTACAAAGTCTCAAGTAGCAATTATTCAAGGTTTACAAACCAGAAAACACGCAAGATCAAGGCACAGCTCAACCGACACAAATAACAGAGATAAAAGACTACAAAAATCTACTAATATGCTGCCACGTATGCCGGAAGAAAAAATCTTGTGCCACCAACAGGAGTCGCGCACATCCAGCCACCATAAGGTCTCGCTGGTCCGAAGGCGGCAAGAAAGCCCAAAGCTGGATCCAGTGCGCCGCCATATAAATAACCTGTAAGACATGAAAATTTTCTTTTCTGTTAAAAACAAGATTGTTCCTACAATTCCAAATAGACCAACAAATAGCTGAAACGCCGATGCGAATCCTATCCTTGGTCTTTGTATCCATCCCATTTAAAACATGTGGTTTTATTTTTGTGGCTAGATCTGGAGTTCTGGACAATGGAAAACTCAAGTTTATAAAAGATGGAGCTAAGAATCCTAAGAGGTGGGTTAAAATCGTCGAAAGTCCAAGTTTAAAAAAAATTAAAGCTTAATAAATTTTATGTCAGTCCAAAAATAATTAGATTTGCTAATTTTTGTACACAAACTTTTAAAACACAATCCTAGATATTTTAAGAAATAGGGGGAAAGGGGTAGAGGATGAGACACGATGTCGTTCGAAAAGACAAAACGATGTTTGTGCGTTCAAACTGTGGGCTAGATTTTCAGTCATGTTTTGAATTCCCTGGAGGTAACATAATGTGAATAGACTGAACATATCGATGATATCGAAAGGACATCCAAACAATTTGTCACCCTCCTCCAGTCCTCCTAGTCTAAAGTATTCAGATTTCCATACAGTACTATTTAGTGTTTTCAAGATCAGATTGAGTTATATATGTTCTTTGGCGCATAGGGTAAACTTCAAAGATTTCTGGAGTTTTCAATTTCCCACTCTCCTGAGATTGGGTAGATTGACTTCGATGAGAACAAGATAAATCATGTGGTCTCACTACTGGAAAACGAGACGCTGCCGGTTATCGGCCTCTTTGCTGAATGCCAAAACACGGGTTACTCGGCAAACAGCCTGTGTACAGTGTCCACTAAAAAACCACTCGGAAAACTGGACTACACTCAGCAAAGGACCTATATGCCAAGTATCGGCTGATCCAGCACTCGGCAAAGACAAGACTGACGGCAAACATTGGAAAAAGCTCTCGGCAAACCAGCAGGCCACGTGTTCCCTGACAACCATCCCGAAGGCGACGTGACGGGCTCGCTCTTTGCCGAGTGTCTTGGATGGAGGATACTCGGTAAACTCCACGCGTGAATTTTTTTATATTTGCCGTAATTTTCTGATTTCTTTGCCGAGTGTGGCGGCACGAGGCACTCGGCAAACAAGTGGCGAAAATTAGTGTTTGAGGGCGCATTTTCTGATATAATCGCCGAGTGTGGACGGCGACACTCGGCAAACACCTTTGTCGAGCTGAACCTCTCTGGACACGCGGCAGCTCGTATACATTGGATGTTTGCCAATTGTCCGCCACGACACTCGGCAAACAGCTGACGTCCGTTTGCCCACGGACGTTCGTTATCTACTTGTTTGGTGCCGGGTGCTCGCAAAAGACACTCAGCAAACACTTTGCCGAGGTACTTGACAAAAGACACTCGGCAAACTTTTTTTGCCGAGGAAAATTATGCCGAGTGCTGTATGTCAAGTGTCATACTCGGCGAACAGTATGCCGAGGCCGTTTTCCTTTTTGCCGTGTCTTTTTGATACCCGGCACATTGGGCGATTCCAGTAGTGGATCTTGGACCGAGACGCCCTTGCCTCCGGCTCAGAAATGCCTTTGATAAGTATGTGTGTGTGGTTTTCGCTAGTTTTCATAGTTTGGCTCATTTTGTGTGTTCTGGATTGATTTCACTTATTAACTAGATCAACTCTCGTCTCCTTAATAGCATTGCAGGAAGCCGGGAACTCCTTACCCTCTTGTCGATGTTAGTGAAAAATAAAAATTACCCACTCTACTTTGACCGTAATACTTCATGCAAAACATTGCATGTTTTGCCTTGTGTCCTCTCCACGAGTAATTTCCAATTCCTTTGCTTGAGCCTTCCCCTTCCATATATTTTTTGGTGGTAAAATGATTCCGGAACTCGACCCTTAGCTAACGTGTTTAAGTATCCACTTAATTGAGGAAAAAAGTTCTATGTCCGTGGACTAAATAAGTCGATTTTGCAGATATTGTTTTCAATGCATGTGGCTTATGTTTGCGCCATATCTCAGATATCGAATCCAAGATGGAACTTTGTCATCCCATCAACTTAGAAACGATATCTCTGCTGAAAATCGTGACGGCGTCCCCCATATCCGCCTGCAAGTTTAAAAAGGGCACATGCAACTACACTAGGAAGCATCAAATGCGTGTGCCGTCAGCGCCGATCGAATCCGACGTGCCCATCTAGCAGAGTATCTAGGTGTACCTAGCAGATATAATTTCCCACGAATTAAGCTGATCGAACTTATTCCGTTGCAACATCTGGGTGCCGAAGGAGATCCTCCTCGACTCATTTCATTCCTTTGTTTAGCTTCTGTGCCGAATAATCAACGCGGATGTTGCTACGAAAGAGCACTAATTCCTTCATACCAGATATATATCGTCTCCATGCCTTCATGCACTCATGCATTATTCCTCGGGGAATCCAGAAATGGTATTGTTCATTTCCGGGAGGCCAAGTGATGGATTCATCTGGGAATAATACATGGTTGTCAGAGGAATTTTACTACGGCATGTGTGGCCCGTGTTGTGCTAAATGCATGCATGGAGAACACACGGATGTGTTGCCAGAGGAGCAGTGATCTTAATTTCTGGTGGAGCTTTTTGCATCAAGAACCTGGCAAATTGCTGGGTAAATCGTCGCGCGAGCTTTATCCGTTACAGATATGTGTTGTTAAATAGCACTGATCGTGGATGTTTATCAACCACGTATATAGCTCCCACGCCTGCCTGGAGCCAGGAACATTGGAACAAAGCGTTTCCCAAGTTGATTGTTTGGTCTCTCGGGTAGCTGCAATGAGCTCGAGCCACGGTGCTTTATCGTCTTTTGGATCTATATAATCTTCGTCTTCTTTTTTTACCAAATGAGTTATCTGGTCGATTTCATATATAAAGAAATCGTCGAAACTGCCAGTTTATGTGCAAACGAAAATACAAAATAAAGTAGAAACAAAGAAGGAAAAGGGAAACTGCGACAGAAAACCGAATCATAGGGAGCGAAACAAAAACCTGTAGGCTGTAAGTGATATGCCCCCTCCTAGCATCTACACTAGATTCAGCTAACATTCCGGCGCCTCCAACGGCTCTCTGCAAACGGATGGATCCGTTTTAGTCCAAACGGACAGGAGGCAGATTCCAACGCTCCATAGCAAACGCACCGGTGAGGGTGGACATGTCCGTTTCGCTCCAAACCTAGCCCAAGTTTGGTCCATGTTTGGGGCAGAACGAACAGTGTCCTCGTCCGCCCTTTGTCCTCTTTTATCCGCCCCGGGCCCAATCGCCAGCCACACAAGCCCCCCACCTCCCACCCCTTTCCAATCCCGAGCGCGCCCCTCCTCTTCGTCGGTGCCGCCGCCTGGTCTCCACGGCGACGCCCCGGATCTGTTTACCAGCCCTCGCTAGGACACTTTTGCCTGTCCTAGAGAAGCTCTCGACCCGCCGCCATCCTCCTCTCCTCCGCCCGCGGAAGCGGCTAGATTACCTCGTCCCTGTCCATGCCGGTGCTGCGGGCAGGTGGGACAGCAACCTTCTCGGCGTTGGGTGCACTCCCCACCCCAAACGGACCATGGCCTCATTTGTGTCCGTGGACCGTCCCAAACGGACCAAATTGGACGCATTTCATGTTCGTTTTGCCGAGGGCCGTTGGAGGTGCCCGCACAAGCGCCAACTCACAGAATTCAAAACCAAGATCACAGAAATACCAACAGGGGACTCTAGTTTATAATTCTCGCCAAGTGGTTGCCTAGCCATGGGCTGGATCTTCACTACTCCATCTTCAAGTTTTTCTCACTCTTCATTTTTTCTGCAATATAGTCTATCCATTAAGTAGTGCACATAGTTTATATATCACTATAACAGAATCATTGGGAAATTTGCGGTTGAAGCAAGCATAATTTCAAGTTTTCCACATGGTCCAGCAGACAGCTGCACTGCCACACAGCACAAGCATTCTCTGTTTTTTTTAAAGATTTTTCTCTAGTTCTTTGGAGTTCAGCCACCCATCTTGCATATCATCTACCCTACCTTGGGGGTCTGGCAAAACCAAGCGCGCTGACAACCGTTTTCCATATCAGTTTCCCCAGTGCAACACTGAAACAACAAGTGATCCACCGTTTCAGCGCATCCACAGAAGTGACACTCCCTGTTGCAAGTCCACCCTCTATTAGCTAGATTGTCCTTGGTGAGAATTCTTTTTTTATCATTAGGCACACAAAGACCTTCAATTTCAAAGGAATTTTTATCTTTCACATAAATCTGTCTGGAAACACTCAGTTACTTCCAATTGTCCACTTCACTCTATCAGGTCAACTGCACTGCATCCACCATCTCCTTCATTCTATCAAATTGATTTAGTAATTCTCCCCATAGAGTTCTTCTAAATATTATGCATCTCTAGCCTCTTCTCTTCACTTCACTCACTGTGATCTTATTGTCAAAGCAGATATTGTATAGCATGGGGAATTGCTCAACAAGGGGTTGATTATTCACCCAACTATCCTCCCAGAATAATGTTTTCTCTCCATTAGTTAGTGTCATTTTAGCAAATTGTTGAAAGGTATGATTAACCTTTATAATTCCTTGCCAGAAGTGAGAACAGCCAGATCCCCTATGTGTTCTCCAACTTCCAAAGTCATTTGCATAAGAGGATTGTGTTCATTGTCTCCAAATCAAGAACACCCAGCCCTCCACAATCTTTGGACATACATACCTCTTGCCATGCCACAATATGGTACCTTTTTCTTGTTGTTCAATTCCATATGCCAGGGCCACATTAGGGTTTATAAACCGGTCTTACACGCTCTAAACTAGCGAAGTAGGACTAAACATTCCACCTAGTGTGACTCGATAGCGAGAGAGATCTAGGGTGGATTGGGTCGGCCCATCAAAGCTATGAGAGGATGTTTAATTAAGAAGTTTTTTTGAAATCAAGTTTTCTTAATTTGAAATGGTAAAGAAATTGAATTTCAATTACAAAGATACATAAAAAATCATTACTGAATTTGGGGGTCAATCTGAGAGCTCATTATCTCATATCGGACACTAGATTCAATAAGGACATATGCCAACGCCATACTCGGATTTATAAACCGTCATCCAAATTGTAATCTAGCGAGTTGTGACTAAACATTTGTGACTCAACGGCGAGAAACCATCCATTAAAAATCAACATTGAATAGAGGGGGCAGTCTGAGAGCAGACCGGCATCTAGATTCAATACTAACGAATACCAGCGTCACAGTCGGTTTATAAATCGATCGTACACACTCTAATCTAGCAAGGTTGGATTAAACATACCATCATGTGGGACTCAGCAAAGAGATACTGCGTTTAGTTTGGCCCGACTTGTCAGCGCAGTAACCGTCAAATCGTTTGACAGTAGGAGAGATGGTGGTCAGTTTGGTCCGGCCCATCAAAACTGGCACTAACTGTCAATGGCCTTAATCTCGATGGAAACATCGTGTGTGGTTATTCATGAGGCTGGTTTCGACGAGTAGGACAAAAGTGAGGAAAGTTAAAAGCGTGGGGCAAAACTGAGTAGTACTAAACGAAGTGAGACATAAAAATAGATAACACAATAATTTACATGGATAAGTTAAATGCATAAGTTCGTCCTCCGATCTACCTTTGTGCTTAATTAGCTAGCATGAAGCACAATCTATGTGAATTGCATTCAGAGCAGCTACTCACCAGTGGCGGTCGAGCACTTGCACCGTTGCACGAGTGTTGAGCATCCCATGCAGCGGGCGAAACCGACCGGCGCTGGACCTACCACTCCACTGCATACGTAAGCTCGGCCCCCACCGGCAAAGTTGCCACTCGCAACGGCGCCTATAAATACGCCTCGGCTTGCCACTCCCTCCTCAGGCGATCGACCGAGAACACACACACCCCGGCCTCCGCTCCACGTAGCTAGCCAGCTAAATAGCTAGTCCGGCGGTAATGGCGATGCAACAGCAGGGCGGGGCCGAAGAGACGCTCATGCAGCGGTGCAAGCCATACGTGGCGATGATATCGCTGCAGTTCGGGTACGCCGGCATGAACGTGATCACCAAGGTGTCGCTGAACCACGGCATGAGCCACTACGTGCTCGTCGTCTACCGCCACGCCTTCGCCACCCTCTCCATCGCGCCCTTCGCGCTCATCCTGGAGCGCAAGGTCAGGCCGCGGATGTCCCTCCGGGTCTTCATCAACATCTTCCTCCTGGCCCTGATGGGCCCCGTCATCGACCAGAACTTCTACTACGCCGGGCTCAAGTACACCTCGCCCACCTTCTCATGCGCCATGAGCAACATGCTCCCCGCCATGACCTTCGTCATGGCGGTCATCTTCAGGATGGAGAAGGTGAACCTGAAGAAGGTGAGGTGCGTGGCCAAGGTGGCCGGCACGCTGGTCACCGTGGCAGGGGCCATGCTCATGACGCTCTACAAGGGCCGCGCCGTGGAGATGATCTGGTCTAAACACACGCCCCTCCCGCACCAGGACGCCGCCGCCGCCAAGGACTGGTTCAAGGGATCCATCTTCCTCATCATCGCCACCCTCGCATGGGCCTCCCTTTTCATCCTTCAGGTACGTACCTACATCTGGCTCGCGACATGACATAGTCACATAGCTCGCTTCGCTTTCTCCCGTCCATGCTTCTAACTGATAATGATTCGTGCGTGCGTGCAGGGCCCGACGCTGACGAGGTACAACGCGCTGCTGACGCTCACCATGCTCATCTGCTTCGTGGGCACCCTGCAGGCCATCGTGGTCACATTGGCCATGGAGCACACCGCCGACGTCTGGAAGATCGGATTCGACATGAACCTCCTCGCCGCCGCCTACGCCGTCAGTCTAACAAACCATACTATCACACTGAGCAGACACCAACTAAACGTGGCAGGATAACACTAATAATAAAATCTCTGCAAATTAATATGCTTCAGGGTATCGTCACGTCGAGCCTTGCCTACTACGTGCAAGGGCTGGTGATCCAGAACCGGGGCCCTGTCTTCGCCTCGGCCTTCAGCCCGCTCATGATGATCGTGGTGGCCATCATGGGCTCCTTCATCCTCGCCGAGAACATCTACCTCGGAGGGTACGTGCATATATATGCTCATCTTCACCAAATCGACACCGTGCATGACACAGTCGGTTACATATTCTTGTTGCTGACTGTTTGGGATTTTCAGGATCATCGGGTCCGTCCTGATCGTCGCCGGCCTCTACTCGGTGCTCTGGGGGAAGCACAAGGAGAGCGTTGAGAAGAAGGAGATCGAGGCGACGGAGATCCCGGTGGCCATCAAGGGCGTCGATGGCAACGGCCGGATCATGGACATCGTGGAGCTGGACAATGTGCAGCTAGAGAAGGCCCAGGCCAACGGCAAGACGGTCACCATCTCGGTGCCCGCGGGGGAAGCCCGGATGCACCGCAACGACGAGAACTGATCCTCGGGCAAGAAGCTGGTAGGTTCATTGATCAATGGACCTTCTCTTCCCTTCCTTGCTTTTGTCCTTGGATCCCCGTGATGTTGAAGTGGTGTGGTAGTAATAGTAAAAACTACTAGTGGTGGCAAACTGGTAATATGTATGCTATGAGGGAGAGTTTTGTAACCTCTCTGTACCTAAGCAAGCAGATGCTTTCAGTTTGGAATATGTAGCCATGCCTTATCTACGTCCATGTCTTGTATCAGCTACTGCCCCCTCCAATATTAATTATGACATATGAACCATAATTATATCAAGGCACCTCGTCCAGTCCCATGCTAACGAAGTGCTTGATCATGTCAGGCTATCCTCCTTGAGGCTACGTACTAACTTCTTGCCCAAAGGGACTTTATCATAGTCTCTGGAG
This sequence comes from Poa pratensis, assembly GCA_947311845.1. NCBI lineage: Eukaryota > Viridiplantae > Streptophyta > Magnoliopsida > Poales > Poaceae > Poa > Poa pratensis. The sequence goes on along the minus strand of CAMZMU010000059.1, from coordinate 28,288,750 downwards.
GCTGGAGCTCATATGATTGGGTTGTGGGCAGGCAGCACTCCTCAAACTCTGAAAGAACAAGAACATAGTACACACAAAGCAAATCTTTCTCTTCATTCCACATATCTTTCCCTCTTTTTTTATATTTGTGGGCGCAATATCAATGTGCGTTTTCGGGACGTATGGTTCCGATGCGGCGGTTGGCGCATACCCATACATCTATTATTCAAGAACTTTTTGTACCAGTTGCATCTTGAGAAATTATGCAAAATGCCTCCACCATGTGCATGTATATGTCACTGGTGCATAGTGGTTCCAAAGAACCCGTTCTTGATTAGAGTAATCGGCAAAGATAGCCTTAAAGAATCAGGGTTAATTAAATTTGGTGATGGGAATTTGGAAGGAGGAATAATTCCCCAAAAGCATGCCATCCTACTTAGCGCGCACTTGCAAGATTCAGTGTCAGCCCAAAACCAGCATGAATCTCTTTTAAGCTGGAATAAAGATTCCGATCCGAGATCCCTTCTGCACCGGTGCGGTGGGCAAGTTGGTGCCACAAAGCCCAGGGCCAGGAACAATAACCTGAATCTGATGCCCCTGCCTCCTCCATATCCCCAAACAAATTCTCATCTAAATCCTGGGATCGATGCGTGGCATGGTGCATCCGACAGATACATCCGCGAAGTAGACGAGCTCTCGTAGGTTCCCTCCCTGGCTTCCATTGTCTGTGGGAGGAATATCAAGTTGCAGATAAGCAGTATTCACTTGCACTTGCATGCCCCAAGTTAATGGGTTCTGCATCACTCGCTACTTGGAAACTGAAACACGTTTCGCAGCTGCACTTGCTCAGTACTAAGATATGTGATGGTTTGTAACGCCCTACCCTGTCCTGGCTCTTATCATCTTGCAGCATAGGTCACCAACTCACCATTTCAGACCGATCTTCAACCGAAGAACGAGAATCGCAATGCGTCGTCGAATGATATGGTATCTAGATAAGCTTCCTCATAAAATTACAAAACAAAAAATTGGTGATGCATGTGTTGGTTGTGGAATCTACCTCATTAGCTACGTCCGTGATACGTTTCAAATTGCAACTCTGTCTCATTAGGATAAAAGCTCCCTTTTTACAGTCAAGAGAGCACAAAAAAGGGCACACTCGTCTACCTACTTAGCGTGCAAGATGCTTGCTCCAGTTGGTTTTACGAGTACACGATTAGCAAGTCTTCGGGCTTATCTGCTAATCATTCAGGGAAAAATAATAGTGCTCCCACCCAACATCTGTCAACGTCTTGGGAATAACAGAAAATAATAATTCTGAGCAGAGGAGCAATGCTTAGCATAAAGCCAAACCACACTCACAAAATTAGTGTTTCTACACTCGGCCGACGCGCAATAATTCGCTCCAGAAAACCAATGAAAATTTGTTGTACGGTAACCTCAGCAGAATGCAAAAAACAGGAGCAGAAATGCTAATAGAATAAAGAGCATTACGGAAGATCGTAATCTAACTAAGATACCCTGCTCCAAACCCCAAAGAAAGAACAAATTGTTAGATGGTGATATGCCAAGGCCCAAACCATGCCTACGATTCCCATAAACACAAATCATCTTCTTTTTCAGAAGAATTTGATTTTCTCTCTTGTTATCCGGTAATCCAGATATGTTATAAACAGGCATCATGAGTGTCCTGAACAGGATATATATGGCTGGTAAGTCATAGGCTCCAGCATGGTTTCAGAGGTGCAAAGCTTTTCATTCCATCTATTATTGAGCAATCAGTATCACACAGAGCCAGTAAAAGAACATATGCATAGATGACCAGGCAAATACTCAACCAAAGATAAAAACAAACTTGTCACAATTGGGCCTTTGGTACTTTAAGTATCAAACTCAAATAGATCTGCAAGCTTTAACCAACACCTGATATTTAACTCGACAAGTAACATCGTCTACTAGGAAAACGCTCGCGATTTTAACTTTGTGAAAATGACCTTAACAGCTCCTCACTTTAACTAACCTGCAAAGCACTTTCAGTTGAGGATTTTTCGACCGAATGAAAAAGTTGGCAGTATTGTTCAGCCATGTGTCTTGCGATAGAAGTAATCTCTTCCAACCCAAAGTTGAACTCTCGTGGCTGCTGCTGTTCTGCACATACTTGGGAAGATATAATCAATTCACAAGTGCCCAACAAGTGACAAACCCACTCTTCATCTGAACTCGAGGATAATCACAGTTCCAAGGTCGCATTTCATTAGGTTTCACACTAAAGGAACACTGATGACATCAATTGAAATGTCGACTAGATAAATGCTACTCTGGAATCAGATCTTGGGGGCTTATGTCACTGAATTCTTTAGCTAGAGATTCACCGCGACTTTACTTGGTGGATTAGCAACAAGAGAACAGGGGGGAGGGGACAAGCACCAAAACTGCCTTTCCGATCAATGGAATGACCAGGCAAGGCACACTAACATATTGTGTGGTAGAGTGAGATCATTTGCATGACACTGCCGCTACTGCCTGAGAATGGTGCAGGAGGGAACAGAGACATGACTCGCAAACAGATGAGATTGTTCTGTTCATGCAACGCAAATCCTTAAATTCACGTTGTTCCAGACAATTTTCCCAACTGTTCCATGGTTTAGTTTTAGTCACATCTAGTAACTAAAATAACAGGTGAGAGTTTCTAATGTGAAAACAAGATAAGCTGTTGGATAAGGCAACAGACTGCCGAGTGCTGACTGGACCAGCAAGATCTGCAGTTTTTAGCAATGAGAGAATCCAAGATAGCTTTAGACAATTCAAGTATATTAATCCTCGAAAAAAAATCAAGTAAATTACAAAAAAAACAGCATAAGATTCTTGCAGGAGAACATACCGACTATTGATAATATTGCTACTCTACAGAAGCTAAAAAAAAAAGGAAGATTTGTACTCCCTCCGATCCATATTAGTGGGCACAACTTTGTCTAGATACACATGTATCTAGTCTAAATATTTAGACTAGATACATGTGTATCTAGACGAAGTTGTGCCCACTAATATGGATCGGAGGTAGTATTACAAAAGTACTCCCTCCGTTTTTTAATATAAGATGTTTTAGCTTTTGTCCACATGCACATGCACACAAATGTATGTGGACACATTTTTGTGTATATGTTCACTCATTTTAGTGTGGATATAGACAACATGTGTACCACCTAAAACATCTTATATTAAAAAACGGAGGGAGTACAATTTTAGAGGTATTTCGAGTCTGAAAAGTTTTATTACAGAAGTTACAATCATAGAACCATTCAAACATTAACCAGCAGTTAATCTATCCAAGATCAAACGTGTGAAATATAAAAGCTAGGTTACTTGCTAGATACCAACTTGCAGGGGTGATTACATTTTTCACATGGTAGAATTGTCTGAACAATCCTTGGGAATGGCAACATAGTTTGCTGGTATGGAAGCAGTTGTCTTTCCAACATCCTTCATTTTTCCGCAAGACAAGCCTCCCTTGCGTGAAATTGGGGTAGACACACGCCGGCTGTTAGGAGTTCCACCAATGATGTTGACATTAGAACTCTGCCCAAGAGGCTTCCTTGCCGAAAGCGAACGCATAGGACTAGGCTTCGCTCCATATGGCGCACCTTGTTCTGCTGCAAACTGTTCTTGTAATTTCTTAAGCTCCTGAAACAGTCAAAACATCCACAGCCAATTAGAGTAAAAATGTGTAGCTGAAAAGCCCACCACTATACATGGTAACAACACCCATCCTAAATCTGCTATCAACCCTTCGGTGATGTGGAGAAGAAATGAAACATTTTAACATGTGATATTACCAATGAAAATGGCCAAGTCTGGACCATAAGCTAGCTCAACTATTATTACTACCATTATGTATCATTTCTATTCTGAAATTGAGTCAGCTTAGAACATATCTTCAGAAAATTAAGGATGCAAAAGAGGCAACCTACAATGACCAGGCGCACTGATAGACAAGGATTGAGTAGAAAAGAGGCATGAAAATATGAACCTACCCGCAATCGCCGTTTTTCATCTTCTTTTGTTGTCTTCCAGAGGTGTATTGCTCTAAGCTATCCAAAAGCCTCATCTGTAAAAGAATACGCTAAAATGTTACACAATTACGATGAGATTGACACAATCAACCTATTCATATGGAAAGAGCAGTATACATATATGAACTTGCCTTATCATGCATAAATGGTGTGCCCTTCTCTTTTTCCCAAGCTTTAACTCTAGCAGTCAAATTCTCCAGCAGAGCTACATGACAAAATAGTATTGAAGTTGAGAAACAGGTGCATTCAGCAAAAAACTTCTGTAAATACAAATCAAACCATGGCATAAGTAGGCCAACCGCCAGAAAACATGAGAAAATGAGTGCCAGACATAATTAAAAGTCAGAATGACCATGATCTAACGGAGGGCATCAAATGGCCCATAAGAATGTTTCCAAAAGATTTCATTTTTTGAATGTTTTAATTAAAAATTTAGTTACGAGAAAACAAACGTCCAACACTAGCATCAGAACAGATTAAGCATTAGTTAAGTAGCTATCCTTCAAGCAAATCAAAATGATAATGATGTGAAATCCCTGTAGCATTCTGCCATTATCTACTGGTAGTACCTTTATTGTTAGAGCTTATCCAAATATTAGATATTTCAGTAGAAACACCCACAAAAAGTACACATGCTTACATGGAATTTTGCTGACTACTATCCTTGCTTTCTCTGCGCGCTTGAGATTTACGTGAGCTCCTCGACCAGCATTATAGCGATTTTGATCCTGAAATTGGACCCATATCAATGGTGTATGGCAAATGCAGCATTGTAATACAATATATATGGATAAAAGAAAATGTTCAAGTTACCCTCTCATATTCATCAAGCCAGCCCTCCTCTTCAGCTGCTAATGTCCATTTTTCTACCTTTTCTAGAATGTCCTTTCTGCTTAGAGCAAGCTCTCTTGCTTCTGCAATTCGGTCATCCATATTGGTAAGCAGCTCCGAGAGATCAGCTCTACCTACAAAATGAAGTTCATATACATCATCAAATTCAACACATAGCAGTACAAAACCATGAGGAATAAAATAAGAGCTGATGAAACGTGACTTGTAAAACTTCATAAAGATCAGTTAAATCAGCAAGGAATCGAGTACTGAATTATCACGGAGAACTAAGAAAAAAGCGAACACCCTATATCTTAACTGCTGATATGAAATACAATCAACAGTACAATACAACTATGGAAGCATGGCAAAAATCAGGATCTCATCCGTTATTCCGTTAATGCGAGAAAACAAGCATTTATATATTAGCCTTGCAAGATTTTGAAATAAAAATAAACTTAGCAACACAAAATACTCACACTGTACAGAAAATGAACTTTGCACTTCAGTAGGAGCTAGGAAATTAGAGTGAACTCTCAAGTGAAAAAAATTACTCATTTGAGTGTTTACATATTTAATTTGCCAACGGTGAAATATCATTCTTCGGGAAACTAATGATGAAATATCAGTAAATATAACAATGCAACTCATGCCACTGACATTCCAGAAAATGCCATTATTTGAGTATATAAAATGCAAAAATCAATTTAAAAACAAGAAACAAAAATAGTATTTCAGTAACCATGTTACAATCAATCATGTCATTCATTTATTCTGTTGACGTTTTGTATACGAATGATCTTTTTTCACATTTTGGTAGACCTCTTTGATTATTCAATCCACTGATTTTTGGTGATTTGTTTCGCGATGGATAAAGCTTCAAGATAAGGTGACAAAAATGTTTCAGTCTAATAGCATAAATGCTGAGTTGCTGACAAAGAACCTGTAATCTACAGACTGCAACTTAGGTTATTATGGTGGCTCAGTTGTCACGAAGGAAATAAGCTGTTAGAACTAAAAGAGGCAGAGTAATGTACTGCAATTTCAACAGAGAAGCATCTGATAATTGCTAAAAAAAACTAGTGTAAATAACAGAAAGAGAGCATCTAAATTGCAGTATGAAACAACCAACTATCCAATAATACATGTCATTTTAATTTTTGGTAGGTGCCTATCCACTTTTTATATCAAGATTGGTATACCTAAATATTCAAGGTGTTGCATTGGACGAAAATGTTCATAGAATTTTAAGGTGAGGCTGAAATAGCAACATTAAACAACAAAGAAGCACCCAAAAAAAATTGCAACAGGTACAACTTAATGAACAAAGAAGCTCGACATAAGATGGAAATACATATAATAACTTCAGTTATGATTTTTCAGGATAGAACGTGAGAAAGAAGTGTACCAGAATCTATAAGATCAGTGAGAATCCGCCACTCATGGTCACTGTCAATATCCATGTGAACACTTTTGTAGATTTCTTCAAGTTCAGTCATTTTCTTTAAGACAAGCTCTTTCATTTTGCTAGCTTTCAAATCCTTCAACCTCTTGACCTCAGCCTCTACCTACACAAAAAGAAGAAGATTTGACATGAACATAACTTGAAGAATTAGCTTTATGAAAGTTCAAAGAAATAAAAGAAGGCAATCAACTGTAACCTTCTCAATAAGGTCATGTGCAAGGCATCCTTGGGGCATCACTGTATTGGGAGATACAGAAATCAAAGAAGTAACATGATCGAAGCATTTCTGTTCATCTAGTGGCGTGTCCATTAGACTCCATAACTCAATAAGTGTACTTCCAAGATTTTGTAGCTGCAATCGATAATGCAAACATGGATCATTAATGTAAACAAGTCAATGTAGAAAGGAAAGCACGCTTATGTACACAAGTATACTATATCACCATGTGAAAATAATGAACAGTGCAGTCAGTAAAACCATAAACTGTTTTCTTCAAAAGTAAAACCATACACTGGACAGAAAAGAACTAAAGGTAGTCAAGGTGAGGAAAATGTAATGGTCACTGAGAAAAGCCTAGGCTAGTAGAAAATAGGATGGTTGATTGAAGAATTTTGTGCACTGTCCAATAAATAAATACTACCTCCGGTCCGTTTTAAGTGACGCTGAGAAAAGCCTAGGCTAGCAGAAAATAGTATACGTACGCCCGACACTTATTTCGGATCAGACGAGTAGTAAACCATGCCCTGTACAGTGTACCATGAATCATAATGGACTGACAACGAAAAACTACATATTCCACAGGTCAGCAAAATTGCATGATATGCTTTGTTAAGCTGAATCACATAATATAGTCGAGTACTCAAATTCAATACCTAGCATATTAGAGGTAGATGAACACATTGAACTAATAACATATAGACCCATGCTTTTGATTAACTGACTAAGATTAATACCTTCCGGAGCCTCTGTTTCTTTTCTTGATTTAGTGCATGAACTTTTCCTGCAAGTCTGTCGAGAGTGGAATCACTTATGCTCATGGATTTGGTCCTTTCCAATTCAACAAAGCTGGGATGGACATCGTACAATGTCTTCTTAAGATCAAGAGACATCATGTTGCACATTTCATTAATACACTTGATCTGAACATCAATCTTTTGCAGCCTGAGATTCTGAAAACACAAGTGGAAACAATTTAAGCATCAGAGTTGAAGCATTCTGAAAAGGATAGGTTTATGCCAGGTGCCCAACCTTTTCTGTCTGGAGCTCATTAAGCTGGGTTTTCAATTCCGCTAGTCTTCTTATAGATAGGTCAGTCTCATCCACCAAGGGGGCTGCAGGATCCCCATGATTAATAGTTCCTGAAATCTCGGCTTGTAGACGAACAATATGCAGCTGAACAGCCAAAAAATCATTTACACGCTCATCTCTCCTCTGTCTCAAATCGTCCAGAACTGGCTCTACTTTCGCCAGTTGTTCCACCAATGTACCCCAAGCTTCTCTACCTGTACAAACAAGGACCAAGAATAAAACATAAGAGCATGATATCAGCAAGAAGCATGGAATGGACCATGAAAGCAAAATTCACGTACCCTAGAAAAGGATTCACGCTCTCCCAGAGCAGAAAGGATTTTTTCTATATCCGCTTCACCCAAAGACATGGTTTGAAGCAGGTCTGCCTTCTGCTTCCTAGTTTCTTCCACTTTCTTCCTGTAAACATTGAGGCAATCCTCCTCCAACTGCAGAATCATCCTGTCCCTTTCAATTTCATCCTGCCCAATTTCTCCCCATAGTTCCTGCATCATCAGAAGCAATCTTTAGACAATTCCGATACAGAATGACCTAGAAAGGAACAAAAGAAGCAGGGGAAACAGGACACTCGACACAAGTTCATACTGAGACATTTGAAAAGGGCAAAAAATTAGGACAACGAATTGCCATCAGGAAACACCAAGAGAAATGCAATGTCGTGGCTGAATTCCGGAACTAAGGAGCAATCGGCAATATCGATCCCTCAGATACATCGACAATATCGAAATAACCAAGATCTTACATCGAAATTATCGAAAAAAAAAGATCGTATACCAAGAAAGCGCAAGAAACCCAAAATCGATCCCCAGTTCCAGAACGTCCTTAGGATCCGACACCAAGAACCACAAAACTCAACAATCGGAGCCCGATCCCCGACGCAAAAGTACATTTAATATTAAAAAAACCGACTTCCTTCCACAACGAGAACAGTCGTAGCCCACCATTTCCGGCAAACAACACGTCAGGAAAACGACAAACCGGAGATCAACCGGCCCTTCCCCGAAGAAGCCACCAACCGAAATCGCTACTACCACGAAATGGAATCACAGAGGAGACGCGGAAGCGGACCTGCAGTTCGTGGAGAAAGGAGCCGCAGGAGGCGCGCGTGGGCGGCGGCGGCGGCGACAGCGGCGAAAGGGTCGCCATGGGTGAGGAGGCCGGGGCGATCGAAGGGGATCCCGCTCAGATCTGGGTCTGCGCGGCCCCTCGCCTAGGGTTTATAGAGAGGTGGGGAGGGATTTGAAAGGGGAAGAGCGGGGGAAGGAGAAGACGTTTTTGAAAGCGGTGCGGCGTTCTCGCCGACTTTGCTGGGCCCTGATTGAAAATTTGAAATCGGTGGGGTTGGTAGCCTCTACTACGCCGCTGGTCTACTGTGAAGAAAATATACTACAGCCGCATATGCCTACTTGAAAAATGATTGATCGGAGCAAGTGTTGTTCAAATTTCCTGCTTCTTGGGCACCTTTTTACTGTTTTTTATTGGGCTCCTTGTTGGAACACAAGAATCCATTTTGAGTTATGGAGGTTTTTTTTCATTTAGTAGTATTGTTCTCCCTCTCAAAATATAAGGCGCACTATTTTTAGGGCATAGTGGGAATTTGAAATGCAAACCCGAAATGCAAACATAGTTGAAATGTCCCGCCCGTGGGACGAAAACGAGTGGAAAGTTTCCGACTTCTTTAGGGCATAGTTGAAATGCAAACAAAGTACCAAAACATAAATTTGTGGAAGTAAAACGAAAATGGAAATATTCTACTACATAATCTCGTAATCGGGTCTTCTCCCCTAATTGAACAGGCCTTCGATGTCCGCCATGTCATTCACACATCCTCCGCTTTCTGTCCATGACTACATTGTATTCGGTATGTATACGTTTCTAACAATATATGTATTTGTTTTCAGGTTTTGTTTTTGTTTTTATAAAAAAAAAATGAAAACAAATGTGGCGGCAACGTGCCTCTCTTTAACACCACCCTGAAAATTGGCATTGTCTGAAATAAAAGAGTCCACTTTTCACCCCCACGTGTGCATTTATGTTACTCCATTTAGTGAAAATCTATGGAAATATCTCATTTAGGAAATTTTGAACATTGTTTCACCTCATCGATGATCATGCCTAGCCTTCTCTTCATCGTTTGTTCAATTCCTTATCATGGTCTTAATTTTAAAAAAGAGGGACCAAAGTTTTTAAAAAGAGGTCCAAAATTTCGTTAGATGAGGCAATTAGTGTCAGAAATGGATAACTAGATGGTAAAATAAACGTTGTGCACTTACATGCTCTGATGTTCATACTTAGAAATATTTTCCTATTTAAAATGCTTATGACCATAGATAATGCAAACACGCTAACTAAAGAAAATAACCATTCCAATTCGTTTGGAAGATCTGATTCGGTATTTTGAGTTTTGGCGATCTTCTCTAGTGGCTCGCAGTGTACCAGGTTCGCCGGACCACAATATGAACATCCCTTTGGTCCTTGCCTCCTTGGATACACGAACGAGCAATGAAGGCAGCACCAATGTCATATGCATATGTGCATACGTGAACATTAAACTTATACCGTATACGTACAGGGTCCACACGTTTCAAGAGAAATATACAAAGTCCAGACTTCAAATGCTCAGAGCATGTCTGCTACAACATCATGTTACTATCTAGATGCAATTTAATACAAGTGCTATTGTACTATCTAGATGCCATTTCATAAACAGACTAATAGTGGATGAGAAATTTGCAGAGTGGAAACTACTACTAGTAGTTGAGTTCACAGCTTGCGCAAACACTTAGAACGTCAAGTTTTGGCCTTCACGCCTTCCATCCTCTCCTGGAAGCTACGGTCACACCGTCTATGCCTGAAAATGAAATGTGGGTTAGATGTTGTGTATTCACAAATAACCAAACGAAGCAAACACAGAATGCAGAACTACTCCGAAAAGAGCATACTGGACTTGGTATCAGAAAGGGCGTGCGAACAGGGACCCTCTTTTTTATTGAGATTACTACGATAGTACTAGATAGAGAAGAACTCCCAATTACTACTGCTAAAATTGCGACAACTCTCTCTTGCAAGCTGGAACGGCCGAGAATGGATTTTATTTTTAACATTAGGCAGGCAGCAAATCCTAAACTAGTGAAGTTCACAGGAGTTAGTAGCAACTGTTTTTCTGTTTTCTTGTTCTGATAGTGTTGATCCATTCTATACTTCATAGTTACGGAGTAATCTTTTATCAATATATGCTCAGTAGGATTTCAAATGCCCATGAGTACTAGTAGTTTACATCAATTATACAACTAAACAAAGGGTGAAGTGTGTATCAAAATGGTAGTGACAACTGACATGGTCATGTGATCAAGTAGCACCACTCTTTACGAAAATATCTTTGGATGCTCATAAAGATGTTTGCAGGAAATGAAATCCCAACATAATACTTTTCTTTAGAGAAAAGGGGTTCCCCCCTGGTTCCATTAGCATGCAACCATAGAGTCACAGCATCAGTTTGTACAGCACCTGTATCAACCCAGAAAAGTAGAGGGACAGCGTTTTTTTGAAGGCCGGACACAAACAGAAAGCACCTAGAAGCCAAGACAGATCCCAACATAATACTTGTCTAATAGTAAGTGTCTAATGGAAACTCGGGACATGGCATTGGGTCTAACACATAAGCCCACATCAGTACTATAGTCTACTAGATACTTCATAGTTCATACACACTATACTATCAAAAAATGGAAAGACTTGAGGAGTTAAAAGTTGTTCAGGCACAATGTAGATAAGCACAACGTGCAAGGTAATTGGGGGAAGAACAAGTTCGCAATATATATAATCAAGCTGCAATAAATTAGATGAATTTTGTAGTGCGCGAATAAAATAAACTTGTCACAGCAGGATAATTCGCATCAGGATAGAAGTCAAATAAAAAATACCTCTTACAACTTTGGTGATAGGCAGGTCAACCAAACAGCAAAAAAAACTAGAAAATTGGTGATGGGTTGTTTTGAAACATAAAAAGGGTTAGTCACCTGAGATGAGGATGAGGAGGTATCGGCAGAGCGTACATTATTCTCATTGATGTGCATGCGAGTCTTCCGTGACATGTGAGTTTGAACAGAGAACTTGGGGATAGCTGGAAAAATATACTTTATAAGCAGGAAGCCATACATCATCTTTCTTCACAGTAGATTGAAGTCGAACTGGATAAATTGTCAAAACGTATGTTCATACACGCATGCATTAGGTTTGGTATTTGCAGAGATTTCCTGCTGGATGGGTTAGATCTGGGCCATATGGCCTAGTTCAGGGGTTTGCCAAGCAGGACTTGTTATAGCATTTGACAATTTATTTTTGAACCATGCAACAAGACAAGCCACTAATTTCATACCAGTCTTAAATTACTTTCAGATCTAGATACTTGATTTCCCGTAAAAAAAATCTAGATACTTGATGACATTCAACATTATTATCTTAAGTATTGCAGAAACTAATGAGATCAGCAATACCTTGCCCCATGGTACCATCGGAAGCAACGGAAGACTCGGACTGGGACTCCCCGGCATGACTGAACTCAACAACTACCTTGAAATTTTTCCATGGCTTCACCCAGACCTTTGCCTTGTATAGACTTTTCTTTCCTGTGTCAACTACCTCCAACATCAGATCATGCATGGTCCCAGCAACTACTTCCCGTTTTGCATTCACCACCCGTGCAAACTCCAATGCAGAACCCTGCAGAACAAGATTAAAATCAGAGGAAATAAAGAAATAGCATGCGAATACCATGTTTTGATGAAGACTTTGCAGCATGATTAGCATCAGAGAAAATTAAGCATATTATGCTGGCAACCATCAGAAAAATATAAGAAAATGCCAATACACAATAACATATCTTGAAAAAATCAAGTTTGTCAAATCCTTCGCTTGACAAAAAACACAGTTTCCCAGTAATATCTCATGATGACCGAGACAATATGTCACAGAGCAACTCTGCTCTCGACCCAGTCCGAAATATTCATGAACTGATAAAGTACACGTCTGTTACACACATCGAACAAAGAGTTAGTCGGTAAGCTGCACGTGTTTCCACTTAACAAACACCGGATTCAATATCTAGATCTTGAAACTTCTTGGTGAACTTTTAGAACGCGGAAATAAAGAGTAAAATTGCATATGTTTCCACTCAAGTCAACGAACTTTGGAATTCGACAATTAGACCCCAAACTTGCATATGTAGTTGAGAACGAAATATCCGGTAGTTGGCCATCCTACAAGGTCTACTATGTGTGAAAATTACAGTGGTGCCATTTCGGCCTATATTTTTGGTAGTGGATTCGCAAAATAAAACTTTTTCGAAGCTACAGTATATGGAACGTTTAAAGGAAAACAGGCACGTGCGTCGTTAAAATTTGGTGGCCAGTGTGAAAGTATTTGAATGTGGATGACCGGCGCGGTGTGGGTAAAATCATGTGGTTCATTGTCCCATGACACCGCATATAATTTATCAAGAAAAAAATCCTACAAAAAAGGGTCTACGGAACATGTAAAGGAAACTACTACCGGAATCGATTTTTGCTCTTATTATAACGTCGATGGCCTTTGCCGTTAATACCTCAAGCACCAACATTTACCACCGTGTGGTCCCTATATATAATCCGACGGTTAGATTGTCATGCATAGCTATGCCAATGGGTAGCCCCACTATTTCCCTTCTTATCTTTCATAAATGAAATGGTTCATACAATCTTAAAGATTTGCTTTAAATGTACAACACCGAAAAAGATAGAACACATATATGCATCTTGCAGATAGAGCAACGTCTTTGCGATAGAATATCAACACCGCATCACACATATCTTTAAGACATATGTCATATCTTTGACATTTATGATCAACGTCTTTGTGATAGAATATTAACACCACATCACATATATCTTTAAGACATGATATATGTCATATCTTTGCCATTTTGTTTTTCTTCAGGCCTCATCATCCATGCTATAAGAGATAGCATAGACCATTTGGATGTGCATATAGTGTGTGCTCTCTTACTTGCCTTCTTGACTGTATATTACTTGAGACATGGGAACCCTCAACGTGACAATCCTGCTATGCTTGCTACTGCTCATGCCACTCCATTTGGTTCTTGGTAAATATTTTCTAAAAAAACACCTGAAGAGCAATGCATTTCGTCAATGTATGGTCTATTCATTTGCGTGTCATGTGTGAAATTTATACTCCATGCCTTACATTCCTTTCTTGTTTCACTTGAGAATATTGTAGGATCTGATTTTTTCATGCACCATATTTTGATTGTTGTTTTGTAGGTTCAGAGGCCAAGATTTGCACAGATAAGAGTGGGACATATAACCCTCCCACCTGTGTTGAGGATGAATGTTTTGAGGCCTGCCACAAGGAGGGCTTTACCAGAGGGGGGGTGTGAAGTTTATGTCAGAAGAAGAAAAATTATGGTACTTTGTTTTTGCAGCAAAGAGTGTTGAAGAAAAACATGTTACAACTGTTGTGGGATGTGTTGTAGCAATTAATTAGCATCATAATAAACCATATATCCATTTGTCCGAATTAACCGAAACTTTCTCAGCATACATAATAAATCATATAGAACTTACTGATTTTTTTCGATTTTTTCTAAAGAGTTTGAAATTTTAGCTATAAATTTGGACTGTCGGATGTCCATACAACGGAGATAAGGGGGCTAAAGTTGCAGGGTGACTTCAGCACTGGATCCCAGTCCGTTTACACTCAAGTCAACGAACTTTGGAATTCGACAATTAGACCCCAAACTTGCATACGCAGTTGAGAACTATTCGCGTATTATCTCCTTGCGATGATACAGTGACAGAACCTACGCCAAGCACTCACTTATTCGACTGTCGACTGTAGGGCAACGCAATTTGCTCCGAAGATACGATTCATACGGACTGAGATTGGGCTCTTAACGGGTGACGGGACAGCGGCGCACCTGATTCCTGTTGTGCTCGGCGACGGCGAAGCGCGCGGCGTCCTCGGCCTCGGCGGCCTGCTCGCGGACCGCCCTGGCGGCGAGCATGCCCCGCACGAGGCCGCTCTCGTCGCCGCCGAGGTGGAACCCGGCGGCCCCGGGGCGGCGGCGGCAGCCAGGAGCACGGCGAAGGCGAGGAGCATGGCGCAGCGGCGAAGCATCGTCGCGGGGCGCGTTGTCGGCTCCTCCTCCAGAGCTTTCGATTGGTTCGAGAAGTTGGCGTGTCGGCGTCTGGTTGCTGTCTGCTTGCGTCGGGTTGCTTCTTGGGTTGGGGAGGGGAAAGCGAGGTTTGTTGGCGTGGAGGGGGACAGCGACAGCTCCTCGAATCTGAGCCGTCCACGATTTGGATCGGGCAGTGGATGGTAAAATATGGTTCGACGCGGACGGTTGTTGTGTCGGTCGGATCGACTCTCCATCACAAAACACTACGTATATGCCTGGACAAAAAAGAAATGAAGATGCAAGTTTAAACAAAGAGAACCGAGAAGGGGTCGGAGGGTGGTTGTACACCCAGCTCACCAGAGTTTAAATCAGGTTTGAACACTGATGTTTCTCATTTAGGCGGAATATTCTTCAGTGGGAGGCGACGTTCCCGTCGACAGCGAGGCGCCCGTGATGACTTCGTCAATCTCAAGATCATCCGCCGGCTCAGTCTCTCGGAGGTGCTCATAGAGGTAGGGTGTGCGTGTGTGCGTTCATAGGGGTGACTATACGTGCGTATTTGTGAGCGTCTGCGTTGTACTGTGTTTCGCAAAAAAAAAGTAATGTATTTTTTTTTGAAACAACCGAATCTGGATTAATATTCAACAAAGTCCGGATACATCTAGAGACAGTCCAGCTGTCCCCCTTTTACAAAAAAAACCCCAAGGAAAAAAGAAATAGCACGCACACCCCTGGGATCTTCTGCCTCGCCATTTCCGCCGCCAACCTTGACCTCGCCGTCACCGCATCTCGTGAAGAAGACGAAGAGGAACAAGGGAGCTGCTGAATCACTTGCACAAGCCTTTAGGGAACTAAATCCCGTTGGAATCGCCGCATTAGTCACTTGCCGAAAGCAAGATTTTGGCGTCGAAGATGGAACATCGGCGGGGGTCTCGCCCCGACTTGAGCAAGATGTCGAGCCGGCTTTGCCACCGCTGGCCAGCCTCCCAGCTCGCAATCTCTCCTTGAAAGGGGAATAGGAAAAAACTGCTAGAAGCAGCAAGACCCACCTTGTCGAAGCCGAAGAAGAACAGCAGCGCACCTTCCTCTCCACACCACCACGGCCAGCTAGAGGAAGAACACACCACCTCATCCCTCGATCCACAAAGCAGTCGATACGGCCTGCGATTTTATTGAAACGGCCTTGGCCATCTCGATCCCTGCAGGAAAACCACCACAGATCCGCCAAGCAGAGAGGAAGATGCCTGGATCCAGCGTCGCTGCGGGTCACCGGACTCCAGCCGTGGAGGAGGAAGAAGAGCGCCATAGAGGCGAACGACGCCATAAAGGCAAGCAACCTAATCTACTCTCTAAACTACTTCTGTACAACACCGGCGCCTCACCCGCACCTACTCCGGCCAGCTACTCCGGCGGAGAGGCCAGATCGGCCCGGAAATCACGAGGAGACTCTCAAGGTTACTGTAGCGTGTCGAGAGCAGAGGAGGGGAAAGTGCCAGCTCGTTGTGTTGCCTGCGTGGTAGCTGATTCTAGAAGAGTAATGTATTCACGGAAGCAAGGCCTGGCTAGCTCCTCCTGATAGGGACTTCAGTTTGGAGTTTGGACGCTCCGGTGAAGGCAAAGTCCTAATTCCTTGGCTGCTTTCGTCAGATGCATGTGATGAGATAAAATGATAAAACCGAAACTGCAGGGTGGCATTGGCCTCAGAGACATGCGCCTTTTGAACCAAGGACTCGTTGCCAAACAAGCTTGGCGACTGAAGTCTTCTGTGCCGCCAAAGGCTCCCGCCGGTGCATATTAGCATACATGTTTTCTTCGCGAATGTAGCTAAACTAAACCTATTTTACGGGTGAACCACGGGTATTTTATCCAATAATAAGGTTAAAGCGGCTTTCGAAGATATCTAATCCAAACATGTATTTCTTTCTTTTATTAAACCAAATCTAGGGAGTGATTTTGAAAGAATATGGTAGATATGGATATGCGCGTGCCTACTCGGCTAAGAATCCTTTCCTTATCTTTATCATGGTTCCCGAATTACTCTCGGTCAAAAACAAAGCCGGGGGTTGAGCCCCCATTTTTTATCCATCTACAAAGCCTGATGTTTACTTGAGCATCCGGAAAGCTTGTGTGCAAGAGTGCTTAGGGGTTGTTTGGTTCGTGCCTGTGCTAGGCCTGCCAAACGTGGGCGAGCCAAATAATTGGCGGACGATTCGGCCACCGGCAGCTTGCCAACTAAGGCGGGCTGGGTACGCCAAATTATTGGTAGCCAACCAAACAAGCAACAAAGCCTGGTCAATATGACCAATTTTTTGGTGGGGCAGCCCACAGCTCCAATCCAAACAGCCCCTTAAAGCAAAATACTATCCATCCGTGGAGCTAATTGACACAATATTTATCCAAAACACCTCGACTTGCTGGCAAGGTATTGTTCACAGCCTCGGCCTCCTGAGAAAAGGCGTAATAAGGTGTGTTGTCTCGGGCTAAAAAATCAAGATATGGAGAGACAATTGGATTCCGAGAGGGAACCTAAAAATTATTGGCAAGGCACTGAAATGGGTATTTGAGCTCATCGATCCTGCATCAAAGACATGGAATGAAAATCTGATATGCTCAATCTTCCTCCCCCATGCGCAGAGGTTGTCCTGGATGTAAACCTTCCTTCCTTCCTTGGGTGGGGATGGCTTCCTATCTTGGAACTACGAGAGAAACGGTTTCTTCTCTGTCAAAAGTTCATATAAACTTGCTTTGTATATTTATTCAAAATAAGAGGGGGCTGGCCAAAGTTGTAGTCCACCAGTTGAGAGAGATCTCTAGAAATTAATATGGAATGCTCAAGTACCATCGAAAGTAAGGGGTCTTTAGATGGAAACTAGCATCAGCTACCCTGGAAGTTCAAGCTCTGCGCTGTGACAGAAACATGGATCAAATCCCTTGACAAATCTGCGGTCCAGAACTGGAAACAAACCACCACGTTGTTATAAACTGCA
This sequence comes from Poa pratensis, assembly GCA_947311845.1. Taxonomy (NCBI): domain Eukaryota; kingdom Viridiplantae; phylum Streptophyta; class Magnoliopsida; order Poales; family Poaceae; genus Poa; species Poa pratensis. Next base: position 28,270,935 of record CAMZMU010000059.1, on the reverse strand, counting down.
CAAAAGCCAAGGGTCTGAGACACAAGACGAGGGAGGAATGGTCCTTACCTAACAAAGAAACCCTCCAATTCACCGAAAAGGACTGGGTACTCATTCTACTTAACCACGTAGACAAAGAGATGAGATCGAAGTTCCTCTTCTTATGGTGGAGGGCGTGGCATATGCACAACAACATCATTTTTGGGGACGGCAAATGTAGGATCAAATGGTCTACTGTTTTCTTATAGTCATACTTATGCTTCATGCAAAATAACAATCTGATTAATGAGGTTTCAGATCCCAAAGGGAAGAAACCTCTAATCTGTCACATGGAACATAAAGAGAGCAACAACAAAAATACACTGAAAAATGAATTCTCCCAAAGAGGGGTTGGGAAAAACTAAATTTTGATGCTAGTTTCAGGGAAGATACAAATTCTGGAGCACGGGGAGCTTCCTCCGTAACGATCTTGGAACCCTGCTTCTGTCCGCCTGGGGAACATCGATCACTGCAACTATGTGAGGCTGCTGAAGCATATGCATGCTTGCAGGGAATCAAAGCAATCGTACCAAGGTATGCAGGTCCTCCTCTATTTGAGAATGATTGTGCGTCTTTGGTCTCGGAGCTGAAAGGACTAGGAGACTGTAAACCAATTATCGCGAGTTTGGTAAAGGACACCAGAGTGTTGCTTTCTAGTTTTCCTTTGTACTCTGTTTCTAAGGTCAATAGGACAAACAGCCACGTTGCTCATGAACTTGCTAGACTAGGGATTAAAGTGTCAGGTGTGTGTGAGTTGGTCGAATCTTTACCATCCTGCGTGATGAAGTTTGCCGACCAAGATTGTAATGAATCGGTTTTCTATTAATTATATGCAAAGCCCCAGTTCAGAAAAAATGATAAGTATTAAGTTTGTCCATCCCACGAGAAGTTCTGCCATCTCTCTGCCGCCCTAATCTGGGTTGTCTCCCTACGGCCTATTAAAATAAACTTAGACCCGACAAATTAAAATTAATATCTTTATACTAAACTTATTTTACCATACCATATTTTAATGAGTATAATTTCAGTACATAGATGTCATAGTTAACCATATAACAACGTTTCTTAACATTTGTTATAGTGTTATTTGTTATCCGGTTGTAACGTATATACCTCAAAAGTTTGGTTATGTGCGAAATTTAAACTATATGTTGTAATAAAACTTCTCCTTGGATTAATGTTTCACGCTTGCATAAATTAGATATTGTATACATATGCATGTGCGTGTATGTATTTATGGTCAATTATATATTTGGATATCCTTAAATATCTTGATAGAGATCTATTAAACGTACTCTTGAACACAATTCTTAGTAGTGGTTCTAGTGTATTATTAAGTAAGTATAACTATGGAAGTTTCTAGAGTGTCAATTGAACCGTTGGCCAATGTATCTTGCAGGTTGAGTTTATTTAGGTTAAAAACTTATGCATGCTCTGCATTTGGGATTAAAGTAACATCACCAATAGTATCATCTACGGACATAAAATTGCCACATATTCTAGCGTTTTCCTACTGAAAGAATATCTTATCCCTTCAGTGGGTTTTGGTGTAAATGACAAGTGATTAGAGGACTAGCTATGCTATCAAGTGATATGATCAATTGCTAGATCATATGGTTGCAAAAAAAATTGTACTTCCATCCTCAAAATGGTGCCACTTTGTCAGGGATCTACTTGTCGTTGGTCAACCAACTCGACCAGTATTGACAATATTTACACATATAATTTTCTCGGTGAGCATCAGGTGATTTTGTTTGGTTAACTTGTCGTAGTTGAAAAGGCACAGAATTTTTTTAATGAAAACTATAACATGCATCTATAAATTATTTATGATAATTATAAGTTTTTTCACATTTCCACATTTATGCTTTGATTGATTTGTTTGTTGTAATAGTAGTGTTATAAACAATATAATTATTGATGATTTTTTTGTTGTTATTTTAGCTGTGACGATGGATCGAAGTTTCTTACTTTCTCAAAATGTTTCAGGTATGATAATTTGTGAAACATATTTCATACTACTTTTGATAGCTACAATTTATGATTCACAATTGTGTGGATATAGGCTACAATTTACAATTATGATTCAGGTGCACGTTGCAGAAGGTTCAAGCAGGTGGTATGGGAGAAAGTACATAAGTTTACACAAGAAACTAACAAGCTTAAAAATATTTTAAAAAATCAATTCAACCAATCAAAAGTTAAGAAGATTTTTAGACAGGCGCAACACTCTCATGAGTCCATACTTGCTCGTGTGGAAGTAACGGTGAAACAAATCAATAGTTGGCATAGCCTGACCGGTAATTCAGATAGTTCGAAAGAGTTTGATATATGAAGAGATTTACTTCTGAATAAGTTCAAAAGAAATTTACTATCCTTAGCTCTGAAAATCTAACATCAAAAGAAACAATTTCAACATTTAAGTGCCAGTTCTCACTATTTCCCTTGTTATTCTCTATTTATATTTCCACTGCTCTTGTATATAAGGACCTTGCAAATTAAACAACTATTTCTTCTCTTATGATTCATTGCTAGGCTCTCCAGCTTGTTGTTCTTCTCGGGGCTCTAACCAAAACACCTACATTACTGAACCCAACTTCTGACATATCTTTGCCATCAGGGCTCCTGGATTGCACAAGAATAAAATAATTTGGGATCTTTGTGGAAGCACTAAACAAAAAAAGTGCATCTTATCTATGAGCCTGTATAGTGGGTTTCAGATATCAAAATTTGTAAGAAATCTGTACCAGTGCAAATCAGAACTTCAATATCTCAACAATCATTTGACATATATCTTAAAATCGACTAGTGCAAGCTCTAAACATCTCCTAAAAGGTTAAAGCTAGTAGCTGCATATTTGTCGTTGCCTTGCCTGTAACATTGGTTGCTTCACTCAACCACCAAATACCATAGACCTTGATGTAGCACATTACACCTGTGTTGCACCAGAGGAGGCAAATAAACAACAGAGGCCAGCTGGATTTGTTGTAGGCTAATGCAGCAATATACCGTTTATTCACTCCACAACAAAAAATGGTCAAAACATGATGTTAACATGCTGAGCATGTGAGCTAGAACTAAAACTATAGAGATAAAAGTGAATCACATAATAACTACACAACAACCGTTTCATTAACAAGTAAAACATATCGATCTACTTTATTTAAAACAATTTTCTCAAGAGTAACTCGTTTGAAAGCGTATATGGTGCAAAATGAGATGTAAATATTTTAAGCAAAACTCCAAGTATCCAGAAATTGGAACTTTTCCTGTGACTTCAAGTGATATTACATATACTTTTATATTGCACGTCGACGCGGAATTTTTTAACCAAGACAACTAATACACCATGCAAATATTAGATGTCTCGGGTAACTGTTACTGAATAGAACTGGCTGTCTGAGCATACAAACCAAATCAAATAAATTCAGGCAAAGCCACTTCTCCGTGCAGAAAGATAGAGTGGAAATGATAGGATCGGAAAAGGCACTAGACACGGGGAATAAGCATGTGTTTAAATCATTAGCTCGACTAGCTTACATAGGCTAGTAGGCTAGGCTACACGAGCTAGTTTAATCTATAGCCTACCTAGCCAAGGTTACTCGTTTGGTTTATTTAGTAGCTGCTAAAGCATCTCCACCGGCGCGTCCAATAGATCGTCCGATAAAGATAAAGTTGTCGGACATGTGCAATTAGGCGCGTCGGCACGCGTTGCCGCCTCTTGGGAGCGGCGCGCCCCACCAGCGCTACCAATAGGTTTTTATTCAAAAAAAATTAGAACGATAAATTTCATCCAAACTTGACATATTTCAATGGAATTCGATAGTTTTTACAAAATACGACAGAAATTAACTAAACTCAATCCTAAAAGCCGGTGTAGTATATGTCCCAGTTGTACTTGGACACCGCAGCGTCGACGTCGAACGCGCCACCCTCCTGCGCGTCGCCCTGCTCCTCCTCCTCCTCCTTGACCACGGCGGCTACCGGGGGCAGCGTTGGCGCGGCGGCCTGCTCGTCGTCGTCAGAAACCGCGTCGGGAAGACGAGGCGCGATGCCTCACACCGCGTCAGAAACCGCAATAAATTGCGCTGACCGTCGGTGGGTCGCTGACGCGTCGGCCCCGCCCGTCAGCTTCCGACGTTGCGCGCGTTGCCGCGCTTGCCGGCACACCCGCTTGCGTCCCTAGAAGCAGGGCGCGAAGCGAGGTTGTCGGACGCTATATTGGAACGTGCCGACAACTTTTTGCCGATTGGACGTGCCACTGGGGGACGTTTTGGTGTCGGCGCGCCCGATACGCTTATTGGGAGCGCTATTGGGCGCGTCGGTGGAGATGCTCCTAGTACAACCGTCAATGTTGAGCATACCCTAGAGGCGGTTACTTTATTCACTAGCATATAAGCAGTTGAGCGCTAGCTGTATGCTCTCGCTTCTTGCCAAGAACGGAGAGATAAAATGGCAAAATTTTCTCGGCGAAGTTATTTTGTGTTTCAGTATTGAACACCTATGCTTGCCTATCGGTCGCCTATTTAGCTGCTAGTTTTTTTTGTAAATTCAACGTTCCAACACTAAAATTCTAAAATATGCTATGCAAAACCAACATTAGAGTATTGGACAACAATATTATCTTGATTTCTTGCCTTTGAATCAACAAAAATGGCAAAATTTGAGCTAACATACAATTTTATAAGAGTATCGGCCGATGAATCAGCCGCCAGACCGATAAATCGAGGTAAGATATCTGATATGTGGCGAAATTCGAACTAAATCGGCTGACAGATTAGTAAATTGGCGGTGACGATAAAATCGGATGATATGCTGTAATCTTATCGGTCACCCCCAGTGGCGGAGCTAGGGGGGGACCAGCATGGGCCACGCCCCCCCCCCCCCCCCCCCTATGCCAACATGCAGCAAGCAAATTTATGTGTTTTAGAGATGATTTGAGGCTCTAATTAGTGAAGCTTAGCTTAACTGGCCCCCCTTATACGAAATTTACCTTGCTCGGCCCCTATTGTAGTTCAATCCTGCCTCCGCCCCTGGTCACCCCACAATTCACGATTAATATCACACAAGGAGTCAGCATGCATTGGTTAAAGCAATGGATGTGCCTAAAAAAGAGGTTGAGCTCACTACATTACCACTGTAGAGCAGTTGTGGATATATCACACAAGGACTAAGCATGCAATTTCTCCATCCTACACTCCAAGTATTTCTTTGAGAACATCCGACACTTTTTAGACCGAGCTCTTGTTGATTTCAGACAGGCAAGATAATCCCTCTTCCCCTGTTTGAACAAATAGCTCTCATATATCAACCTACTAACATTGTAGCATATGAAAAAGAAACAAAACACTTACTAGGTCGCACTCTTGCAAGTGATTGAGAGGGAATACACCTTTTATAGAAGGTATATGTCTCTCTTCCCAATTTACACCCAAAGTTCTTGGCCATTGCGAGACGATGTCTTAAGCTAACAAAAGTAAACTAGAACCCTGCACTCATTTCCCAAGCCCCGTCACAATTCAGATCTCGATATCGACGCTCCCAATGCTAAGGCTGCAGTGACACAAGACACAAGCCAACTAAGCTAGCGGCATGACTAGCCGACGTGGCATTTCATCGAACCACTTAGGGCGTGTTTGGTTCGTCACGGAGAACCCAACCATGCTCTGGGGAGACGAAAATGGCCTTTTTCGCCCGTTTGCTTGCATGCGTTTTTTCGTGTTCCTGCATGGCACGATGTTTAAAGCACCCTAGGGTCAGGCCCGATAGGAACGCTCGATTTGAGCGTTTCCAGCGAGCCACCCTCCGCGTTCGTGAAAAGCCCACGTGGGGTGGCTCAGCTGAGCACGTTGCTTTGTTCTGGTTACCTCCCTTAAACTCCCTGCATGTCAGAGCAGGACGGGTATGCCGGCGAGGGGATGGAAGGAGGAGGATGGCGGCGCGATGACGAGAGGCTTCGGGGAGTGTGAGCGAGTTTTTTTTACAGTAGCGGTGAGCAAAGTTTTTTTAAGAATCTAGCGGTGAGCAAAGTGGGCTGGCCTGTACCGAGCGAACGAACTGGGCCAGTGCTACGCCTCCTCTTTGGGCTGGGATGCTGGGCCGTTCCAGCGGGCCCCTTGCCGGGCTGCGAAAAGTGCGCTGCCTATAAACTCTGACAGCCCGACTCCTCCCCGCCTCCTCTCCTCTCTTCGCCCGCCACACTGAACCCTAAACCCGCCGCCGCCATGTCGCCGCGCCGCAGCCGCAGCCGCAGCAGCAGAAGGAGCAGGCGAAGCCCGACGTGCCCCGCGCGACGGTGGCCAGCGCCGTGTCCTCCTCACCAAGTGGATGCGCGCGCGCGCGGCCGAGGCGCCCCCGAACTTGCTCGCCGACGAGCGCGACGACCTCGTCGTCCTGCAGCTCTCGCTCCGCCGCGTCCCGGCCAAGCCCACCACCAAGCCGCACCTCCTCCCGCTCCCGCACCCCGTCGTCGCCCACTCGGCCGCCTCCGTCTGCGTCATCTCCGACGACCGCGCCGGCTCCGGCTCTCCCGCCGCCGCCGCGATCCTCGAAGCGGCCAGGGCCCTCAAGCTCCCCGTCTCGGAGGTCGTCCCCTTCTCCGCCATCCGCACCGACTACCGCCCCTACGAGTCGCGCCGCCGCTTCGCCGCCTCCTACGACCTCTTCCTCGCCGACCGCGCCCTGCTCCCCATGCTGCCCCGCCTCCTCGGCAAGTCCTTCTACGCCACCAAGAAGGCGCCTCTCGCGGTCGACCTCACCCGTGCTGGCTGGCCGGAGCAGGTCCGCAAGATCCTCAGCTCCACCTTCCTGTACCTGCGTACGGGGACCTGCTCGGGCATCAAGGTTGCAAGGCTGGACATGGAGGAAGAAGAGATCGTGGAGAATGTCATGGCGGCAGTGGACGCCGCCGTCGAGAAGGTGCCCAAGAAGTGGGCCAATGTCAGGGCTCTACATTTGAAGGCGGTGGATTCAGTTGCACTGCCATTGTACCAGGCTGTGCCGGAATTAGGTCTCAAGATTGAGGTTCCGAGGCGACTGGAAGGAGGAATTGGTGCTGGAGAGGTCATTGATGCTGCTGCTGAAGCGGAGACTAAGGGCAAGAAGATGAAGGCGTTGAAAAATGCCAAAGGTGCCAAGGGGGAGACTGTGAAATACAAGAGGAAATGGAACAAGAAGGATCAGACTGAGGATGTTGTGATGGAGGAAGTCCAAGAGAAGAGGAGGAAGAAGGAAGATGTGCCGTCGGTTGTGGTCTCTGCTGATGAGGGCCTGAAGGTTGCAAAGAAGGGTAAGGATAAGAAGAGGGCATTGGACACGGAGGTGGAGGATGCCAGTCCGGCGGAAAAGAAGGTCAAGAAGAGTGAGCGCAAGCAAGCACCCGAGGAGGTGGATGATGTTGGCAGCAAGAGAATCAAGGGTAAGAAGGGAGAGGTCAAGGAGGGGAAGAAGAAGAAGAGCGTGAAGGGTGACTCTGATGATGGCGAAATCCTTGTGGATGGGCCTGATACCAACGAAGAGAAGAAAAGCAAGGGGAAGAAATCGAGTGGCGACAAGATGAAGAAAAGAACCAAGGCAAGGGTTTCCTGTTGTTGATCTCTTGAATTGATGCTGGCTGCATGTTTCCTGCTAGGTCATTTTGTAATCCAACATGTATGCAACAATTTTATGTTCATCTTGAGAATATGCTTGTGTTGTTTCTGGATGGTATACTAAGTGGAATCATATCTGTCTCATGTTTGACAATCATCCATTTTAGAACCACATATTGATTTACCGAATGAGATTGATGTTTCCATATCTTTGATAACCTGGCTTAGCTAATTACGTGCGATCAATCATTCTTTCAGTCCTGAAATTCATGATTTTTTAGGCAAAAGATGATTGGTCATTTTCAGATGATCAACACATATATCAGCTGCATTCCTCGGTTGTAAATACCAAATGCTCATGGATGACAAGTGCTGAGGACGGAAACGGTTGTTGATATATATTGGTTTAGTTGAGAAGTCACTCTTTGCTAGAATAATTAACAGATGCTGTGAGTGCCTGTAGTAGTTACTAGTGCGGCAGAGTGAGTGAGTATGTATCCATAGTCCATATTCTGCAAGTGCCTGTCTGTATGAGCTTGCTGATAGTTCATAGGTCACTACCTTGTTTACAAAGATACACAGTGAACTGGGTCCTAATGAAGCAAGCCCTGGTTCTTCCCAAGTAGTGCTGCACTGTCCCGAGCTTAGTTTCTGCTTGACTTGGCCGCCTGGATTCCCCCAAATGCAGGTGTCGGTGCAGCTAGCTAATACACTTAGCAGTGGTCGCGGCGAATATGCAAACCATATTCCTTTCAGAGTTTCAAGTAACTGAGTTGCAGTTGAAGGGTGCGGTTTCAGTATTCCTCCTCCTAGTATTCGTCAGTTTGCTGACAAAATGCTTTATCTAGATGTCTACTATCTGTGAGAGCAACATTTCTGTGATGAACACATATGTCTAGATGTTCATCTGAGAATAAGCTCATGTTGTTCTGTCTTCTCTAATTCACCTATCTAGATGTGTCGAGTTAATGATGAACACATATGTCTAGTTTTGTGATGAACACATGGTACACGACAGTTTTGTGTTCATCTGAGAAGAAGACCGTGTTGTTCTGTCTTGTCTAATGCACCTATCTAGATGTGTCGTCTTAATGATCTGGATGGTGTACCAAGTGGAATCATATATATACCTCTGATGTTTGACAGTCGTTAGGACTGACCAATTTAGAACCACAGATAAAGTTACCAGCATTTTAGTTACTCATGTGTTTATCCCGTTCGAATGACACGATATTTATGTCTTTGCTGCTGGGCTTATTTGGTTAAAAGATATTTGATCTTCTCCAGTTGATCGACATTATCTTTCAATGAATTACTCGCGCTAATTTGGTCAAAAGATTCATGTGTTTATCCAGTTCGAATGGCACAAGATTTATGTCTTTGCTGCTGGGCATATTTGGTCATAAGATATTTGGTCTTTTTCAGGTGATTGACATTATCTTTCAATGAATTACTCGCGCTCATTTGGTCAAAAGATGTCATATTTGTCCATGTCGGGCAAAAGATGTTTGATCATTTCCATATGATATAGCAGCTGCATTCCCCTGTCATCAAATTTCTGATATTTTCTGCCATGTAAGTGGATTAAAACTGTCTAGTGTTTTTCAATTAGGTGCATTTTACAGAGAAGCTTGAAAGGATCAAGGCTAGAAACAGCAACCGGACACTGATCTGATTGCAAACAGAGGCATCTAGGTGTCAAAGACTTGTACTGAATCCTAAGAGCCAAAGTCTAGTTTGTTGGATGATCTTTTGCAGATCGGACATATAAACTGACTACTAGTACTGCATCATGCGTTGATTTATCTCTGCTTCCTCTCTCGTGCGTGTTTAGCCAGTGCCCTGCACTTAATAATTAATCGGCTTTGAATCAGAGTTCGAACGAATAAAGCTTTTTATTCACGAGTTGACTGTAGAAACGCCAGTTTTATGAGCTTGAATTTCATGTAAAATTGTTAAACGATATATGTTGAATCTTCCTGGAATCAGACTTGCTGATATTTCAGCACACATAGGTATCTTGGTTTCTTTGCTGATTCTGAATCACTGTTTTGTCTGCAAAGAGTTAACCTTATTGTGGAGTAAAATTATCTCGGCATTTGATTACTTCGTTACTCCCTCTGTCCCAAAATATAAGACACGCTATTTTTGTGATGGTATTCGATGCTTGACTTTGACCACGAATATATAATAAATTATATTCATGGAGAATGTATAAATGGTACCGTTGGATTCGTCTTGCAATTTTTTTTCATTTCATATATCATTATACTAATTTTATGAACATAGTCTAAGTACAAATCATGGTCAAAGTTGTACGTCGTTGACCAGCGAAATTTAAGTGCGTCTTATATTTCGGGACGGAGGGAGTACTAGATATCATTTAAAGATGGGCGCGAACTTGCAGGTGTTAGGACTAGCGAAAACGTGCTTGAGATGGGAGTTTTATGTTTGCATTGTTTCTGTTGAGTTCTATTTTGTGTGTTGATATTTTATCTTGACAGAAGATGTGTTCGGGTGCCTTGATTGGATTCCTCGACGTTGTGAACTCCAATTCTCTGCTTGTGATAGAGGATTATTGCCTGGCGTTGGAAGATCTATTCATGGACAGAGCTCCGTGTTGTCCATTAGTAAGACTACAGAAGAGTTGTCCATTAGTAATACTACAGAAGAATAGGCTGCAGATAGGATATCTGTGAGGGAAACCATATTCAGCAATGGCTTGTCCAGAATTTGTGAAAGGTTAGTATTCTTTTTTCGAGGAAGAGAAAGGTTAGTATTCTCTCGGTTAATCAGATTATGTTAATGCTTGAAGGTCTGCTCTGTTAGTTAACTTGGTAACAAGGAACATAAACTGCTCCAAGGTCAGTCTGCTGTCTCCAAGAGGCACCCCTTCACCCAAAAGAGAAAAGCCCATGACAAACAAAGGAACATTTGCCAAGCAAGCATTAGATAGGGTCAACCGAGCAGCCAAAGACATGTGTCTCCCCTGCCAAGGGTCTGTTCTGTTAGTTAACTTGGTAACAAGGAACATACACTGTTCCAAGGTCAGTCTGCTGTCTCCAAGAGGCAAACCCAAATACTGCATAGGCAAGGCTCCCATCTTACAATTGAACAGACTAGCCACTCTTTCTTGCTCCCTTTGTCCACTCCCAACACAAAAAGTCACTATTTTGGTACTTAATTTGCATGCCAACAATAAAGCAAGAACTTGACATGCAGAATATTTGAGTCAGTATTCTCTATCAGAATGACTGTCTCGTTCGTCAGCATATTGGAGCAACTTTACTCCCTCATCAATCAAATAAGGAACCACTCCAGGTTCGTCAGCATATTGGAGCAACTTTACTCCCTCATCAATCAAATAAGGAACCACTCCAGTGATATGCCCAGCAGCCTTGGATCATCCCAGCTAAGGCCTCCACAACAAAATCAAAAGGCAAAGGAGATAGGGGTCTCCCTGCCTCACTCCCCTAGAAGTACCAAAAAAAGACCCTGCTCCCCATTGTGCCAATCTTAATCACATCAGGTTCTTCGCATGACAGTTAAGCTCGCTCCAACCTACCAGATCAAATGATATCTATATACAGGCAGCCAATGTGCTGTAAATAAAACAATACATACACGTTATAATTCTGAAACCTATGAAGCACCGAGCAGCTAAATTCCAGTGCCTCATCACCCTACAAATCTAACATCAGCCTATACATTGTTGTTACAGTACTATCCAGTCCATATTATCCAGTATATACAACTGCAATGCCAGTGCAGGATACAACAGCAATACACACATCAGAGCCTACACGCCGATCGATCCTGGCTGCCATCAGTAAAACCATCTCTATGAAGCGGACCCCTTCGATTGCTGCTGATTCTCCAGCGCCTGCTCCGCCACCATGATGCACGAGTCCGTCTCCAGGCCTGTCGCGGCCTCGCTGCTCTCGCTGAGGGGCGGCGCTCTCGGCAGAGACAGCATGTCAGGGGTGCACAGTATGTCGGGCTGGATCCCAATGTGGTCGATCTCGTGCAGCGCCGGGGACAGGTACTTCGCGACCGTGATGAACAGAGCCGAGCCATCATCCAGCTCCGTCACGCTCTGCACCCAAGGGATGTATTATGTCAGCAATCTGGTTCGTCCGGGTTCAGTTATACACATCTTTACCAAATGAAGCGTACAAATATTCAAGCATTTAAAATTATACGCTAACATGAGTGTCTACAGGAATCGACAGCCTTGCCTGTATTCTTCCTTTGCCGAAGGTTTTGTGGCCTACCAGAATCGCACGGCCGTTGTCGTGCAATGCTCCAGCCAAGATCTCGCTTGCACTGGCGCTTTCCTCGTTGACCTACACATTAACAGATATGAATACATGAGCACGTCTCACGGAAATAAAATGAAAGTATTTCATTTGACTTTTTTAAATGCAAAGTTATATGCCACGGTACTTGTGGAAAACAAAGATGGGAACTCACAAGCACTACGAGAGGATCATGTGTTAAAGATTGGCCTTGGACCATATTTATTGGTTGCACATTCCCCTCACGGTCAACGGTGTTCACGAGAGTTTCATCTCCATCTAACCATATTTGAGCCACGTCAAGACCAGCTTTTACTAAACCACCCTGTTACAAACAATTGTATTAGCACACTTAACTTTTTATCACAATTACGAATTATAAATATGGTTCGTGATAAGAAAAGACTGACTGGATTATTCCGTAGATCTAAAATATATGACTGGACACCTTCATCCTCCATCTTTTTGACGGCACTTTCCATTTCAGCAGCAGCAGTCTGGGTCGAAAGAAAAATACAGCATGGCATCAAAGGATCTCAAATATTCACCAACAATACTTTTATCTTTAACAAATTCATTAGTATTAACAGAAACAAATCACTATTAAGTCCACAATGTTAACTGGTAAAGGTTTTGCACTATTATCTTGAACATGGATTATACATTCAGAATTTGGAGAAGATAGCAGTGCTGGACTTGTTTGGTGAGTTTGGGATGTGTATGCATGGTAGAAGAATAAAACATAACATGCGCATACACATACACATATGCATGAAACAATCTATCACTTGGATTCCATTCCGCGGTATGACTGGCAGCTGGAATCCTCAAAGTACTAGGGATAACTTTAATAATATCATGTCATGTACAAAGCAAAGAAAGAGCATGTTATTTATTTTGGTAATAAGAACAATAACAGCTTTTCTTATCGGTAACAAGTTTCTGGAACAAAATGTAACAAAGATTGGTATTTACCTGAGAAAAGGCAGCTAGCCTAACATACCCAGTCTTGCCCTCGAGACCATCACCCATCCTATGAGAGATGATTGCAGTTGATAGAGGCGAAAGATTGATAACCTCACGTGATAGCTGGACCTTTTGGGGGGAATGGTTTAATTGTAATTAGAAAAATACAATATCATATGCTTAAAAGAGGGATGCTAAAACATCTTGAATTAAACTGAACAATGCCACAGTTTTACAATTGCCCAAATGGACATATAGTCATAAATGTTCAAATACAAGCTCAAGACTTTTTTGTAAGAAAAAAAAGATAATTTAAATATTATATGTTGATGTAATAATGTGTTCTACTAATTACTCATCCGCTTTGGGAAAGGATATCTATTACATAATGAAGTTAGTTAGGCATATATACCTCCTTTTGCTTTCTGCTACCACTCGTATTTCCAGTACCCTGAAGATATGATGATGTATAAGTTAAAAATCAAATACAGGGAGACAAGGAAAGATATTTTGCATATAAGTTGACAAAAGGTATAGTTCAGAATTTGGGAGGTGACTATCACGTAACTAAGAGTTCGGTAAATAATTGAGATATGTTGCCTTCCAAAAACACATAAAAATACATTAACAGGCACTTCTCAGTTAAGGGTAACGATAAGAGCATACATCCAATAGTTTCACTTCCACAGTCGTTCCAGCGCGACCTCGAAGTCTCTGAGCCACAGCTTCTCCGTCCAACCCCAAAACACTATTCCCTGATAAAGATCAGTCAAGCAAGATTAAGATCATAACGAATAATGAAAAAAATGGAAATCTCATTAGTTCAATAAAAAAAATCAAGGCTGTGTCATCCAGTTTTAGACACATAAGTCATTGGTGTGTGATCGGCATACATAAAATTCAGCAACACCTGAACCACGGCTCTGATTAAACTGAAATTACAAGGAAGTTTTCCCAAAACAACAAAAGTAACAGACTACTAGAAAGTAAAATACCATCGATCTCAACTAGCTCGTCGCCTTCACGAATGCCTGCTCGATTGGCTGGGCCACCCTGAACGCAGCTCATAACAAGCTGCAACAAGTTTTGGAGGTAGATCAGATTGTAGAAATCTTCCAGTCTAACTGTGTCCTCCTACAGAGAAAACAAAAGGATGAACTCACCAAGCGCCCGGAGGCAGGTTCCCTGTTTATGAATATCCCAACCCCTTGCAGATTCCCATCGCTTCCGATCCTGAAACTCTGGTACTCCTGCATCTCAACATTCGCCTTGTCACAATTCATTCACCATGTGTGCAAAGTTGCAAACAAGCCTGAAGACAGACAGACAGTGCGCATCGATGATCCTCTCGTACATACCTTGGGGCTGATGATCTTTGTGAAGGGGTCGCCTAGCGTGGAGACCATCCCGCTGATCTTGCCGTAGGCGGCGTCCGCCGACTTGAGCGGGAACATCTCCACCATCGTTTGCTGGAGCTTCTGGTCCCAGTCTGCCATGCACACCAAAGCTACCAAATTTAATTTACACCTTTGTAAGTTATCAACTCGAAACAGCAGAATCAAATTCACTGGTAACATCAGTATAACCATAAGAAGGATCAAACACTACCATTTTTCACAACTTTCCAGGTTACTCTGAATTCAAAACGGCAGCAAGATCAAAAGCAAGTGGTGTATATGTGCAATCGGGACCTTGGTGGTTGAAGGTGGGGTCGACGAAGGTTTCGCGGATGAGGCCCCAGGCCTCCACCAGCGTCCTCTGCACCCGGTTCACCTCCCGGGCCCTGGAGACCGGGAAGGCCACGGTGAGCGACTCGGCCCGGGCCGGCGGCGGGGCTACGACGACGACGTCCCCAGTCAGCGACACCGCGGCTGCGGCCGCGACGGCCAGCCCAGCCGCCGCCTGCGCCAGCGCCCTGCCGCCGTCGTGCTCCGGCTGCGCGGAAGCCCTGACAACCGGCCGGTTCCTCTCCAACGACCGCACCCGGAGCCTTCTGGCTCTTCCGGCGCTAAGAACCGCCGCCGCCGCTGGGGTGCTGGAGACCCGGCCGAGCATGGTACGCGGGGCGCGGGTGGCGGCGGCCAGGGAGCACTCTACCATTTTCATTGGACGCAAGCGATGTGGCAATGGGGCCGGGTGGGGCTCGCGGGTTATAGCACCGCCGGCGGCCGGAGTCCACTGGAAGGCGGGAGAATCTTTGGTGGACAGGAGGAGATCCGTGTGTGGGCGCGCGGACATGTGGCCGATTCTGGCCTGTACACGTAGGTCCGGTCGAGCTTGTGTGGTGGTGCGCGCAACAAATATGCAGCCGCCTACAAAACCCACGGGGGAAATGGAATGTCGCAAGAAATAAGGACTGCACCTATTTCATTTTTTCTATTTTGAATTGTTATTTTTCCGGGTGTGCCCCAACGCGTCGGTCGTGACGTGGCTATGTTGCTCAATTTAGGACAACCTTGTCCTTTTATATTGTAGCGTGGAGTTCTCTTATCATTATTTTACTTCTATAAAAATATGATACGCCATGGTCTACTCTCGATAAAAAAAAGGTTCACAGTCAAGAATACAAAAATAATTGAACGTGTGTCAAGACAGTTAGACATGGTGACCCTGATTTAAGTCGAGACAAAAATTAGCCAACTTGTGAGTATACGTTAACCTCATCACTACATTCGAAAACTAAGTTGCAAGACTGGAACGTCTCTATCATTTTTTTATTGACTAGTAATCAAGCACGTTCACATGCTCGTTATTGTAACTGTATGTTGTTTATAAACATAGTTGTACAAAATAAAGGAATTTATTTCAGCTTAAACTAAACGGGTGAATCATTATCAAATTGTTGTCATAAAAAATGATATCCAACAAAAGAGTCGATTCATAGAATAACTTCAAAACCCAACTATACAGAGACATCACATGAGGATTCTAATCCCGCCTCAAATGATAGCATTTTGGTTACGTTAAACGGGAAGATATAGTTAAGCCTGAAAGAGTCCTTTTGGCCCTCTGCCACAAAAGTATTCACCCATGTCGCGTAGAAATACATCACTTCGGCTTGCAGGTCCTTCTCAAAAGTATCATCAGATTATTAAAATGGTATCTGAATAGGTGATAGTATGCAGTAACATCCATATGACAACTTCATGGTGCTAGGAGCAATCACAGAAAAAACAAAGGACTGAACTTGTTTACTCAGAATAAACAAAGGACTGAACTGGTTACTCAGAAAGATTGGAACATATGGAAAACTAAGTTGCAAGACTGGAACGTCTCTATCATTTTTTATTGATGCATTTGGAATTGATGAGAACAGTTAGAAACCTCTATCACTTTTGTATGCAGGGGGAACTATTTTAGTTACGCAGGTGAAAGTAGAACAGCTGATCAATATATGTAGTTGTGTATACTATGTGGGTCGGATATAGCAGTAATTCTGGGCACAGATTGGTTATCTAACCATGGATCTCAAATAGATTGTGAGATTGTGTTTTTCAAGAGACTAGAAGAGGTACATGTAGTTTACCAATGGGATCGACATACTTGCTCAGAGGCAGAGTTGTAATTGAATTCTTTGAAGTAGGAAAATACTGAACATATTCCACTCGCAAGAGTTTCAAAGACGTATATCTCCGTGGGGAGCACTAGTGATTTTTGTGTATAAAGGATATGGAGACCAAAAAATGTGTAGAGATTACATAAATTTGAACAATATGAATATCAAGAATAAGTACCCATTGCCAATAATTCAAGATTTGTTTGACCAAGTCAACGGGGGCAAGAGTATTCAAAGGTCGACTTGAGATATGGTTATCATCACATCAATATCAAGGTAGAAGATATTCCAATGACCAGATTTGTATCCAGATCTGGACATCGGGAGTACTTAGTGGTACCATTTGGGTTGACCAATGCACCATCAATATTCATGAACTTGATGAACAATATTTTCATGGCATACCTGGATAAGTTTGTGGTAGTATTCATTGATGATATACTTGTCTACTCAAACAGCAAGTCAGACCATGTCAAATACCTGAGTATAGTGTTGCAGATCTTAGGAGAGCATAATCTCTATGCCAAATTCAGCACATGTGAATTTTGGCTAGATCAAGTCTAATTACTTGGTCATGTGATCAATAAGGAAGGGATAGTTGTGAATCCTTACAAAGTACGTACTACAATGACAAGCACCAAAGAACATAACTGAAACAAAAGGATTGCTTGAAATGGGCGGGTACTATAGAAGATTAATCTGAGTGATTTTTCAAGATAGCAGGACCATTGACTATTTTCTTAAGGAGCATATTCTGCTTGAGTGGATGGAGCAATGTGAAAAGAGTTTTCAAGAGCTAAAGGACATATTAAGAACAACACCAGTGTTATGATTGACGGAGATCGAGGATGACTATACAATATATTGTGATGCATCAAAGAATGGATTATGATGTGTATTGATGAAAGATCAGAAATTTATTGCTTATGGATCAAGACAGTTGAGGCCACATGAAGTCAATTATCTAACACACACGATCTCGAGCTTGCAGTAGTAGATTCTGCAATGAAAAGTTGGAGACATTTTCTATATGGAATCAAATGTGAGCTATATATGAATCATAAGAGGTCGAATACTTCGTAGTTCAACATGACTCCATGGAGATGACTGGAATTGATTAAACATTATGATTTTATAATCAAGTACACTCTAGGGAAATCAAATGTTGTAACTGGAAATTTGAGTCAGAAAGTTTCTTACAACATGTTAGTAGGCAGAGAGTTACCTAGATAATTGCAGAAATAAATAGCAAAAGTTCAGATAGAATTCTAGGAAAGCAAAAGAGATTGGAGGCATAGTAGCAAGGGCAATTATGGGAGAGATAAATGTGGATGTAAAGCAGAATATTATCAATAAACAACAAAAAGATTTACAAGTTCGGCGAATCTCAAAGGGAAGAACATCAGTATTCACTCGGAAGGATGAAGATTCATTATGGTTTCAACGACAACTTTGTGTACCTAGTCGGCAACGCATTACAAGCGAGAGGAAAGTGAGTGGTCAACAAGCGATGCATAAGAACTGAGAATACAATTTGGCAAGAAAATCAACATACACGACTAATATTTCCCGTGCATTTGCGATGCGGGGAAAAGTTACACATGCTTTATTCCCAGAAGCATAGCAAATAGGCCACACACGCTTATTTCCAAGAAAACATGTGCGATGGGCCCCAAAATTGAACACGATTCATAACGGTGAATCATATGAAATGTGTCACCCACTCTTTCTTTAGGTGAAGTGTGTGCAATGTCAACAACATCGCACAAGGTAGAGTTTGAACCGTGTGCGATTCGTGGCATCACACACAATTTCTTCTACCCATATGAGATCTGGCTGGTCAAATATGTCGATTTATAACAGGATGTGTAGCTTGGGACTGAGAACGGGACAGAGGCCCAGTGGTTGGGGTTACTGTGTGGCGGCCCAACGACCTGAGTTCGATCCCCGTCGGGGGAATTTCCTGAAATTCTTGCAAAGGAGCATTTCTTGTATAAAAATATGCCCTGGTGCTAGTGCCCATGGGTCGCATTTTTTTTAGCTTGGGACGTGGAGTAATCGCTCTCGGGTACCAGCGCAACCGATTTTTTTTGCGCTCAAAGATGATTAAGTCTTATATTTGTACAAAAAAGTTTGGCCAGGAATGATTCTCATACAAATCGGGGAAAAAATGACAAATCTATGACGAATATAGCGTGTATATAGTGTCTTTTTTTTGAAAATCTTTAACCCTGGGTGAAATTGGATTTATTTTCTGGCAAATATTTTCATACGGATACAATACTTGATCATGTTGCCCGACTGAAAGTTTCGCAATTTTTTGAACTTTTTTAATATTTGTTTTATATCTGGTAACCATGTGCACCAACGTATTTTTGATGTAGCTTGGCCTTATAGTGAAGGTTGTTGTACAATTTGCGAGTTTTGACATGACGATGTTTTTCTAATGGGTTGTAAGATTGCTCGAGAATCCTCCATAAATAGCAGATCAGGGATAATAATCATTTAATAAACACTAATCTCATGTTATGTTTGGATTATTTTCTATTTTCTGTTTGGCTCACCGAGGTTATAAACACAAAGCACGGTTCAGCAAAAGTCTCAGCCTGAGTTACTTGTTCCGAGTTCCGACGCATTCCTCGTCTGTTGCTAAGGCTATCTTCTAGGAGTATCTAAATGCTGTATTTGGTGTGTTACTACTAAGGAATAGTAGTAATTAATTGGTAACCACATGGCGAGAGCAATCCAGGCAAAATGTTACTTTTTTTAATCTACCACTACACCCATCCGACGGTGGCATGGACTCAATGCAAACGCGGTGACAGTGGCGTCGCCCGTCTCTCGCCCATACACGTCCGACCTCTTGTGTTGCAGACTTGCAGTGCTGGCATTGGCATCGTAGAAAGTACACCCAGAAAAAATTAGATACGCTGAGAGACAATTCTGAGAGACTAAACGACTCCATAATAAGCGGGCATTGGCATCGTACTAATCAGCATTTTTATATATTAAGCTGAAAAATCTCAGTATGTACATATCATGTCAGCACCATCTGAACTTATCTCAAATACTGCTGTTTCATCGCCTCACAAAAAGGGAAACTGCCAGTCTACGACAAGTCCCAGAATCGTAAGTCTGCTAAATTTGCTCCAAAACAAACGCAGGTAGGCTGTTTATTAAATGATTATTATCCCTGGTCCGCTATTTATGGAGGATTCTGAAGCAATCCTGCCAATCTTCAGGCATCATCAGTTTAAAATTTCCCAGCCATCCTCATTAGAACCCCCCTGCTTGCCATTGTCTTCAACCACCCAACCTGCGCCTTCGCTGTCGCAGCCATCTATCATTTCAACCATTCTCTCGTCGACATCCGGATCTTCAACAACTGGCCTTGCACCTTCAGCGACTGTATGCTTATCTGTAGACTCGACTGCTTCAACAGTTCTATCTGACGAACTCCCGCTCTTGTGAAGCGAAGAATGCAGCGAAGAGGAGAGACTTGAAATTGTTGATCGCTGCAACTTGCTCCATGATAAGCGCCCATCCACTATTCGCTTGAGTTGCGACACATCCTCGCAGATAACAGTCATCTCACCTCTGCATAAGGAAAATAATATGAGAATTGCAATACTCCATTGAATTTAATATCCTTAATACAAATAATTAAGAAATAGCTGACTGGTAACTTCAGAAAAGATGTCTGAACAGTTACAAACATCACACTAAATAGCAAAAAAGAAGTAAATATATGGATGTTTTAGACACTGGCACAGTTCTGAATATGTATCTTGATGGCTATTTTTGAATGATATGTCGGTAAAATAATTCAGTGGAAATATTTTACATGAAAAATCAAATGGGCCATTTTCACCTAAACCAACTTAATAGCTCTTATATAAATTAGAAGTCCACTTAGGGAAGTTTGACTGCAGTCTCTAAAACAATATTTATTTCTTAACGGATGTACTATACAAGAATTATCTGATTAACAATGTCGCTAGGAAGAATATTACAGATTTCTTAATCAAACTACTTAACCATTATTTTGATTTTCAAAGGCGTAGCAGTATGTTTGTGATCATCTTCCGAAGATGATAATAAATCATAGAACGTTTCAAAGCGCCATCAATTAGTCTATTTGAGATAATTACGTAAAATAAGCTATAGGATGATCTATTGCTGAATGAAACAATTTAGTGATGCCAACGTAGCAAAACATGAAATGAGAACTTACTGCAGCGTATCCACAATTCGACCCCGCTCAACCAAGAAGTCCTTCAACTGCTCATCCAAACAATACAAAGCAACATTAACAATTGAAACTGCACAAAGATTATTCCTACTTCTAATAGTACTAGAAGATAAGACGTGGATGAAGTCCGCAAAATTATCGATAAAATCATTTATGAGACTGAATAAATAGTGATAATCAGTATGTAACATAAAGCAACATAACTTATGGAACAAGAAAATAACACAGATAGAACAGCAAAATAATATAAAGGCTGCATGCTCAAACCTTCAAATTCTCCTCAGCTTCTTTCTGCAGCTTTCTTGATTCTTCAACAATGGAATTCATCTCCTTTTCCTGTTTGCTAAGTAGTGCCTGAGCCGAAGCTTCCTTTTCAACCTTTTCCTTCTCAGCATCTTCATATTCCTGTTGTGCAGCAGCCAATCTTTCCTCGAGAGTTTGCTGTATCTATGAAAATCAAATTTGCAGACTATGTTTAGATTCAGGTTAAAGTTAACAATCCAATTAAACTTGCAACTCAATGAATATAAACTACAAATTCTTTTAAGCTAAGAGCAACTATGTTTCTTAATAAAATTCTTTTAAAGTACGAGCAACTATGTTTTGTCATAAAATTAATTTTGTGTAACAATAAATGACAGAACAACTGGATAGAACCAAGACATAACGGACCATCTATTCAATGTTCTGTTAGGAAACTTGGTCCATGGAGAAAAAATATGAATTCCTATCATCAAAGAATTAACATGATGCCAACTATAATAAAGTACGAGGGGTCATAGTATTAACTCCTATCATCAAAGAATTAACATGATGCCAACTATAATAAAGTACGAGGGGTCATATTCAGTTATTCACTTCCCTTTTAGTTTTCATGCAGGATGGTAGCTACGTGCAAAATATGCTATTAAACAAAGCATAAAGATACTACCTCTTCAATCACAACTAGATAACTATTCCTATCTTCTGAGAGCCTCTGAAGTCGAGATTGGAGCTCACGTGCCTCAGTGGTCAAAATAGATCTCTCGCCGAAAACCTCACCAGCATGCTGTATATAGTGCAAATGATCAGATTCCTTTTGGTCAAAATAGAACTCATCGAGTTCCCACTTTTATAAAATAATTGATCGGGGTAAAAGAGCAAACCATATCATTTGCTTCTTTTGCATGATTCAACATCTCCTTGAGCTCCTCAACTTTGGTGAGAATGCTTGTACCAGCAATACATGATTCACGCGTGGCCACTTTAGCCTTTTCTTCAAGTAGTTCTACATCCTCTATCATCTTCGTAACCAGCTCAAGTGAGGGTAACAGATCATTCTGCATTATGCCACAACACAAGATTAAGTGTCCAACTAAAATAGCGATTGGCGAAGCAGCCATTATAATATACAGGGTGTATTTTAGCTCTTAGATAAACCAGTGTTCACAGTTTTACAAATACAGTAAGTATTATAAAGAGGAAGCTAACACACATAAATCATTATTGATTCAGTATCTTGGGCACAAGTAAAGGAAAATCCGTTCAAATGTGAAGTAGCTATAGGTAAAATGCGGCTCGCATCAAGTTACCCCAGGGTGAATTGAAGTGGCTCCTTGGACCAGAATCTCTTGAAATATCGTAAATGGTGTTTTCTTAGAAAGAAATATAAAGAAGTGGGCATGCAAAAAAAGAGAAGTGCGGACAACAAACTAAGTGCAATCCACATACGCACAGGCGCATGTAACAATATACACATGCGAGCACATGAGAGTTAATGTACCCATAACAAATGTTTCGAAAGGTCAGCGCATAGAGTTTCGTACCTTCTTGTTTTTGGCATCAGCAATGGAAACCTCAAGTGACTCAATACTAACAGAATGGCTTGAATGAGTTGAAGCCATCGAGACAAAGTGATTAGAATTAAGATCAGGAATCAAATCACTTTCAGAAGACAAGAATGCGTCATGCTCAATTCTATGCCCTGACTGCAGGGCGTTGTAATCAATATCCACGCTGTTTGTATCCTTCTGCACTAAGACTCCAGCAGACCCAACAATGGATTCTCGGATGTCTGGGATAGGGAAATCCACCACTGATGCAAAAGCATCTTTTTCAATACTGGCAAATTTAGATTTAGGTGAGACTTCACTGTTGGGAACAGGAGCAGAAGTCTTGTAACCTATGTCCAGATAATTACAAGGAAACTTCAAAGAACTATCCTCAAAGTCTTGCTCTTGGACTTGTGCAACATTAAGATTAATGCTGTCATTCCCATTTTTCCCCGTGGGTGATTGAACAATATATTCGCTTGATAAAGATCCACCATTTCCAACTGGATTATCTGAATGATCTAAGTTACCCGTATAACAGGATTTCAAATTATCTTCAAGGGTCAATTCAAACCGCTTATCATTACGTTTAGGGGGAGGATCTAGTAGCGCCCTCATCATTGTTTGGAATGATGGAGTCGCATCCAGTTCACCCACTAGATTTTCTTGCATGTCAGTTATGACCTCTGTAGAAGATGTGCATCGTGCAGAATCAACACTGCAATTAGCTTCATCACGCACATTATACCCTGATTTGACAGTCAATTCATTAGCATAAATTCAGATTACAGGAAAGGTAATAACGTCAAGGATAAAAAATATGGACAAAAGGATCCAGATGGCCCATGATAAAATATCACCATCTCAATCTTTAAGCTTACCAGTAGATGATGAACTTCCCGTTTCACGCACAGCATGGTTAGCAGATACGTTTCTGACAAGGTCGCCCACAAATACCTCAGGTTCGTGATGGATGCTAGAAATCCCAGTTGAACCTGTCAAAGATGGGATGGCTTTGTCAATTACGACTACCACCGTGGAATCAATATATTAATGGTGCTATACTGCGACAGCCTATGTCATACAGTGATCAACTAGTCCCAATATTCAAACTTACCAGCAGATGATGAACTTCCTGTTTCACGCACACTTTGATTAGAAGATAATAAGTTTCTTGCGAAGTCGTCCTCAGATACTGCAGCTTCCAGACGGACGCTAGGAACTCCAACCGGGCCTACCATAGATGGCATGATTTCGTCAAGGACGGCAACCACAGCAGAATCAGGATCGTTATTGTGCTCTATTGCGACAGCCTTCAGCATACGAGGATCAACCTGCAGAAAGGGGCACATAAAAAATGTTACCACTTCGAGTCCTCGACAGAAGCCATGGATAGCACATACCCCGCAGAGCAGATTACCCATGTTGCATAAAACGATTCCCCTAAGGGAAGAACCTGAAAAAACTTTCCCCTCGTTTCGTCCTGTCGCTCCCGCGAGCGACTGGGCGGAACCCTAGCCGCCGCCTCTCCTCGCCCCTCCTCCTCTCTCCCTCCTCCCCGCCGCCGCCGGAGGGCGTCGCCGGGCTAGGCCCGGGCGGCGTCGGCGGCGGGCTCTCCTTCTCCCTCGCGCGGGCGTGGCGGCGCGGGCCGCTGCGGTTGGCGGGGGCGCCGTGCTGGGCGAGTGGGCGCGGCGGCGCGGCTGCTCTGCAGCGGCGTGGTGGCTTCGTGGTGGAGGCGTGCTCGCGGCGGCGGCTGCCGTGGCGGGGGGCGAAGCGCGGCAGGCGGCTGACTTGGGGAGTTCTGGAGCGCTTGGTTTCCAGCTGTTCGTCGCGTCCATGGAGGGCATGGCCGACGGCGGCGCGGCGGCCGGCAGGCGAGGCGTGCAGGGCTTCGGGCGGGGTCGGACAGGGCAACGCGGTCAGGGATGGCCGCCTCGAGCTTGGGACGGGGCAGGGGCCCCGTGCCCGCTTCGGGTCCTTCCGCCTCCGCCCTAGATCCGCCGCGGCCGGTAGCCATGGTGGCTGGTGGTCGCCGATCTGGTGGTGGAGCTCTCTCTCCGCTCTCTTCAGCTCAGCGGTGCGGCGTGCTTGTAAGCCGGGGCGGCGGCCCTGGAAGGTGGGAGTCTGCGTGGTTGGCGGGCGTGCCAGCGGCTCTGGTGCTGGCCGGTGCCCACGGCCGTGTGGACGGCGTGGGGCTGGCGAGCGACGTGTTGTGACGGTGGTGCGGGTGTCGCTTCGCCGAGACCCGTTGCCCGGTGTAGAAGGAGGGGAGGGTGGCCAAGGGGAAACTCTTGCCCGGGGTCCTCCCGGGCCGCGGCGACGACGTCTACGGACGCCGTCCCCTTCTTGAAGGCGTTGCGGAGGCCTCTCCAACTCCTTCTACCACTCCGGATGAAAGCCCAAGATCTTCGGATCAGGTGGTGGCGGCGCTCCGGTGTCGTGCTCTTCTTGAAAACGCCACCTTGGAGTTCACGACATGTGGCTCTCCGGAGGTGGCTTGGCGTCCTTCGCCTTGCTTTCTCTGGCAATGTTTGTAGCTTGCTCTGCACCTCGACGTTTCTCTGTGCGTGGCTCCGGTTGCCTGTCCTCAGCTTTGTGGATGTTGGTGTTGGTGATCCAGGTGGTGCAGTCTTCGGCGGTGTAGCTCGCCGCGGCGGTGTGCCGTGTGTGTTGGTGTGCCCGTGTCCCCCCGCTCCGGCCCGACACCTCTGCCCGTCTTGTGTGTGCTCTCTGCGGCTCTGTCTCTTTGGTGCTCGCCTTTCCTCTTCTGTTGTGGTCAGTGGCGGTGATGATCCAAGTGGTGCGGTCTTCGGCGGTGTAGCTCGTCTCGGCGGTGTGCCGTGTGTGTTGGTGTGCCCGTGTCCCCCAGCTCCGGCCCGACACCTCTGCCCGTCTTGTGGGTGCTCTCTCTGGCTCGGCCCCTTTGGTGTTCGCCTGTAATCTTCTCGGTAGCCTCGTGTCTTGTGTGTGTGCAGTGTCGAGTTGTAAACTGGGTTCAACACTTTGTATCTGTTCGCCGTTTCGGTGTTATTAATTTAACGCCGGGCCTTTCAGCCTTGTATTTAAAAAAAGGGAAGAACCTAACCAAGGAAAAATCGATCTAAGAATACTCTAATTTCCGCAGGGATCACACCCCGCCTCAAGGGTACTAGAGCGTCCTAGTCTGTTCCACTTGAAATCAATGTATCAATCTGCAACGAAATCTCTCCTACAAGTGAAATTCAGAAAAACACGGACACTCCCCGCGCCAGCTAAATCAAAATTCCTATCACCTCCCCCCTCCACCGAGCAACACAGGTAGATTCATGCGAGACAGAACGGCGAATCGATCGTACCTGAGGGAATAGCTCACAAAGTGAGCGGAAGACGGTCATGTGGTCGCCCATCTCCGAAACCTAGAAGAGACGCCGAGGAATCAGGATCGGCGATGAATTGCAGGGAGCCGACGACAGAGGGCTGGTTCCGACGCCGTTGGTGAGAGATTAGGGTTTGGGGGCTGCTCTTTGATTGGGCGAGGGGAGGAGAGGAGGCGAGATGGAGTGAAGAACGGATTGATTGAACGAAGGTGAGGAGGCGGTACCCGATAAAGACACCGGCTCAGGGCTGAGCGATGGGATTTTACCCGGCTGGCCCTCGTTTCCGTTTTACGTTTAGGCCCTCCTTTTTATAATAAAAATATAGCCTCCTTGGCTGGGTTTTCACGGTTAAAAAAGATTTGATTTTTTTATACTCCCTCCCTCCGTCCAAAATAAAATGTCCTTGATTTGTCCAAATATATATGTATCTAGACCTGTTTCATATATACTCTCTCCGTCCCAAAAATAAGTGTCTGAGATACTTATTTTGGGACGGAGGGAGTAGATACATTAATATTTGGACAAATATAAGACACTTAATTTGCGACGGAGGGAGTATTTGCTTAAGCGTGTGGACGGACAATTGGTTGGGGGCTGATTTATGATTCCTACAAAGAAAGAGTATGCGGCTGTATAATTCAAGGGAACGGAAGAATGTGATGGACGTGTGTGTGAACAGCCGAAACATATCTTAGCCACGAAGGAAGTATTGATGGCGATCTACGACATTTGACCTATAATAACGGAAAATACAAGATGGTCTGTTCTAGGCCGTTGCCTCGTCCAATTCAGCGTAAGCAACGTCGTACACACTGCAAATGCAAAATGTATTCAGGTTGAATTATTACTGTGGAAACGGTAATTTAAATCAATTTGCCACTGCCGACATAGCAGCAACATCGAGTCATCCTATGCATGCAAAGGACATCACAGCTTCAGAAGATGTCACAAGCCACAGCATAGGTTTAGGAAGATACCACAGCAAACACCAGTATGTCATGCGAATATGCCATAGATTTTTAAGAGTACGGGTCTGACGTTGACCTGAGAACCGAGGTGGTACCAATACATGAAAGTTGCAGGAGTACAGATAAACCACCAGGCTACACCGTCTGGCTGCTCGACTCAGGTTCAAAACAATAGAGCCAAAATGAGTTCTCCTTATGGGACAATTTAAACTGTCTAATGACCATTTTAGAAGCTACTAACTGTAGCCGAAGATAGGGGCTAGTCCACCTAGACATGACTAATCCTCCTCCTCCTCCACCTTCAGGTCCTGCAGCTTTGACCCCAGACCATCACCGCCATTATCCTTCCCATCCTTCTCCTCGTCATCGTCGCCGTCCTCCCCACCCTCTTCGTCATCATCATCTTCCGGGTCCCCCTCAGGGTCGTTCTCATCCAGTGGGCCGAGCACATCGAGTGAGTTCTTGCCTCCCTTCAGAATCTCTTTCACCTCATCAATCCCTTCATCAGAGATGAAATTCACATTCATGTTCAGTAGCACAAAACCTGGCTTGTTCGTCACTGCTTGAGCAAAGCACCTGGCTCCAGACCTCTGAAACAGATTTGTGCTCACATCAAGCTCCTTCAGGTCTGGGTGGCCTTCTTGCAGAGATTGTGCAATCGCGACAGCACCAGCATCCTTCAGTTCATTCTCAGCCAGGGTGAGCTTCTTGAGCGACTGCATTGCTGTTAAGCATTCTGCCAAGCCTTTGGCTGCTGCAGCAGTTATCTCATTTCCGGCCATTTCAAGGATCTCCAACTGAGGTGCTGAGTGTTTCAGGACATCCGTGATTGCTAGTGTACCCCCGTTCTCGAGATTCGGGTCACTGAGATACAGCTCAACCAGATCATGAAGCTTTGGAAGCGTCTTGCTAAGAGCTACTCCTGCCTCGACACCAAATAAATTGTCCCTGATATCAAGTTTCTTCAGACGGCTACATGCCCTAATGCCTCAGCCAGTGCCACTCCACCATCAGATCCTATCCTGGTAGCAGAGCACCTAAAACTCTCCAGATTTGGAGAACGCTTAACCATCTCAGCAATTGGCATAGCACCTTCATCACCAGTCATATTGTTGTGGAAGTGAAGAACCTTAAGATTCTCAGTTGAAGGAATAAGCTCAGACAGAGCTTTTGCAGCTTCCTCTGATATACCATCGTTCATCACATATAGTTCTTCAAGGCTGTCCTGTGATTTCAGCAGTTCGCTGAATGCCCTAACACCCTTCTCACCTAAAGCATTGTCAGAGATGTTCAGGTATCTCAGTACAGAGCCTGCTAGAGCTTTGGAGAATATGCGCATCACATCAAGGGCTTCATCCTCAGGCCTTCCAGCAACAAAATCTGAGAGATCTACCTCTGTGAGCTGTGTTTTTATTGATTCAAGAATTGGCCCAGCAATATTGGCAGCACCAATACCAAAGCTCCTATTGCTGAAACAAATCCTCTTATAAGAGGATCCTGGTTTTGTCAATGGACTAAGAAGCTCCTTTGCTTCGTCTGCCTCAATAAAGCACGCTTGCCACCAGATATATCAAATACAGTATCAGCAACCTCAAGAGGTGTATCAATAACAGGTGCTTCTGGTTCTGCGGTTCTCCCGGGGCCTTTTTTCAGGACTTCCAGCATCAGCTTGCTAGTTTCTTTTGCATATAGCTGGACAGCAGAACTCCCGTCACCATCAGGCTCCTTCTTAAAATGCTCATCTGCAGAAGCAAAGCACATATCTTCGATCCTTTTAGCATTCTCGTGAGCCTCTTCTTTGCCCAAAAGGCCATACTTGCGGGAGAAGATTGACTCGAAGACAGATTCTTGGTCATCCTCTCTACAAGCATCAGACGAGTGCTTTCACTCGGTGGCCACAATTTGATGGAGAATGTCCGGGGTTGGAAATCTTGCGCTGCTGAATCCATGTGGAATTGGGGCACTTGCACAACAACCTGCTGACAAACAGCAAGGATAAGCATAAACAAGATCCCAATTTACAGAAAGTATTACAATATACTAAGTAAACAATGAAATCAGTGAAGTATTTGAGGGCCTGTCACTGAGGTAGCAAACACTAGCACCAACAAGGATAAACTGAACATCAGCTAGCAAAACATACAAAATCTACGGTCTAACATCATCATCAATCCGTAAAGACAGGGCATTTTGCTCAAAACAGTTTGTTTGCAGGCTATATCAATGATACAATTAGCAATTACAGAACGAGAGTTTAACCCAAAAAGGAGAAAATAATGATGTGATGTAGCTAGCAGTGTTACCATTGACGGTCTACTATATGGCTCAACTGGCTACCGCTAGTATTTTTACACAACTAGCAGCCCTAAAAGCACTATAATGCTTCCGAGTTGAGAAAACAATAAGCTGCTATTAGATAGAACCTCGAGATCTAGTTGATCAAGCAAAAACTTTCAAGTTACTGCAAACTGTCAGTTCCCAAAGCCATGCATTAACTTCAGGTTCCATGTATACAAGGATGGATTGCGATTTAACAGTAGCAGTTTAATCGCTAGATCTGTGCCGTATCCGAATCTAATTTCAGCACAAATTCGAAGCTTAAGCTAAGCAAAATAGCGTCTACTATCAGTCAAAACAACTAACTCCGGTTCAGGGTGTCGGGATAGCGACCACGCGTAATTTTCGCCCGATGCCCATGACACCGGGAAGACGAGAAGAATACACAGGAGGAAAACAAATTCACGGATATTTTTTGGAAAAAAAAGTCGCGGATCTGATTTCAGGAGCTCTCCGATCTAAGCCAGTTTAAGAAGGATCTACAAACGAGCACGACACAGAAATCAGATGCGGCCTTTTCTTACCTCAGATCTCAACGTCGGCACCGTCGTGGACTCGAGCCCGGCTGCGTCGAGGGCGGGTAGAGGATGGGGGCGGCGCGCCGGCCGGAAGGAGGCGGGGGGAGAGTCGAGGGTTTGTGGAGGGGAGACTGGAACAGGAAGATGCGGCGGCCGGAGATGCGGCGGCCGGCGGAGATGCGGAGGAGCGTGGGGTTTGTGTAGTGGTGGGCTTCTGTAGGGTTTCTTTTTTTTAGTAGGGTTTCTGGATGCGGTTGCGTCTCGCGAGTCGCGACGTCGCTCCGTGGCCGTCCGATCCGGGAGTTTGGGGAGCGGGGGGCCGGAGCGTGGGCTCCTGACCGTACGATTTTGGGGAGTTGTTTTTTAGGGGAGCGTCAGTTTGAAGTGAGCGCGCCGGGATACTGTCGGTGATCCGGGTTTCGAAATTCAAAACTCGCTGATGGCCGCGCTGGACTCAACTAACTGCATCGAAGAAAAATGATCTACTGTAGTAGGTTCTCGAGCATGCGGCGTAGGCCAGGACTGAACGCAGAAATTGTATGGCTAGCGATCCGATTTCTGAAGAAATGGGCGATAATTGAGGTTTGATTTGTAAATGGATGGATGAGATTGCTACTGTGGAATCGCAGTTGCAGCGATCTCATTCCTGAGCACCCCTAACAAATGAAGTTCTTGATCGAACATGATCTCCAGGTAGTACTGGGTACTGTATTGTTCATTCGTCATTGTTGTTGTGAGCAAAGCAATGGTGTAAAATTCTCGATCATTCGCAAGGCATTCGAATTTCAGAATCGTCTGTCAATCCTAAAAAAATACTTTTTTCCCTATAATAAAACATCGACTTCACCCCTTCAAGTTTCAGTATCAGAAACCAAACTACCATTACAATATCAGCGCAAAAATAATAATAATAATAATACATTACAGTAAAGTAGCTTCCGGATGATTTGCACAGCTCCCTCTATTCAACAGATAAATAGTCAGATTATGAAAATATGCAGTTCTGCACAACTGCTCTGAAACAGCAAAAAAAATACACTGTTTCTCCTGCAGTGAACTTTCAGAGGCTGGCATTACAACTAAAAGGGGAGGAGAGAAAACAATGCATTCCTTCTCACGTGCTAGACTATTTAGCAGAACCGGAATCATGTCACTTGTTCCACATTCTTTTCTGCGCATCAAAACTAGCAACAACCGCAGACTGCTTCTTGGAATTCAGCAGTTTCGCTACCTCCGTGTAGTAAGCGTTCGCGTCGAGATAATCCAATACCTTTACTAGCTTTCCATTCGTCTGGTGGAGGACAGTCTGACCATCCGTCTCTATATGACCAGAACTAACACTGATAGCCCTTTCAGTGATTGAGTGATTTATATGCGATTGCTGAACCAAGAACACAGCGCCAAGAAGCTCCCCAAGGAACATGTCCTGCGATGTTGAAAAGGAAAATAAGGAGAAATCGAAGGTCTGGTAATAAAAATGAACGACTTGAATATGAACCGTTCAAATGAAATATTTTAGTAAGGGTTTCTTTCACTGATATTGGCCATTACTGAATTGTAGCACCGTAAAAGACAATGCTCATGGGTATGTGGATGTATAGACGAATGAAATAAGATCATCAAGAGAATATTTGTATGGAAGTTATTGCCTTTTATTTGGAGAGTGTATCATGTATGTATAACAACACTATTTATGGTTCATTGTATTTTAACTAGTACTACATTACGATAGTCTGGATATCAAACTTGTAATACAAACTTACAATGTGACGATATGCTCGGTTAGTCTTTTGCAGTTTCTGCATTGACAGCAACAGCTGACCCACAAATGATGATTCAGGAGTCTTCTCAGCAGCATGTAGTGATCTTACGACTTCTTCGAAAGAAGCCACCTGGCGCTGAGCTCTCAAAGGAATGAGAGTGATGTCTAAATCAGATTCTACAACAGCCTTGGCAGCTTGAGGGTCGAGAAAGAAATTGAACTCCGAAAACTTATTTGATGGAACAGTGAACACATTGCCTTCCTCTCCATTTCCATCAGCCAGATGACTCCCGACTATATAAATGTGCTGTGTAGAATTAAAATTCGAATTTTTTAGTTAAAAACTTTCTTCCATTGAAATGCAGTAAGGTATTCACAATGTTTGGAAACTAACCTCAATTATTGATTTTGCTTCTCTGTCAGATAGAATGATGTTAGCTATGTTTGTGAGAGGACCATTTGTCAGGATGGTTATCTTGTCATTTTGTTTGAGTTCTTCCCTAATATGTTGCCAAACTTCAAAAGCCAATGGCTGTCTAAGCTCAGGGTTCGCCGTGTCCCTTGGAGCACCATATTTTACTGAATTTTCTGCTGTGTACCTGATAAAAAGGAGATTAAGTACCGCATGGTCTACATATCTGTCATACTAGACTGTAATATACTATGTATAATATCAAGTTGTGTCTTTATCCCGTCAAAAAAAAAGTTGTGTCTTTATCGTACAGAATGATGTCAGTAAAATCATATTGTGCCACAAAACCCCAAAATATCTAGATCTAAGGTTTTTTGCATTTTAAATCACTGAAACCATGCATTAGTACCTTCTAGGACTTCTGGGCAAACCCGGGCTAGTCCAAAAAGGGTGTCAGTGTCAAGAGAACCCCCAGAACCATGTGGTATGGCCTTCACGTATTCACATCCCAGGTCAGGGGCGCCAAGCGCAGTGATGTTTCCAAGACCTACTGGAATGTCATCACGACCCATCATATGAAGAACGTCATAGATAATATCTATTGTAGCCGGATTTGCCCAGCCATTGCCACTTACCAATATCCCCTGCATATGTAAGAACATAAATGACTATTGGATTTATAGCAGGTAATTGTTTGCTGCGTTCTTCTGCAAACTTTTTTGCAAGTTTATGAAAAGGGGAAATCAGCACAGATAATACTGACCCTTAGGTCAATTGCTTCGATAGGTGCTTTAAGGAGGCAGAGGAGGGCAACAAAATCTCCTGGACTCATATCCATGTCAAAAATGACGGCCTTTCCTCTAATCTGATGTTTGAAATCAGGTTTGTAAACAATCTCTTTGTAGTGATGAAACTGGCTGGTGAAGTTGAAGAGGCCAGTGTGTTCAGGACGATTCAGGACCTGCATGTGGTTATGAGAAAATATTTGACTTGGAAATAGGGCATCAAACGATATGTTGAGTGCAGACTACTACAGAGAAATCTCTTACGCCATTGTTCACTCCATCTATTTGATCATTATTAGTCATCTCTATTGCTCCTTTTAATTAAGAATTTTCATAGTTTTGAAATGGTGTTAAAACTGCAAACTTGGATTGCAAAATGGGTTGTTTAATCAAATTAAACAGAATTTTTATCCTACTGTTTTGGCTGAAGTTTGTTGACTGAAATTCCAAGAATAATAGAGCTTTCCATGTACTTGTATGAAACAAATGTAAGGCTTGATTTTATCAGTAGTCTTAAATGGAGACATACTAGGCATACCTCAAGAGCAACTGCCCCAAAAGCAAACAATTACAAGATTCACAAGTGGATAAAATGCAAAGAAATGGAAGACACAATTTAGGTCGTCCTCAGCTAAACATTTTTCTAAGCATGCCTCAAGGGTTAACAAAAGTTTTGTTAGAAAATATCATTCTGAAGTATGTTCATAACAACAGAGGATCAAATCAAAGTAAGCATGTGCTTCAGAATTAACTACCTCAAGAAAGTTGTCGAAAAACTCTCTATCAAGAGGGCTTTTAACATTTCTATTAGGTTTTGCCTTCACTGCAACAAGTACAGCAACTGAGTCAGGACCTTGCACCTCTTTGGTGTATCCATCCTGGTAAAATATTCAGTCCATTATGTTATATATATCAAGATGACCCCCCAAGTCTTAACGATATAATAATTAAATTTTGCAATTGCGCCTATATCTCTACTGGTACTGACTTTCTGATGCTGTGTAATATACTTAATATATTTCCATTCTAAACTACAATTACCTGGCATTTCCCTTTAATGCTCCCTTTCGAAACGCAAAATGAATCATGAGTCCTGTCTGAACATGACCGCTGTGCACACCACCTTTCAGTAAGTTAAATTTGGGGGTTGCATGTCCATCAAAGAATGGATTTGATCCATCATGCACACCATACGGTTCATTGGATGTAACCACAGTTATGTTCATCACTTCCATCTCAGCAAAATCGTTCTCACCATTCGGTTTCTGACCGTTGCGCATTATTGAGAGTGCCACACCACACATAAAAGAATCCCACATAAAGTAACTCTGTAATTATTAGAGCGGAAGGAACAAAGTTAAACCAACAACTGAAGTAGGGGTTCAGATAATCTTAAGACATGTAAGAACTTACTGTGTAGAATTGGTCATCAAACCAAGTATCACGAGTAATCTTCAAAGATTGGAACGAGTACTGTGCTTCATAAGTGCTCTGTTGCTCCTCAAATGCCTTGAAGAAGGGCTCAGTGATTGGTATAGTGTTTGTTGCATCAAGTGGCACAAGGGTGATTGGGATACCAGAGTGAAAGACCTGTCATACCAAATAAAGAGGCAACACTAACTCCAAAGGCATTATAGCGTATTAGATGCTTGACGCTGGTTACAGTAAACAACGTGTGTACATCTAAGTTACCTGATACGCGCCAAAAGGGTCTCCAAATATGTTGAACTCAGCATACGGATTTTTAGTGTAAGCTGTAAACATGTTGCCATGGTCACCACATTGTCGTGGCACGCACGATGTGTCGTTCTTGGGGCAGCAGCCAGTGGGATTGCGCGATCTCACACCCCCACCCATTATGTAAATGTGCTTCACGTTTTTCTTTAGGTGTGGATTCCTCATTAGGAACAGTGCAAAGTTTGTATGTGTTCCAGTGAGGAAGACAGTCGTTGGCCCAGCGGATATAGTGTCAATCATCACTTGTTGAGTTGACGGTTGTTGAAGAGGGGAGTATCTTCTGTTTCCCTGATTCAAAAGCCAAAAGGAAGTTAAGAAATGTAGTGCCTTCCAGTATACACTTCCTGAACTAATATACGACCATATTTCCAGAAAAAAACCATAAATGTGGATCTTTATCTTTGTTTTGTACCTGAGGAAGAATTTCACGCCGAACTCCATAATTCGCGTTGATGTCCAAACGGCCACCTGCTCCCTGCGGAATTGCTTGTCGGTATCGACACCCCCCTACTGTTGACATTTCCTGGAGAATTTCAGTCACAAGCAAAACAAATACTGAATAACTGTAGTCGACTGAAAAATAGCAATGTAGAATTTGATGGTGCGGAAATTGCAAGAAGAATAGGATAGAGACAACCCATATATTGGACCTGATCAATTATTGATAAATAGCCACCAACGTCAGGATAAATTCTACCATCATCCGATATACCACCCTCTCCTCCGACTCCCACTGCAATGTCATCACGGCCCATCATGTAGAGGAGATCATACAACTGGTTTACGGCATGGCCAGCATCAGCCCATGAGTTTGCGCTGATAGTTATAGCCTGTGAAACACTACCAAATTAATTTCTGAACAACAGGGTCACAATTAATTTCTGAACAACAGGGTCACGGGGATACAAGAAAACACACAATGAAGTACAGTTGAGCTCATAACACGCTCACACATAACATACTCTAGACTTCTACGCCTTTTGGACAGATAACATTTTATATTTTTCTTCAATGCGAATTACATCTATAACCACAACTGTTATGCAAACGACATTAGGCCAAAGTACCAGTGTTAATTAATAGAACAAAAGTAATATAACTAGTAGATCTGAATCGGTAAATCTGAACTAGATAAAACTCATGCAAGCATTTCGTCGAGCAATTTCCAAGGGGCCTAAAATACAGCCATTTCTAAGGCGAACCTACCTCTGAAGATCATGAAGGATTAGGAGCTAGGGAGCAGCATGGTTGCACGGCACCCGTCGACAGAGTTAGACAAACGAAGGATTGCGGTTGCCGCCACCGGTCGGAGCACGCAAAATGGCATGTGCCATATCTGCCTCGCCGTGAGCACACAGATTCCGGTGGGCTCAAAGCCTCTAGGCGCTTACGGACCGAAGAGCGGCGTGTAGGTGGCGCGCCGGTGTCCCCCCGCGGGCACGGCTGCTTGAGAGCACGGCCATGAATTCACAGTTACGGCATGGTACGCAGGCTGAGGCCCTCCTGGCCGGACATTGGGTTGGGCGCAGGTTAACAAGAGCTGCTACCCGACCGTATACTGCTGTGGAGCAACGTAATCCCATCTTCTTCAACTTTCGTTCTCCGCCGCGTCGACGCCCTCCCGACACTCGCGGTAGCCGGCGGTGCCGCACTTTCTCGCTGCAACGTCACCACTGCCGGCCGCCGCCGCCCCCAAGACCCCGGGTACCAATCTATTTCCGGGAAGCGCGATATTCCTGACACCTCGACCCTGACCGGCCTGCGAGGTCTCTGACCTGACCAGACCTGACCTGAATCTTAGCCGGCGGCGAGGTTTCAGAGAGAGAGAGCCATCGAAGCTGCAGGGTGGGATGAAACGGGTGAACAAGAGGAACGTAGTCTCCATCGGACGGCTGAACGGGATCCGACGAGATCCTCTTTTTGGTTAGTAAGTTTTTTAATAAAAAATGAGAATATATTAAACAGAAGAAAATATTTATATTATCTTAATACTGCAAACTGAATCATATACAAGTAATCTGGAAAAAAATCCCAAATGTTCTCAACGATATATCTCAAAAACGTGTAAAATCTGAATTTAAAATACTTCATATTTTTAGCTACACAAAAATGAAAAATGTACATATTTGAGTATAGTGAACGATGTACATTTTCAAATATCTAAAATTTAATTTTTTTAATTAATTTTTGTGTAGACCATAATATAAAAAATGTAATTTAAGATCATTGACTACATCCATACTTTTCTCTAGCTTTTTTTTTGAAACATATAAATATATTTTCAATTTTTTTAAAACAAAGTGAACGCTGGAGTTCGGGAGGCAAAGTGACTTTTCAACAAAAGAAAAAGTACTACTCTCTCAATATTATGACATACTGAATCATATGGTGGGGGACTGTGAGGCGAGAACGGTGAAATTTACTAATTTAATCGCACACAAAGTAGACTCAAAAGTAAACTATAAGAAAGTTACTATAATCCTTTTTTAGAAAATTCTGAAATGTTAGCCTCGAAGTGGACAAGTTTGAACTAACTTTAAGAATAGTCAAAATTTAAAGATGAAAAATATGATGCTAACGCGAAGATAACACACTATGACGATGTGTGTAACAAGAGAGATGTGAGGGCAACAGCTTGAGCAAAGGGCATTGATGAGATGGTTGCACAAAGTTTGCCAATATTTCAGTTGGCCCTTTTCTTGTTCGATTAGATCCGATCAATCATGTGGCTATATGTTTGTCATGGTTTTCTCTAAGACGTCATCACATAAACTATTGAAAGGGCAAAGCGACATCTTTTGATGCCGCGAATGGGAATCCAAATTTGATCATCATACTGAGAAAATGTTACAAATTATGGTACGGATAGCATTCACGTTAATATTCACAATGTAATTTGTCAGGTTTGGAGTTATCGTTGATATCTTCGTAGTGTCGTAGTTGTTGATAGTTTTCCTGAAAACTTGGTCAAACTTTACATTGTTGACTTTCGAAAAAATACGCTTTAGTTTGCGAAATGGAGGGAGTACTATATTAATGTGATGCGCAAAAAAAATCAAATTATGGTCAAATAGATTATTCATCGAGCGGAAGCAATGTAGGAGTATCTCATAAGCTTTTGACACCACTTAATTATTTACGAGGCTGAAAACACACCCCAAATGTTGTAAAAAAATCTGAAAAATATTTTAGTACACAAACATAATATGCATTTATCATGTCACAAAATTCGGAACAGATTTTGAACCACAACATGAGAAACAAAAACAAAAAAATCAGCATTATGGTGTTTGTGAATTTTTGCCTGAAAGATGCTAAACCCATAATTTTCTCCATGTACAATTATCTTTAAAAATATTTTTGACAAAAAAAAACAATGCACTGATTGATTGCAAAGGAAATCCACTGATTACCGGGCACAGCAGCGCAGCAGTCTGAAACGTAACAGTTTAATCGGTTCGTGTTCGCTCGCTACAACACAGATTATTAAACGTGGCCGCCAGACTGCGCGCCCACAGCCAATTAATTTGCATTAGTAGTAGGCCTCCACAGGTAGCGGTCGACGTGCATGCTTGGCACGCCTGCTGCTTCATACTGTACTAGCAAATTGCCCGTGCGTTGCAACGGGAAAACCAACGCTCGTAAGAAAATGTCACCATAATCCAAATTTTGCTGAAAAATCGATCAAGCTGCATAACCAACTTGGCAAGTCAACTCAGAAAAACATAATCCTCAAAGACGGTCTTCCATTGAGAGATATGAACATGCCCGTGTGTTGAAACGGGAAAAACTTCCTTTGTAAAACTTCATTAACATTTATTTTAATAGTCGCGCCATGATAGACAATCTTGTGACCGAAGAAATTAATAAGGAGTGACGCTTCAACGGTGTGGTCGAACACGATCTCGTGTGCGCCATCCATGGTCGTACACCACCTCATGCCCCGGCCAAGGCTATGACGACCTCTCGTGCGCAGGTGATGATGTCTCGACCTAACATGATGTCAAGTAGCCCAAACGATCTCTCCAAAAACGTGGCTACCGACCCTCCATGGCATCTCATTGTTGACACTCTTTTTATAACAAGTCAATCGGAAGCGACAAATTTGACACTATTTATCCAATTAGAGAGCTTTATAAATGAAATTTTAGATTTGGTTTG
This sequence comes from Poa pratensis, assembly GCA_947311845.1. Lineage (NCBI taxonomy): Eukaryota > Viridiplantae > Streptophyta > Magnoliopsida > Poales > Poaceae > Poa > Poa pratensis. The sequence goes on along the minus strand of CAMZMU010000059.1, from coordinate 28,232,409 downwards.
CACCCACATATTCGGATGGAAGTGGTAAAGCTCACTCTTTACATCTCACTAGGTAATATGCCCGTGCGTTGCAACGGGTAAGCCTACCAATCTCATTTGCGCCTCTGCTGAGCATGCCAGCACATGTAAACGTAAAAAAGTAATGGACATTGAAAAATACGAATGATCACATCTTTTTATCAACATTCTAAAGGCAACATCACCAGGAAAAGAGCATGCATTTTGTCACTATGAGCTTGCCAAATGCAAGTTTGGCAAGTCATTCTCATGGACCTTTACTTCCACAGGGCTACAGTTCTGCAGAATATACAAAATTATCTTCTTTACTATTATATAGCTAAATGCCCGTGCGTTGCCACGGAGCAACACATTTTTTTTACGGTGTTACTCATGATACAGATCTAATTAATTGTGCATGTCATGTCAAACATCTCATCAAAAAATTGTTATCTTTTAATTTTTCGCCAAGTAAAAACCTAATATTTTCTTGCAATCACAACTGCGATTATTTGCAATTTCAGCCCTTCTTGTCTGGCTCAACTTATCTGGACAAAAACAGATGCATAAGCATAACCGGATGTGACTCGGTCATCATCTTTGCTGGAGTCATCCTCATGTTTCACATTAACATTCAGCCCTGATCAGCGGTAGAATATTCAGTAGATCCTCACACTGGACATCACGTACACTGCAAGTGAATTCCGATACAAAAATACATCACATAGGCATAGTAACATTCACTGAATCCTTAGAAAACAACAATGGAAGATACTTACAAAATTAGTTAGCAACTAATAAACCTGACCCACCTCCATGGACATTTTAACATAAAGAAAATAGGTACTGTGGGTACCGAAAAAATAAGTGTCGGACTCTCTAGCATAAACTGTTTACAGTATATGCTTGCTTATTTACAGTTCGTCTTGTAGATGTACAATAGCTATGGCAGTATAGGTTTGGTCTCGTTTCTAGGGTAAGCGTGGCCCACTCCATGAGCTCATGTCTCTCTTTATAGTTCTGCTGCAAATAGAGCAAGTGACTTCGGCGGCATTACCTGCTCTGCAACAACGGCATGTGATTGCGGTCAGTTCAGATAGGTGTATGTATCATTAGAGAAATAGGAACTCAGTGTGATGATACCTCAGACTCCTCCTGATGTTCTAAAGGCAAAATCAGCCCGGTGGAATAGTTGTTAAGCACCTCATGGCTCTTCATCCATGCCATGCGCGATTCAATGGTTTTCAGCTTGTGGTGGAACATCTGACGATACAAACAGGATATTCATGAGCGTTTCATTCACACAAAAATTAAGGATTATAAAAACTTGTATGGTATAAAGTGTATGTAGGGGATCATGCTCTCTTCCACACCTCGGTTAAATAAACAGTTGGATGTTTGAGCTCTTCTCCCTCGACAAGAATTCATGTATCCTGACATTCTGGGCAAAGGATTGTTTCTACTCTGCTCTTAGGCGCTATTTTTTGACTTCCTGCCTTGCCTGCTATTTCTATTCTTTGCAATTTGATCAGTCAGCACTTCATATTGGCACATAACACTTCTGTACAATAGGCATGAAGTCAGAACCCTGGCTTCTCATGCAGATTTTAGCAGCCACGTGAGAATGATGAAGAAGGAAAGCAACGAATCGGAAAGGCACTGCTTTCAGAACTTGTGTAGCATCGCTCTCAATTACATGCAAATGAAAATTGGGTTAGAGTCAAACAATGAAAAAAAATAAAAAATGCAACCCATGAGAAGAGGGTGCCAGCTTGTTGTACCAAGACTACCATTAAATGAAAATGTAGAGGTAAACCTCTAAAACCCATCCTTAGTACATCGAGTATGAACTCCTAAAGGAGAACATTATCAGATTTTTAATCAACAGTTCATACTGCAATTTCTAACAAATGGCCAATTGTATAGCAACAAGATAGCAAAATCATCCATCTAACATTTTCCATAAATCACACGGACACATCCAAATACCCCCACTTCCACTTCTGGTAACAATACTTGGGACCAAGTGCCCTGGATACAAATTACCATGATAGAGACAGCTATAGAGGAATACACGGGGGACATACCAAGTACTTCTATACCATACAGTTACTGGTGAAAACTGTACTACCTGGTGCCAGGTTACAAATTTAGTAATGTTGAGCTATTGCTCGAACTGAACATCCGTACAAGTTTGCAATGTAATAACCAAGACGATTTATTAACCTGAACCCAAGTTAAAGGCTACTTACATATGTCAATCTGTCATGCTTCTTGAACAGGTCAATCATAGCATGCCACTTTGCACCCTCTGTATCAGCAATTGGCTGTAAAATCAAGCAAAATTAAGCATCATGAACAATCTTCCCAAATATCACAATTCTAGAAACTGGATAATGGCACCATGTCCCTATAAAATTTAGACGATCCATGATTTCACAATGAACACATCATAAAGTTGGAGGTTCAACACAAACAATAGCAGACCCAGATGTACACAAGCTGAAAGAACTGACGTAATTGTTGCATCAATCAACTCTGCATTTGTGCGCAACATGCTTTTCCATCGAAGAGCACATGTCTGATATGATATGATCTAAGTCACAAACCTTGATTTCTGAATCAGCAACCATGCTTCAAGAGTGTCACCAAATGCTCGAGAAACAGCAAGTATACCACACATACACCATGTCCTATAAAATTTAGACGATCCATGATTTCACAACGAACACATCATAAAGTTGGAGGTTCAACACTAACAATTCAGTACTGACAGAGGGGCGTTTAAATGTATAGATCACTTCGTGAAGCTAGTAAGGAGCAATCAGCAACACTGAGATATACTCAAGTTTAGCGCAGTCCCCACAGTGGAACAACTTCAGCCAACAGTCACCAATTTAGAATAAATTGGCAGTAAAGAGTTGTTGTTGGCTACCTCAATGATACACCCAGAAGACGAAGTGACCGGCTCATTATCCATCATCAGCCTACTGCATAGCACAACTGCACAACAAGCTCGATCAATTAATATGGCGTCGATGGCAAAGCTTGCGACGTACTCCTCGGCGCCTGATTTCCTGACCTGACTGAACTGAAAAGAAAAATACAAAATAAAGGAAAGAGATGAGTGTCAGGCCGGGATGACTGGCCATAGCCAAATCAAGAGGTAGTGCGGGAGAAATGGTTTCGTCGCAGCGGGCAAACCCGAGGGAAGCAGCTCTCGCTGTCGCCGTGTCCGCATCCGTTGCAGCGGGCGACGCCCTCGCCAAGGACGGGCCGAGCATGGACGACCGGGGCCCGGAATCGGGACGTTGGTGGTCGAGCGTCTCGTGCTAGAGGTAGCCGACGGCAGCGAGCAGTTGGGATCCAAATCAAGCGACCGCGGGGCACGATCTCTCCCCTTACAGGCCGGCATAACGACCTCGCAGAGCAGCGGAGGAGGACGTTGTGAAGGACGACGCCCTGTCGGCGCTGGATATCGCACCCACCGGCGCCCAGGTGGCCAGAGCTCCCTCGCCGGCGTGCAGGAACACATACACACGCGTGACGCGTTCCGGCGAGCTCGACGGACCGCCCCTCATCGCGACGCGCGCGTCGGCGAATAAGCCGGCCGTGACGCCGTCGATCTTGAACGCCAATAGGTGCAGCCCGGCGGCGGTGGTTCGAGGAGGTGCAGGGGAGAGCAGGCTGCGGGCAGATTAGGGTTGCGTCCAGCTCCAACCCCTCCTCTCCGGTGTAGAACGGGATCTGGACGGCCTCATCTCCCACTGACTCGCTCGAGGCGCCGCCGCCTTCTCCCGTCGAAAGAGCTGAGAGACGATGGTGTTGTGACTGGATAGGGTTGAGGGGCTGAAACGCAAAACTGCCGAGTTGTGGACTGCGGGTTGATTTCCAACTTCTCGAGGGACTAAAGTGCAAAACGGCCGATTTCGTCCGTCGCTGGTAGGAAACAGGACACTCCGTTCTTTTATAGTAGAGAATACTCATTTTCGTTTTCTCCTATTCCCGACGTCACTCTCCGTTTTCAGTTTGGGGAACCCACGCATTTTCTTTCCACCGAAAGTAGATGTTCAAAACCGGCCGTAAGAATAGTGGAGAACTTAAAAAATACAGGGGAATAAGTGAAGATAAGCTCTCTGTATGGGCCGATCGAGAATATGGTGACATGACGCATGATCATGCAGAGACCGGCCAACAAAATGTTCTATGCCCATAATAACCTGTCAAAAACATTTGTTTAATCGTATGGGCCGACGTAGGCGCCGTATCCACCGTTCATTTTGTTTTTCCTCGCTCACACAAGTTTGGAATGACTATTCTCACAAAAGAAGAGAAAGAACAAGCTTGGAATGACGCAATGCTATCCGAACTCGGAATTTCTGCTCGGCCCCGGAACAAAAAGCGCGAACATTTCTATTCCCCCACCACCGTAGTCCTATTGCCGTCCAAATCATCGGCACCCAGGACGAAAGCGCTCGTTCCACCGGGTGGAGACAGACGACGGAAGACTGCAGAATAATCCAGTAATGGCGAGAGCGCGGGACGAAGAAAATCACGATCTTGGACTGGACCGTGGGTGAGCCGCAAACTTTTTTCTCGAGAGAAAGACAATGGAAGCAGCAAATTCAACACGTAACTCCGAGCCATTGGTGGCCTAATTAAGGTCCACGCAGCGAATGCAACCACGCAACCAAGCAGCAAACATGGTGGGAGGAGCTAGCAGTAGCACAGTAGATTAGCTAGCACGTAGCACGGTTACCTCGAGGTCGAACTCGGCGCGGTCCTGCTTGAGGAGGTAGAGGATGGCGAAGAGGTCGTCCGTGTCCACGTCGGTGTCCACCAGGATCCTCCGGGGCCTGCTCGCGCCCGCTCCTGCTGCCGATCCCGCCGTGGCGATGGCGAGCAGCGCCACAAGAAGAAGAAGAAGAAGAAGAAGAAAGAAGGGCGCCGACCTCGCCGCCATTGCAACCCAACTCCCAAGCTGGCGGTACTGTTTGAGCTTCTCCCGCGTATGAGTAATAGCAATGGCCAAACGACTTGTGCGTCTATATGTGGGCGAGTTCGTTACTCGATCGCTGTCTCCGGGTCCAGCGAGCTTTGATTGGTCATTTCGGTTCAGACTTGATGGAGCGCGCGTGCTAAGATGTTCTAGCTAGGGGAGAAGAGATAAGAGAATCGATGGGATAGGTGCCCGATAAGAACCGAAATGGAAAAACGGGTGACCAGATGGAGGCTGCAAATAATGCTTTCACCAGTTGATGGCCCGGCCTAGGATGCCCGGCTTGAGACTGGGTGCGTGGCGGGGCATGGGCATATATGTCCAGAGTCCAAACTCCAAATAATTCGCAAAAAAAAAAAAAAAGAGTCCAAATTCTCCAGTTAACACTTGGTTCACAGCGTGGGTCGTCGATGAACGTATATTTTCGGAGCTTTCTGAAAAGAACATATACTTTGGAGCGAGTAAAAAGTCTATAGTCTCTATTGTATTTATGCCTACGTACAACGTACGTTAAGCCGGTTTTTTCAAATTAAAATGTATCGCCGGTGTCCGGTGGTACATCGAGAGTGTGGAAATATATATACACAGTGGCAGACTGAAACGAGGGTGGCGTGGCCTGTTTAAATACAGTTAACAGATCTGACGCCATACATATCTTACGTCTGTATATCTTGGCAGGCGATCTCGTGCATCTCTGATTTGTCCCGATTAGCGAAACGACCATCTTCTGCTCGATTGTGCCAAACAACCACGTCCTCCACGAGCTCCGACCTACTCTGGCTCTGGCGGTCAACGCTTGACTCGTAGCAGGCCCATCTGACATTATCCGGGCGTGTCTACCGCTGCACATGCTGCCGGTCCACACCGACAAATTACTGGAGAGAACTAGGCGTCCCCGGGTGATATGGGGGAAAGATCACCGGATCCCCTGCCAACACGTGTCCTCCTCTCTTACCCAAAATCCCACCAAATCCCATTTTTGCTACACTGAAGCAAATAATCACCCGCTTTTGCTCCAATGTAGCAAAAAACGGTTTGCCCAGAAAACAGAAAAGAAAAGACCGATTTCGCCGGAGACCTCACCGGACTCGCCGGACCTCACCGGAGACCTCGCCGGAGATCCCGTAGCAAAAAAAATGTGCTATTGTAGCAAAATCTTTTCGGTCCGGAAAATAGTCCCCCAGAGCCCGTTTTTGCTACGATAGCAAAAAAAAATCTCATTTTTTGCTATATGTAGCAAAAACTTTTCGGTCCGGAATTTTTGCATCATAAGTCTCATCGGAGAACCTCGCCGGAATTTTTTGTTTTTTACGATGCTGCAATATAATATATTTTTTGCTATTATTGTTATCTGGTTTTGCTACAATAGATCAAAAAATTTGCTACTATATCTCCGGCGAGGTCTCCGGTGAGGTCTCCGGCGAGAGTCTCCGGCGATGTTGATTTTGCTACAGTAGAATTTTTTTGTTGCTACAATAGCATAAATTTTTTGCTACCACGTCTCCGGCGAGGTCTCAGGTGAGGTCTCCGGCGAGGCCACATTTTTTCTTTTATGTTCTGTGTACGAACTGTTTTTTGCTACAATGCAGCAAAAGCGGGACGTTTTGTAGCAAAAGCGGGAGTTTTCGTAGCAAAAGCGGGATTAGCCCTTTTTTAATGGACAGGTGTCAGGCTGGCGACCCGGGGGATCGGAGGGAAAGATCCCCCGGGGGACTACTATACTTTCCCCAAATTACTCGACACAAGTTCGATCTACCGCACGCGTTGACTGCCCACGTCGCCGAGTCAGCCGACGGAGGGTTGCTCTGGGCTCAGCGGGGCTTCAGGATCTTCACTTGTGTGACACTCCGGCCCGTTTAAAACCAAGTTCAAATATAGCCCATGTGCATCACCATGGGGATTCAAACTAATTAGTGAAGTCCCACCTCGCCAAAAAAACAAAATCTTGGCTTGCTTATTTCGGCCTGGCTCACTTTGTGGTAGCATATTTCACAATTTTCTGTTGAAAATCTTGTTTACTATCCCTCCATTATATATTAGTCATCGCTGATTTAGTAGACAAAACGTCATTTGTTATACTCCCTCCGTTCACTTTTATAAGACATTTTAGCCTTTTTTCATAATACATGTATCTAGACGCTATTTAGTGTGCAGATTCACTAATTTTGATATGTATCTTGTCCATATTAAAATATCTATAATGTCTTACAAAAGTGAACATAGGGAGTATATGCAATTTCTTTTACCATGAGAAATATGTAGTTAGCTAGTTTTATGTAAATCAAAGACTATACAAATTTTGTAGCGAATTTATTACTAGTAGAGAAGGCGATTATAGTTTTTCTCATCGCATCAAGTTCTATTCATCCAACAAATCTATCCGTAATGCAAATTGTAATATAGCACTGAACACTATTCATAGAATTGATGGTACATATAATTGTAATTGATGGCTGCGGCCCGTGGCGGCGGTGGTGGTCTGAGCCCGTCCGCCTTGATCCTGGCCAGCGGGGGCTATTCGGCACGACGACGACGCGACTCACTAGAGCCTGCGACTGCGTCGATAGGGCTGGCGCGGCCTTTGGACGGCTGTTGGTGGAGTTGGCCGGCGACGACAGCGCGCCTGGCCCTGACCCAGATTGGGCGGGTTGGTTGGGCCCTGCGGGTTGGTTGGTTTCGGGGGCATCCGACCTGGGAGCCCACCCTCTCACCATGGATGGTTGGGGCGCTGGATCCAGAAAAGAAGGGACTAGATCCGGCAGCCGCCTGGCTGCCCCTGTTACAGGCTCTGCTGGTTAGACTGGCAGGTTTGTCCTGGTAGTTGTCCGAGGATCGGCTGGCTGGGTTCTTCCTCTCTTGTCCATTCCGGTGTCCTGGTCATGGTGATGTTCGGCCGCACCATGGGATAGCGATCCCGGACACCGAGGCGGCGGCCTCGGAAGGCGCACTATGTGAGTGTCTTTTTGGCGAGCGACGCGACAATGGTGATGGCCCTAATTTTCGGCCATGTGGATGGAGAGAAGCGGGTGGCGGGGGATCTAGTGTTGGCGGTTGTCGAGGTGTGCCCTCGGCAATTCCCATGGTTGCTATACCTAGGGTTGATTGTGTGGTAGAGAACGCGTAGTATTGGTGGAATCGACGGCTGACAAGCTGGATTTACCCAGGTTCAGGGCCCTCGAGTGAGGTAAAACCCCTACTTCCTGCTTGTCTGTGTTTATGGTATGAATATGAGGGTTACAAGAGTTCGACGAGCTGCTGATCTCGTCGAGGTTTTGGTGGTTATGGATTACTTGCCCTGATCGATCACCCTCCCAGCCTTTATAAAGGAGGCTGGGTCTCGGGAAACATAACCGACCAAGGTTACATGTATGGAAAGTCTTAACCGACTTCAACTTGATCTAACTTGGAAAACACTCTTCGTCTTAGGCCTTCCTTCATGGGCTTCGATTAATCTTTGGGCTTCTTTGATCATTACGTGCACCAGGTACCCTTAAGTTAGGGTACCCGCAGAGTACAACCTCGTCATTAGCCCCCGAGTACTTGCTTGACTTGAAGAATCGAGCATGTGCTCCCTTCATCGTGCACGTCATAGTCTTTGCTTTTATACTCCTGATCCGACGTAGTCCTTCTACTCTTAATTTGTTTCGATTGTATGCGTATGTGAACCAAGGGATATTAACATAGTAGGCCTGACTCACTCGAGTACCGAGCTCAGCTAACTGCTTACTTGAGCAAAAAACCTTACTAGTCTTCAGTCAGACTCGAGTCCCTGGATTCGAGCCTGGAACGCAATCGAAAGATTTTGCCTAGGGATATTGACATAGTAGGCCTGACTCACTCGAAAATCGAGCTCAGTTAACCGCACATTTGGGCGAAACCATACTAGCCTTCAATCAGGTTCGAGTCCCCGGACTCGAAGCTGGAACACTTTTGTAATTTTTGCCTAGGGATATTGACATAGTAGGCCTGATTTACCCGAAAATCGAGCTCAGTTAACCGCACATTTGGGCGAAACCATACTAGCCTTCAATCAGGTTCGAGTCCCCGGACTCAAAGCTGGAACACTTTTGTAATTTTCACCTAGGGATATTGACATAGTAGGCCTGATTTACTCGAAAATCGAGCTCAGTTAACCGCACATTTGGGCGAAACCATACTAACCTTCAATCAGGTTCGAGTCCCCAGACTCGAAGCTGGAACATACTGGACAGACTCGACTCAGGCCGTTGTAGGTCTTACTGATTCGTTCTGCAGTTTAACTTTTGATACCTAACGCGTCCGTCAGGATTTTCATCATGTCTGTTGACACGGAAAATTTCAAGGGAAAACACTGTTGGAGCGTCCCTCGGCCCATCTCGATTGCTCGGCGGGTCTTACCTTTGCATTTGCATATGCACCATCCGAAACATCTGCGATTGGCATAGTTCGGGAATTTATGAAGTTTGATTCTTTGATTTGTGAAGTACTTAATGCATTTTAATCGAGTATGTAGTTGAGTGAATTTTTCTTACCTTGTTTTGAAATCTTATGGGAGCGCGGCATCGCTCCCATGGGAGTAGCCCCCGAGATTGTGATTTATTGTCTTGCAATAGAGGATAATCTTAAATCATCCTTCTATACTGCTTTTTGTCAATCGAAATATTTAGTCTTTGAAACCTACAGGAGCGCGTCAGCGCTCCCATGGGAGTAGCCCCCCGAGATTATGCTTTATTTTGTTTGAAATAGAGGATAATCTCAATAATTTTGCTCCTTTTTGATCAATCGCAAGAAATTTTTGATATGATCCCATGGGAGTACCTTTGCTAGTCGAATCCGTTTGTCGATTGCAATTTCGAATCCTCCAATCGAATGTGAATGCTATCTTTACACCTGACGTCAATCGTGACGTCTTAGGCGTGCACTTGCTGTTTTGACAAGACATGTTTGTGTGGGCCCAATGTTCAGATTTTTGACCGCAGAAGACGCCGTTTTTATTTTGGACCTGACTTATCATGGTATAACCAGGGCAGTCCTTAGGTAACACATCTGTGTTTTTTATTTGTGCCAGGTCCCGAGTTTTTCGAGTGGGTTTGTGTTTCCTGTTTGACTCAGCCCCCGAGCATGTTTTTGGGTTTTCTGTTTGACCCAGCCCCCGAGCATGTCGAGTGGGGTTTGGGTTTTCTGTTCGACCCAGCCCCCGAGCATGTCGAGTGGGGTTTGGGTTTTCTGTTTGATGCAGCCCCCGAGTATGTCGAGTGGGCTGTAAGTATTTGTGTTCACTGATTTTTGAGCTAGAATTTTGATGCTTATGTTTTTATGATCGAGTCCCCGATTGTTTGAGTAGGGTAAAAGCATATATGAGAAATATGGAGGAACATGTTGAAAGGACAAGGATGTCGCCTAGAGGGGGGGGGTGAATAGGCGATTAAAACTTTTCCGGTTAAAGGCTTGCTAATTGCGGAATAAAACTATGTGTTTAAATTAACAAGCCAACAACCTAAATATACTAGGCTCACCTAAGTGCACCAACAACTTATGCTAAGCAAGACAAGCAACAAGGTGATAGCAATATAGAATACTTCAAGCACGAAGGCTATCACAATGTAAAGTGCATAAGTAAAAGGCTCGGGTATAGAAATAACCGAAGCACGCGGAGACGAGGATGTATTCCCGAGTTCCTCCTTGAAAGGGAGTACGTCTCGTTGGAGAGGTGTGAACCGACACAACGGTTCAACAACCACAAAGGTTTCACCCTCTTCTCCGATGAACCGCACCACAAAGGTTTGGTTCACCTTCCACTATCGGTATTCCTTCGAGGCGGAATCCGGAGCCTTTCAACAACAATCCGGGGCACAACCCACAATGGGTTGGGGGCTCCCGAACGGCTTTCAACAACAATCCGAGGCACAACCCACAAAGGGATTGGGGGCTCCCAAACGGCTTCAAGTGACCACACAAGGGTCCAACCACCACAAAGGCGTCTAGGGCCCGAAGACCCAAGAGTAACAAGTTCACAAGATTTCAACTTCCACGAATCCTCGTGGAGAGCACACCGATGCACCAAATGCAAAAGGCAAGAGCACAAGTGCTCAAGTCCTCCACTCTCAAATTCCAACAAAGCAACAAATGCTTATGGGGGAATAAGAGAGGAAGAACAAAGAGGAGAACCACTCAAGAACTCCAAGAACTAGATCCACTATGTTCCCCTCACTTAGAGGAGATATTGATTGGTGGAAATGTAGATCTAGGTCTTCTCCTTCAATCCTCCAAAGATCAAAGAGTTTGGGTGGAGGGATTGGGAGATATCAAGGAAATGAGCTTGCAACAATGGAGGAGAGAGAAATCAAATCTTAGAGGGCAGGCTGGCTGGCTGGAGGAAGATGGAGGAGTATTTATACCCCTCCCAGGAAAACTAGCCGTTGCAGCCAGTTATGCACCGGAGTTTCCGGCCCAAGTGACCGGAAACTCCGGCCTACACCGGAAACTCCGGCCCCCAAGGACCGGATACTCCGGCCCCCACCAGGGGCTGAACCGGGGCTCGAAACGAGGTAAAAATACTTTTTAGGGCCGGAGTATCCGGCCTAGACCCCGGATATTCCGGCCCCCACCAGGGGGTGAACATCGGGGCTCGAAACGAGGTAAAAACACATTTTAGGGCCGGAATATCCGGCCCCCAACCCCGGATATTCCGCCCCCCGGATACTCCGGTTGACAGAAACTGAGATACGAAAACAGCAATATCTTTTTCATCCGGACTCCGTTTTCGATGATCTTGGGCTCGTTGGAATCGTAACGAAGAGCACAATAAGATCATGCAGAGAAACATCATAGTCCAACAATGGAGGATAAAACCAAATGGGGAAAGGTTAGACCTCTCGATAAAAGAATAACCGATAGAACCTCCAAACCAAAACCGCAATACGTTTCTCATCCGGACTCCGTTTTCTATGAACTTGGGATTGTTAGAAGATACTCACAAGCTCTACAAGATTATGCATATACACATCATAGTCCATCATGTGAGGAGGAAACCACAAGAGGAGAGTTTGACCTCTCTACAAAAGACGAACCGGTAAAACCTCCAACATCAAAAACATCACAAGATATTCAAATGGAATCCGCTTTTGATGAACTAGAGCTTGGTATGGAGATGAACACAAGCTCTAAATTCTCACATGGATAAAAGCCAAATAAGAACCAAGAAAGATGATAATGCCAAGTATGCAAAGGTTTGAGCTCTCCACAAAGATGCGATCAAGTTACTCACTTGAGAGCCCCTCTTGATAGTACGCCGTCTATCCTAAACCCGGTCTCTCACTACACCACGAGACCGGTAAAACAGAAACCTATCAAGATCATACCTTTGCCTTGCGCATTCCACTTGAGCTAGATGATGACGATCTTGATCTCTTCAAGTGGACCACCTTTCTTGATTGCGCTTGCTAGCACATGCTTGATGACGACTTCTCCAAATACTCCCCCATACACCATTATGGGAGAGCCTCGCTTAGCTCCGACTTCATGAAGATGATGTCTTGAATCCTTCAAGACATACTTGCAATATGCTCAACTCTACACGTGACCATTCTTCATATAAACCCTTGAATAGAGCATTGATCAACATGTAATCTTCTAGAGTCCAACACATGAACTCCAATCTTTTCCAATGGACAAGATCTATAAGAATATCTCAATGTAAACATTAGTCCATAAGGATTGTCATTAATTACCAAAACCACACATGGGGGCAACCATGCACTTTCAATCTCCCCCATTTTGGTAATTGATGACAATCCCTTTTACGAGGGTTTATATAATGAATTAAGCAACCATGCACCACAAAGAGCAAGGATGCAAGAGAAGAAGGGCAAATGCTTAAGAACGAAACTAAAGCATAAAACCAAAATTCCTTAAACCCTCTAAACTTCTCCCCCATTGGCATCGATTGCCGAAATGGGAGGAAAAATTTAGAAGGCCAATATAGCAAGATCTCCCCCATAATGTGTGCATTTCTCATAATATGAGTGAAATCAAATGCACATATCCAATAACGAATAGTTGGGAAGGAGATCAAACTATATTGAGGATCCAAAGATTGCAAATGAAAATCAAATAGAAAGATACTTCAACAAAAGAAGCAAGCAATCAAAAAGATCCAAACAATGTTCTAAATATCAAGAGGGAACTCCCCAAGGTACGTGCACAAATAGGATTTGCATTTGAATATAGTGTGCACAACATGGAATCCTCACTCCCTCCTAGATAAATTCGAACACAAGCACATGCAAGAGAATATAGATGAGAAGTGAGGCAAAACAACTTGCAACAAAAACAATCGTTTTGCAACATGAGCAAGGAGCGGCAAATAAAAGGATGGTGTGAGACATAAAGACATTTTAGGAGACTAATACAAGGATGAACAAAAGCATCAACATAGTCTTTCAAGAAGTGTTGCACATAGTGCATATCATGTCTTTCCCATACTCACACACCAACGGAGATATAGCAAATAGCTCCACAAGCTTATTAAGATTCAAAACATAACACATAAACAACAAAGCTTGTGCCTTTAATTAGAAACCACCAAAGAAACAAAAGCAATAAGAGGTGGTCACTAAAGAATTGGAATACCAAATAAAGATGTAACTATTCTTATGTGTATAAGTTTCTAAGTAGACACCAATCACGAAGATATAAGTCCACAAATAAACATGTACACACAAGATAGGTACAAAGGTAAAGAGCATGATATCCAAGAGGAAGTCATAAATACACCAATAAGATATTTGCTTAAAAGCATAGCACAAAGCTCAATTTTATCTTAAAGGAATATAGATGAACTTCCAACATATACTCATCATAGCATCAAAAAAACTATCATAAAGGATAAAGGTGATAAACGGGATGCTCCGAGTAAGATAACAAGTATCACGAAAGGCAAATGATTTTGAAAATTCATCAATGTTGCACATGAGAGACTTTAAGTAGAAAGTGCTAGATTGACATAAATGGGATCGATGAATCATAGAAATGAATAAATAATCCCCTTATATGTAATCATCCCGGCTTACTCACATTTGCAATAAAGACGTTTTGCAAGAATCAAAAGAATTGCAACCAAAGAGATTCATGCCATGAAACAACCTACAAAGGTTGAGAGCTAGAAAAGTATGCATGAGGTAGATACTTGTTACCGAGATAGCATTGGTTGATGTAGAAGATAAGAATTCACGATCATCCGAGCTTGGCTCCAATAAGCACATGGTGACAACACCTTCCTTGTAGATGAGACAAGCTTCCAATGCATCTCCAAATGTACCTAAAACAAATTCAAGTACAAAATGGTGCCCAAACTCATTGGGTCCAAAGTAGTTAGAGCAACTACAATACATAGGACAAACTCCACAAAACTATGTGCATATAGATATGAAATTGAATTTCATGCACATCTTAGTCATTTAGGATTTGATGGAGTTTATCCTATATATTGGATCAACGAAAGTAAGCATGCCATAAGATATACATATAATAAATATGCATGCACATGACTTTCAAGAACCAAATAAGATATAATTTAGACAAAACACCAAGTAAACCAACAAAGCACACACAAGTGTGACAAGAAAACAAAGTGTCCAAATTATATCAAATATCCAAATCAACACATGAGTGAAGATACCATTTGAAAAGATACCAATGAAATCAAGATACCAAATGATGAACATATCAATTGAAGAAAATACCATCAAGAAATAAACCAAACCCTCTACACTTTTCATGATGGCACAAAGTACCAAGACGAAAAATGTTTGTCTTCCAAGGAGACACGTCATCGGGATCAAATATCAAATGAAGACAACTAATGTTCAAAAGCCTATAGGATTGCTCCCCCAAGATGTGTGCATTATTTAAGATTTTGCATTTGAATACAAAATGCACCAAATGAGATCATCACTCTCCATATATATATATATATTCAAACACTAGTCATGTTCAAGAAAGGCAAGAAATTGCAATACCAATTTAAAGAACGGTGTTTTACTCAAAGTAGGATAGCTTCCCAAAGAATAGTGCATTATCAAGAAGTATGACTTTTGAATGTCAATGCACAAGAATTGGTTCATTGCTTTTCCCAACTCAAGAAGCACAAAACAAATTTTAAGTAGAGCAATAAAGGATCCAAAAGATACGAGGAAGACAAATGAGAGTTAGATCAAAACAAATCCTTGGCAATCAAATAAGGCAATTTCAAAGCAAAGCCAAAGTGAATAAGATCAATATATTTACCACAAAATGATTATCACTTGACAAGACAAGTAATGTATGGAGATATTTCTCGGTGGTGGATTGCAAAGATATATTCAAGATCATATTCACAAAACATAAGCATATGGCAAAGGATAGGAATTAAAAGCCATGCTTAGATAGATAGAAATTCTTGATAGCTTCAATGCAAAGCAACTCCAAGGAGTAGCTTGAAGCAATTGGTTTCCCAAAGAGATATATGAGAACATATTTAGGGAAAGCCATATCAAGAAATTCCATCACAAACAAGATCCAACGGTGAGAGGCAAAAAGCATTTAAGCAAAAGGAACTTGTTTGAGAAACATGTCACATAGGATACGATAATGAAGAATATCAATTCTAGGTGACAATACCTCACATGTTCACATTTTCTAGGTTTGTAATATGCACAAAGCTTATTACTCCCCCATAATGTGATAATCCATTCGTTTTTAAAACAAGAGGCAAACAAAACCAACTCGAGAAATAATGGACATTATAGAATTTGAATTTCTCATGAGCATGACATACCACATAGAGAATAGATAATATTAATATATCAACACTAAGTGGTATTCCTCATGTATACACAATTTTAGGATTGTGAAGTGCACGAAGCATATCACTCCCCAAAATAGGATAGTCCATTAATCTCTCAAAAGAGAGCCAACAAGATAATATATCAAATAAAAGCAATAAGGCTCAACACAAGTAAATGGTGTGCAAACCAACATACACATCTTGATTACTCAAGATAAGTAAGTAGAGAGCACAACACATACAACACTAGCAAGGTACAAAACCTAACACATGCAAGGGTGCAAGCAACTTTCAATGTATATATGATTTGAATAAAAGTTACCGCAAGGAGGAACATTGGATATGAGATAGAACAATATAATCCAAATGACTTGACTTGAGAAATATGATTGATGAAGATCCCTTAATTCTTCATAATGTAGCCAAGTCTCCAATGCCCTCCATCAACACCTATTGATCAAGTTTTGGCTTGTTGGTCCCCAACCAAGTTGGGTCCTAAGAGGTTAGTCACAATAGGTTTGGCAACCCAAATGGTTCTTTTCTTGACACCACTTTGAGTACCAACATATTTGGCAAACGCATTGCCAACCTTATCCTTCCGAAGAGAATAATCATCATTAATAATAATGGGGTTGGATAAGTACCATTTGTGCATGAAGAAGCAAGGTGACCTTTCTCACGGCATAGGTAGCAACATCTACTTCCTCCTCTCTTCTTAGTTGCAGTCTTGACTTGAGGAGGGGTAGCTTGATTTTGAACTTGTGGCTTCTTTCCTTGTTGCTTCTCACTAAGAGACTTCTTCTTCAAAGGGCAAGATCTAACATGGTGCCCTTCAACTTTGCACTTGAAGCAAACAATCTTGGCCGAATCTTTAACTTGTTCTTGGCCCTTATTCTTCTTGATAGGCTTGGACTTGATCTTGATATTGGAGTTGAATCCAAGTCCACTCTTGTCATTGGGGCGTCTTTGAACACTCAACATATTGTCAAGTGTAGAATCCCCAACATGACGCTTTTCCAAGTCTTTCTTCAAAGAAGTGACTTGGGCCTTGAGCTCATTTAATTCTCTACATGGTTAGTATCAACACACACTAGAGGAAGTAGAGGCTTCATTGTTAGAGCAACAAGGCAATGAAAGTAATTCATCACAAGATTTAGCAAAGGCATGAGAGGATGAATCACTAGGACTAGCACATGACAATATAGCATTTCTAGTAGAAGTTGTGCCATTGTCCACATGAGGCTCACAAGATGTTACCTTTGTAGAGATAGCCTCATGAGCTAACTTTAGCCTAGCATAGGATGCTAGAAGATCATCATTAGAGCTAGAAAGCTTTTCATGACTTTCTTCCAATTTCCTATACTTGCTAGTTAGCAACTCAAGTTGAGCCCTTAGCTCAACATTCTCCTTCAAAATAGATGCTTCACAAGAAGTGGAGTTAGTAGCACAAGCATCATTAGCAATGGAAGAAGACAACTTGACAAGCTCATCATTTTAGATAGTTGAGTTTGGAGTTGATCATGAGACTTGATAAGGAGAGAGTGTTCACTTTCTAAAGCCTTGTGAGCTTTGTCAAGTCTCTCTATGTCCTCACTTAGTCTAGCATTGCCAACACCAAATTCAACTTTTTCCTTTTTAAGCACTTTATATTTAGCAAGAGCATGATCTCTTTCCTTAATGATTTTAGCAATAATAAGATCATTTGACTCATCAAGAGATTCAAGTTTCTCCTCAAGAGACACTCGAAGCTCTTGCTCTTCCTCAAGGGCATTCATTAAGGATGCTTTTCATCGGCATCCTCTCTCTCAATTTGACATTTCTCAGAAATTGAGTTTCCAAATCCTCAATGATTTCCCTACTCTTAATAACATAAGCATTGATTTCACATAGAGGAGGGATAGCTTTACTACCTTTGGGGAGAGCACGAAGAACCATCTCACCCATCTTTGTTAAGGATTCAAAATCAAATTGTTCTTCATGAGAATCCTCATCCACATCATCACAATTTGGATTCGAGGTAGGAACTACCTCGGAACCCTTAGCCATAAGGCAAAAGTGAGTAGTGGGCAAAGAAGATGAAGAATTACTTGAAGCACCATTGAGATCCATGTCTTGTTCCAACAAATGTTGGGATTCTCTACATTGTTAGTCACACAAGAAATAGAGGATATGGAAGTATTGTTTTCATGGCAACAAGACAAATGAAGCATATCATCATGAGATTTAGTTAAGCAACTACTACATGATATGCAAGGACTATCAACTCTAGCATGTATGACATTTGGAGTGCTAGAAGAGTTTAAGTCCAAAGATAGAACATTGCAATGAGATAGAGATGAAGATAGTCAATAGAATATTCACCATCAACAAAGCAATTTCTATCACCACTCACCATATCATTACCTTGTAACAAATCACATGTTGGTGAAGTGGAAGATGTTGTGAACTCATCACGTCCGGAGGTGGAGGGAGAACAATCATCCTCAATAATGTTGGACACTTCATATATATCTTGAAGCTTGGTCCAAACTCATGAGCATTCCGAAAAGGCATGATTGACGCAAGAACTACATCGCTCAAAACACATATAAGGCCATTAGAAACTTGAGTCTCGAGATGAGAGTTTTCTCATCCTCTAAAGATAATTCTTGAGAATCCTTTGGAGGAGAAAACCCACATCTACAATCCTCTTAATATAATTTGGACCCATGGCCCTAAAAAGATTAAGTATGCGATTTTTCCAAACATCATAATTTGTGCCATCGAATATGAAAGTGGGATCGTGCACTAATTCTCTAAACGACATCTTTTACTCTCTAGGCGGTAAAGCCCAAAAAGAGAGCCCAGGCTCTGATACCAATTGAAAGGACAAGGATGTCGCCTAGAGGGGGGGGTGAATAGGCGATTAAAACTTTTCCGGTTAAAGGCTTGCTAATTGCGGAATAAAACTATGTGTTTAAATTAACAAGCCAACAACCTAAATAAACTAGGCTCACCTATGTGCACCAACAACTTATGCTAAGCAAGACAAGCAACAAGGTGATAGCAATATAGAATACTTCAAGCACGAAGGCTATCACAATGTAAAGTGCATAAGTAAAAGCTCGGGTATAGAAATAACCGAAGCACGCGGAGACGAGGATGTATTCCCGAGTTCCTCCTTGAAAGGGAGTACGTCTCGTTGGAGAGGTGTGAACCGACACAACGGTTCAACAACCACAAAGGTTTCACCCTCTTCTCCGATGAACCGCACCACAAAGGTTTGGTTCACCTTCCACTATCGGTATTCCTTCGAGGCGGAATCCGGAGCCTTTCAACAACAATCCGGGGCACAACCCACAATGGGTTGGGGGCTCCCGAACGGCTTTCAACAACAATCCGAGGCACAACCCACAAAGGGATTGGGGGCTCCCGAACGGCTTCAAGTGACCACACAAGGGTCCAACCACCACAAAGGCGTCTAGGGCCCGAAGACCCAAGAGTAACAAGTTCACAAGATTTCAACTTCCACGAATCCTCGTGGAGAGCACACCGATGCACCAAATGCAAAAGGCAAGAGCACAAGTGCTCAAGTCCTCCACTCTCAAATTCCAACAAAGCAACAAATGCTTATGGGGGAATAAGAGAGGAAGAACAAAGAGGAGAACCACTCAAGAACTCCAAGAACTAGATCCACTATGTTCCCCTCACTTAGAGGAGATATTGATTGGTGGAAATGTAGATCTAGGTCTTCTCCTTCAATCCTCCAAAGATCAAAGAGTTTGGGTGGAGGGATTGGGAGATATCAAGGAAATGAGCTTGCAACAATGGAGGAGAGAGAAATCAAATCTTAGAGGGCAGGCTGGCTGGCTGGAGGAAGATGGAGGAGTATTTATACCCCTCCCAGGAAAACTAGCCGTTGCAGCCAGTTATGCACCGGAGTTTCCGGCCCAAGTGACCGGAAACTCCGGCCTACACCGGAAACTCCGGCCCCCAAGGACCGGATACTCCGGCCCCCACCAGGGGCTGAACCGGGGCTCGAAACGAGGTAAAAATACTTTTTAGGGCCGGAGTATCCGGCCTAGACCCCGGATATTCCGGCCCCCACCAGGGGGTGAACATCGGGGCTCGAAACGAGGTAAAAACACATTTTAGGGCCGGAATATCCGGCCCCCAACCCCGGATATTCCGCCCCCCGGATACTCCGGTTGACAGAAACTGAGATACGAAAACAGCAATATCTTTTTCATCCGGACTCCGTTTTCGATGATCTTGGGCTCGTTGGAATCGTAACGAAGAGCACAATAAGATCATGCAGAGAAACATCATAGTCCAACAATGGAGGATAAAACCAAATGGGTAAAGGTTAGACCTCTCGATAAAAGAATAACCGATAGAACCTCCAAACCAAAACCGCAATACGTTTCTCATCCGGACTCCGTTTTCTATGAACTTGGGATTGTTAGAAGATACTCACAAGCTCTACAAGATTATGCATATACACATCATAGTCCATCATGTGAGGAGGAAACCACAAGAGGAGAGTTTGACCTCTCTACAAAAGACGAACCGGTAAAACCTCAACATCAAAAACATCACAAGATATTCAAATGGAATCCGCTTTTGATGAACTAGAGCTTGGTATGGAGATGAACACAAGCTCTAAATTCTCACATGGATAAAAGCCAAATAAGAACCAAGAAAGATGATAATGCCAAGTATGCAAAGGTTTGAGCTCTCCACAAAGATGCGATCAAGTTACTCACTTGAGAGCCCCTCTTGATAGTACGCCGTCTATCCTAAACCCGGTCTCTCACTACACCACGAGACCGGTAAAACAGAAACCTATCAAGATCATACCTTTGCCTTGCGCATTCCACTTGAGCTAGATGATGACGATCTTGATCTCTTCAAGTGGACCACCTTTCTTGATTGCGCTTGCTAGCACATGCTTGATGACGACTTCTCCAAATACTCCCCCATACACCATTATGGGAGAGCCTCGCTTAGCTCCGACTTCATGAAGATGATGTCTTGAATCCTTCAAGACATACTTGCAATATGCTCAACTCTACACGTGACCATTCTTCATATAAACCCTTGAATAGAGCATTGATCAACATGTAATCTTCTAGAGTCCAACACATGAACTCCAATCTTTTCCAATGGACAAGATCTATAAGAATATCTCAATGTAAACATTAGTCCATAAGGATTGTCATTAATTACCAAAACCACACATGGGGGCAACCATGCACTTTCACATGTATCTTTATTCAAAATATGTGTTCGATCAGCAAGCCGCCTCATCGAAACCTTCCAGTCCCCTCAAGTACCCTGATAAGGGAAAAGAGTGCGTCTGAAACTTGCTGATCCTTTGGCCTTATGTGCTATTACATATGAGGTTAAAAGATCTATGCATAGAACCGACGCAGGTGCGCCACGTTCCATGGGTTTGATGCTACTTCGCCCGTCTTTGCGTTCTTCAATCGATAGGCTCCTCCTTCGATGACTTCTGTGACAATGTAAGGTCCTTCCCAAGGTGATGCAAGTTTATGGACTTTCTTCTGTTTCTCCCGCAGCACCAAGTCTCCCACCATGAAGGACCGTGTGCATAATCGACGACTATGGTAGTTGCGGAGGTCTTGTTGATAAACGGCTGTTCGTGCCAAAGCCGTATTGCGTGCTTCTTCCAGCAAATCGGCTGCGTCTTCGAGTGCCTTGTTCGCGTCGTTTTCTTCATATGCTTCCACTCGTGGTGCATTAAACTTGACGTCGGATGGTAACACTGCCTCCGCACCATGGACCATGAAGAACAGTGTATACTGTGTGGAGGCGTTTGGGGTGGTCCGTAAGCTCCATAATACTGATGGAAGTTCATCTACCCATGCACCCGCGGCCCTTTTGAGTGGTACTAAGAGTCTCTTTTTGATGCCACTGCATACGAGTCCATTGGCCTTTTCGACCTGCCCATTGGATTGTGGATGTGCCACAAAAGCATAGTTTAGTTTGATGTTTTGTTCCTTGCAAAAGGATTTGAACTCTTCCGCCGTGAAGTTTGTACCATTATCAGTTATGATGCTATCCATTACTCCAAATCGATACATGATCGATTGTATGAAACAAACTGCCGTAGAAGCTGTTGAGCTTGTGATGGGGATAGCTTCGATCCATTTGGTGAATTTGCCGACTGCCACTAGTAAGTGAGTATGACCTCCTTTTGATGATTTCTTCAGTGGTCCCACCATGTCAAATCCCCATTGGGCAAAAGGCCATGCTAATGGTATTGTTTTTAGCGCTGATGCGGGTGCATGCGGCTTGGAAGCGAACTTCTGGCAACCAATACATCTTTTGACTATGTCCTCTGCGTCTCTTAGCGCTGTAGGCCAGTAAAACCCTGCTCGGAAGGCTTTGGCTACGAGTGATCGACTGCCCGCGTGGTGCCCGCAAGTACCGGCATGAATGTCCCGAAGGAGATGAAAGGGCATGTGTTGCCCCATGCGTGGTTTTGGTAATTAATGACAATCCTTATGGACTAATGCTTGCATTGAGATATACTTGTAGATCTTGTCCATTGGAAAAGATTGGAGTTCATGTGTTGGACTCTAGAAGATTACATGTTGATCAATGCTCTATTCAAGGGTTTATATGAAGAATGGTCACGTGTAGAGTTGAGCATATTGCAAGTATGTCTTGAAGGATTCAAGACATCATCTTCATGAAGTCGGAGCTAAGCGAGGCTCTCCCATAATGGTGTATGGGGGAGTATTTGGAGAAGTCGTCATCAAGCATGTGCTAGCAAGCGCAATCAAGAAAGGTGGTCCACTTGAAGAGATCAAGATCGTCATCATCTAGCTCAAGTGGAATGCGCAAGGCAAAGGTATGATCTTGATAGGTTTCTGTTTTACCGGTCTCGTGGTGTAGTGAGAGACCGGGTTTAGGATAGACGGCGTACTATCAAGAGGGGCTCTCAAGTGAGTAACTTGATCGCATCTTTGTGGAGAGCTCAAACCTTTGCATACTTGGCATTATCATCTTTCTTGGTTCTTATTTGGCTTTTATCCATGTGAGAATTTAGAGCTTGTGTTCATCTCCATACCAAGCTCTAGTTCATCAAAAGCGGATTCCATTTGAATATCTTGTGATGTTTTTGATGTTGGAGGTTTTACCGGTTCGTCTTTTGTAGAGAGGTCAAACTCTCCTCTTGTGGTTTCCTCCTCACATGATGGACTATGATGTGTATATGCATAATCTTGTAGAGCTTGTGAGTATCTTCTAACAATCCCAAGTTCATAGAAAACGGAGTCCGGATGAGAAACGTATTGCGGTTTTGGTTTGGAGGTTCTATCGGTTATTCTTTTATCGAGAGGTCTAACCTTTCCCCATTTGGTTTTATCCTCCATTGTTGGACTATGATGTTTCTCTGCATGATCTTATTGTGCTCTTCGTTACGATTCCAACGAGCCCAAGATCATCGAAAACGGAGTCCGGATGAAAAAGATATTGCTGTTTTCGTATCTCAGTTTCTGTCAACCGGAGTATCCGGGGGGCGGAATATCCGGGGTTGGGGGCCGGATATTCCGGCCCTAAAATGTGTTTTTACCTCGTTTCGAGCCCCGATGTTCACCCCCTGGTGGGGGCCGGAATATCCGGGGTCGAGGCCGGATACTCCGGCCCTAAAAAGTATTTTTACCTCGTTTCGAGCCCCGGTTCAGCCCCTGGTGGGGGACGGAGTATCCGGTCCTTGGGGGCCGGAGTTTCCGGTGTAGGCCGGAGTTTCCGGTCACTTGGGCCGGAAACTCCGGTGCATAACTGGCTGCAACGGCTAGTTTTCCTGGGAGGGGTATAAATACTCCTCCATCTTCCTCCAGCCAGCAAGCCTGCCCTCTAAGATTTGATTTCTCTCTCCTCCATTGTTGCAAGCTCATTTCCTTGATATCTCCCAATCCCTCCACCCAAACTTGTTGATCTTTGGAGGATTGAAGGAGAAGACCTAGATCTACATTTCCACCAATCAATCTCTCCTCTAAGTGAGGGGAACATAGTGGATCTAGTTCTTGGAGTTCTTGTGTGGTTCTCTTCTTAGTTCTGCCTCTCTTCTCCCCCCATAAGCATTAGTTGCTTTTGGTGGGATTTGAGAGTGAAGGATTTGAGCACTTGTGCTCTTGCCTTTTGCATTTGGTGCATCGGTGTGCTCTCCACGAGGATTCGTGGAAGTTGAAAGCTTGAAGAACTTGTTACTCTTGGGTCCTTGGACCCTAGACGCCTTTGTGGTGGTTGGACCCTTGTGTGGTCACTTGTAGCCGTTCGGGAGCCCCCAATCGTTGTGGGTTGTGCCTCGGATTGTTGTTGAAAGGCTCCGGATTCCGCCTCGAAGGAATACCGATAGTGGAAGGTGAACCAAACCTTTGTGGTGCGGTTCATCGGAGAATAGGGTGAGCCTTTGTGGCGTTGAGATCGACCTTTGTGGTGCCTCACACCTCTCCAACGAGACGTACTCCCCTAAAAAGGAGGAACTCGGGAATACATCCTCGTCTCCGCGTGCCTCGGTTATTTCTATACCCGAGCTCTTTACTTATGCACCTTACATTGTGATAGCCTTCGTGCTTGAAGTATTCTTTGCTATCACCTTGTTGCTTGTCTTGCTTAGCATAAGTTGTTGGTGCACATAGGTGAGCCTAGTTTACTTAGGTTGTTGGCTTGTTAATTTAAACACCTAGTTTTATTCCGCAATTAGCAAGCCTTTAACCGGAAAAGTTTTATTCGCCTATTCACCCCCCCTCTAGGCGACATCCTTGTCCTTTCAATTGGTATCAGAGCCTGGGCTCTCTTTTTGGGCTTTACCGCCTAGAGAGTAAAGATGTCGTTTAGAGTATTAGTGCACGATCCCACTTTTAAATTCGATGGCACTAATTATGATGTTTGGAAAATTCGCATGCTTGATAATTTTAGGGCCATGGGTTCAAATTATATCAAGAGTCTTGTAGATGTGGGTTTTTCTCCTCCAAAGGATTCCCAAGAATTTTCTTTAGAGGATGAGGAAAACTCTCATCTCGATACTCAAGTATCTAATGGACTTATATGTGTTTTGAGCGATGTAGTTCTTGCTTCAATCATGCCTTTTCGGAATGCTCATGAGCTATGGACCAAGCTTCAAGATATATACGAAGTGTCCAACATTATTGAGGATGATTGTTCGCCTTCCACCTCCGGACGTGATGAGTTCACAACATCTTCCACTTCACCAACATGTGATTTGTCACAAGGTAATGATAAGGTGAGTGGTGATAGAAATTGCTTTGTTGATGGTGAACATTCTATTGAATATACTTCATCTCTATCTCATTGCAATGTTCTATCTTTGGACTTGAACTTTTCTAGCACGCCAAATGTCATACATGCTAGAGTTGATAGTCCTTGCATATTATCTAGTAGTTGCTTAACTAAATCTCATGATGATATGCTCTCTATGTCTTGTTGTCATGAAAATAATGCTTCCATATCCTCTAGTACTTGCTTGACTAACAATGTAGAGGAATCCCAACATGTGTTGGAACAAGACATGGATCTCAATGGTGCTTCAAGTATTTCTTCATCCTCTTCACCCATTAATCATGTTTGCCTTATGGCTAAGGATTCCGAGGTATCTCCCACCTCGAATCCAAATTGTGATGATGAGGATGAGAATTCTCTTGAAGAAGGTTTTGATTTTGAATCCTTAACCAAGATGGGTGAGTTGGTGCTTGGTGCTCTCCCCAAAGGTAGTAAAGCTATCCCTCCTCTTTGTGAAATCATTGATTATGTTAATAAGAGTAGGGAATTCATTGAGGACTTGGAAACTCAATTTCTCGAGAAATGTCAAATTGAGAGAGATGACTCTATCACTATAGCTTCCTTGAAAGCTACTCTTGAAGAAGAAGAAGAGCATAGAGTCTCTCTTGAGGAGAGACTTGAGTCCCTTGATGAGTCTAATGATCTTATTATTGCTAAAATCATTAAGGAAAAAGATCATGCTATTGCTAAATGTAAAGTGCTTAAAAAGGAAAAAGTTGAATTTGGTGTTGGCAATGCAAGACTAAGTGAGGACATAGAGAGACTTGACAAAGCTCACAAGGCTTTGGAAAGTGAACACTCTCTCCTTATAAAGTCTCATGATCAACTCCAAACTCAACTATCTAAAAATGATGAACTTGCCAAGTTGTCTCCTTCTATTGCTAATGATAATGATGCTTGTGCTACTAACTCCACTTCTTGTGAAGCATCTATTTTGAAGGAGAATGTTGAGCTAAGGGCTCAACTTGAGTTGCTAACTAGCAAGTATAGGATATTGGAAGAAAGTCATGAAAAGCTTTCTAGCTCTAATGATGATCTTCTAGCATCCTATGCTAGGCTAAAGTTAGCTCATGAGGCTATCGTTACAAAGGTAACATCTTGTGAGCCTCATGTGGACAATGGCACAACTTCTACTAGAAATGCTATATTGCCATGTGCTAGTCCTAGTGATTCATCCACTCACAATGTTGCTACATCTTGTGATGAATTACTTTCATTGCCTTGTTGCTCTAACAATGAAGCTTCTACTTCCTCTAGTGTTTTTGTTGATACTAACCATGTAGAGGAATTAAATGAGCTCAAGGCCCAAGTCACTTCTTTGAAGAAAGACTTGGAAAAACGTCATGTTGGGGATTCTACACTTGACAATATGTTAAGTGTTCAAAGAAGCCCCAATGACAAGAGTGGACTTGGATTCAACTCCAATAACAAGAACAAGTCCAAGTTTAACAAGAAGAAAAAGGGCCAAGAACAAGTTAAAGATTCGGCCAAGATTGTTTGCTTCAAGTGCAAAGTTGAAGGGCACCATGTTAGATCTTGCCCTTTGAAGAAGAAGCCTCTTAGTGAGAAGCAACAAGGGAAGAAGCCTCAAGTTCAATCTCAAGTTCCTCAAGTTGAAGAACGGCCTCTTCCCAAGAAGAATCAAGCTACCACTCCTCAAGTCAAGACTCCAACTAAGAAGAGAGGAGGAAGTAGATGTTGCTACCTATGTCGTGAGAAGGGTCATGTTGCTTCTTCATGCACAAATGGTACCTTATCCAACCCCATTATTATTAATGATGATTATTCTCTTCGGAAGGATAAGGTTGGCAATGTGTTTGCCAAATATGTTGGTACTCAAAGTGGTGTCAAGAAAAGTACCATTTGGGTTGCCAAACCTATTGTGACTAACCTCTTAGGACCCAACTTGGTTGGGGACCAACAAGCCAAAACTTGATCAATAGGTGTCGTTGGAGGGCATTGGAGACTTGGCTACATTATGAAGAATTAAGGGATCTTCATCAATCATATTTTCTCAAGTCAAGTCATTTGGATCATATTGTTCTATCTCATATCCAATGTTCCTCCTTGCGGTAACTTTTATTCAAATCATATATACATTGAAAGTTGCTTGCACCCTTGCATGTGTTAGGTTTTGTACCTTGCTAGTGTTGGTATGTGTTGTGCTCTCTACTTACTTATCTTGAGTATTCAAGATTGTGTATGTTGGTTTGCACACCATGTACTTGTGTTGAGCCTTATTGCTTTTATTTGATATATTATCTTGTCGGCTCTCTTTTTGAGAGATTAATGGACTATCCTATTTTTGGGGAGTGATATGCTTCGTGCACTTCACAATCCTAAAATTGTGTATACATGAGGAATACCACTTAGTGTTGATATATTAATATTATCTATTCTCTATGTGGTATGTCATGCTCATGAGAAATTCAAATTCTATAATGTCCATTATTTCTCGAGTTGGTTTTGTTTGCCTCTTGTTTTAAAAACGAATGGATTATCACATTATGGGGGAGTAATAAGCTTTGTGCATATTACAAACCTAGAAAATGTGAACATGTGAGGTATTGTCACCTAGGATTGATATTCTTCATTATCGTATCCCTATGTGACATGTTGCTCAAACAAGTTCCATATTTGCTAAAATGATTTTGTTTAAATCACTCTCTTGGATCTTGTTTGTGATGGATGTTCTTGATATGGCTTTCCCTAAATATGTTCTCATATATATTTTTGGGAAACCAATTGCTTCAAGCTACTCTTTGGAGTTGCTTTGCATGATCGCGTGAATATTTGAAGCTATCAAGAATATCTATCTATCTAAGCATGGCTTTTAATTTCTATTATTTGCCATATGCTTATGTTTTGTGAATATGATCTTGAATATATCTTTGCAATCCACCACCGAGAAATATCTCCATACATTACTTGTCTTGACAAGTGGTAATCATATTTGTGGTAAATATATTGATCATATTCACTTTGGCTCTTGTTTTGAATTGTCTTATTTTATTGCCAAGGTGTATGCTAGAAGTAACTCTAAAATTCTCTGCACAAAGTTCTTCGAACTAGATCGAGGTTTCCCCTCTCAGGGCCGGAGACTCCGGTCTTCCAGGCCGGATACTCCGGTCTGTGCCGGATACTCCGCCCCCCTGTGGCCGGAAACTCCGGTGTAGATCAAGAAATTTTGTGTCCAGAATTTTCTGGTTACTTCTCCTTTTGTTCCTGGACATGCAAGCTTATCCCCATGCTTTTCTCCTACTCTAATTCTCACTTGTCTTCCTTGTATCCTTTGGATCCTTTATTGCTCTACTTGAAAATTGTTTTGTGCTTTCTTAAGTTGGGAAAAGCAATGATCCAATTCTTGTGCATTGACATTCAAAAGTCATACTTCTTGATAATGCACTATTCTTTGGGAAGCTATCCTACCTTGTGTAAAACACCGTTCTTTAAATTGGTATTGCAATTTCTTGCCTTTCTTGAACATGACTAGTGTTTGAATAATTTATATATATATGGAGAGTGATGATCTCATGTGTGTGTGCATTTTGTATTCAAATGCAAGATCATAAATAATAGACACATCTTGGGGGAGCAATCCTATATACTTTTGAACATTAGTTGTCTTCGTTTGGTATTTGATCCCGATGACGTCTCTCCTTGGAAGACATACATTTTTCGTCTTGGTACTTTGTGCCATCATGAAAAGTGTAGAGGGTTTGGTTTATTCCTTGATGATATTTTCATCAATTGGTTTCTTGCTTTCTTTGGTATCTTTTCAAAGTGGTACCTTCAATCATGTGTTGATTTGGGTCCTTGATATAATTTGGGCAATTTGTTTTCTTGTCACACTTGTGTGTGTTTTGATTGGTTTACTTGGTGTTTTGTCCAAATTGTATCTCGTTTGGTTCTTGAAAGTCTTGTGCATGCATATTTATCATATGTATATCTTATGGCATGCTTACTTTCATTGATCCAATATATAGGATAAGCTCCATCAAATCCTAAATGGCTAAGATGTGCATGAAATTCAATTTCATATCAATATGCACATATTTATGTGGAGTTTGTCCTATGTTTGGTAGTTGCTCTAACTACTTTGGACCCAATTAGTTTGGGGACCATGTTGTACTTGAATTTGTTTTAGGTACATCGTAGATGCATTGGAAGCTTGTCTCACTTACAAGGAAGGTGTTATCACCATGTGCTTATTAGAGCCAAGCCCGGATGATTGTGAACTCTTATCTTCTACATCACCAATGCTATCTCGGTAACAAGTATCTACCTCATGCATACTTTTCTAGCTTTCAACCTTGTGTAGGTTGTTTCTTGGCTTGAATCTCTTTTGTTGCAATTCATTTGGTTCTTGCAAAACAACTTTGTTGCAAATGTGGGCAAGCCGGGATGATTACATATCAAGGGGAATATACATATAATCATTTTCATGATTCATCAATCCCATATATGTTAATCTAGCACTTTCTACTATATGTCTCACATATGCAATATTGATGCCTTTCAAAATCATTTGCCTTTTGCGATACTTGTTATCTTTCTCGGAGCATCCCTTTTTATCACCTTCTTCCATATGGATATTTTTGATGCTATGATTGGTTAGTGTCGGAAGTTCATCTATATCCTTCTAAGATAAAATTGAGCTTTGTGCTATGCTTTTAAGCAATAATCTTATTGGTATATATATGACTTCCATTTGGATATCATGATCTTTACCTTTGTATCTATTTTGTGTGTGCATATTTCTTTGTGGACTAATATCTTTGTGATTGGTGTCTACTTAGAAATTTATACACATGAGAATAGTTACATCTTTAATTGATATTCCAATTCTTTAGTGACCACCTCTTATTGCTTTTGATTTTTTGGTGGTTTCTAAAAGGCACAAGCTTTGTTTGTCATTTGGTATACTTTTGCATCTTAATAAGCTTGTGGAGCTATTGGCGATATCTTCTTGGTGTGTGGGTACGGGAAAGACACGATATGCACTATGTGCCACTCCTTTGAAAGACTATGTTGATGCTTTGGCTCATCCTTTTATTAGTCTCCTAAAATTGTCTTTCTATCTCACACCCATCATTTTATTTGCCGCTCCTTGCTCTTGTCGCAAAACTTTTTACTTGTTGCAAATTGTTTTGCTTCTTTTCTTATATACTTTCTTGCAAGGGTTTGTGTTCAAAATTTCTAGGAGGGAGTGAGGATTCCATGTTATGCACACCATATTGAAATGCAAATCTTCATTGTGCATGTACCTTGGGGAGTTCCCTCTTGATTTTGAGAACACTTGTCGGATCCTTTTGATTGCTTGCCTCTTTCGTTGAAGTATCTTTCTATTTGTTAATTCTTTTGCATTATTTGGATCCTCGATATAGTTTGATCTCCTTCCCAACTATTCGTTATTGGATATGTGCATTTGATTTCACTCATATTATGAGAAATGCACACATTATGGGGGAGCTCTTACTATATTGGCCTTCTAAAGTTTTCCTCCCATTTCGGCAATCGATGCCAATGGGGGAGAAGTTTAGAGGGTTTAAGGGTTTAAGGGAATTTGGTTTTATGCTTTAGTTTGTTCTTAAGCATTTGCCTTTCTTCTCTTGCATCCTTGCTCTTTGTGTTGCATGGTTGTTTAATTCATCATATAAACCCTCGTAAAAGGGATTGTCATCAATTACCAAAATGGGGGAGATTGAAAGTGCATGTGTTGCCCCATGCGTGGTTTTGGTAATTAATGACAATCCTTATGGACTAATGCTTGCATTGAGATATACTTGTAGATCTTGTCCATTGGAAAAGATTGGAGTTCATGTGTTGGACTCTAGAAGATTACATGTTGATCAATGCTCTATTCAAGGGTTTATATGAAGAATGGTCACGTGTAGAGTTGAGCATATTGCAAGTATGTCTTGAAGGATTCAAGACATCATCTTCATGAAGTCGGAGCTAAGCGAGGCTCTCCCATAATGGTGTATGGGGGAGTATTTGGAGAAGTCGTCATCAAGCATGTGCTAGCAAGCGCAATCAAGAAAGGTGGTCCACTTGATTTTATGCTTTAGTTTGTTCTTAAGCATTTGCCTTTCTTCTCTTGCATCCTTGCTCTTTGTGTTGCATGGTTGTTTAATTCATCATATAAACCCTCGTAAAAGGGATTGTCATCAATTACCAAAATGGGGGAGATTGAAAGGGCATGTGTTGCCCCATGCGTGGTTTTGGTAATTAATGACAATCCTTATGGACTAATGCTTGCATTGAGATATACTTGTAGATCTTGTCCATTGGAAAAGATTGGAGTTCATGTGTTGGACTCTAGAAGATTACATGTTGATCAATGCTCTATTCAAGGGTTTATATGAAGAATGGTCACGTGTAGAGTTGAGCATATTGCAAGTATGTCTTGAAGGATTCAAGACATCATCTTCATGAAGTCGGAGCTAAGCGAGGCTCTCCCATAATGGTGTATGGGGGAGTATTTGGAGAAGTCGTCATCAAGCATGTGCTAGCAAGCGCAATCAAGAAAGGTGGTCCACTTGAAGAGATCAAGATCGTCATCATCTAGCTCAAGTGGAATGCGCAAGGCAAAGGTATGATCTTGATAGGTTTCTGTTTTACCGGTCTCGTGGTGTAGTGAGAGACCGGGTTTAGGATAGACGGCGTACTATCAAGAGGGGCTCTCAAGTGAGTAACTTGATCGCATCTTTGTGGAGAGCTCAAACCTTTGCATACTTGGCATTATCATCTTTCTTGGTTCTTATTTGGCTTTTATCCATGTGAGAATTTAGAGCTTGTGTTCATCTCCATACCAAGCTCTAGTTCATCAAAAGCGGATTCCATTTGAATATCTTGTGATGTTTTTGATGTTTGAGGTTTTACCGGTTCGTCTTTTGTAGAGAGGTCAAACTCTCCTCTTGTGGTTTCCTCCTCACATGATGGACTATGATGTGTATATGCATAATCTTGTAGAGCTTGTGAGTATCTTCTAACAATCCCAAGTTCATAGAAAACGGAGTCCGGATGAGAAACGTATTGCGGTTTTGGTTTGGAGGTTCTATCGGTTATTCTTTTATCGAGAGGTCTAACCTTTCCCCATTTGGTTTTATCCTCCATTGTTGGACTATGATGTTTCTCTGCATGATCTTATTGTGCTCTTCGTTACGATTCCAACGAGCCCAAGATCATCGAAAACGGAGTCCGGATGAAAAAGATATTGCTGTTTTCGTATCTCAGTTTCTGTCAACCGGAGTATCCGGGGGGCGGAATATCCGGGGTTGGGGGCCGGATATTCCGGCCCTAAAATGTGTTTTTACCTCGTTTCGAGCCCCGATGTTCACCCCCTGGTGGGGGCCGGAATATCCGGGGTCGAGGCCGGATACTCCGGCCCTAAAAAGTATTTTTACCTCGTTTCGAGCCCCGGTTCAGCCCCTGGTGGGGGACGGAGTATCCGGTCCTTGGGGGCCGGAGTTTCCGGTGTAGGCCGGAGTTTCCGGTCACTTGGGCCGGAAACTCCGGTGCATAACTGGCTGCAACGGCTAGTTTTCCTGGGAGGGGTATAAATACTCCTCCATCTTCCTCCAGCCAGCAAGCCTGCCCTCTAAGATTTGATTTCTCTCTCCTCCATTGTTGCAAGCTCATTTCCTTGATATCTCCCAATCCCTCCACCCAAACTTGTTGATCTTTGGAGGATTGAAGGAGAAGACCTAGATCTACATTTCCACCAATCAATCTCTCCTCTAAGTGAGGGGAACATAGTGGATCTAGTTCTTGGAGTTCTTGTGTGGTTCTCTTCTTAGTTCTGCCTCTCTTCTCCCCCATAAGCATTAGTTGCTTTTGGTGGGATTTGAGAGTGAAGGATTTGAGCACTTGTGCTCTTGCCTTTTGCATTTGGTGCATCGGTGTGCTCTCCACGAGGATTCGTGGAAGTTGAAAGCTTGAAGAACTTGTTACTCTTGGGTCCTTGGACCCTAGACGCCTTTGTGGTGGTTGGACCCTTGTGTGGTCACTTGTAGCCGTTCGGGAGCCCCCAATCGTTGTGGGTTGTGCCTCGGATTGTTGTTGAAAGGCTCCGGATTCCGCCTCGAAGGAATACCGATAGTGGAAGGTGAACCAAACCTTTGTGGTGCGGTTCATCGGAGAATAGGGTGAGCCTTTGTGGCGTTGAGATCGACCTTTGTGGTGCCTCACACCTCTCCAACGAGACGTACTCCCCTAAAAAGGAGGAACTCGGGAATACATCCTCGTCTCCGCGTGCCTCGGTTATTTCTATACCCGAGCTCTTTACTTATGCACCTTACATTGTGATAGCCTTCGTGCTTGAAGTATTCTTTGCTATCACCTTGTTGCTTGTCTTGCTTAGCATAAGTTGTTGGTGCACATAGGTGAGCCTAGTTTACTTAGGTTGTTGGCTTGTTAATTTAAACACCTAGTTTTATTCCGCAATTAGCAAGCCTTTAACCGGAAAAGTTTTATTCGCCTATTCACCCCCCCCTCTAGGCGACATCCTTGTCCTTTCAGGAGATCCTTGCCATCTTCGAGTGCAATGCATCTTTGGAACATACCTGAGGTGCTGCGTTGTACAACTCACCGTTTATGATGGTGTATGCTTTTGCTCGTCGAGTAACACGTCTGGCCTCGTTTGTATCTTCTGGTAGTTCATTGTGAAGTATGTATGCGAGAAAAGGTTGAGTCCATATTGGCTCAATGAGAAGTACCTCAATCGGAGGATACTCTGTGCTTGGCGCTTTGCTCTTGTCTGTAGCTGCTGTCGTAGTCGATGGTCGTTTGTCGATTGACCTACGTTCTATTCATTCAAAGAAAACACCCGGCAGGACTGGTGCTTTTGTGGAAGCAATGTTGGCTAATTTGTCAGCCTCTTCATTGCTTTCTCTCCCTATGTGTCGTAGTTTGCAGCCATCGAAGCTGCCCTCCATTATGTTGTACAAATCCCGATAAGCGATCATGTTGTCTGCGATTGCATCACAAGCCTTCATTGTTTGCTGCACAACTAAGTTAGAGTCGCCATAAATCATTAGTCGAGTGCATCCCATGGCTTTTGCCATGCGCATGCCATGGATTAGACCTTCGTATTCAAACTCGTTATTTGATGGGAACTCGAAACCCATTTGCAAGATATAGCGTAGTTTGTCGCCTTTTGGTGATATGAGTATGACGCCCGCTCCTGCTCCTTCATTCTTTTTGGACCCATCGAAATACATGGTCCAGGAATTTGATACGTCAGGTACCCCTGGCAATTGAGCTTCTACCCACTCGGTGTGAAAATCGGGTAGGACTTGCGATTTGATGGCTTTCGGGTGCTCGTACTTGATTCCTAGTGGTCCCAGCTCGATGAGCCATTTTGCTACGCGCCCGTTGCGTTGGGGTTTGTGAGGACGTCTCCAATCGCTGATTTATTGACC
Source organism: Poa pratensis (assembly GCA_947311845.1). Classification (NCBI taxonomy): domain Eukaryota; kingdom Viridiplantae; phylum Streptophyta; class Magnoliopsida; order Poales; family Poaceae; genus Poa; species Poa pratensis. Next base: position 28,197,872 of record CAMZMU010000059.1, on the reverse strand, counting down.
ACCGTTATCGGGTGTTCTGTGAAGTAGTGCGCCAGCTTTCTTGAGGTCATAAATACGGCGTATGCCAATTTCTGATATTGTGTGTACCGCTGCTTGGACAGGGAAAGAACTTCACTTACGTAATATGCTGGCCTCTGTATGCTTTGACTATGTCCTTCTTCCATGCGGTCAACCACCAGCACGGTGCTGACCACTCGATTGATGGCTGAGATGTATAGGTAGAGTGGCTCGTTTTCCTTAGGTGCTACGAGGATTGGCGGGCTTGTGAGCATCTTTTTGAGTTCGAGAAAGGCGGCTTCAGCTTCATCCGTCCACTCGAACTTGTCTGCTTTCTTCATCAATTTGTAAAATGGAAGTGCTTTTTCGCCTAGTTTGCTGATGAATCGACTGAGTGCTGCTACTCGACCAGCTAGCTGCTGTACCTCATAGAGTTTGGTAGGTCTATTCATTGTGAGTATAGCTTGTATCTTTTCTGGGTCTGCTTCGATTCCACGTGCAGATATCAAATAAACCAAGAGTTGTCCAGCTATGACACCGAAGGTGCATTTCTTTGGGTTAAGCTTGATGTTGTATCGATTGAGATTCTTGAATGTCTCCTGCAGATCACTAATTAATGTGTCCTCCTTTTCAGTCTTGATGACGATGTCGTCGACGTAGACCTGAACATTGCGTCCTATCTGCTCTTGTAGACAGTTTTGCATCATGCGCTGGTATGTTGGGCCTACGTTTTTTAGCCCGAAAGGCATGGTTGTGTAGCAGTAGACCCCGAGTGGGGTTATGAATGCTGTTTTGTCTTCGCCTTCTTCTTTCATCCGAATTTGATGGTATCCTGAATATGCATCCAAAAATGATAACCGAGCGCATCCTGCTGTTGAGTCGATGATCTGATCGATTCGTGGTAATGGGAAGTGATCTTTTGGACATCATTTGTTTAGGGCTGTAAAATCTACACACATCCGCAGGGTGTCTGAGTGCTTCTTTTCGACCAGTACAGTGTTAGCAACCCAGTCTGCCTTTTTGATTTCTCGAATGAACTTTGCAGCAAGTAACCTATCAACTTCTGCCTCGATTGCACCTCTTTTGGGATCGAAAACACGGCGCATAGTTTGCTTGACTGGTCTAGATCCTGGCTTGAGTTGTAGAGAATGCTCGGCGAACTCTCTGGGGACACCTGGCATATCAGCTGGGCACCATGCGAATATTTCCCAGTTTTTACGGAGAAATTCGACGAGCGCATTTTCCTGTTCGCTGGTAAGACTCGATGATATGTTGACTGTTTTTGAGGGATCAGTTGGGTGCACTTGATGCTTTTTTGTGTCGTTGGTTGCATTGAATTGTCTGTCGGATGCTAACCTCTTGTGTTCTGGCAGAAGTGTGCGGTCGTTAGAAACCTCGAGTTTGGCGAATGATTGCTCCATCCCATACATCTCTGAGATTTTGCTGAAGTCACGATCACATGAATCTGACCTTTGAAAGTTGCCGTTGATCGTGATGACTCCTTTTGGCCCTGGCATTTTGAGCTTGAGGTAGGCGTAGTGTAGGACGGCCATGAATCAAGCAAAGTGGGGCGCCCAAGTATTGCATGGTATTGTGATTTCCAATCGACCACTTCGAACTCAATCGACTCGGTTCTGAAGTGAGTAGGATCTCCAAACGTAACATCGAGTTTTATGGTGCCTTCTGGGAGCACTGCTTTGCCTGGGACGATGCCGTGGAAGGTACTTGCGGACTTTGACAGATTTTCGACTGATTTGTTCATTCTACGTAGCGTATCTGCAAAGATTATGTTGAGGCCGCTACCTCCGTCCATGAAGACCTTGGTCATGGCGTAGCCTCTGATTTGGGCGTCGAGTACCAAGGCTGCATGCCCTGGTCGATATACTGCGGGTGGAATGTCCTCTCGATTAAAGACAATCGGAGTTTCTGATCCTTTCAAAAAAATTGTGATAGCTAGGGGTGCCATGACTGCCATATTGACGTGTCGAGTGTGTAATTTTTGCTCCCTATTGGAGGGACGTCCTCGCTGGATCATGTTCATCTGCCCGCGGGTTACGGGATATTTTTGTTCATCTCCTTGCTGCATCTGGTGCGCGGCTGCTGCCATTTGTGTTCCCGTAACGGGTTGTGCTGGCACCATGTATACTGGCGTCGGTTGCGCTGGTGTTGGTGTAGTATACACCTGAGTAGGCTGTGTTTGCGTTGGTATGGAATATAACTGTGCTTGTTGCACTTGTTGCGGTGCTAGATATGCCTGAACAGGCTGTGCTTGTGATGTAGTCGATGGAGTGTGCGTCAGTTGAGGAGGTGCACGTCCATCTCTTTGCAGTCGTAATATATGTTCAATCGCGAATTGATCGAATTCCCTGCAATTTCTCAGCGAGTGGCTAGAGCGAAGCTTACCATCATCCCCTCTGTAAAGATGGAATCTGCAATAATCGTTCATCCTTTCTTCGACTGAGCGTCAGGCTCTTTGTCTACTCGCCTGCGCCATTCGGGCCTCTTGTAGCTATCGCGGTCATCGCGTTTGTTATCTCCGCAACGGTCTCAACTGTCGCGTCGATCGTCTGTACGATGATCTCGATTATCACGATGATCGTCGGGTCGTCTGTCAGTTTGGCCGCGGCTGTCCCTTGACTGGACAAAGCCTGCTGCGATGAAGTTTGGATGGTCATCGTCGTGATAACGATTCTTGCGTTTGCGCCTTCGAATATCTCTGTAGCTATCTCTGCGGTCTCGACTGCCACCCTCGTGATTTTCATGTGATGCTACGGGTCGAGTGACTCGTACGGAGTCTTCTCCATCTGCCCACTTTGTTGCGAGTACCATGAGTGCGGCCATTGTCTTTGGATCTTCTCGACCAAGTGTTTCTTTGAAGTCTTCCTCTAGAGTCCGTTTTTTAAGGCGTCGATTGCCCTATCTTCTGATACGTTGCCTACTGAGTTACGGATGGTGGTCCACCGCCGTATGTACGATCTCAGAGATTCATCTGACTTTTGCTTGCAGGTCTGAAGCTCCTCGAAGGTTTTGGGGCGCTCACATAGAGGTTCGAGTATTTGATGAAATCACCTTTGAAGTGCTCCCACGAATCGTAGTATGATTCGGGTAGCGATTTGAGCCAATCGCGAGCTGTTCCTTCCATCATAAGTTGTATGTACTGCATAGCCGTAGTTGTGGTGCCGCGCTGACATCCGACTGCCAGCCTGTAATCTTCTAGCCAGCCTGATGACTCTTGTTTGCAGTTGAACTTAGGCGTGGTAGCTAGCGAAACTTCTTGGGCATACGAGCCTCCCGGATCCGTCGAGTGAAGCATAGCGCTCCACATGGCCCGATTTCTGCTTCCAAGTCTGAGCTGTTGTTGTATGACCTCCTCGAGTGGCTCCTGCTGGAACGATGACGACATGAGATTTTTCGACTGCTCCTTCCCGAGGGCTTCGACTGCGACGGTCCCGATCTGTATCTCTCCTTGGAGTTGCTTGTGGATGCTGTATGGTTTGTGCTGCTATTGCAGTTGTTTGTACAGTTGGAGGTGCTGATCCCTCTTTGGGTCTCCTGCAGGAGGTTCGATTGTCCTGAGGTAGGTGCCTAGCGTCATCAGCGCCCCGGCTGGCTCAGTAGGTATGGGGACTCCTTCCGCGTCGACTGCCATAAAGGCTGGGTTTAGGTTCGAGTGACCGCTGCACGATCTGCGTCTCCGAGGTTGATGAATCGTGACCTATTCGCGGGGTCGTTTCTGCCCGTTGAACTCGTAGACAATGCTCTTCGCCGAGCACTCGATATGCTGGCTTGCTTTTTGCGTTCTTCGAGTACTGCTCGGTAGTTCTTCAACCGTATCGATTCTTGCCACTAGAAGTATTGTAAGGTCAATACCTCTTTCGGAGTTGCGTTTGCTGGTAGCATTGTGCAGCTTTCAATTACTTTGCTCACTTTTTCCGCCATCTCTATGGTGATGGTCAGCGTGGTTGTTCCGTCTGGCATGGTGACTGTGCAAGGGTATTCTGTAGGTCGACGGCGCCAATTGTCGAGGTGTGCCCTCGACAATTCCCATGGTTGCTATACCTAGGGTTGATTGTGTGGTAGAGAACGCGTCTGACTCGGTGTCGGTGGACGGTCCCAAATACCGGGTGGCATGCGAAGTTTTTCCCGGGTGAAAGCCATTATCTCCGGCGGCGCCAACGATGGCGATGCCTGCGGGTGTCGGTACCCTCTTGGTGACGCCGTTGTGCCTACCTTCTCCATGTCAGGGCTCTGGGTGAAAACCTTTGGCTATGATCTCAACAATGGTGGTGTTAGGCATCGTTGCCCTTTGGGCATTGTCGTGGAGTTCCGGTTTCTTTCGGTTTCGTTCCGGTGACATTGGTGGCAAGTTTGGTTCTATTTGAATTTTTTTTTTGTCTATCTTGATCTGCTTTGTAAGAGAGTCAACTCATCACATTATATTGGTTCGGCCGATTGGATTTATTTATAAAGCGAGGCGAAATCTTATTTCGTGGGGTTCCTTCATAAGAAACTTCGTTTTCTTTGTAACAGTATACTTCGGACGTAAGATCGAGATGAACAGATAACATTTCAGTAACTAGTTTTGTCTGAACAAAGGTACTGCTATGGCACCACCGCACCAGTACAACCACCACTCGCCGGAAGTAAATATGGCTGCAAAAACAGCGCGCTAATGTTCGATCAAACATCAAGCCATCACAGATTCACTCCCTTCACATATTTGCTATTGATCCGTACCACCAGAGAGACGACAATCCTGCACCAAAGGTAGCAACATCTGTATCAGCAAACGATATCACAAGTCATATCCGTATATATGATGCCTTTGATTTCTGGAATTTCGTCGATCATTGTGAGAGTGAGACGATCGAGATTGCAATATGAATGACAAAAATGAAAAGGTTTCAGCCTAAAGAAGTACCAGCAAGAGAGGCAGTGGATCAAAATGTTATGCATTAGACCGATCTCTATGCATCATGCAGACGCACGGATCCGTGCGTACTAACGAAGCTTACGGCTTACCTGAGGCAAGAGCGGCCAAGAACAGAGATGAGGCGGCGGTGCCAGGCGCCGCGGCGCTCGACGCGCAGAGTCCGACGAGGAGTCGCAGTTGGAGGTGGAGTTCCAGTCCCCGCAGAGGCACAGGTCGGCGTGGCTCTCCCCGTCGTGCCCGCACACCCCGCCCGTGGCGCGGCACGCGCCGCAGAACCCCCGGTTCGCCTCCGGCAGCTCCCACGCCACCCTGATGCCGTACGCCCACCGCCGGCCCCCTCCGCCGCGCGCACTGGCGCGAGGCTGTACGCGCTGCTGTACCCCTCGCACTGCAGCCGGCTCACGTTCACCGCCTTGATGGCGCCCCACGACACCGCGCAGCACTCTGGCGGCACGGCCGTCCCGTACGCCGCTCCCGACGGCCTCCTCCGCACGCCGTAGTAGTCGTCCCACGCGGGGCAGCCGTAGTAGTCGCCGCAACCCATCCCGGACACGTTCCGGCACGGCAGGTGGCGGTCGGGGAAGCCCTGGAAGAGCGGCGAGCTGGCGCGGCAGCCGAGGAGGAGGAAGACGTTGTCCGGGTCGGGGGAGAGGAACGGCGCGCGCCACGGCTCGACGACGAACCCGTTGCCGCGCCCGCCCGGGGAGCGGTCGATGGCGCGGCAGTCGGACATGGCCGGGTCGTGCAGGGTGAGGCCGCGGTAGGCGTAGTCGATGTCGAGGATACGGTAGGAGCCCGAGGGGAGGTGCAGCATCAGCACGCGGTCGATGCAGAAGAGCAGGTCGCGGAACCCCGCGTGGCCGCAGCCCGGGTGGAGCGCGAACGGGTAGTCCACCGTGATGTTGCCGCAGAAGGACCGGCACGCCGTGACCGACACGTTCGCGCCGGCGGATCCCGGCCACGGCATGGCGAATGCGCAAAGGGCGAGCAGGGCCACTAGGTATGGACGTGATAGCGCCATTGCCCTGCTACAAGAAGGCGAAGTGTGTGCAAGTTGATAGAACTGGTCGAGAGTAGCAAGAACACTTGCGTTCTAATCAATGGAGCGGCATAGTATTGTACAACGAGATCAGAGGAGTCTGGGCCGGACTAAGCAGCACAGATTGATTCCTTGCTTGCTTTTGATGAAGAGCTGGGAGGCATCATTGCTTTTCTTTTCAGGCCTTTTGCTTTTGCTTTCTTTTGATTAATCATGTCATTAGTTTTCAATCCCCCTACTTTCAAATTTGTTCTCTCTTTTGCATCTTGTAAAACAGGTGAACGCTGAAACAATCTAGATTGCTCCTAGCCCTAAACTCTTGAAACTGTTTGTTTTTTACCCTTGAGACTTTTGCAAGGTGACGAGGATGTGGCGGCAGCTTCTGCTCGTGTGATTACCCTGTCAACATTTTCAACAAATGCGCTTCAAGTAAATAAGGTTTTCTAGATCAAAAAAGGGAAAAGGCCAATAACTTCAGGGAAACAAATGAGAAGTACTACAGGGAGAAAATAATAATAATAATTTTTTAAATAAGTTTAATAGTCACAACCTTTTGTAAAAAAAAACACAAGGTAACCATAACTGTAAAATAAAAAGGATATTATAATAGTTAATATATATATATATATATATATATATATTTTTTTCTACCTTTTGAGGCACTCCTTCACCGCATCATTGTACCCATTAAAAAGTAGACACCCCCGCGCCCAATATGCGATGTAAAAAAAATATCATGTTTCCTTTGTTAATAATCTCAAATATTTTTACTGCATGGATCTTGATATTCTACAATTTTTTTGTCACAAGGTATCATGAACACCCGATAACAGGGACTATGTCATATCTTGATTTTACGGAGAGGCTAGCCAATAAGCTATAGTTCTATATTTTTGGATCAGATTTTATTTAGCAGTTTTGTTTAGAAGTTTCCTTTGTTAATAATCTCAATTATTGTTACTGGATGGATCTTGATATTCTAAAAAAATGTCACAAGTTACCATGAACACCCGATAAACAGGGACTATGTCGTATCTTGAGTTTACGGAGAGGCTAGCCGATAAGCTATAGTTCCATATTTTTGGATCAGATTTTATTTTAGCTGTTTTGGTTTGGAAAAATAGGTTGTACAAATCCACCTTGTGAGATCGAGACATACCATACAAGATTTGAACTTTGTTGCGGAAAAAAAATAGGCATGACGAGAAGGCTCCGAGCTCATGAAGTGATACTAAATTTGAAATTTTCAAAATTCATAAAATATAGTATATTGGGAGTGTGATTTTAAATAACATGTAAATTTTCAATTTTACTCATATTAATTTGGGAGGCATAGAAAGATGGTGATATCGACCAAAATGGGTATTGGGGTGGGGATATACAGCCATAAATAAGTTAAAAAAGATAATGTATATTAGTTCCCCTTTACATTGCATTTACAAGTAGAAAGTATCTTTATTATCTTATCTCTTACTTAAATGCATAAATTGTTGTATAAGTGGGTCATATAGTTTTAGAAAATATATAGTTTACCTTTTACTCGTTATGAGTTCTACACTCACGTGCTACAACTTCCTCTTGCACTTGATAGTTACAAACAACTAAAAACAAACCATAATGCATTCAAGGCGGGACAAAAGGCAAAACATTCGCAAAAAATATGCATGAGAACGAGACAAAAATACAGGACACCCAAACACATTGCAACAGGGACAAAAGAAACGTACTCTCTAATAAGTAGGGGATGGCACCCGCAAGGTATGGGCGCGGGTGGAGCCACCCCCTATCCTTACGCATCCACCTTGAACTTACTTGTCAGTTATATCCATGCACGTCAACGGGTACAACAGTTTCCCATACCTGTCACCCGACGGGGATACAAATGTCTGTGCTTATGACACATCAAATTGAGTAGAAAACAGTTGTAAAGAGTAACATATAACAATAATAATGTATACATAGCAGCACATTGTAAATAACAACAGATACTTACGAAGAATTGCGTACGCTAAATAAGAGCACATTCTAATAAATTGCAACACTTGCCCATAGACAGTAGCACATAGACATAGACTTTAATTTTCACAAATTCACGACAAAGTATAGAACTAATTCGACTATACTTTGGGGGTTTTTACATAGCGTGATTATAGATAGGGGAATTTAGTACGTCAGGATATTATGGGAGGCCCACTTTTCAAATTTTAGACGGGGTTGAAAGGACAAGGATGTCGCCTAGAGGGGGGGTGAATAGGCGAATTAAAAAAATTCTGGTTTAGGCTTGATAATTGCGGAATAAAACTAGGTGTTTAAATTAACAAGCCAACAACCTAAATATACTAGGCTCACCTATGTGCACCAACAACTTATGCTAAGCAAGACAAGCAACAAAGTGATAGCAAGATATAAGACTTCAAGCACGAAGGCTATCACAATGTAAAGTGCATAAGTAAAGAGCTCGGGTATAGAAATAACCGAGGCACGTGGAGACGATGATGTATTCCCGAGTTCCTCCTTTTTAGGGGAGTACGTCTCGTTGGAGGGGTGTGAGTTTCAAACTCAAACGCCACAATGGCCTCACCCTATTCTCGGATGAACCTTGCACAAAAGCTCGGTTCACCTTACACTATTGATTTCCTTTTGGGCAAAAATCGAGTCTCTTACAACAATTTTGAGGCACAACCCACAAAAGTATTGGGAGCTCCCAAGTGACCACAAAAGGCCTCAACCACCACAAAAGGCGTCTAGGGTCCAAAGACCCAAGAGTAACAAGCTCACAAACTTTCACTTCCACGAATCCTCGTGGAGAGGACAAACCGATGCACAATGCAATGGCAAGAGCACAAGTGCTCAAATCCTTCACTCTCAAATCCCACCAAAAGCAACTAATGCTTATGGGGGGGGGGGGGAAGAGAGGAAGAGCAAAGAAGAACTCAACAAATGGAACTCCAAGATCTAGATCCAAAGGGTTCCCCTCACTTAGAGGAGAGATGGATTGGTGGAAAAGTAGATCTAGATCTCCTCTCTCTTTTCCCTCAAAGATAGGCAAGAATCATGGGAGGAATTGAGAGATAGCAAGCTTTTCCAAGGTCAACAATGGTGGAGAGAGGGGGAAAACGTGCTTGACCATAGGTTGAAGAAGGGGAGGGGTATTTATAGCCCCTCCCAAAATATAACCGTTATAGCCAGGAAAACAGGAAAAATCGGATATTACGGGTCAATTTAGGACCGGAAAATCCGGTTCAGAAGTTGACCAGAACGCGAAGCCTTCTGGAGGGAGCTGGATATTTCTAACCGGAAATTCCTGAAATTAATCGGAATATCCTGTTATCTGAAAACTGACAGAAACAGCAAAACGAAAACTGCAAGAACTTTTTCATCCGGATTCCGATTTTGATGATCCTGGGCTCGTTGGAATCGCAACGAAGAGCTTTACAAGATCATGCAGAGAAACACCATAGTACATCATGTGAGGAGGAGACCAAATGAGGAAAATTAAGACCTCTCTATAAAAGACAAACCGGTAAAACCTCCAACATCAAAAACGCAATAAGTTTTTCATACGAAATCCGTTTTTGATGAACTAAAGCTTGGTATGGAGATGAACACAAGCTCTAAATTCTCACATGGATAAAAGACAAATAAGAACCAAGAAAGATGATATGCCAAGAATGCAAAGGTTTGAGCTCTCCATAAAGGTGCGATCAAGTTACTCACTTGAGAGCCCCTCTTGATAGTACGTCGTCTATCCTATAACCGGTCTCCCACTAACACCATGAGACCGGTAAAATAGAAACCCTATCAAGATCATACCTTTGCCTTGCGCATTTCACTTGAGCTAGATGATGACGATCTTGATCTCTTCAAGTGGACCACCTTTCTTGATTGCGCTTCACTTGGTGAATACTCACATATCGCTCTCCATGCACCAATATGGGAGAGCCTCTATAAGGCACATCTTCACTTGACCAATATTTCCAAAAGGGTGACAAGCTTCAAGCATAGGATTTCTTCGATATGCTTCTCTTGAACTTGCACTTCATCTTCTTCTCTTAATATATACTAGCAAAATGCCCGTGCGTTGCAACGGGCCAAAATAAAAAAAGTGCTCATAACTACTGTAGCATAAAAACATTTTGCTCCCTCCGATCCCAAAAGTGTCACGAGCAACTGTTTTAGTTTATACGTAGTCAGCTTATTTTGAGCGACACTTATACCAGATCAGAGGGAGTAGTTATTGTCTAAGACATTGTTTTATTATAGCATTATGAATATCTTGAATTTCGTCCTAATTTTGTACCGTTAAAAACATCTTAGGTTTCACAAGCATGACAAGCAAACATACGAATCGTAAGATGACCGTAATGAGCATTCACAACAGCATTTTAATTTCTCAAAAGCGCTGATTGTCAAGGTAGACGAATAAACTAATTGTCATATGATTCCATGGTTATCGTACAAACATGTTCAGATTTCGCTCCAAATGCAATAATGCGTAATCGGAAATGTATTATATTTAGCAGTTAGCAAGATGAATAAATAAAGGAACTAACACGATATCCATATGTGTATGTCTGATTCTTTTCTGCCTATAATTAATCAAAGAAAAAATGCCTACAAATGATCTAGGATCATTAAGAAGAAGCAAATGTTTCAACTTTATGTCCTAATTACAATGTTAACCACGAAATGGCCATGTCACTCACCAAATATATGCATCAACGTGGAGGAATGAAAACATAGATGTTTAGACAGTAGCCAGCTCACACATGTTCAATGTGCGGTCATAAACCTAGATTTGATACACCACCATGAAGCCATTATGTTTAAGTTTGTAATCCGTACAAGCAAAACCAAGGAAAACACGGGGTTCAAACAGCAGAAAGAGGCATGTGTCACCGATCAAAGAACCAATTTGTGTAGCCTGAACTCTAAATAAATAGCATATCAAACTTTGATGCTATGATTTATCACAAATCAAGCTCAAAAAAAAATCATGAGCAGAGAATGCAGACCTAACTCCGAGTGATGGAACAAAAGAAATGTAGACCACACTGTCGCATCTGAGAACTGACAAATTATGATTATCTAAACTACACATGGGCATAGACTGCACATCACAGCACATAGCAGGAGCTAGCAACGAAGTTGAACCAACCGATCTGTCAAACTTAGAGACGATGGAGAATGTTGTTGTGGAGTCGGGCGCTGGATCTTCCTGGGAATGTCATGTGCGTTCATATGCGCCGCCCCGCTACACCCTTGCCGGCCCAGAGAAGCTCAACCGCCCACGATGGTCCAGCGTGGCGCTCGGCCACACCTTTCCCGATCTCTCAGCGTGCAGCTGTGCGTCGCCGCCGACCTGACCAGGCGCCGCCATCACACCTGTTATCCTCTCCCGGGATAAATTTCTCTGCCCGTACTCGGCGTCCTCTATCCGGCGAGGCTCCCAGCCACGAGCATGCTGCCACACATCAGGCATCATCAGCGCCACCGACAAAGTTGTTTATCAGGGAGACTGGGAGAGGCCATCCTCGCCCAAATCGAAGCAAAAATAGGAGGTGAGAGGGAGCCGTACCGCGCTGCTTCCCCTAGATAGTGTTGAATCCGGAAGGAACAAAAGCTTGAACCACCTGCCCACCTCCGCCTCCCAAGGTCGCCAGATCGCACAGGTTCGGAGCAAGGGCGAGGGCTGACCCACTTGTTCGTCGGTGCGAACAGAGCTGGGGGAATCCGGGGGCGGTGCGGGAGGCGCGTTGGGGTGGTAGGCCGGCGCAAGGAGCGGGGGCGGTGCGCTGGGGGTGAGCCAGCGTGCGACGCTCTTGGAACGAAGGAGATGAGAAGCGACGGGGGTCACACGGGGGTGGAGGGTTGTTTTTGCAAAGTGCAATGGCACCCGTTATTAGACCAAAGGAAGGAGTGCGGGTTGAAGTTAGAATTTCCGAGGGGCTTATCAGCAAAACAACCGCGACGTACCACGGTCGTCTAAGGATATTATATAGTAGAGATGATGGCTTGGAGATAAACACGAATGTTCACTCAACTCTAGATGACCATTTGTGTGGATGACACCTTGAATATTACTTTGGTCATCACTTTATCTTCTTCTTTCAATCTTGATACCAACAGATGGTGTTCAAGCATTGTCAATTGACAAGCCCTACAAGGATAGCTCAATGCAACCATTAGTCCATAGAGATTGTCATTAGTTATCAAAACCACACATGAGGGCACATGCACTTTCAATCTCCCCCATTTTGGTAATTGATGACAATCTCTTTTGAGAGGGTTTATAATATGGAATTTAACGAACAAGGAGCGGTTGCACTAACATTAAATACAACGAAAGTATGTGATGTTAGTCCAACCATGTATATAGAGCAAACCCTCACAATCTATGCATGTGTGTATGAACATGAATTCATTGCATATATTGTCAACCATTACCAGTGGTGGAGTTTCCACTATATACAAAAACCAAGCAACGAATGCAAAGACAAGAAAGGCAAATACTTAAGAACCAATCAAAGTATATAGCCAAATTTCATAAACCCTCCTAAACTTCTCCCCCATTGGCAACAATTGCCGAAATGGGTAAAAAGGTTCAGAAGGCCAACATAGTGAGAGTTCCTCCATGAGATTAAATTTTCTCATAAAAATGAGTAGAATCGAATGGACATTTCCATTGATCAATAGTAGGAGGAAATCAAACTATATTGAGAAATCAAAGATTGCAACAAAATTGCAAGATGAGAGATATCTCAACAAAAGAGTCACACAATCAAAGGATCCGAAAGATCAACCAAGTGTTCTAAAAAAATCAAGAGGGAACTCCCCAAGGTACGTGCATAAAGTAGGATTTGCATTTTAATATGGTGTGCACAACATGGAATCCTCACTCCCTCCTAGATAATTTTGAACCCAAACAAGTGCAAGAAAGCATCGATGGAAATTGAAGCAAAGCAACTAGGTCCACAAGCTTATTAAGATGCAAAAAGGGATATCAAATGAAAAGCAAAGCTTGTACCTTTTAGAAACCACCAAAAAATCAAAAATTATAAAAGGGTGGTCACTAACGAATTGGAATATCAATTAAAGATGTAACTACTCCATGTGTATAAGTTTCTAAGTAGACACCAATCCTGAAGATATAAGTCCATAAAGAAACATGCACACACAAAAATAGATACTAGGGTAAAGAACATGATATCCAAGAGGAAATCATAAATATACCATTAAGATTTTTGCTTAAAAGCATAGCACAAAGCTCAATTTAATCTTAAAAGTATATAGATGAACTTCCAACACAATCTCATCATAGCATCCAAAAATATCCACAAAGGGAACAAAGTTAGTTGGGATGCTCCGAGAAAGATAACAAGTATCACAAAGAGCAAATGATTTTGTAAATTCATCAATATTGCACATGAGAGACTTTGAGTAGAATTGCTAGATTAACATATTTGGGATAGGTGAATCATGAAAATGATTATATAAATTTCCCTTGATATGTAACCATCCCGGCTTGCTGATGCATGTAAAATGCATACATGAACTTTGCATTATATTACTCATATTTCAATCATATTTGCATCATATAAGGGTTATATAATTGATTTTTGGGAATATTTCATTGTTTCCCTATTTTTCTGGAATTAACCCTGCACAGGCAGAAAACCCTATTTTCTATATTTTGATGTTTCAGGGACCCAAACGATGTCCAAATGACCTAATAATTTACGGGGATCAGTTTTTGGAAGGAACAAAGCGTGGGAGCGAAGTAAGCGAACAAACGGAGACCCGAGGGCCAAGTTGAGTGGGCCCACGCGGCCAGATTCCTTGGCCACGTGGGACCCATCAACCTGGGCCTCGGAGCTCCGTTGCCGTCGATCTTTTTTCCGAGCCTCCGTCTTGACCTAAAAACGACTATAAAATAGTCCCCGACGCCCTTCGGAAAGGAGCGTCGCCGAAACACAGAAACCACGAAACAGAGACCAGGAGTTGCAGATTGGAGGGGGAAAACTCCGGCGGGGCGCTGCTGGCGTGGTCTCCATCTTCTCCAACGACTTCTCCACCGTCTCCATGATGAAGAGGGAGTAGTCCACCCCTGGACTATGGGTTTGTGGAAGTAACTTATGTATCTCTCCTCTATTGAGCTTCATTAATTAGTACCGTATGAGCTGCTGAACATGATTACAGTCATCTATGTAATATCTTTGTGGTTGATCTTTTAATGAGTTAATATATGTTTGAGATTGCAATAGTTTTGTTTCAGTTATGAAAGTAGATGCATATTATGTACCCCGTTCTTGTTTACTTGTTATGATCAAGCATGTGTATGAGAGCGTGTGAGGGGGACCGTGTGCATTAGTTGGAGTAACGGGGGGTGGCTAGTGCGGCGATCCACTTGGGTTTTTACCTTACTTTGTTGCCTCACTAGGGATAAAGAAAAATACCTTGCTACCGGAGATGTGGGTGTGACCATTGCCACTACTCCATGACTAGATCTAGCATGTTCTTATTTTAACTTCATGTCATAGAACTTAAAGCTATACTCTGATTTATCTTAATTAATAAGGTGTTATGATTTAGTTCGCATCTTGGTGGAGTATAAGAGAGATTAATAAACAAAAGATCTCTATGTTAGGACGTGATGCCCATATAATTAGTAACTTGTCATGAAACCTTTTTGTTGCAATCTCATATGTCAATTCTAGTGTTCCATTGTCTACCATTATATTAAAGAGAGAGTGCATTTGTGAAACCATGAACCCCGGTCCATTTTTAATCATAAGAAACACCTTTCCAACAACTTTTATCCACTTTACATTTTCTGCCATTTAAAAATCTGAAAATACAAAAACACTTTTACATCTTGCATTCACAATACAAAACCCAAAAATATCATCCATCATTGTTTCCACCATCCTTGCATATTTATTTATCATCATTGCATATTTATTTACTGTTTTGCATTTGATAACCCCCAAGAGCAGGGGATCACTGTAGCACCTCTCAATGTGGAAGTAGGGTATCGATCCGCATGAGCAACAAGGAAAAGTTATCTATTCCCTACAACTAAAGTGTCACAAGTTTTAGTTGATTATGCACTAAACAAGTTTAAAGAACAAGATGGTTGATTTAATGGATGGAAGTTTAATGTAACAAAACAAGAATGTAAAAGTGTCCCAATCCTCTTCAATGCAAGAGGACAAGACAAAGGTTTTCTCTTATAGGAACAATAGACATGGGTTCATGGGTTCACTCAATCCTCTCTCCCATCTATGGTGATTATCATGTTATAGATAAAAAGTACACACAATTGTCATGCTTTAATGGTAAACTTCTATGACGGCTACATATCCTAAAACACATAGTTGAAAAAAATAATCATTTGTGTTGCTAGGTCACCCTCGTAAGGCTAGCGTGGTTTGTTGTCACTCCCACATCATACTTCTTCCTTTTTACCCCCGGATAAAGAATGTTGGGCGACATTACTGTCACTTAATGCCTATGCCTTCTGTCACTAGGCCACTCTCTACCCACATACATCATACTTCAAAATGGACAATATTCTAAACACTAGTGCAATGATTCATAATTCGTGTGCATGACCACATCTCTCTCATCTATCCACACTTGGTGGTGTCAATCACCTCATGACAAGGATAAACAAGGCATTATGCATAAATCAAACCATCACATGTATCATAGAATATCTCCAAAGTATGACAAACCATAAAAATCCCAACATGACGGTAAATGCATAACATAATATCATCTCATACCACAATATCCACCACAGGAATTACAAAGATAGTTCCATAATCATGCAAGGCACATCATATGGACTTCAACAATGATCATACATAGAGAGGTTGGATCAAGTTACCACCACAAACCCAAAGTCCAGGGGGTGGACTACTCCCCCTTCATCATGGAGATGGTGGAGAAGTCGTTGGAGAAGATGGAGACCACCCCGGCAGTGCCCCGCCAGAGTTTTCCCCCTCCAATCTGCAACTCCAGGTCTCTGTTTCGTGGTTTCTGTGTTTCTGTAGCGCCCCTTCCAGAGAACGTCGGGGGGCTATTTTTATAGTCGGTTTTAGATCAAAACCGAGTCGGTGGAGGAAAGATCGACGACAACGGAGCTCCGAGGACCAAAAGAGGGGGTCCCACGCGGCCCAGGTACCTGGCCGCGTGGGTGATAACCCCCAAGAGCAGGGGATCAATGTAGCACCTCTCAATGTGGAAGTAAGGTATCGATCCGCAGGAGCAAGAAGGAAAAGTTATCTATTCCCTACAACTAAAGTGTCACAAGTTTTAGTTGATTATGCACTAAACAAGTTTAAGGTACAATATGGTTGATTTAATGGATGGGAGTTTAATGTAACAAAACAAGAATGTAAAAGTGTCCCAATCCTCTTCAATACAAGAGGACAAGACAAAGGTTTTCTCTTATAGGAACAATGGACGTGGGTTCATGGGTTCTCTTAATCCTCTCTCTCTCATCTACGGTGATTATCATGTTATAGATAAAGTACACACAATTGTCATGTTTTAATGGTAGTTTTTATGACGGCTATATGTCCTAAAACACATAGTTGAAAGAAATACTCATTTGTGTGCTATGTCACCCTCGTAAGGCTAGCATGGTTGCTGTCACTCCCACATCATACTTCTCCCTTTTTACCCCAGATAAAGGATATTGCCATCCCGTACCTACATACATCATACTTCTTAATGGAAAATATTCTAAACACTAGTGCAATGATTCATAATTTGTGTGTGTGACCACATCTCTCTCATCTATCCACACTTGGTGGTGTCAATCACCTCATGACAAGGATAAACAAGGCATTATGCATAAATCAAACCATCACATGCATCATAGAATATCTCCAAAGTATGACAAATCATAAAATCTCCAGCACAACGGTAAATGCATAACGAATCATCTCATACCACAATATCCACCATAGGAATTACATAGATGACCGTAATCATGTTCAGCAGCTCATACGGTACTAATTAGTGAAGCTCAAAGAGAGTAGAGATACATAAGTTACCACCACAAACCCAAGTCCAGGGGGTGGATAACTCCCCCTTCATCATGGAGACGGTGGAGAAGTCGTTGGAGAAGATGGAGACCACCCCGGCAGTGCCCCACCGAGTTTTCCCCTCCAATCTGCAGCTCCAGGTCTCTGTTTCGTGGTTTCTGTATTTCGGCGGCGCTCCCTCCAGAGAACGTCGGGGGGCTATTTTTATAGGCGTTTTTAGGTCAAGACTATGTCGGTGGAGCAAAGATCGACGGCCACGGAGCTTCGAGGGGGAAAAGAGGTGGGCCCACGCGGCCAGGTACAGTAGGCCACGTGGGACCCTATAATTTCCTGCATGTTGGGCTTCTGGTCTTCAATTTAAGCCCATTGCGTTCGTCTCGAAAATTCTGAACCGTGCTCTTTGGCCTTGCCCTTTTTGGAGTCCCGAAGCTCCCGGAAAGTCCGAAACACTAAAAAAGACGTTTTCTGGAAAAACAGTGTAAATTCCAAATAAATGGGAAAACTATGAAATATTCCCAAAATCATTATAAAACATTGATATAACCCTTATATGATGCAAATATGATTGGAATATAAGTAAAATAATGCAAAGTTCATGTATGCATTTTACATGCATCAACATCCCCAAGCTTAATCCATGCTCGTCCCGAGTATGAAGGTGATAAAACTAACATGGACTTTGCATTTTAATACTATCAATGGACATCAAAGGTGATTACTATTGCTACATAGAGTCAAATGATTCATTCTTCAAAGGAATAATGATATGCAAGATAAATTATGAAGTGATATCAAATACTCAATGTAAAGATGTTCAATGATGAATTCACAAAGTGTAACATAGAAGAAAGTACTATGGACCAAATGTATGCATAATGAAAAGTAAAAACATCCTATGGTGGTCATAGAGTACTTCTTATGAAAACTGAATATAAAAGGTGGACACTTTGGATAGATAAATAAGTAGAGGTAAATCATGAATAAGTTTCATCTAACTTCCAAACACTTCTACTTAAGTTAATGCTTGCAATGTGGTAGTCATTAGTGTGGAGCTCTCATTACCCCTATCATAGCATCTTGAATGATTAATGTTTAAAGTGAAAACAAATAAGAGTGGTGTGCTGATAACCCACAAGTATAGGGGATCGCGTGTAGCCTTTTCGATAAGTAAGAGTGTCGAACCCAACGAGGAGCTAAAGGTAGGATAAGTATTCTCTCAAGTTCTATCAACCACTGATACAACTCTACGCACACTAAACGTTTGCATTATCTAGGAAATAAAACTACGGTAGCAATACGGGTATGAGAGGTAGTTTTGCAAGATAATAAATACAAGAAAGTAAATGTTAGTGCTGCAGCAATAAAATACACTAAGTAACCATATACTAACAGTACCATGAGTGTGGAAAAGTGGTGGTAATTGTGGTGGCTTTGTCCAAGATTAATTAGTGAAGGTACTTGGTTCATTGTCTTCGATGCAGTTTTCTATGTGGGAGAGGCTAAATATACATGCACTCCACTACTTGGGATTACAAGTACTATATGATTGGATTGTTAGAAAGCATCCGCAAATACTAACAATGCATTAAGGTTTCCCCAACCATAGCCTTAAGTTCAAGGTCCTCTTACTCCCATACGTGCAACTAATCGGTTCGCGTTCTCAGGTTTCTGTCACTCCGGCAGAACTTCCCCGCTTCGTTACAAATACTACCAACCCTAGGGTGTTTGATCCATGCGCGCACAATATAATGGACACCAAAGGACAGCACCATATAGACATACAACTCTAATGAACCTCATGCATTCAATTAAGCAATCAAAAGACAAATAAACTACGGAAACATGATGTAAATCATAGGATAAATATTATAGCATCAAACACCATGTTTACATAGGACGGTACAGAGGTTTGTGGGAGGATGAACCACTGAATACAAGGAGGAGATGGTGATGGAGATGGCGGTGAAGACGGCGGAGAGGGCAGCGCGGCGGCGCAGGGCGGCGGCGCCGGCGGTGCGGGGAACTCCTTTCCCCGCCGCCGGCAAGCTTGGGGAGCGCCGCCCCTTAGCCTCCCTCCTTCATGGCTTCTTGGGAGCCCTCCCCCATGGAGATGGGATCCATGGGGGAGGCAAAAACGTGGCTTTTGGTGGCTGAAATTCGTGGGTGGAGGAGTCCTCCACGAATTAGGTTTCCTCCCTTTATATATCTTCTCGGATTTCCGTCACCCCCTTTTAGGGTTCCACCAAAACGGGCCTACAGGCCGCGTCCGAACTCCGATTGGGCTGATCTCGGGCTTAAAATCTTCGTATGGAAAATTGTGACAACTTTCGTAACAGCCAGGTCTCCATATAACGTCATCTTCGAGGGTCAAACTGGCAATCTTCGTAAAAAGTTCTCAGACAGATTTCAGGAAAGTCCCAATTCGACTCCAACAAGGTTTCCTCTTGTATTCTTGATAATTTCTACACATCAAAGAGTAAAACAAGAACATTGTGCACTTTTGCAACTATTAGTAGGTTAGTCCAAATAAATAATAAACTTAATATAAAACAAGTGCTAAAAGCATAAAAATGGCATGAAACAATCAAAAATTATAGATACGTTTTGGACGTATCAACATCCCCAAGCTTAATTCCTGCTCGTCCTCGAGTAGGTAAATGATAACAAAATAATTTTTGATTGTAAATGCTATGATCAGGTCTTTAACAATTGCATGATGTATGGATAATAAAACTTAGCAATCATGTTTCCTAATGAAAAGTATCAACGAACTAAGAGCTTATAACATGAAATTTATAAACATCAACAAGATTGTAATGACCATAATAAAGCATGATAGAGTGGTATCTCGCTTGCCCTTAATTGTGGAGCAAAACATAAATGCCAAGGCACCTCTGAAGTTCAAGTGAAGACTAGATATAGAGATATCAAAGATAAAAGCATCATGGTTATACCTCAATTAATCGTATTCTGGGACAAGCACATTACACTAAGAACGACAGCTATGCTCTCGAAGAAGTGCTCAAAGAAAGGATGGTGACTCAACATAAAAATAAAAGATTGGCCCTTCGCAGAGGGAAGCAGGGATTAACACGTGCTAGAGCTTTTTGTTTTAAAAACAGAGGTAAAAATGTTTTGAGAGGTGTTTGTTAATTGTCAACGAATGGTAGCGGGTGAGAACAGTATTCTACCTGTCAAACGGACTTTTAAGAGCGGCTCCCATGAAGGACGTTATTTCTACCAGCAAGGCAGATCATCCCTCTTTCTCTTTGGTTTACACACATTCAGGTATTTCACTGTTTGTCATTGCTTACTGATGAATCAGGGCAAAAGTGTGAAGAGAATTAATTGGTTAAAGTTGTAATTAATTGGGACTGGGCACCCCGTTGCCAGCTCTTTTTGCAAGTTATTGGATAAGCGGATGTATATGCCACTAGTCCAGGTGTAAAAGTCCATTTGACAAATAGAATAAAGAATAACCACACTAATTCCTCATGAGCTAGTAAACATTGACACAAAAAGAGAAATATTTTGAAGGTTTTAAAGGTAGCACATGCAAATTTACTTGGAATGGCTTGAAATACCATGCATAGGAATTTTTTGGTGGACTCTTTGGGATAACTTGGTTTTAAGGATTTGGATGCACGAGCAGCATTCCCGCTCAGTACAAGTGAAGGCTAGCAATAGACTGGGAAGCGACAACCACGAGAGCGATAACGGTCATAATCATGCTTGCGACAAAATAAAATTAACGGAGGCATAAAAACGATACTAAAACTCTGAGGCAAAATAGATCATCAAGGCTTAATTGACTTTTATTTTTCAGTCATAACATGTGTGAGCATGTGCCAAGTCGATTCAAGTGAATTATTCAGAGGAGGATACCACAATACCATACCATCTTATGAACAGGACAATGCATGTTGATATCAAAATAACATAATATGCACTATTAGCTAGTTGAGACTAACCATAAGAAAACATAAACTACTAAACAGTATTATTCACACATCATTTTTAAGTTTCAACAAGTAATCCATTAACCAAGTAAACATTGAAAACAGAGGATAAATAAAATATGTGACGATCCACTTATTAATGTAACTGGTGTTTGATGCTAAGATAAATAGATAATAAAATACAGCCGCTTCAAGTTTAGTTAAGTTCCTATGTTGCTCAAAAAACAAAGTTTAAAGGTTTGCAAACCGTGGGGTTATTGATGAAGAGGGATGCGGGGACATCCCCAAGCTTATGACTTTGGTAATTCTTCAATATTCCATAGTTTGGTGTTCCTTCATTCTCTGTGAAAAAACTTCAACACAAAAACTTTCCCATTCTTTTCTGCGGTTAGACATTAGTACAATAGATAATATTTCCCAAGTGCTACTATTAAACCAAATAAAATTTTGTTTTTAAGTTACAGAAAGGTTGCTTAAATGGCCAACTTATAAATGAAAGGTAAGAACCATTAAAAATCAAATGAAAACGAAAAGAGGCCACTCTTGCAAAAAGAATCTGTCCAGAAAAACAGCAGCTGGAAAACGCAATTTTTAGGTGCACTTAAACATGCCCGAAATTTTAGCCAATTTTTGTACATGCAGAGGATTAGGTGCTACAACATCAGTAATTTTTTCGTGATTTTTAGAGCTTCCAGTAAAATATGAAAAATCGCGCAATAAGCAGTAGATACCGAAAACAGAAAATCACTTTTTACATATGTATCAACTAAGCTAAATGGATAAAACTTGGTACTTTATTTTTGATAAACTAAGAAACCAGAGGCTAAGCAAGACCTAAACATGCTAGCTACAGCAAGGAAAACTCTAAAAAAAATCAAAAGTAAAACCAAATAAAGAACCAAACAAAGAAGCAAAACAAAAGAAAATATTTTTGTTATTTTGAATTTATAAGTGAAAGTAAAGAAGCAATCGAAACCAAATAAGGAGCCTAATAAAACTAAAGAAGGTAAAACCAAGACATATAAAAGCAATTATAATACAAGTTAAGACAATACATATCATGTGGACGGGTAATATAGAGTATGAACGAGACAACCTCATGTTAGTTGATGAATAGGGGGATGACTCGGGCATCCCAAGCTTAGATGATTGTATCTTCTTGAATATGTTCTTGGGATGCACCTACACATCCCCAAGCTTGAGCTCTTGCGTCTTCTTATTCATCTCATATCACCATATTGATTAGATCTTATAAGCTACATCCACATAAAACTTCACAAAACTCATTAGTAGGGTTAGTACTCATTAAATAAAATCCACTCATGTTCAAGCATTGACAAGTTTTATAATTTTTACTCAACATTAGCCACTGTATATACTAAGGTGTTCATGATTTCCGTTGTCCGTCGAAAAACTAATGAAACTAACAACACCAAGTACAATATTGAATAAACAAAGAAATCTGTCAAAACTGAACAGTCCGTAAAGATGGCATTCAACGAGATAGTTAAGTAGCTCAAATCGAAAAACTTTAGTCTAATGAAAGAAAGATAATAATCTCAGGTTTATGCACAAAAATTTTCAAGTCAAAATACTATTCTGAGATTTATCACGATTTTATTTACAGAGAAGCACAAAATCTGTCTAAACAGAACAGTCAGTAAAGATCGAATTTTTCGACCTATCTACGTACCTTAAATCAGAAAAAGTTAGTCTAATGAAAGAAAGCTAATAAGCATCACTTTGCACTCAAGAAATTTCAGATCAAGATCACGTTCTGGTGATTTTAAACATTTAATACGGTGGAGCACAGAAAATCTGTTTCTGGACAGCAAAGTAAAACTATCAACTTTCAATTAACTAAAGACTATAATTAGCATTTTATTTTTATGTACAGAGGTATATACACAATATTTACATGTTTTTAATGAAAAGCTTCCATGGAAAGATTTGTTTTGGTTTCATAGGCATGAACACAAGTGTTCAAGGTCGACCCCCATTTAACCATTACTCATCTTTCCAATCACTTTTCTTTTTGAAAACGTTTTTAGATAACAACTACACCTAATTTTTTTTGTAATTCGCATTCCCTATCCATAGTAAGATAAAGAACAACTTAATACTGAAAATAAAAACTACTTAGAGATAAAGCAAACAAGTGCACACAAGAACATTAACCTACGCTATGGCTCCCCGGCAACGGCGCCAGAAAAGGTCTTGATAACCCACAAGTATAGGGGATCGCGTGTAGCCTTTTCGATAAGTAAGAGTGTCGAACCCAACGAGGAGCTAAAGGTAGGATAAGTATTCTCTCAAGTTCTATCAACCACTGATACAACTCTACGCACACTAAACGTTTGCATTATCTAGAAATAAAACTACGGTAGCAATACGGGTATGAGAGGTAGTTTTGCAAGATAATAAATACAAGAAAGTAAATGTTAGTGCTGCAGCAATAAAATACACTAAGTAACCATATACTAACAGTACCATGAGTGTGGAAAAGTGGTGGTAATTGTGGTGGCTTTGTCCAAGATTAATTAGTGAAGGTACTTGGTTCATTGTCTTCGATGCAGTTTTCTATGTGGGAGAGGCTAAATATACATGCACTCCACTACTTGGGATTACAAGTACTATATGATTGGATTGTTAGAAAGCATCCGCAAATACTAACAATGCATTAAGGTTTCCCCAACCATAGCCTTAAGTTCAAGGTCCTCTTACTCCCATACGTGCAACTAATCGGTTCGCGTTCTCAGGTTTCTGTCACTCCGGCAGAACTTCCCCCGCTTCGTTACAAATACTACCAACCCTAGGGTGTTTGATCCATGCGCGCACAATATAATGGACACCAAAGGACAGCACCATATAGACATACAACTCTAATGAACCTCATGCATTCAATTAAGCAATCAAAAGACAAATAAACTACGGAAACATGATGTAAATCATAGGATAAATATTATAGCATCAAACACCATGTTTACATAGGACGGTACAGAGGTTTGTGGGAGGATGAACCACTGAATACAAGGAGGAGATGGTGATGGAGATGGCGGTGAAGACGGCGGAGAGGGCAGCGCGGCGGCGCAGGGCGGCGGCGCCGGCGGTGCGGGGAACTCCTTTCCCCGCCGCCGGCAAGCTTGGGGAGCGCCGCCCCTTAGCCTCCCTCCTTCATGGCTTCTTGGGAGCCCTCCCCCATGGAGATGGGATCCATGGGGGAGGCAAAAACGTGGCTTTTGGTGGCTGAAATTCGTGGGTGGAGGAGTCCTCCACGAATTAGGTTTCCTCCCTTTATATATCTTCTCGGATTTCCGTCACCCCCTTTTAGGGTTCCACCAAAACGGGCCTACAGGCCGCGTCCGAACTCCGATTGGGCTGATCTCGGGCTTAAAATCTTCGTATGGAAAATTGTGACAACTTTCGTAACAGCCAGGTCTCCATATAACGTCATCTTCGAGGGTCAAACTGGCAATCTTCGTAAAAAGTTCTCAGACAGATTTCAGGAAAGTCCCAATTCGACTCCAACAAGGTTTCCTCTTGTATTCTTGATAATTTCTACACATCAAAGAGTAAAACAAGAACATTGTGCACTTTTGCAACTATTAGTAGGTTAGTCCAAATAAATAATAAACTTAATATAAAACAAGTGCTAAAAGCATAAAAATGGCATGAAACAATCAAAAATTATAGATACGTTTTGGACGTATCATGTGCTTGACAATGTATTAGTTGAATGTCTCATGTCTCTTGAATACAAGTACCTACACCATGTGTTACTCACTTTGGTCCACAAAGTAAATTAAAATAAAGGTCATTGCAAGTAATAATAGTATCATCAAGAACTGCACTAGGGTACCTCTTGCCCCTTGACATGAACAAGCTCATGTCAAAACAACAAGACAAACAGACAATGAACAATCTCAGCACTCTTTTATTTACTATGGGTATAGCTTTTTATTATGAGGTGCATCACTGAATGAACATTATGGTTATGCTGTAAATTTCCACCATGAATGATGCATGGCTTAGATTAGCGGCCCAGGCATTTCTCTAACCATTTATACAAACTCTTTGAACTTACTAAGTATCTACATTCATTTCACCCATGATAGGCATCCATAAACAAAAGTACATGACATCAACTAAATATAAATAAGTGCAATGTTGAAAGCTTGCCATGTGACAACACATATGGGCTAACTCCCAACCAAAACTATTGTCAAGCCCACAACTTCATAATTTTAATCACAATGGTTCATGTTTATTAAATGCAATAAAAGTAAATTGTGTATCAAGTTCGTGAGAGCTTTTAACCAATTTTTCCCATGACAATCAATAACATAAGCATTTAAATTCAGAAATGTAGATAACACAATATAACATGATAAACATACTTGGAATAGCATAAAGCTAATAGGTAGATATAGTGGACTCACTGGAAAAACTTTGGTTGAAAGTGTTGGGAAACAAGCTTTTTACTTGTTGTAATTTTTGGGCTAGCAATAGGGAGAAAGTTGACCATCTAAATGCATGCATAAGTGTCCATAGAACTATTCAATCCATGTTAAACCAAGTAAAGTTAAAATTTAACATCTAAACATGGTAAAAGATAGCTCTTGACAACACACTTGCAAATTAACATTCATTCAAAGCACATGAATTATGCAACTATATGTATCTTTTAAAATCAACTCAAACATCCCTATCCCAATATATTTCATAGCATCCAACTTAATTCAACCCAAACTTCCAGTAGCTCTCTCATATATAAATGATAGTGGTGGTCTCAAGAAAATAAAACTCAAACCGAAATAACAAAAAGCAAATAAAAGACGCTCCAAGTTTATAAGATAAAGTGCATTGATCGAAAAACAGAAGTTAGACGTGTGCAAACCGAGAGTGTGTTGGTCTAGTGGGGTTGTCTTGACATCCCCAAGCTTATGGTCTTCACCATTCCTTGGATAGCTCTTGGTGCAGCTCCTCTAATCCCTGTGAAAAAACTTCAAAACACCGTTTCTCCCATTTCTTTTCTGTGGGGTGATATTAGTAGTGATAAACAAATAGGTTCCTTACTGCATAAAATCCTTAGGCAAAAATTCATATGAATGTCCAGAGAGTATATAATGTTATATGCCTACTCATAAACTCAGTTGAATCAAAAAGATTCAAGCAAAAAGCTCAAAGAATGCATCAAACAATATCAAGACAGAATCTGTCCACAAAAAATAGCAGCAGCAAAACGCATTTTTTACCCTACTTAAACTCGTCAGAAAAATCTGCAAAAAATCACGTTTGCAGAGGATGAAAAGTTGAATCTACTGTTCAAATTACAGCTCAATCGGAGTTACAGATAAAAAAATGAAAAATCAAACCGTGCACAGACTTCGTGCAGGCAGAAAACTCTCCGAAAATGAATAGCAACTTTTCAAACCCAAAATAGGTAAAACTTGGTTCTTTATTAAAAATCCTAGAAACAAAACTAACAAACTACTCTCTTGTTACAACAAGAGGACTCAAATAAAATCTCAAACAAAAACAACCGGGTTGCCTCCCGTAAAGCGCTTTCTTTATAGCCATATAGCTAGGCTTGATAGTTTTAATGATGCTCACATAGAGAAAAATATGAAACACATTTAAGTTTAACCCACTTGCTATGCATTGGGATCTTGTAAGAAAATAAATCAATAAAGCACAAAGTGACTAGCATAGGAAGGCAAAGCAAGTGCAACTTCAAGATTTTCAACAAAGAGAGAGAAGACTTAATATTATTGTGGTATATGAAGTCATGTCTCCCTCTCTCATAAAAACTTTCAGTAGCATCATTGATAAAATCTACAATATAACCATCACATGAAACATTCTTACCATGATCCATATGCATAAAAGTATCAATATTTTCCACATAAGCAAAGTTCTTATTATTAATAGCAATGGAAGTAGGATCATTGTAAAGAACTCGAACATGATAGACAAGTTGTATATTAATTGGATGGTTTTGGGTGATCCTTCCATAACTATGACAAGTTTTATGAGGATGATTGTAATTATTAGCATCATCATTTTTAGAATTAGTACCAAAGAGATTTTCAATATCAAAAGTACTATGCTTTTCCTAATCATGATCACTACTATAAGTAACAGGCATAGGATCATCATCGAAATCAGACTCACCAGCAACAACTATAATAGGAGCAACATGCTTAGGGGAAGATATCGTTTCCTCTTTTTCATTAATAAGAGTAAAACAAATATTAGTCCTTTCATAATTTGGTAAAGCCATTCCTTCTTTTATAATATTTTGTATGTAAGTGTTGGCATGGCAATTATTAACACAATAGAGATAACATCCATGCAACATGCTATTCGTATCAAAAGCACTCATATCTAACGAAGAAGTTTTTCTTGATAACTCTTCACACCCCAAAAATAATGTAAGTTCATCATGCTGATTAGGAGTGATCATGTTATCACAAAAGTCTCCCGCAATATCCTTATTAGAACCTGAGCATTGAAATTCGAAATGACCCTCTTTATAGCAAAGTTCACAAATAAAAGGATAGCGGGCACACACTTTTTCAGCCAAATCACTTAGAGCTCTATACCATGTTGTAGTTTTTTCATTCCTATGATGAATACAATATTCCTCTTCAATTTTATTCTTTTCACAAGGTCTAAGTGCTCCACAAAAATTAACATGCTTATAAGAAATAGTATTTTAGAAGTTTGAGCATGTTTATTGCAATCATTAGTAACAATTTTGGTTTCTAAGCAAGTGTCTTTAAAAGGTTCATGATACATGTCCCAATTCTCTTTAGGAATATTAATATGAGAAGCAAAGGTTTTACAACAATCAACAATAATAGAATCAAGACCAAATTTAGCACTAAGCCCATGAAAACTAGCAGTTTCAGCGAAAGACTTAATGCAATCATACTCAAAGTTTATACCTGATTCTTTACCTTTGTCGTTCTCCCAATCTTCAGTATTGCGTTGAATTGTTTCAAGAAGATCCCATTTAGCTTCACCCTTCTTACTTGTAAAAGAACCACCTGAAGAAGCATCTAGATAATCCTTGTAATGACCTGAAAGCCTTGCATAAAAATTAGTAACAATTATTTCCTTAGGAAACTCATGGTTAGGACATTTGAGTATTAATGTTTTCAGTCTTCCCCAAGCTTGAGCAATGCTTTCTCTATCACGAGGATAAAAATTGAAAATGTAACTCCTAGCTAGATGCACTTCATGAAGAGGATAAAATTTAGAGTAAAAGAGAGATTCAAGCTGTTTCCAATTCGAAGGACGATCATCCAGCATCCTATACCACTTCTTTTCTTTGTCCTTAAGTGAAAATGGAAACAATTTCCTCATGACATCTTCTCTTGATAAACCTGCAACCTCAAACAACTCACAAAGTTCTGTAAGTTTCAACAAGTGATCATGTGGATGGACTGTTCCATCCCCTGCATAACGTTCACTCCTAACCATTTCAACAATTTCCATAGGTATTTCAAAAGGAATACTTTCAGTAAGTGGATCACAAGTATCATTAGAATTATCACATATAGGAGACAAAGTATTATCAAAGCAAATTCTCTCCTCCAAAGCTGGGGAACTACAAGGATCATTTTTAGAAAAACTAGCTTCCCCAAGCTTAGACTTTTCCATAGCATTAGCAATAGTGTGCAAAGAATTTATAGTAATAACATTGCTACCATCATGCAAATGATTTTCCATAGATTTTTAATTTTCTGCTCAAACTCATCATGTCCTAACTCAAGATAAATTTCATAAAGCTCTCTATTTTTTTTGTTGTTTTCCATTTTCTAATTTTTATGGGTTTTTGATAAAACTAATGAGAAACTCACAACCAAACAAGTTTAAAGGAACCTCCCCAAGATTAGATGATTGCAAGATATAAAACAAGATAAAATAAATCTAAAGTCTAGTGCACACAAGAATAGAAACTTAAGCGCTACGCTCCCCGGCAACGGCGCCAGAAAAGTGCTTGATAACCCCCAAGAGCAGGGGATCACTGTAGCACCTCTCAATGTGGAAGTAAGGTATCGATCCGCAGGAGCAAGAAGGAAAAGTTATCTATTCCCTATAACTAAAGTGTCACAAGTTTTAGTTGATTATGCACTAAACAAGTTTAAGGAACAAGATGGTTGATTTAATGGATGGGAGTTTAATGTAACAAAATAAGAATGTAAAAGTGTCCCAATCCTCTTCAATGCAAGAGGACAAGATAAAGGTTTTCTCTTATAGGAACAATGGACGTGGGTTCATGGGTTCACTTAATCCTCTCTCTCTCATCTACGGTGATTATCATGTTATAGATAAAGTACACACAATTGTTATGTTTTAATGGTAGTTTTTATGACGGCTATATGTCCTAAAACACATAGTTGAAAGAAATACTCATTTGTGTGCTATGTCACCCTCGTAAGGCTAGCATGGTTGCTGTCACTCCCACATCATACTTCTCCCTTTTTTACCCCCAGATAAAGGATGTTGCCATCCCGTACCTACATACATCATACTTCCTAATGGAAAATATTCTAAACACTAGTGCAATGATTCATAATTTGTATGTGTGACCACATCTCTCTCATCTATCCATACTTGGTGGTGTCAATCACCTCATGACAAGGATAAACAAGGCATTATGCATAAATCAAACCATCACATGCATCATAGAATATCTCCAAAGTATGACAAATCATAAAAGCTCCAACACAACGGTAAATGCATAACGAATCATCTCATACCACAATATCCACCATAGGAATTACATAGATGACCGTAATCATGTTCAGCAGCTCATACGGTACTAATTAGTAAAGCTCAAGAGAGGAGAGATACACAAGTTACCACCACAAACCCAAGTCCAGGGGGTGGACTCCCCCTTCATCATGGAGATGGTGGAGAAGTCATTGGGGAAGATGGAGACCACCCCGGCAGCGCCCCGCCGGAGTTTTCCCCTCCAATCTGCAGCTCCAGGTCTCTGTTTCGTGGTTTCTGTGTTTCGGCGGCGCGCCCTCCAGAGAACATCGGGGGCTATTTTTATAGGCGTTTTTAGGTCAAGACTATGTCGGTGGAGCAAAGATCGACGTCCACGGAGCTCTGAGGGGGAAAAGAGGTGGGCCCACGCGGCCAGGTACAGTAGGCCACGTGGGACCCTCTAATTTCTAGCCTGTTGGGCTTCTGGTCTTCAATTTAAGCCCATTGCGTTCGTCTCGAAAATTCTGAACCGTGCTCTTTGGCCTTGCCCTTTTTGGAGTCCCGAAGCTCCCGGAAAGTCTGAAACACTAAAAAAGACGTTTTCTGGAAACAGGGTTAATTCCAAATAAATGGGAAAACTATGAAATATTCCCAAAATCATTATAAAACATTGATATAACCCTTATATGATGCAAATATGATTGGAATATAAGTAAAATAATGCAAAGTTCATGTGTGCATTTTACATGCATCAGTGGGCCCACTCAACTTTGGCCTCCGACTTCCTTTCGTGCGCTTCCTTGGCTCCTACACTTTGTTCCATCCAAAAACTGATGCCCGTAAAATATTAGGTCATTTGGACGTCGTTTGGGTCCCTGAAACATTAAAATATAGAAACATAGTTTTTTGACTGTGCAAGGTTAATTCCATAAAAATAGGAAACATACCAAATATTCCCAAAAATCATTATAAAACAGTGATATAACCCTTATATGATGCAAATATGACTGAAATATAAGTAAAATAATGCAAAGTTCATGTATGCATTTTACATGCATCAGCATTCATTTTATTTTGATATCATTCTCACACCTTGTGGTTGACAACCACTTGGTGAGGTTGAGGGCACAAAACAATTTATTTTGTTTTGTAGGTTTTCAAGAGAAGGATAAGAAGATAAATCTTTCACTACTGATTCCCCGAGAGTTCGATATTAAACACTCGAGTCACCCCTTATGGGGAAAACAGTCTTTCCTATTCTATACACTCTGCACTTGGAGTCTCAACCTAACCCATATTCTTTGACGCAGGTAACTACGTCAAGGGTCATCAAGACAGTTTTCTGGCGCCGTTGCCGGGGAATCATTGCTGTAAAGGTTTATCCAAGGGTATCTCACAACAAAGTCAACTTCATCACCAACTTGTGCAAACACCTAAGCTTGGGGAGCTTGCACCTACGTGAGCATCATCTTATCCATCTTTACCTTCAAAGCATTTTATTTTGTTTTGTTATTGTCTTGCATATCATATTTATATTTCGGTTTGCATTTTTATTTTCAGTTTTGCATTTTGTGTTGCATTTGTTATTTCGGTTTGCATTGTTTAGTATCATTTTATTTTCAGTTTTGCATAAAAATTAAAAAACACATAAAAACTTGCAAAAATGGGAGAAATAACTAAGTTGTGTGATTACACAAACACTCCAAATGATCAATTTATTGCTAGGCCCATTGCCACACCTGAGATAAAAGCTGATAGTTATGAAGTAAGTCCTAATTTGTTGAACTTGATAACTAGGGAACAATTTGGCGGTAGTGCTATGGAGGATGCCTCTATGCATCTTCATGATTTTGTTGAAAAATGTGACATGCAAAAGTTTAAAAATATGGAAAGTGATATTCTAAAACTGAAGTTATTTCCTTTCTCACTTAGAGGAAAAGCTAAAGAGTGGTTGCATTCATTACCTACTGGTAGCATTAATTCTTGGGATGATCTAAAAGAAAATGGTTCCGAATTTAAAATGGTTCAAATTTAAAAATGGTTCCAAATTTAAAATGGTTCCAAATTTTAAAATGATTCCATTTTGAAAATGGTTCCAAATTTAAAAATGGTTCCGAATTTAAAATGGTTCCAAATTTAAAAATGGCTCCAATTTTGAAAATTGTTCACTTTTGAAAATGGTTCCATATTTAAAAACTGTTAATTTTTGAAAATGGTTCCAAATTTAAAAAATGTTTATTTTTTGAAATGGTTCCAAATTTAAAAATGGCTCCAAATTTAAAAATGGTTCTAAATTTGAAAATTGTTCATTTCTGAAAATGGTTTCATTCTGAAAATGGTTTCAAATTTAAAAATGGTTCCATATTCAAAAATTGTTCAAATTCGATTTTTTTCATATTTGAATAATGTTCAAATTAAAAATTTGTTCAAATCAAAAATTTATTCATATTCGAAAAAAATCAAAAGTTGTTCAATTTGAATGCTCTTCGTATTTAAAAATTGTTTATATTTTAAAAAGTTTCAGGAAAGCAAGAAACTGTTTTTTTAAGAGCAGATGAAATGTTTATTGAAGGAAACGGTCAAAGCAGGTTTTCTGCTCGCGCGGAAAAGTGGGCCCGCCCAAGTAAGAAACCATGTAGGCGGCGCTAACGGGCGGCGCAAAGGAGTTCCTGGTTTTTTCCTAGCAAATCTTAACTGAATATTTGTCCCACCAGGCCAGATCGCATCGTGGGCAGGAAGGCTTCGTCCTCCTAGTCCAGCCCAAGAAATGTTGGTTTTTAGGGCCGAAGAAATGTCCTTGAGAGCCCGTTCGTATATTGGGCCGTCGCCTCGTAGAAATCAGTTGGCGCACTCCCCAATTCGACCCACCAGGTCCAGCTGTGCCCGCAAGAGGAGACGCGTGCGTGTTTCGCCAATCCCACGCCACACGCGAAACAAACGAGACCAGGCTGACCCAAACCAACCCGATCGGTTCGGTTGATCCCCCGTCGTTCCTCTGTCGCTCTCGTCTCGTCCCCACCTCTCCACCCCGCGCCTCCCTTCCCCCACCCGCGTCAACCAAACCCTAACTCGCGCCCCCCAAATCCCTCCCCGCCTCTCGATCTCGCCGCCGCCAAAACCCTACGCCCCTCCTCTCCGGTAAGCGCCCCCTCCGTCTCCCTGCCCCCTCTCCCTGATCCCTCTTCCTCTCGATTCGATTTTGGCGCGTGGCGTCTGGACCCCGCGCTTTGATCTAAGGGCGCGGCGGAATGCGACCGCTCGTGTGCGGACGCCCGGCGCGTGCGCGGGTGGCCCGCCCGCCGCTGAATTCTGCCCGGGTGGGCGGTACCCCGCCATGGGATCGCGCGATTCGGTGGCCTGGTGGAGACGGAACCAGAGGGGCGTTATGGGGGTGCCTGTCGAGCCACGAGCTTGGATAATTCTGTGAATTTTCGGACGCGGATGGACTGGCGTGCTTGGATTCCGGGAGCTCTTATCTTTCATTTATGTATTGGTGAAACCATGGTGCTGTTGTGAGCTGGGCTGTTTTATGGGAGGAGAATTTTCCATTTTTTTTAGCTGGTTGATGATTAGGTTGTAGATTTCAGGTGACCGTGGGAATGCAAAAGCTTGTTGCAAAGCTACTGGTGCAGAAAACAAAACAAAAATCACCCGGTGAAACTAGTTGTTAAGCTACAGATTGTAGTAATTATCTTCGTCGCTAGCGTTGTCGTTATGCGCGGACAGTTATATCCGTTTACTTGATTCTGATAAATAAAACAACCACAATTTAAGTTAGTTCATATGTGGAAAGAAAGGTCATGATAGGTCAAAGGAAGTAACGCCATAACGCATCTTATCTAGCTGATATATAGTAACGTAAATCCGCAACGGTCGCCATGCAAGCAACTTTGTGTGTTTTTTTCTAGCGGCTTACCGGGCTCTTTAATTCTTGTCGCATTAGCTGTAATATAGACACCAGTGAATTAATTTTTTATGTAACGGTTGCGTGGGTAAGTCTTGGTGTTTGGAACTTGTAGACTTGGGTATGTAGGCACATTACGACACTTTGCGGTTTATTTACTTTCTACTTCTTAATTACCAGGAATTGATGTCCCCAATTCATGATTAGAATCGCCCTATCTGCAAATAATTTAGTACTTGCCTCGTCGTGTAAATTATATATTTGCTCTCATTCACTTGGATAAAATGGAAAATGTCGCATTGTTGGAAATGCCAAAACAAAATTAAACTGCAACATCAAGGAACTAATACAGATTTAAGTATCTGTTAGTGAATTGAAATATATTCTTATTCTTCGAGAGCCTTTGACACAATTTAGCTTTCTGTTTCGTCAGGTACGTAATAACAAAAAGTAGCTAGGCTGTATAACACGTTTGCTTTTTTTAGTCAAGTACATTCTCATTTTAAGTCTAGAGGTTTTTCTGCACTGCAATACCTTTCATAAATTTTGACATGCATGTAGCTACACGAAACGTCTTTTTATTTATAACCACTGACCGGAAGAGACGCTTAATTTCCATTTTGAATGCTTCTGCTTTGTTTGAGAGAGCAAACCTTTCCTGTTTTCCTGAATACCTGGGATTTTGTCTCCGAGAAACTCAATTGGGTCATGGTGAATACTTTCCAAACGTAGCTTAGTAACCTATGATTATCCAAGCACTGACTAATGTGTACCGATCAGCATTTTAATTTAAAGGGAGCTAGTAAGTACTGGACCAATCGCTTGGATAGTGACTCTGTACCATCAACTT
Organism: Poa pratensis; assembly: GCA_947311845.1. NCBI lineage: Eukaryota > Viridiplantae > Streptophyta > Magnoliopsida > Poales > Poaceae > Poa > Poa pratensis. The sequence goes on along the minus strand of CAMZMU010000059.1, from coordinate 28,163,409 downwards.
TGCTCTATGGAAAATTACATATCCACTGATTGTCGAGCAGGCATATGATAACTATTGAAATGAAAGTTTCTAAATCAAACATGTGAAGTTTCCATACACGAGAATTCTTTTTTATCCGTTAAAGATGTGCTTAGATGGGTATATGGAATGCTTTTTGTTAAAAAAGAATCTACGTTTATATTCCTAGTGTGATAATTATTTAGCTGAAACTTTATTGCAGGTAAACTACAGTTCGATTATTCGTTGGAAATGCCGTCTGCATCCAAAACCAAGGCAAAGGATAGGGCAGCTGCTTTTAAAGCAGCAAAAGAGCAACCTAAGGTTGCTGTGAAGCCAATCGTGAACGGTACAGCTGCAAGTACTTACAACAACCTCTCTGGAAAATTTCATCTTCTGGAGCCATCATCGTCTTTAATGGGTAGTCAGGGTAATGAAAAAATGAGGAATACCGATGAAATAGATGAACATTCCCGTAGCTCCCATGGTACCGGGGACTTTGATTGTGCCTCAAACAATGGTAGCTGTTCGGGTGAGTCAGAAGATACAAAGGAAAAATCAACCAGCAGTGCGTCTCGAGTGGACTCTGTTCCTGGATCTGATCTTGATAAACGTGAGAAGATCAGACAAAAGAATGAAAAGAAGCATCAGAGGCAGAAGGAGAGGCGTGCCCAGGAATTACACGAGCGTTGCAAGGGATATCTAATGTCCAGAAAACTGGAGACACTTGCTCAGAAACTTGTTGCAATGGGTTTCTCAGCTGATCAGGCTACGATGGCCCTTATACATAATGAAGGCTGTCTTGAGGAGTCTGTTGCCTGGCTCTGTAATTTTGATGGCAGCGAGGAAACGAAGCAGCAACTTGCTGATCAACATTCTGCAGCTAATTTGAAAATTGATATAACTGATGAGGTTGCAAAGATTGTGATACTGGAGGCAAAATTTAAGTGTACAAAGCAAGAGGTTGAAAGGGCTGTTGTTTCTTCTGAGGGTGATCTAGAAAAGGCTGAGGAAGCCTTGAAGACACAGAAGCAAGAATCAGCAATAACTGCATCTAAGCCTGAAGGGTCAGGTGATTCAGGTGGCTTGGTTAACAAGCAGCATGTCATGCTTGCGCAGAACCCAGCAAGGCCTCAATCAAATGGATTTTCCTCAGTGGGTACTCAACAAATAAGGAGAGACGAGAAGGATTTGAACTACAAGCTTCTGTTAAATGGTAGTGGTCCAAAGGAACCTGCAGTTAAAGGTTTTCAACCATTGGCTACACCAATTAAGCCAGAGTTTGTCCGTCAACAATATTTTCAACCCGAGAAAAGGCGGCTTAACGCCAGTTCGGTTCCATCAGTTCCTTATGTGACATCATCTCCGTCGCCTGTTGCAGTGCCTCAGATGAAGGCAGAAACACGACATTTGGCAGCAGGCAGTGAGATGAAGAGTGCAATGCACAACGGAAGCTTGCGAGAGTCGGTAGTTGTAATGCAGCGTCCTCAATCCGCAGCTGCCAAGCAAAGCTTACCCTCCACAAGCCATAGTATGCTTGCATCAGAGCCACCGTCAAGGGAATGGTACATGAATGGCTCATCAGGTGTGGATATGATGTTGAATGGTGGTTTAGGGCATGGACTACGGAATATGAGTTTGGACAACGTTAATTCCACTAAGCAATATATGCATGCAAACCACCAACAAAGTTTTGTTTCCAATCCTATAGAGCTGGCTGCTAATGGCTGGGGTGGTACATGGGGTTCTGGAGGTACATCATCTTCCCAGACTGGGGCGTCGTCACATGGTATGCCGTTTAGAGGAGGATGGAGCTCATCTGAGCCCTCTTCAACTTTGTCGCATGCTGATTGGAGGGCCAATGTGCCAGCACCTTGTGACTACACCTCAATAGATTGGAGCCTCGATACAACATTAATAAACCCTGCAGCAAAGAGCGAATGGCTGTCTGACACATGGTCAACCATGTTCATGGGCGGCAGATCCACATGGCCATCCGGAAACCTTGGTGTTGCAGGCATGAATGGATTGCATGAGAGCAATATTCCAATGGATCCTGCTCCGTCACCCCGTCCTTATGAGTGGCCTTCTTTCTGCAGGGGAGGATCTTCCTAGTTCCCCTACCCTGTAGGTAAGAAGCCATGGAATAAGAAAAGTAAAAGATGTCATTTGTTTCCGCTCTTGTTTTTGTCTCGTTGCAGTTGGTTGAAAAGTTTTACTTGTGTATTGAACTGTGCTTGTGTATCTTTGACTGTTGGCCGAGATAAGTCTTCATTTTATGAAATCCCTGTGCATGAAAATTGAGGAAAGAAATTGTAGGTATCTTTGCTGGAATGGATGAATGTCCCCCCTATTCTCTCTTTTAACAAATACTTAAGTTTCATGTTTTTCTAGCCATAGCTTTGTTCATCCGATCCTTTCACAATGAGATCATTCTAATGGAATTTAAAATATTACCGTGCCAACTGGAAAATGCATCATATATATCTTCTAGAAAGGAGGAAAGTGAGGAATTCTACTAGTGTTTCTTAACGAGGGCCCTGCACTAGGTTATGAACTGTGACTCTGAGGTGTTGCAATTACATGAATTGTTTTTGTATGCGTCTTTAATGATAGGATGCTATGGATATTCTAGCCATTTGAGAGTCTTCTGCATTTTGCTGCAGATACCTGATCATGTTTTTCAGAGAAGGCTTTTTGAACAGTTTCTAGAATTCCAGTGTGACCTTAGAGCCTGATCTATTTAACTAGCATGCTTAATCAGCCTTCCTGACATGTGGTGCTACTATTGTAACTTTGACATGTTGCCATACTATGTTGTCTTATATTATGGAACGGAGTGAGTATCTATGTTCGTAGTACTCACTCTGATCAGGAATGATTGACATCAATTTGTCAAAATACAGATGTATGTAGTCAACCATTTTCGATCTGAGGGAGTAATATTTAGAGAGTATGTAGCTTCTCATCGGTTGATTAAGATCTAAGGAGCGGATGCAGTTGTTTTTCGTTTTCTCTAGATAAAACTGCTGGTATCTCTTACTCTAGAACACTCGCTGAATGGCCTGCTTGGTGCACGCCAAACTTCCCTGTGGTTCCAAGCGGTTACGGTGGTCGGAAAGTGCGGCGTTCTTCACCACTAAAAATTCCGCGACTCCACTGCACTCAGAGAATATATTGCCTATAGCCAAACATCCCGCTTCTTTTGAACTAAAAACATTCCGTTCGTTCTGCCAAACTTTGTGCAGCCACATGAGTCCGAAAGGCACCTTCTCATCTTCTTCCCATGTCAAGTTGACGGGACTACTTGCCTGCCTCGATGAAGGCTCTACTTCACTGATCCATCGCCCATTGCCGCTGGTACGTACGCGACTCTAGTCACCTACTAGCACGAGCTATCCCTAGCCAACGGCCGTTATTGACTCTTATATTTGTCCATGTCAGTCCGACAGTACGCCCAGGATGTTGGCATGGCAGGCACGATCACGAATGAAAAACTATAAAAATGAACCTCTTCCAAAACTTCAGCGCAAAATGAATTGGATCCGAAAACATTTCACGACTTGACCCTTTTGCATAGCGCTCGTCCTCCTGGCGCCGTGGTTCTATTGCATGGCTTCATAGGCCACGACGTCATGCTATTTTCCTACGTGGTGAGGCCGGTCCCGCGCAAGTAAGTATGGCGCCCCACCACCAGGGCGTTGTGCAACGGCTCCCAGCGCCGTGCGTTTGTGATGTTGTAACTCGCACCCTGTCCAGGGCCTTGGCCCTGCGTTTGTGATGTCTTAACTCGCACCCTGTCCAGGGCCTTGGCGCCGTGCGTTTGTGATGTTTTCTCGATCTCACACCACTGCCGCCTCGCTCCCTCTCTCTCATACCCGACGCCATGTTGTTTGTCATTTTACCGCACCTCTTGCCTTGATAGTCTAAGCCCGCGTCCACTTATTGCTATCCTCAAAGTTCCTATATAGGAACTCTTTACCCTTGAACTTTGTCATACTATTTCTTGAAATGACGCGCGGTGAAGGCGAGGCAACAATCATGGTGCTCATCAGATAATTCCTTGCTTCCACACGTCGTGTAGAAGTTTGACACAAAATGCCTCATGCACCACCGATTGTGCACCCGGGCATATCCTGAAATATCAATCTCCACCATGTTGATTATCCATTATTGCCAGTCCCAGATGATGCAACTACTTTTGTCCTCCTCACTAGACGAATGAACCACTTCCAGTTGTCATTATTCTCCACTGAAACTAAAACGAAAGTCAAAGACAACAATCTGTCGCAGCCGTCATGCCCTATCGTGACCAACATTGTGCCCTTGAACTTGCGGGTCAGAAATGTCCCATCCGCGGAAATAACCGGCCTACAATGTTTAAATGTCCTATGCACAACCCAAATGTCCAGAATGCATGCCCAAATACCCGGACTGTTTCATATTTGTACAATTCAAGCACTATCAAATATTACAACAACCGGAGGCGGACCGATCGACAAAGGATGTGCATGATTGCAACTGCAAGCTGTTCGGGCAGATAATTCCTTGCTTTCACACGTCGTATAGAAGTTTGACACAATATGCCTCATGCACCACCGATTGTGCACCCGGGCATATCCTGAAATATCAATCTCCACCACGTTGATTATCCATTATTGCCAGTCCCAGATGATGCAAACCTCTCTTCGAGGTCCAACTACTTTTGTCCTCACTAGACGAATGAACCACTTCCAGTTGTCATTATTCTCCGCTGAAACTAAAACGAAAGTCAAAGACAACAATCTGTCGTAGCCATCATGCCTTATCGTGACCAACATTGTGCCCTTGAACTTGCGGGTCAGAAATGTCCCATCCGCGGAAATAACGGGCCTACAATGTTTAAATGTCCTATGCACAACCCAAATGTCCAGAATGCATGCCCAAATACCCGGATTGTTTCATATTTGTACAATTCAAGCACTATCAAATATTACAACAACCGGAGGTGGACCGATCGACAAAGGATGTGCATGATTGCAACTGCAAGCTGTCCGGAAGTGAAAAAGCAGCCGCCACACTTGTTGGAAACTGGCACAACATAGAACATGAACGTCGGAATTGCTGCAAAACGACATGATAGATATAACAATGATCAGCAAACCTCAAATTTTGCATGCAACAAACCTAAACCCCGGGAGTGCAAGTGTCTAGACATTCATTCATAAACAAAAAAAAAACACTTGAGGCAAATATACATGACATTAATGTACTCTCCAACGAAACAGAGATCCATCACAAAATTCATAGTCCTGAACATCACACAAGAGGAGCTACAACCACCAGAGATACATAGGATACAACCACAACCAGTTGACTGGTCAGAAATGCGCGTAGGAACAGGGCCGTCAACATACTTACAAGTCAGGGGGCACGCCCCCCCCCCCCCCCCTTTTTTGGAAGAAGCACTAAAGGTTTTTTTAGAAGGTTTATATTAGATAATTAGAGCCTTTTGCAAGGTTAACAACTACGCACCGGTGGTGGCAGTGGAGGAGAGTGGCTGTTCTGGGGGGCGAGACTTCGGTCTCTTCATACTCGGAGGCGTCATCCTCGCTTGCGTCCTCCGCACCATGTTCCTTGTCTGGCGGATTCGTCTACAGTAGCGGGGATACGACATACCCCTCAGCTGGGCGTCGGGCGTGCCCTGATCAGGAGAAGGTAAAGTTTTAAAGTTGTGTTTTTTTACGTGTTTATCGTGTTAATTGTGAAGATTTTTGTCGGTTTTAAATCTCGTATTATTACAGCTAGAACATTTTGATCCACCAGGCAAGTGGGGGTTGAGCTCTTGTTATTGCTGATATATGGATGCATGCATATGTATGATGTTATGCATATAGACAATTAGATCATTGTATAAAACTAGAGGGAGAGATGATATTTGATAACTTAGTTTAGTCATCACCATCTATTTTTTCCGGGCATGCTAACGGGCGCTCCTCTTCATGTACTAATTATAGTACCGTTGATGAAAAGCCCGCCTCGGTATACAGACACATCAGATAATGATTGTCACGCCGGTTCGGTGTCCCTGCCACTGACATCGGTCCGTCGTCCAATGAGATCTTATGTCTAACCTAGTTTTAGTCTATTTTAACTACCACCGGAGTCTTTATATAATAGGCCCAACACGTAACTTATCGCGTAATCCAAGTCCAATTTTAGTCTATACACATATTCGACACAAACTACAACAAACTCCGCATTAGCGAATATGTCGCCAACTTTGAGATTCTTATCTTCGCGCGAACACCTATGTATGATGGACCTGGTTTTCTTCTTTGCCACACTCGCCATGAGCCAACCTCCGAATCCTCATCGAACTCTGCTGCCTCGACTATGCATGTCGCCGCGTCTTGCTCCTCTTCAACTCTACCTGGAATGATGCACACATGCACACAGGTTGTTCCTGGTCCCGCCCTTCATCACCAGCTTCTTGTCCTTTCTGACCCTCATGCTTAAATTATCCATGTCCACATGATAGAGATAGCCCTTACCATGAATTTTCCCAAGCGTAGTTAGATCCATTCGGGTTCTTGGCACATATCTGACATCTTGGAGCACTACTTCATCATCCTCTTGAGTCTTGATCTTGATATCTCCCATGCCCATGACGCATTGAGGAGTCAAAATGCATGAAGGAATCCCTCTGATTTGGAGGGATTTGAGAGGAAATGGAGTAGAGGGTTAGAGAGAGAGAGAGAGACAGAGCTCGGACTGGATGAGGAAGAATAGGTGGGGTTGGGGCTGCCCACCCATGTCCGCGCGACTTAACACCCACAAAAGGATGGCGCCAAGGCCTCGGTGCCGTGATGACATTGCACAACGCTCTATGGTGGGGTGACATACTTACTCGCGCCCCTCAGCACGTCAGAAAAAAAGACACCTCCCTATGTTAGGGCGACATACTTACTTGCGCGCATCGGCACGTCAGAAAAAGGCACGACACCCTATGATGGTGCGACATAATTACTTGCGCGCTTCGACACGTCAGAAAAATGCACGACACCCTATGGTGGGGCGACATAGTACTTACTCGCGTGCCTCGGCACTTCTGAAAAAAGCACGACGCCCTATGGTGGGGCGACATAGTACTCAGTGGCGCGCCTCAGCACTTCTGGAAAAAGCACGATGCCCTATAGTGGGGCGACATACTTACTCGTGCGCCTTAGAACGTCAGAAAAAGGCACGACACCTGATGGTGACGTGTGCCTCGACACGTTGGAAAAAGGCACGACGCCCTATGGTGAGCCGACATACTTACTCGTGTGCCTCGGCACGCCATAAAAAGGCACGACGCCGAGACGTTTGGAGCCATGGAACAAAACCACGGCGCCGTGAGGTCAGGCGCATGCTAAAGGATCAATTCGTGAAATATTCTTAGAGCATCTCCACTGGGGGCCTCCAAATAGGTGTCCGGCACCCTCCAATTTGGCTCTCTTTGGGGGTTGCCGGACACATGACCGGACAGAGCAAAAAGAATTTCTCTAGCGGCACACTCCAAACATGACCCCCTATCTTCTCAGTTGTTTAAACAAACACCTTGTATGCGTGAGACAATCAGAAGAGACTCTACATGCGCGACTCTCCCTTACGCGCCGCCCAACTCGAGAAGCCGTAGAAGGTGCCGATGAGGTGCTCTGCGCGTTGCCGTATCCTTCCTCGTCGCGCGACCTCGCCGGGAGGCTCCCACCGCCGCAGCACACGTGAGGACGCCCGAGCCAAGACTGGCAGCCGCGGAGTTCACCGCGCCGAGGCTACCGTCGAGCTCGGGGCCGCACGTCGCCGTGCTGCTGCTGCGCGAAGACGGTGCTCGGCTGCCCTGGACAGGCTAGCCGTCGTGGTGGCCGCCGCGGCGTTGCTCCTTGTCTTCCGCTCTTGAACGCATCCGGCCGACCGGCGCGGTGACACGAGGACAACGACATGGCACTGTGGCGTGATGCGGCTGTTGCTCTAGGGTCTAGTGCGTGCGATCCATAGGGCAGAGACGAAGATGCAGGAGCACGGACGTACGTGCTTGCCGAGGCCGTCGATCTCGTTCGTGCAGGTGCAGCCGTTGCCGTCCTCTGAAACCTGTAAGTCTGAACTTTTCTGTCAGTTTCAGTTAACATCCCTAGAATGACCGCTGATGTGAGCAGCAGCTTGATCAATTACCAACCAGTACTCGTACGTGATGAGCAGCTAGCTTGCCGTGATCCTGACCCAGCGGCAGCGCGAGATCCAGCCGGCGACGTGCCGGCGTGCCCGGCTGCTGCTGCTGCGTACGGGTCACTCTTGTGTGATCCATGCCAATGTATGTGAGCTAGCTAGCAGTAGGAATCATTCAGGTGCTTACTTGCAGCTTGTATGAGCGCACGTCGCTGGAGTTACCGAGCAAGCCGTGCTACGCGTCGTCGTCATGCCGGAAAGGACGTAGCAGACTACGTCGTAAACATTGAGACATTTCTCGAATCCTTTGGTTTTCAGACATAGTCGATGACGGCACACCTCCAGAACATGATGGATTGGCTTGGAGAAGCGCGGGCTAACGGGACGACGACACCACGCGTCCGGCCGTAGAAGGAAGACAACCTTGTCGAGGATGATTCCTTGCGTTCTATCTCGAATCCTTCCGGTTCCCTACATATTCAACGACGCTGCACCTCTAGGACATGACGTTTTTGCTTGGAGAAGCGCGGACGACAACACCGTGCGCCCGGCCGTAGATTGAAGACGAGGTCGTCGCGGCGGCTTCGAAGCTCCTCCGGGTGCCGTGCTTGTAGGAGACGAAGGAGATCGACGGTGCGGTTCCTCTGGCGCGAAAGACGAGCGGGATATGGCCTGTAGCTCCTCCGTCTCCATGGCCAAGGTGCAGAGAAGGTTGCGGCCGGCGAGCTACACACGGGCTAGCTGAATGAGAGTAAATATGGATGTGTGTCACTGCATGTGGGCCAGTGGACATGCAACGATGTCCGCTTGCATGTCCGGCACCCCTGAGAGGGCCTCCAAATTTGGAGGCCTCTTCGGGGTGCCGGACATATTTGGAGTCCAATTTCCGAGGGTCATTTGGAGACCCCGCTGGTAGGCATTTTTTAGGTCCGGACCTCCATTGAGCCTTTGGGGTCACTTGGTGGCCCGGTGGAGATGCTCTTAGATCGGTTGATTTTGCGCCGAAGTTTTAAAAAAGGTGATTTCCATCTATCACGAACGATTGCGGCGGTGCGGGGGCGCGCACGTCTTCTCGGATGGACGCGCATCAATTCGTACCTAGTATCTGGTCTCCAACTTCTATCACTGGACATTCCGACGCCGCAGCGCTGAAAGCCTGACAGCGCTGTGCGGAACATGCTGTCTCCGCGCGCAGCTTTATTCGGTCCTGCTGATAGCCTATCCAGGAGTAGCAGGTCTGATGATTTCCTTGGGATTTTACAAACGACCACGCACGAGAAAGGAATATCTATCTTGCACCTATCCGTGTGCGAACATAAACTGTTGCACGTACTAGAAAACAAAACTAGGGGCACTGACTGAGCAGGGATCCTCCACGCCTCCACTGGAATAATTGAGAATTCGAGTAGGGGATCCAACTTGAGAATTCGCTCGAGCGATAACGCGTGAGACTTGTTGGGATGATCTTCACTTGGCGATAGGGCATCGTACATACCCATCGATCATCTATTGGCCGCCCCACTCACTCACTCTCGCAGCGTACATGCATGCCCGACCACGTACGTATAGTACATACGTGACGCCCTGGTCAATCCGTAGCCGCCCAAAGTGGCACCGCACGGCCCCGACCGAAGACCGTGAGCCGGGCGCACGACGCCGTGACACGTACACGCGCACCCGCCGGCCGTGAACGCGCGAACACGACGGCCGGCGACGTGCACCGCCGCGCGCACGACGGTCGCCAGCCCGCGCGCCAAGATCGACGTGCGATGCGACGTGAGTCGCGCGGCTGCGCCCCCGCCCTGGAAACGATGCGCAGTGCACGCACGTATCGTTCGATGTTCGATGCTCGATGCCGCATGCATGCAGCTCGGGGTCGTCCACGTTTGGGATGCGGCCTTCTGTTGTGCTTGTCAATTTAAGGTAGGAAGAATGAAGTGGCATATACAAATATCTGCACTTGTCCACGTTTGGCATTGATCTAGGTCTAGCCATGGATATGGTCAACATCAATTTAGATTTAACAAAAAGTATGGAAAGTGCTCGGTTGAATTTATACTTGAGAAGTACTTTGGGAGATATAGATAAAAAATAATTCTATGGGCCCGCCACCTATTGGTGGGGAAGGCACCAATCTATCTGAGGATGAGGTTTGTTCGGATGGAGATAATGATTTTGAAGATGACTTGATAGATGGATATCTGGATAAATTCCAGAATTCATTGTCGAGTAGAAAAAATAAGCATAAGGGCTCACCAGAAAATGTCTGTGTGAAACCCCAAGTGCAGATTGGCAAAAACAAGAAAAGACCCAAATGATAGGATGCACTTGGAATTTAAATGGGATGGGCAGAATTGAAAAACAAAGGTTCCTTCGTGAAACTTTGATAGAAAAGAAAATTGATTTTATAGGTCTGCAGGAGACATTGAAATCTGATTTTATAGGTCTGCAGCATTTTGTGAGAGTCCTGGTAACGGATAAAAACCTTAAATTCAAATGGAATTTGATTATTGTCTATGGGGCAGCTCAGAATGAGGGCAAGATTGCTTTCTTAACTGAGTTGTCTCATACTTGTCATGATAGTAAATTCCCACTCTTGGTAGGAGGCGATTTTAATATTTTAAGGAATAGCAGTGAGAAAAATAAAGAGGGTGGATATTCTAGATGGAGTTTTCTTTTTAATGCTATTATTGAGAAAAATGACTTGATGGAACTTAGTCTGTCTGGTAGAGCATTTACTTGGAGCAATGATCATCTGAACCCTACCTTTGAGAAATTAGATCGTTTTTTGGTATCTCCTGAGTGGGAGGAGCAATATCCTCTGTCCATTGTGACAACCTTGGATAGAGATATTTCTGATCATGCTCCTCTGATTCTGGACACAGGACATGTTACACCCAGGAACCCACCTTTTCATTATGAAAATGCTTGGGTTGTGAGGGAAGGTTTTAAAGAAAGGGTGAGGTTTAAATGGGGAGAGGTGGTCAGAGCTCGTACTAGCATCGAGACCTGGCAAGCCAAAATGAGGGGAATGAGGCAATATCTTAAGGGTTGGAATAAAAATTTGGAGGGAGAATATCGAAAGACCAAAACTGGAATTCTAGAAAGACTTAGTGAGATTGACATTGTAGCCGAGTCTGCTGGTTTTTCCGACTCTACTTTTGAGGAAAGGAGAATTTTGAAGTCTCGGTTAACAAATCTTTTAAAACAAGAGGAATTAAAATGGATTCAAAGAGCAAAAGAAAAAATATTAAAGAAGGGGAGGCGAATACAAGGTTTTTTCATGCAAAGGCGAATGGGAGACATAGGATTAATACAATTGTTCATTTGGAGGAGAATGGCAGTACTATTTTTGGACATAAGAATCTTGAAACTTACATCACTAGTTTTTATAAAAAACTTTTTGGTAAACCTGTAGTGTCTAACATTAGACTAGGTGATGCCAATGTTGCCAAAATTGATCAGGAAATGGCGTGTCGATTGACAGAACCTTTTTCCTTGGAGGAAATTAAGAATGTGGTTTTCGGGATGACAAGAAATAAATCTGCTGGACCAGATGGCTTCCCGATTGAGTTCTATCAGACCTTTTGGGATACTATCAAAAATGATTTGTTGTCTCTTGTTGAGGATTTTCAACAAGGCATACTTGATATTTCAAGGTTAAATTATGGGGTGATCACGCTTGTTCCCAAATGCAAAGATCCAACTGATATTAAAAAAATCGCCCTATATGTTTGTTAAATGTGAGCTTTAAGATCATTACAAAACTGCTGATGAATCGGTTCTCACTGGTGGTAGATCCGGTTGTTGGGCCTACACAAACTGCTTTCTAAAAAAATAGATATATAATGGAAGGGGTCCTGATTTTACACGAGACATTAAATTCGTTGCATTCTGGGAAAAAGTCGGGAATCATGTTTAAGGTGGATTTCGAGAAAGCCCATGATAAAATAAAATGGCCGTTTGTCTACCAACTCTTAAAGCTGAAAGGTTTTCCGGATGCTTTTTGTGACATGGTGATGAAAACGGTCATTGGAGGCAAGGTTGGAATAAAAGTGAACAATAATATTGGTCCATATTTCCCAACTCATCAAGGGCTTAGACAAGGGGATCCATTGTCCCCTTTACTCTTTGATGTAGTTGCTGATGGGTTGGCGATTATTATGGAAAATGCAAAAAAACTTGGTTACATAAAAGGGCTGATGTCTGATCAGATGGAGGGAGGTTTGGTGCTGCTGCAATATGCAGATGATATTGTCTTCTTCATAGAGAATGACATTGCTAGTGCGCAACACCTGAAATTCCTGCTATGTATTTTTGAACAGATGTCGGGATTAAAAATTAATTTTGACAAGAGTGAACTCTATTGTTTCGGGGGAGCCACGGAAAAGGAAGATCAATACAGCTTGATTTTTTCCTGTACCTCGGGATCTCTTCCTTTGAAATACCTGGGGATCCCTGTTGGTCAAACTAGGCTAATGAATAAGTATTGGGGGAAGGTGGAAGAGGCCTCTGAAGGGAAGCTGAGCTGTTGGCAGGGTAAACTGATGCCTATAAGAGGGAGACTAGTTCTTATTCAGTCTAGTCTTAGTAATACCGCCTTACATATGTTATCTTTTTACCCACTTCCCAAAGGAGTTAAGAAAAGATTGGATTTCTTTGGCGCCCATTTATTATGGGGAGAGGATCTGAGGACGAGGAAATATCATTTGGTTCGCTGGGAGGTGGTGTGCTCCCCAAAGGAATGTGGGGGGCTTGGAGTGAAGGATTTGAGATGTATGAATATAGCTTTGCTATGTAAGTGGTTGTGGAAGTTAGAGAGTACGGATGGGCTGTGGCAAAAGTTGCTTTATAAGAAATATGTGGGAGAAAAAATGCTTAGCGGAGTGGAGGTTGGTGTGGGAGATTCTTGGTTTTGGAAAGACATTTTGAAAGTTCGTGATCTCTTCTACTCTTTTTGCAATCGCAAAATTGGGAATGGAAAGAGAACACACTTTTGGGAAGACGTTTGGAAAGGAGATACAACTTTTACAATAAAGTTCAAGAGGCTTTATGATATTTGTGAAGTGCAAGGAGTCACAGTTCATACTGTGCTGACTCTTGGTTGACGTTCACTTAAATTTGGACGGACACTCATGGGAGACTTTTTGCAAATGTGGATGGACTTAAAAAAGGAGTGTGCTGGGATCACACTCTCCGGTGTGCAGGATTCGGTCCAGTGGAGACTGGACCCGAAAGGTTTCTCTGTTAGGTCTTTATACAGGGCTCTAAAATGAATAGCTTGGGTTTTCCTTATAAAGCTCTGTGGAGTTTTAAGGTCCCAATGAAGGTCAGAGTTTTCCTGTGGTTAGCTGTACGAAATAGTATTTTAACGAAAGATGTTCTGCATCGATGGGGGTTGACTGGGGATTGGATGTGCCAATTTGTTGGTGCTAATGAAACCATAACACATCTTTTCTTCCAGTGTCCTCTAGCTCGATATATTTGGAATGTCGCCTGTTGTGCTTTTGATTTTAAAAATCGCCCCACCTCGATACAACATTTGTTGGGAGGATGGATGAAAGGTTTTCGGTAGAAGGACAAATGCGTAATTAAAGTAGGCGTAGCTGCAGTCATGTGGGCTATGTGGAAAACTCGTAATAATTCTTGTTTTCGTAACATTAGACCTCATGATCCTGTGGCTGTGACTAACATGATTGGTAATATGGTATCATCTTGGGCAATTTTGCAGGAAAAGGAGGGAAACCGAGATGCGATAAATTGGGGAGCAAAATTGTTCGTGCGATTATTGATGGCTACGTGTTGGTGAACCCCAAGAGGAAGGTTATGATGTAGACAGCAGAAGTTTTCCCTTGAGAAATCTACCCAAGGTTATCAATCCAGTAGGACTTGACGATCTATCGGAAGGTTGTTGATGTTGACTCCCCCTGGCGCTAGGGAGCTTGCACCAACGTGGAATCTGCACAGACACAAACCAGAACTTTGCCCAACACGAAACAGAGAGGTTGTCAATCTCTCCGGTCTTGCAGAAACAAAGAGTTAAACGTATGGTGTGGAAAACAGCAGGAAAAACAGCAAGTAACAGGAAACAGATGATTGCAGCAGGTTGTGTAAACAGTATGAGGAAATTGGACCAGGGTCCACAGTTCACTAGTGGTGTCTCTCTCAGAACAGATAACTAGCATGTTGGGTAAACAAATTACAGCTGGGCAATTGACAAATAGAGAGGGCATAACAATGCAATACATGCCAAGATGTCTACTATGAAATCTAGTTGGGCATTACAACAAAGTACATAGACCGTTATTCCAACCGCATCTATGCCTAAATAATCCACCTTCAAGGCAGCATCCGCATCCTATTCAGTATTAAGTTGCTAACAACAGATTATTGCATGAAGTAAAGTGTGTAATGTAATCAATACAAGTGCCCTTGGACACTGCACCAATGTTTTATCCCTAGTAGCAACAGCACATCTACCATCTTAGACCTTTCTGTCACTGATCCAGATATCTAGAGACTGAACCCACTATCGAGCATAAATACCCCCTCTTGGAGTCACAAGCATCTACTTGGCCAAAGCATCTACTAGCAACGGAGAGCATGCAAGATCAAGAGCACATAGATAAACAACTTGAATAAACATGGTATCAATATTCATCGGATCCCAGCAAACACAACATCTAGCATTACAATAAGATGATCTTGATCATGTTAGGCAGCTCACAAGATCTAAACATGGAGGCACAAGGTAGAGAGACAACCATCTAGCTACTGCTATGGACCCGTAGTCCAGGGGTGGACTACTCACGCATCACTCCGGAGGCAGGCATGGTGATGTAGAGCCCTCCGGTGATGATCTCCCCTCCGGCAGGGTGCCGGGAAGAGCTTCAGAACTCCTCCGATCTGAGATTGACGATGACGGCCGCGACGGAACTTTTCGTGGAATATGATCGACCGTAATAGGGTTTTCGCGTCGCGGAGAATATATAGGCGAAGAGGCGGCGTCGGTGGCCGAGGGGGGCCACCACGCCATAGGGGGCGCGGGCCCACCCTGGGCCGCGCCCTAGTGTGGCGTGGCCCCCTGGTGGGTCTGCTCCGACTCCCCTTTGGACTCCGTGATCTCCTCGTGATATTATTGACGATGTCTTTTGTTTCGTCCAATTCCGAGAATATTTCCTTAATAGATTTTCTGAAACCAAAAACAGCAGAAAACAGGGAACTGGCACTGTGGCATCTTGTTAATAGGTTAGTCCCAGAAAATGCATAAAAATGATATAAAGTGTAACCAAAACATGTAGCAATTGATATAATAACAGCATGGAACATCAAAAATTATAGATACGTTTGAGACGTATCAAGCATCCCCAAGCTTAGTTCCTGCTCGTCCTCGAGTAGGTAAACGATAAAAACAGATAATTTTTGAAGTGACATGCTACCAACACAATCTTTGATCAAATAACAATGTAATGCACATGATCTGAATGAAGTGATCCAAGCCAATGGTCTATAGTTTGCAAGCAAGTAAATAAAGAGTAAACATAAGTGATCACACAAGTGCAAACTTTCATGAATAACACTATAAAACATTTAGAGATATAATAGTCTAACATAATAGTTAGTTCACAGCAGCAATAATTTCAACATGAAAGTGTTTGTATCAACACAAAGGAAGATAATAGCTTCAGCTTTTGCTTCAACTTTCAACATGTATATCATATAGATAATGTCAATGCAAAGAATATGATCAACCAAACACAAAGTTATGTAAAAACTGTTATACTGGAGTTGACAATGATGTTTGCTTAAGTAGACAGAAAGAAGTGGGAAAACTGACTCAACATAAAAGTAAAAGAATGGCCCTTCGCAGAGGGAAGCAGGGATTAACATCATGTGCTAGAGCTGTAGTTCCCGAAGGCATATAGAGAGCATAAAATATTGTTTTGTAAGGTAATGGTGTATACAGGTGTCAACAAATCAGCAAATAGGCAATACTCTACTTCACTAGTTGATCAAACTTTACAAGAGCGGCTCCCATGAAGGACGTTATTTCTACCAGCGGGCAGATCATCCCTCTTCTCTTTTGTTTACACACTTGTGAACATTGCTTGACTGACGAATCAGGGGCAAAAAGATGTGAAGAGAATTGTTTGGTTAAAGTTGTAATTAATTGGGACTGGGCACCCCGTTGCCAGCTCTTTTTGCAAAATTATTGGATAAGCGGATGTATATGCCACTAGTCCAGGTGTGTAAAATTTGATCAACCAGGAAATAAAGACCACCTATCTACGTCCTTATGAGCTTTTCAAGTAGTGACACAAAAAGGAAATTGTTTTGAGTAGTTAGTAGATAGCACATGAAGAAATTTACTTGGAATGGTGAAAACACCACATAATAGGTAGGTATGGTGGACACAGGTGGCATGGATTTGGCTCAAGGTTTTGGATGTACAAGAAGCATTCCCTCTTAGTACAGAGTTTAGGCTAGCAAGGTTATTATAAGCAAACATCATTATCAACTGGAATAGCAAGAGTGTACATAAAACACAAGGTTTGACGAACCATAGACTCCCACTGTCTTCCTTGTTAACACATAGCCTTCATCCAAAAATTATCTAGACTACTATGGACTTCCAATTATGCAACAGATTATTATAGCAGAAAATCCTTATAGTAGTTCTTCATTAATAGCCATTACTTACATGATGCACAAGCTTAAACATTAATTACTTGACAGCTCAAAACAATTGGCAAGCATCAAATTACTCAAGACAACGATCTAAAAAGATTCATGTAAGCATTTTATACCACTACCACATGCATAGCATTTTTCTGGTCCAACCAAACACCAATCAACTTATTTGACAACTCTCCAAACAGATATAAGTGAAGCAAGAGAGTACTTTCTTCAAAAGAAACTGAAAGCTCTAACAAGAGATACATGAAAAACTGAGAGCTAAAGCAATAACAGCAACTAGACAGGAATACTCAACAAGTATAAGTGAAGCACAAGAGTATTCTAATGAAAAAGTGGAGCGTGTCTCTCTCCCAAACATGAATACTAGGATCCAACAAGTATAGCACAGCAAACAAAACAAAACAAACTGAAAACAAAAACACACTGACGCTCCAAGGAAGAGTACACTAGTATGAAGCAATAAAAATATAGCACCATTAGAGATGACCTGATAATTTGTAGATGAAGAAGGGGATGCCTTGGGCATCCCCAAGCTTAGATGCTTGAGTCTTCTTGAAATATGCTGGGGAGGTAAGCCTCCCCAAGCTTAAGCTCTTCACTCTTCTTGATCATGTAATATCATTCTCCTCTATCAACACTTGAAAACTTCCTTCACACCAAAACTTAACAGCTTTTCTCATTAGCAGGTTAGTGCACTAAAAGATAATACTTCAAAGTTCTAGCAAAGACAAAACTCACAAGCCAACTATTTTAAACATTAGCCACTGTTACTAGGCTCAAGTGGGCACTTTTACACGAAAAGAAACCACTTAAAAACTTGTAAAAGAGAGAATGCAAAATAAAAGACAGAATCTGTCAAACCAGAACAGTCTGTAATGACGAATTTTTTCGAGGCACTTACGATGCTCAGATGAAAACTTTTGAAATAATGAAAGTTGCGTAACATCATCAGGAACATGCACAAAAAGTTTCAGCATTTTTCGATTTTTTCTGATTTTCTACTGAATTAAACGGTGACGAACAGCAATCTGTCCCAATGCAGTCCCGAAAATAAAACCAACTTTGCATTAGTAACTCTCCTTGGCACAACAAAACAGCAAATAAAAGATACAAAGGAGTTGCTACAGAGGTAAACAAGCATCCTTGACTCAAGAAAACAAAAATAAAACAGCAAATAAAAACATGGGTTATCTCCCAGAAGTGCTTTTCTTTAATGCCTTTGAGCTAGGCATGAAGAGATGCATCAAGTATTGTCAAGACCAGAAAATCCAAAACCATAATTTGTCTTGACACTAGTATCATGTGAGTATTTCATCTTCTTCCTAGGGAAGTGTTCCATACCTTTCTTGAGTGGGAATTGAAATTTTATATTCCCCTCTCTCATATCAATAACAGCACCAACAGTTCTCAGAAAAGGTCTTCCCAAAACAATAGGACAAGAAGGATTGCATTCAATATCCAAAACCACAAAATCAACAGGGACAAGATTGTTATTAACCATTATCAAAACATCATCAACTTTTCCTAAAGGTTTCTTCATAGAAGAATCAGCAAAGTGAACATCCAAATGACATTTTTCCAAAGGTGCAAGCTTGAGAATATCATATAAATTTTTAGGCATAACCGAAATACAAGAACCAAGGTCACACAAAGCATTGCATTCAAACTCACTCAGTTTCATTTTAATAACAGGTTCCCAATTATCATCTAACTTCCTAGGGATAGAAGCTTCAAGTTTTAATTTTTCTTCCCTAGCATGCATGAGAGCTTTGATAATATGTTCAGTAAAAGCCATATTTATTTTACTAGCATTAGGACTCTTAGCTAGCTTTTGCAAGAACATGATGACTTCAGTTATGTTACAATTTTCGAAATTGAAGTTGTTGTCATAAAAAACAATGGAGCAATTATCACCAACACCTCTAAAAATTTCAGCACTTTTACTAGGAACAAAAGTAGTGCTATCAGGCAATTTAAACTTTTTGTAGAGGTAGTAGAGACATTTCCAACACTTATTATCTTTTCACTAACAGTAGGGGGCGCATTAGCATGTGAGGCATCATTTGTTTCATTAGTAAAAATAGTGCAAACTCTAACAACACTATTTTGTTCAGCAATTTCAGCTTCTCTTTCTTCTCTCTCCCATCTTTCATGAAGTTCAGCAAGCATCCTAATGTTATTATCAATTTTAATTTGGATAGCATTGAGTGTTTTACTCTCTCTAATATCACTAGGAATAGCTTTTATTTTCAGCATTTCAACATCATGAGCAAGACTATCAACTTTAGCAGCAAGAGTATCAATTTTTCCTAGCTTTTCCTCAACAGTTTTATTAAAAGTAGTTTGTGTGCTAATAAAATCCTTAAGCATGACTTCAAGATCAGAGGGCACACTTCTATTGTTACTGTAGGAATTGCCATAGAATTACCATAAGAGTTGCTACCATTAGCAGGATATGGCCTATAATTGTTGCTACCAAAATTATTCCTATGCATTGTTGTTGAAGTTGTTATTTTTAATGAAGTTTACATCAACATTTTTCTCATCATGAGCAACCAAAGAAGCAAGAGGAATATTATTTGGATCCACAACACCATGTCCATTCGAAAGCATAGTCATAATAGCATCAACTTTATCACTCAAGGAGGAAATTTCCTCAACAGAATTTACCTTCTTACCAGTTGGAGCCCTTTCAGTGTGCCATTCAGAATAATTTACCATCATATCATCAAGAAGCTTTGTAGCAGCACCCAAGTGATGGACATAAAGGTCCCTCCAGCAGCCGAGTCCAATAAATTCCTTGAAGAAAAATTTAGTCCTGCATAAAAGGTTTGGATGATCATCCAAGTAGTCAGTCCATGAGTGGGGCAATTTTTAACCAAAGACTTCATTCTTTCCCAAGCTTGGGCAACATGCTCATTATCAAGTTGCCTAAAGTTCATAATACCACTTCTCAAGGAGATAATTTTAGCAGGAGGATAATATTTTCCAATGAAAGCATCTTTGCATTTAGTCCAGGAATCAATACTATTTCTAGGCAAAGATAGCAACCAATCTTTAGCTCTTCCTCTTAAGAGAAAGGAAACAATTTCAGCTTAATAATATCACTCTCTACCTCCTTATACTTTTGCATATCACAAAGTTCAACAAAGTTGTTTAAGTGGGCAGCAGCATCATCAGTACTAACACCAGAAAATTGCTCTTTCATAACCAGATTTAACAGTGCAGGCTTAATCTCATAAAATTCTGCTTTAGAAGCAGGTGGAGCAATGGGTGTACAGATAAAATCATTGTTGTTTGTGCTAGTAAAGTCACACAACTTAGTATTTTCAGGATTACTCATTTTAGCAAGACTAAAACAAGCAAAGCACAACTCGAAATTAAAAACTAGATGCAGGAATTTTTTTTTTGGGTTTTTGATTTTTAACAGCAAGCAAAACAAAACTAAAACAAGACAAAAACAAAGTAAAGAGATTGGAACTGAGAGACTCCCCTTTCCAATAGCCTCCAAGTCCCCGGCAACGGCGCCAGAAAACAGCTTGATGGCTACGTGTTGGTGAACCCCAAGAGGAAGGTTATGATGTAGACAGCAGAAGTTTTCCCTTGAGAAATCTACCCAAGGTTATCAATCCAGTAGGACTTGACGATCTATCGGAAGGTTGTTGATGTTGACTCCCCCTGGCGCTAGGGAGCTTGCACCAACGTGGAATCTGCACAGACACAAACCAGAACTTTGCCCAACACGAAACAGAGAGGTTGTCAATCTCTCCGGTCTTGCAGAAACAAAGAGTTAAACGTATGGTGTGGAAAACAGCAGGAAAAACAGCAAGTAACAGGAAACAGATGATTGCAGCAGGTTGTGTAAACAGTATGAGGAAATTGGACCAGGGTCCACAGTTCACTAGTGGTGTCTCTCTCAGAACAGATAACTAGCATGTTGGGTAAACAAATTACAGCTGGGCAATTGACAAATAGAGAGGGCATAACAATGCAATACATGCCAAGATGTCTACTATGAAATCTAGTTGGGCATTACAACAAAGTACATAGACCGTTATTCCAACCGCATCTATGCCTAAATAATCCACCTTCAAGGCAGCATCCGCATCCTATTCAGTATTAAGTTGCTAACAACAGATTATTGCATGAAGTAAAGTGTGTAATGTAATCAATACAAGTGCCCTTGGACACTGCACCAATGTTTTATCCCTAGTAGCAACAGCACATCTACCATCTTAGACCTTTCTGTCACTGATCCAGATATCTAGAGACTGAACCCACTATCGAGCATAAATACCCCCTCTTGGAGTCACAAGCATCTACTTGGCCAAAGCATCTACTAGCAACGGAGAGCATGCAAGATCAAGAGCACATAGATAAACAACTTGAATAAACATGGTATCAATATTCATCGGATCCCAGCAAACACAACATCTAGCATTACAATAAGATGATCTTGATCATGTTAGGCAGCTCACAAGATCTAAACATGGAGGCACAAGGTAGAGAGACAACCATCTAGCTACTGCTATGGACCCGTAGTCCAGGGGTGGACTACTCACGCATCACTCCGGAGGCAGGCATGGTGATGTAGAGCCCTCCGGTGATGATCTCCCCTCCGGCAGGGTGCCGGGAAGAGCTTCAGAACTCCTCCGATCTGAGATTGACGATGACGGCCGCGACGGAACTTTTCGTGGAATATGATCGACCGTAATAGGGTTTTCGCGTCGCGGAGAATATATAGGCGAAGAGGCGGCGTCGGTGGCCGAGGGGGGCCACCACGCCATAGGGGGGCGCGGGCCCACCCTGGGCCGCGCCCTAGTGTGGCGTGGCCCCCTGGTGGGTCTGCTCCGACTCCCCTTTGGACTCCGTGATCTCCTCGTGATATTATTGACGATGTCTTTTGTTTCGTCCAATTCCGAGAATATTTCCTTAATAGATTTTCTGAAACCAAAAACAGCAGAAAACAGGGAACTGGCACTGTGGCATCTTGTTAATAGGTTAGTCCCAGAAAATGCATAAAAATGATATAAAGTGTAACCAAAACATGTAGCAATTGATATAATATCAGCATGAACATAAAAATTATAGATACGTTTGACACGTATCAATTATCTCGTGAAGCTTTCAATGCGACGCAGGGATGGAGGCCGGCGACGATGAGGATAACGGGGTGAAGATGATGACGCTTCTTTGAGTTGCTGGTGCTATCTTGTAATCCCTCTGGAGTTGGGTATGGAGAATTCTAAGTCTGTAAGAAATAAACGTGTTGACCTGAGCTAGTTGGGCGTCTTGAGGCCTCGGTAGACTTGCAGTCTAGGCGAGCTTTCGTTGTTTTTCAGTTTTTCTTGTTTTCTCTTGCGCTTTCTTTTCCGTTCAAGTCTGTATGGACGCTGGTTTCTAATAATGGAAATCGGGGGGGGGGGGGGGGGGGGGGGTTGGCCCCTTGCTTCAAAAAAAATCGAATAATTAAGATGGGCTTGTCAATTTTACAAGGCAACGTTAATTAGGCACGCTAAAACACGACCATCCGTTGTAAAGTAAGTCAATTCCTTAGGTTGGGTCGTCTGGGGACTACTGTTTGAAACGGATGAAGAATTGCGAAACAGATAATGAAAATTAGATGGCCATGCATTCTAGAACCCCTTCCCTGCTAGCTTTAGAACTTTCTATCAAGATATTTAAGGACCTGAAATAGATATGAACACATACATCTACTCTGAATTCACACCATGACAAAAATTAATATATGAAGACATACGATTTTATTTTTGATTTTATTTTATGTGATCTAGAAAATTTCCTTTTAGCCAACTATTTTAAAGAGGTAGTTCTCAACAACATAAATAACTAAAATCATTCCTTTGCAATATATTCTTCAAGTTTAGTGCAAGTTGACTTTCCACCACAGATGCTGAAATTACGTAACAAAACATCAATGTATCGTAATATTTAGTTGCATTACTATGTGTATAATTTGGTAACTATAATTGAAAACTGTAATGGTTAAATTTACATGTCAAGTAATTTTTATAAGTAAACAAAGTTTAGTATAAATAAACAACCGTGCGCGATCCGTCGCTCGCGAGCGACCGACGCAGAGCCGTCCGATGCGTCCTTGATCATAAGCGAGCGCACAGGCTACGCCGCTACGGCCACAACGCTAAAATTTCTTATCCAATCTCCGTCTCTTCTCTCGTTTCTAATCTCCTCATCTCGATCCCCTTTATGGCGTCTCTACTAGATTCCCCCCTTCCCCGCAGTGCTACTAGCAATCCTTCTGTGATAAGCCATCTGCGTGGAGTGGAGGACATGACCATGTGAAAGATCTAGATGTCGCCTAGAGGACGGGTGAATAGATGTTTTTAAAATCAATTACGGATTTGGCTTGAAAGAATGGGGAAATAAACTATTTTTTCAATCACAAATTTTAAATAAGCTAGCCTCGACTAAGTGCACCAACAACTTAACCTAAATAAGATGAGCACAAGAGATATATCACAAGTGATAAACAAGATAAATATAACTTCAACCTTGAAGACTATCACAAGGAAAAAACACGGCTATAGATATAAACGAGGCACAAAGAGACGAAGATGTATCCCGATGTAAAGGTAGTCACGTTGGAGTGGTGCGGGAAACCACGAAGGACAACCGTTCGCCACGAAGGGTCACCTTCTTCTCCAAGCCCCTACACGAGCTTTTTCTCCACTCCGGAGATGGCAAGCTCGACAACACTTCACAATCCCCACGAAGGCGAAGACCCAGGCCTCTTCACAATCTTCCACAAAGAGGTCACGCGCGGTCCCAACCACCAAACCATTTAGGAGGTCACCCTCCAATAGTGACAATCTCACGTGCTCTGATTAGAATGAATCAGCCGTGGAGAGCTCAAATCAATGCACCAAATGCAAGAGCAAGAACACCAAAAGTGCTCAAGTCCTTCTCTGTCAAATTGAACCATAGCAACAAATATTAGGGAGGAAAGGAAGAGGAAGAACAGTGGAGGAGGCCAACCATGACTCCAAGATCTAGATAGAAATAGTTCCCCTCACTTAGAAGATGATTTGATTGGTGGAGTTGTAAATCTAAATCCCCTATCTCTTTTCCCTAAAAAACAAGTAAGAATTATGGGAGGAAATGAGAAGGGAGCAATCTTTTCAAGGTCAGCAATGATGGGAAGAAATAAGCTCAAGAGCCCTAGATTTTTTTTTGGGAAGAAGCACCTTGTATAGCCCTTAAAAATTAGTCGGTTTTGACAAAAAGTAGCCCGCCGAAGTCCGAACCGTCCAGCCAAAAACTGCTAGACAGTCTCGCACCTTTGTGCAGCCCCTGTTCAACGCTGAAAACCAGCACCTATATGACATCAAATAAAAACGATTTAAGCGCAAATTATACGCATAACTTTACTTTTTTATGACATTTTCATCCGAGATCATGCGGCCTACAGATTATATAAACCGTGTAGGCAGAAAAGATTCTGAACGAAAAACTGTAAAAGTGATTTCCCAAAGGCGTCGAACAGTTCGAAAAATCCGCCGGACTGTCCATCAGAGATATACAACACAGCCGGAAAACTTCCGGACATATCCGACACATGTCCGGCGCCAGAAAAAACAGTAAAACCGACTTTACTAAAAAAGGCGATATCTATCTTTTTCATACGAACTCCGTATTCTATGAATTTGGTCTTGTTTTGAAGCTAACAACAAGCTTTAACTCCTCACACAGAGAAAACCACATTTAATCAAGAGAGGATAAAACCAAAAGGGAAAAGGTTTGATCTCTCTATAAATGAAGAACCGGTAAAACCTCCATCACAAAAAACACGATAAGTTTTTCCATACGAAATTCGTTTTTGATAAACTTGAGCTTGTGATGAAGATGAGGAAAAACACCAAAACCTCATACAGAGAAAAGGCAAATCAGAACTAAGAAAGATGATGCCAAAACCATAATTGTTTTATATTGTCTATTAACCCCACCTCTAGACGACATCCTTGCAACAGTTCTAACATAATAAATATGGCCCTACGTGTTGAGAGATTTACTATATGCAGAAGTTTGATTAATTTGTTTCCTCCTTAGGAATACTCTATGCCTGAATCTTCCCTTTACAGTGTGTTCCCTATCTCCAGTGGCGGATCCAGCCGCCCTATGCCGGGCGCTTGCCGGGCTTCCGGCGGCCGACACAGCTTAATTCAATAGCATGCTTGATTAAAATTAGTGCTATTAGGGTTTAATTTCACTGTTTGTCCAGGCTTTGAATTATTTTTGGGTCCGCCACTGCCTATCTCATCTCTAGTGTCAGGGGATGGCCCTATGTTGCTCCCAGAAACAAGCATTTGTGCTACAAAATGTTCATCTTGGCACGCACGATGCAGCGTGGATGTGTGGTCGCATTTTCAGTAGTTCCATCTTCTAAAACTGGTGTGTTCAGGTCAAGACCACCCAGTGGAAAGTTTATGTTCATACCTGCAAGAACATAGAAGAGTTTTAATAAGAAATCTTTTGAAGCAACTTGAAGCATTTCCTTTTCCTGCAAATAACACACACGAACTCCTTTTCATACAAGAGCAAGTACACTTTTTTCGCTCACCACAAATACTAGAAAATTATGCATCAATCGTTAGGGAACTTTATGTTCCTGCAAACGTAACAGACCACAATGTGTAATAAAATATTTTCCTGATCTTTTTCTGTCACAACTAATGAAACTCGATATCAGACTCCGACAGTCTCAAAATCAAATCCTGACGGTCTACCCTTTGAGAGAGCACGAACGAGACAAGCAGTTTGCATATATGTCCACTAAAAACTACGCACATCTTTTTGCTCCATTTTAGTGTATCTTTAGTGAGATTTGAGGATACACCTATGTGATGTGAACCATCCATTGTTTCATGTGAAACAACCATGCGCAAACCCATGAGAATCTACAATCCTTCTATAAGGTTCCTCCTTATTTTTCTTTCTCGGGAATTTATGCTTCTCCTTGGATTTTTGTGACATCTAAGAAAATAATGGCGAAAACGACCATCTTTTTCCGTGTTTCATCTGGGATTTATCCGTTTTTAGACCAATGGATGTAATTTTTTCTCTTGATAACCTTTTTCTTCGATGCAATATGTGCTTGGGATCCTACCCTAACCTCACGGGGTTTGTATCCTCTGCTGGATTGCACCTTTTTCAACTATCCGCGTTGTGGATCATATGTTTTATTTAGCCTGTAGTATTTTCCTCGAAGAAGAGAAACAAGTAGCGTTTCTAGGGGATTGACGGAAGTTATTGTTACATGTACCATGTCTCGGGGATCTAGGCTCAATTTCTATTTTCGGAATTTTCATGCTTTCGGACATGGGGAGGACCCTGCAGCGCAATCTGATAACTAGGCACAGTGTAGCCGCGTCCATTGTAAAAAAAAGTGTAAATCAATTTGTTTTTTCCGATAATGGAAGTTTTTATTACTTAAAGAGTCTTAAGCGTTACACCCGTTCTCGGCATAACTATGATGCTCATAGCTCGCAAACGATTCCGAGTCTCAGAAAACAAAAAATAAAAAGTTGAATTACATATCATAATGTGAAATTGTAAAAATGCCTAAGGTTTTGGTGGGCAGATCTGAATATTACGTTGTCATCCATATTGAGAAATAAAGTCCCTCGCCCAGTCTCCAACCATGTAGACACCTACGTAAAAAGGTCGCGATGCTCCACACGCTATAGAGGCGACCATGACCGGACCAAAGCCGTGCATCAGTAGATGACCTGCATAAGAGAAGCATTTTTATCATTAAAAACCATATCATTTGTACATAGCCATAGCGACCAAATAACGGCAATCACTATACAACATGTAAATCAATTAGTACCCGATTAGAAACTGCTTTTCAACTATTTATGTTTTTTTTTGCATTCGTTAGTTTCCACTGTGTTCCCTATATCATTGATCTCTGAAGAAGAGAAGAATATCCATGAATTCCGGTTCCCCTTTGCTCTTTTTTCATAGATATAAGTACTTCCAGTGTTGGCCTACGAATATTTCCCATTATCCTCTCCTGATACTTTGCCGAGCTGGCCCAATGGGGTGCTGGATAAGTAGGGCACCCATTTCGCTCTCCCTGTCCGAGATTGCTCGGGTTGCCTACCCTGGGTGCAGAAGGAAAAAGCGAGCACCCAAGCTCGGGCACGGTCGAACGAATACCAGCCACACGCCGGGCAATGGCCTCGGTGGTCACCCGCACAGCCTATCGCCATCCGACCTCACCCCATCCAGCACCCGCCCACGCCACTATAGAACACGAGCGCGCCCATAATCCCGAGCACGGAGCACCTCGATCGTCACTCTCCCGCTCCACTCCCCAGATCCCCCCACCCATATTCCTCTACCCCGCGTAGCGTCAGCCAGTTGCCACTTGCTCTCCGAGGTCTTGGACGCACACTTCATTTTTTGGATTGACCTGTTTCCAAGGAGAGGATAGGAGGAGAGTTGAGCTGTTGTAATCTTGACAAGGAGGAGTTGGAGGAGGAGAAACAATGGCGCTCTCGTCGACGTTCTCCTCTCACGAGGCTTTCTCGGCGTGCTGCCGCAGGAACACCATTACGCGCCCGCCGCCGGGCTCCATTCCCGACCTCTCAAGGTAACAAAGAAAGAATATGCCTCCTCTGTTCTAGCCTTGCTCATGGCCGATTCTTCTATGTTCCTACCGATTCCATTCCTGCTCTTCTCCTTTGCAAATTGTAATGGTTGTTGCTGTTGCCTTGGCAAATGCTTGATCAATCAACTGCCTGCAGCCGCGGAGGAGGTCCTGCATTTCTGCGTCGCTGACGGAGAGGGAGGCAGAGTACCACTCGCAGCGGCCGCCCACGCCGCTGCTGGACACGGTGAACTACCCATCCACATGAAGAACCTGTCCCTCAAGGAGCTGCAGCAGCTCTCCGACGAGCTCCGCTCCGACGTCATCTTCCACGTCTCCAAGACCGGCGGCCACCTCGGGTCCAGCCTCGGCGTCGTCGAGCTCACCGTCGCGCTGCACTACGTCTTCAACACCCTCAGGACAAGCTCCTCTGGGACGTCGGCCATCAGGTAAACAAACAATGCACACTTGTCTTCCAGAGATCGGCGTGCCTCGGATTAATTCGGATAACGTGCCCGGCCATGTGAGGTTCTGCTCGGATGGGAGACCGATCGATTAATCATCCCGTTTTGTTTATTCCCGCGGTGCAGTCGTATCCCCACAAGATCCTGACGGGGCGGCGTGACAAGATGCCGACGATGCGGCAGACCGACGGCTTGTCGGGCTTCATCAAGCGATCCGAGAGCGAGTACGACAGCTTCGGCACCGGCCACAGCTCCACCACCATCTCCGCCGCCCTCGGTAACTAGCAATCATCTAGTCGTCTCTGCATCTGATTGTGTGGTTAATTTGCTCTGCGACAGACAGTACGTGGTAATTGATCAAGTGTGTGCGCGTGTGATTGTCTGGCAGGGATGGCCGTCGGGAGGGACCTGAAGGGCGCGAAGAACAACGTGGTGGCCGTGATCGGCGACGGGGCCATGACGGCCGGGCAGGCGTACGAGGCCATGAACAACGCCGGGTACCTCGACTCCGACATGATCGTGATACTGAACGACAACAAGCAGGTGTCGCTGCCGACGGCGACCCTCGACGGGCCAGCGCCGCCCGTGGGCGCGCTCAGCGGCGCCCTCAGCAAGCTGCAGTCCAGCCGGCCGCTCAGGGAGCTCAGGGAGGTGGCCAAGGTATGACCTCACAAATGTTTCCACACTGCACACTGGTCACTGGATAGATACTCCGGGGAATAAACGTTGAATCGTGATACTCGTGCAGAGTCAAATTCCAACTTGCTGCATAGTATTGACTTCCATATATCTACTCCATGTAGATATATGGAAGTCAATTAATTTGGAACGGAGGGAGTAGAAAGGAATCCTAGCAAGTCATCTGCTTAGGACGCAACTTCAGACCTACTATACTTGAAATAAATAAATTGTGTATTTTAATTGGTGAAATGACAAGATCAGCATCAATCAGCAACAGTTTTTAAAACCGAAGCGAACATGTCAATATCGCTGCGGTGTATCTCACGAAATTTTATAATCTTGAATTTTTGTATGCTTGTACGGTACATGCCAAAACGCAGCTGTTCCTCCATATACAATGCACGTACGCATACTCCATATATGCCAGTTGCCAGAAGTAAGCATGGCATGGATATATCCACCAGAAATGGCGATGAAACCTACTCCCTCCGTTCTAAATTACTTGACTTGGGTTTGTCCAAATACGAATCTACGTATTTAGACAAACCCAAGTCAAGTAATTTGGAACGGAGAGAGTAGTAGATAGTAGAGAGTAACATATCCCCACTAGCATTTTGTCTTCGACAAAACAGCTCAAGGGTGACGGTGGTGATCTTAACAAGCGACGTTGCTTAAGTCTAGTTGCTTTGACGTGGCTTAATTGCAGCCAGGCAGGTATAAGTATGACTGTTTTCTAATCCCGGAGACCCAAATGATAATTTATTTTCACCCAGATCTGATCAGTACATACCAAAACTGTACATAATATTGTAGAGAACCAAAACAGAGCACATGATTGACAGTTCAAATTGATAGTTAATGGGCCGGGCCGGGTAGATTTTACACAACTAAAGTCTAACCGGTGTTGTTTCAAGGCTGTGCTAACAAGAACAATGAGGCCCACATATTCAACTCTGCCCCTCTTGTAATGACCCGCGTCTTCTGCTCATCATCAGGGAGTGACGAAGCAAATCGGCGGATCGGTGCATGAGATTGCGGCGAAGGTGGACGAGTACGCCCGGGGCATGATCAGCGGCTCCGGGTCGTCGCTGTTCGAGGAGCTCGGGCTCTACTACATCGGCCCCGTCGACGGCCACAACATCGACGACCTCATCACCATCCTCCGGGAGGTCAAGGGCACCAAGACCACCGGCCCCGTGCTCATCCACGTCATCACCGAGAAAGGCCGCGGCTACCCCTACGCCGAGCGAGCCTCCGACAAGTACCACGGTGCGTAATAACTAACCACCATGCCTATTTACATCTCTACTTGCTGGATTGTCTGTTAATAATTTGATGGTGCAGGTGTGGTGAAGTTCGATCCGGCGACGGGGAAGCAGTTCAAGACCCCGGCCAAGACGATGTCCTACACCAACTACTTCGCTGAGGCGCTGATCGCCGAGGCGGAGCAGGACAGCAAGATCGTGGCAATCCACGCGGCCATGGGGGGCGGCACGGGGCTCAACTACTTCCTCCGCCGCTTCCCGAACCGGTGCTTCGACGTCGGGATCGCCGAGCAGCACGCCGTCACGTTCGCCGCCGGCCTGGCCTGCGAGGGCCTCAAGCCCTTCTGCGCCATCTACTCCTCGTTCCTCCAGAGAGGCTACGACCAGGTCGTGCACGATGTAGACCTCCAGAAGCTTCCCGTGAGGTTCGCCATGGACAGGGCCGGGCTGGTCGGCGCCGACGGACCAACCCACTGCGGGGCCTTCGACGTGACGTTCATGGCGTGCCTCCCCAACATGGTCGTCATGGCCCCATCCGACGAGGCCGAGCTGCTGAACATGGTCGCCACCGCCGCGGCCATCGACGACCGCCCTCCTGCTTCCGGTACCCGAGAGGCAACGGCATCGGCGTCCCGTTGCCCGAAAACTACAAAGGCATTCCCATCGAGGTACCGGCCCTTTTCATCAAGCATTCAAGCTCATGTTTCACAGGCTCATATGCTACGGACGACTCACCGATGTAAATGTTTTGCAGGTTGGCAAAGGGAGGATTATGATCGAGGGAGAGAGGGTGGCCCTGCTGGGGTACGGGTCGGCGGTGCAGTACTGCATGGCCGCGTCGACCATCGTAGCGCAGCACGGCCTCAGGGTCACCGTCGCCGACGCCAGGTTCTGCAAGCCGTTGGACCACGCGCTCATCAGGAGCCTCGCCAAATCCCACGAAGTCATCATCACCGTCGAGGAAGGGTCCATTGGTGGATTCGGCTCTCACGTGGCTCAGTTCATGGCCCTGGATGGCCTTCTCGACGGCAACCTTAAGGTACTCAACAATTAAGCAACATCAATTGATAAGTCACCCGCCCATACCATGCTGATGACAGTAGTGACTAATCGTAAATTTGATTTTGGCTTGTGCAGTGGCGGCCGGTGGTGCTTCCCGACAAGTACATCGACCACGGCTCACCGGCCGATCAGCTGGCAGAAGCTGGTCTGACGCCGTCGCATATCGCCGCGACGGTGTTCAACATCCTTGGGCAGGCGAGGGAGGCCCTCGCCATCATGACGGTGCAGAATGTCTAGAGTCCATCGTGCTGCCTCCTATAGAGAACCTTGTACATTTTGGTCGTTTGATGATTCAGAGAGATTAGTCGGCGTCAGAAAATTAAGTGATCCCTCCCTAGCAAAAAAAAAAAAATTAAGTGATCCCGATCAGGGGAAAGATGACAGTTTTTGTTCTTTGCTCGACGTTGAGGTGCATGGTTGGTTAATTGTTCGTGGAGTGGACACATCACGCATCTATTGTGTTTGTATGACGTACTCTACTATGTTGGTAGATTCTTGTGGATTAAGGATATTCTTTTGTTGCAAGTCAGAGCAAACTCGAAACTCGCGTACCACAACATAGGTGTCATACTCTGTTGTTGCAAGTCATAGCAAGTTAGAGCAAACTCGAAACTGTCATGATACACCCATACCAACTGAAACCGTCTATATGTACGGTGAGCATGCGTCTGTGCTGTTTGGGGTTGCGGTATTTTCTTGCATGCGCATAGGTATGCATAAAATTAAAACTCGAAACTCATGAGTTAAACAAGTGGCTCGCAAATCGACTCAATTTGGATCAAACTCGCTCGTTGTTAAACAAGCCGAGTCAAATTTTCATTTTAGACGGTAAACGAGTTTCAAGCTAAGCGAGCCAAGTTAACGATTACTGGTTTAACTCGGAGAGTCGCTACCTGCCATTTTTGACTATGTGAACAATTGTTACAGATTATTATTTTTTCTATACATTATTTGATGGTGTCATACTGTCATTGTTGTGATGACTGCAACATACATGCGTAAATAATTAGTAACAATTGCATATATGACATATGATGTCGCAAGTTGACAGTTTTACCGAGTTAAACGAGCAAACTCGCGAATTTTACGAGTAAAGCGAGCTTCAGTTGTGGACTCGTAAGTTAAACGAATCAAGCCAACCTAACTCGTTAGTTGAACGAGTTTTAACTTTTTAAGGGCCAACGGGTTGGATGGCCGGACAAATCCATCAGAGAACCTTGCACATTTTGGTCGTTAGATGATTCAGAGAGATTAGTCGGTGTCAGAAAATTAAGTGATCCCGATCAGGGAAAACATGACAGTTTTCGTTCTTTGCTCTGACGTTTATGTTCATGGTTGGTTAATTGTTCATGGAGTGGACACATCCGTTGTGATTATTTATGAAAGGAAATGGTGTACTATGTTGGTAGATTCTTGTGGATTAAGAACTCTGTATTTAGGTGAGCATGAGTCTCTGTTGTTTGGGGTTGCGGTAGTTTCTACCCTGTGCATAGGTACGCTTAGAGTTAAAACTCGAAACTCGCGAGTTAAACGAGTAGCTCGCAACTTGACTCAGATTGAATCAAACTCGTTGTTAACCGAACCGCGTCAACTTTTCTTTTTATGCGGTAAACGAGCCGAGCTACCTATATAAGGGTATCTCTAAGGGAAGCCCTAAAAAAATGTATATTTACTTATTTAGGTAAATCTTGTCCGTCCAGGTTATCCAGACACATAGTAGCTTCAAACGGACCTGACCTGTGTCCATTTTGTCCATTTAGTTTCTTCTTCATATTTGAAATACTTGATGAAACAAATCCATGGGAAGATTATTTGTAATAAAAGAAATAATTAAATACCAATTCGAACATTCACAATAATTAAAAGTTAAAAAATATAATCCTAAAATAGTTAAATTGTCCAGCACACAACATGAACACAAAAACTACTCGTTTCCTTGGATGAACACCTTGGTCGCGACTGACGATGCATCTATTGGAAATCTTCGAACTCAACCGTGCATGATCTGCCTCGACTAGAGGGCCCATGAACTTCCAACCAAAATCTTGTACTCGCAGCGGCGGATCAAGGAGTTTACATGCAAAATTGAATTGTTATTATAAACATCACAAACTGGATATATTGGTTTAAAAAATTATCAAAATTACAATGCAGATAGTTTAATATTGCCTTAAAATTATCATAATAATAATAAATATATTCAAAATGTAGCTTTAAGCACAACTATTTAGCTTGAATAAGTGTAATTTATCATAGTTTTTCCATTTTCGAAGGGATCCGTCCCTGTATACACGAGAGCATCACGTTCATCTTTCAGAATCATGTCGCGCATGACGACACAAGCTGTCACGACCTGACACATTTGATCTTTGGACCCATACTCTAGCAGGGTGGTGAAC
This sequence comes from Poa pratensis, assembly GCA_947311845.1. Classification (NCBI taxonomy): domain Eukaryota; kingdom Viridiplantae; phylum Streptophyta; class Magnoliopsida; order Poales; family Poaceae; genus Poa; species Poa pratensis. The sequence continues at coordinate 28,130,024 of CAMZMU010000059.1, read as the reverse complement.
AATATCCTAACGAGTTTGGAATATACCAAATGCCCACTCAGTATCGCTCCTCACACTCTAGGGAAAATCTACAGGGAGGCGGTGCGCAGAGATACGTGTAACCGGTCGATTTATTATTTTTATTCCGCACGGGCGCTTTTGCACTTATCCCTTACCCCACGGACTCCTCCCGACCACACAAATCCCCCGCATGCCCGTCGGTCCCGTGCGGCGTTCGAACCACGCGTCGGATATAATTTCTACGTGTCAGATTGCTTTTTCTGTGAGAAGATGCGGGAATATCTCAGGCTGAGCTGATATGCACTGCATGGAACCTTTACGTGATGCAGGACGTTGCAGTTGGAGTATTCAAATCTTTGTTGCTACTCCACTCTGCATGAATAGCTACAGTAACATTCCTACTGTAGATTTGGGCGCGCCGCCGCCTGCGGCGGTGGAGATGCTCTAATATTCTGGTTTCGGAAAACAGGTGACCGAAGGATGGATATTAAAAAAGCATGTATACGCCGCGCCAGCGCCGCCGCCGGTGAAGGAGGAGTTGGAGGAGCCGGCCGAAACGCCGCCGCAGCAGGACGCCCGCGAGTGGAACAATGACGACTGGGACCGCTACTACTAGACCGGCGCATAGACTAGGTTTAGTTTAAATTTCGTCGCATTTTGTAAAAAGTATCGAATTTCAATGAAATGCGTTAAGTTTAAATGAATTCGAGTCTCAATTTTTTTCTTCTGAAAATCCTATTGGGAGCGACCGGTGGGGCGTGTCGCTCTCAAAACGCGGCAACCCTTGCCGGCGCTCCCCTGTCCGGCACCGTTGCCGGACGCTGTTTTGGGCGCGCCGGTGGAGATGCTCTTAGATAGTAAATTTTCACTTTAGCATGTGAGTGATTATATTCATAGACATGGAAAAAAATTGACGGATTAGTAAATGGCTTTTTTATTTGTCTTGTAAAACTTTTAACTTGGACTTTTTGAATCATGAGCGTACAAAACAGAGAACCGACAATTAAATCAGTGAGTTGCTTAAAAAAAACTTGATAATTTATTTCATAAAATTTGGTGGTTGTACCAATAACTTGTTAGTTGCATCGAAAAAATCCGCGGCTATTATTGGGCCTGGTAGCTACACTAGAGAATATGAGAACGGTTTTTGTAAAACCTTCAAGCCATATTAAAACAACCTAGTATCCACAATAAAAAATCCCGTAATTTTCTTTTTCAACCTGACAGAAGTTTCAAATCAACCTGGTTGCTGCATTTAAATTTTTGGCAATATCTGATAGATGTATCGAGCCAACATAGTAGCAGCATTTTAAAAATCCGGCAATTGCTCCCGTAATACCTGATAGGTGTATCAAACCAACATGGTAGCTGCATTTAAAAATATGGCATTTGCTCTGGAAATACCTGGCAGCTGTATCTAAACAATATGGTATGATATGTCCAAAATGTATCTATAATTTTTGATGTTCCATGCCTATTATATATTGATTACCACATGTTTATCTTACACTTTATATTATTTTTATGCATTTTCTGGGACTAACCTATTAACAAGATGCCACAGTGCCAGTTCCTGTTTTTTGCTGTCTTTGTTTCAGAAAATATATTCTGAAAATATTCTCGGAATCAGACGCCAATTTAACTGATTTATTTCTAAACCGAGGCGGAGCAGCAGCCAGGAGGACGGAGCCGGGGGGCACACCAGGCAGGCCGGTGGGCCCACGGCGTGGTCCAGGGTGGGGCCGCGCACCTAGGCCGCCGCCCCACCTCGGCTGGCCACCGACGCCGCCCTTTCGCCTATAAATTGCATCTAATCGGGAAACCCTAGATACCCGAGCAAAAATCCACGAAAAGTTTCGAGGCCACCGTCGTCTTCAACCCTAGTTCGGGAGGGTTTCTACAGTTCTTCCCGGCACCTTGCCGGAGGGGAATCATCACCGGAGGGGTCTACATCACCATGCCTGTCTCCGGAGTGATGCGTGAGTAGTTCTCCATGGGACTACGGGTCCATAGGAGTAGCTAGTTGGTAGTCTCTCCACCTTGTGCTATCATGTTTAGATCTTGTGAGCTACCTAACATGATCAAGATCATCTTTATGTAATGCTACATGTTGTGTTTGCTGGGATCCGATGAATTGTGAAGTTATGATCAAGTTTGTTCATATATATATATTATGTTTTATCTATGTTCCTGCATGCTCTCCGTTGTTAGTAGATGCTTTGACCAAGTAGATGCTAATGACTTCAAGAGAGGGTATTTATGCTAGATAGTGGGTTCATGCCTCTAGAAGCCTGGGCTTGATAGACAGAAACAACTAAGGCTGTAGATGTGCTGTTGCCACTAGGGATAAAATAACCGATGCTTAGCTTAAGGGTACTGCTGTTAAATCTAATGTGTTTGTTTACATTACACATTTTGCTTAATGCTGTAATCTGTTGCTTGCAACTTAATATTCATGGGAGACCCGGAAGCTATCTTGTGAGTGGATTATGAGTCATAGATGCAGCTAGTAAGTGGTCTATGTATATTGTTGTAATGCCCAATAGATATAACAATGAACATGTGCTTGCCATATATTGCATTGTCATGCGTTTGCAATTTGTCAAGTGCCCAGCTGTAATTCGTTCACCCAACATGTATGTTTATTTGTCTTATGGAGAGACACCACTAGTGAACTGTGGACCCCGATCCTTTATTCCACACTGATACAAACACCGTTTTCACCACGCTCTACGTTACTTCCTGCTGCTACTTTTGTGTTCATCATCATATTCTACACCATACGTTTAATCCTTTGTATTCAGCAAGCCGGGGAGATTGACAACATTCCTGTTTCGTTGGGGCAAAGTACTTTGATTGTGTGTGTGCAGGTCCACGTCAGTGATCGGGTAATGGCGCCGCTGACACCTTTCTGAACCTCTTCCAATTCCTACTGGATCTGACAACCTTGGTTTTATAATCAAGGGAAAACTTTGTTGCTGACTACATCATACCTTCCTCTTTGGGTTTCAAAGTGAACGTGCGTTCCACGTCATCAGGCCACACAATTCTAGAGCTGGAAGAAAACATTATGGAGAAATTATCTATCGGCGGAGAAACAAGATCCAGATTTCACTGGAGCACTAGTGAAAATAAAACATGACTGGCCCGCATTTGTGATGATAAAAGAATCGTCTGCCGCTGTGACCCGATCGGAAATAAATAAGGCAAATGTTGCGAAGAAGAAATATCACCATACTTTAGGGACAGGTGACTACAAGACTGCCGTGCCTAAGTGGGAAGCCTTTGAAGCAGCACTGCTTGATAAAGGGATCATTCCACAGACAGCGGACTGGCCCGAGAGGTCCAAGTTCTGCTTGTTCGCGCATGGGGCAGGGTTGGACCCACAGACAGTGCAGATTGTTGCAAAGGGAAAATAGAAAGAAAAAATTGAAAAAATCTGCAAAGAGCTTGAGGACGCAATAGAAAAAGTTTGAAAGGGAGAGTACCAGCCCGATAGAGAGAACGACGAGCTGACACTCGCCCTCGGGAATCCTGAACACGTTGGACGAGTACAAGGCTATGGACCCGGTGGTTCGTGGAAGTAAGGGTTTGCGGATTATGCTGACAGTTATAGAAGCCGTCAGAGAAAGAAGAAGGAGTTAGACCGGTTATCGGAATTGGAACGCAAGGTGCAGCGGCAGCAGGAGCAACTGGACTCAATTAGTCAGCAAAGGGCATCTCAGCAGCAGCTAGAAGCTCCTGAAGTCGAAGCCATCCCATCTGATAAGCGGAAAAGCAGCGTGGGTTCCACGCAACTAGAAAATTCTGCATTTGAACCGCCGGTGGCTCACTACCCGTGGATGATGTCACGGAGAAGACAAGTTGTGAGCTACATATGTCAATGAAGAACATATCCTTCAAGGTGGCGGTCAGCTATGCTTTACCAAATCAACCTATAGCAACCTACCATCTTAGTGGGATTCCAGCTGGCTATGCTCGTGTCGGGGTGGATCAAATTATGCCAGGATTTGAGACACTGGAGCTTGACGTTTCTGGAGGTGACGACGAGAAGACACTGAGAGAAGTCAAGCGTGGCATCGTTCTATGGAACAAGAAATACATCGTGTTTCCAGACTTAGCACCAAGGCCACCGACTCCTCCGAGTAGCAATCCACCACCTCAAAGTCCATCCCTCCCCGCCGGTTGGGAGCCCAGCCCGAGTCTATCGCCCGCGCCGTCCCGTCAGCCATCGACTGCGCCCACTAGTAAGTTGCTAAAGCGGAAGCTACACTTCTCATCGACTAGTACTACTCAGAACAAATGTGCAAATAAGAAAACCAAGGTCGTCAAGGCTCCTGAAAAGTTACCTTACGAGTTGACTCAGGAGGAACTAGATGAGAGGGTGGATGCCGATGTCAAAAGACAACTTGCACCGAAAAAGCCCGAGCCAAAGATGGTAATAGCACCAGAAAAAGTTACGAGATGTTTGAGAAATCTATCGAGACCACCGCCACATGTGGACTTGCCGTCAGACTATGATCGCTGTATTGAGAAGGTACATAAGGAACAGAAGGAGCAGGAAAAAATCGGGAAACAAGTGGCCCAGTTCGGAGAACAGGCAATACAATCGATCCCCCCGCTGAAGGTGTTTCTCGATAAGGACGTACACCACGACACTGTTCGCATAGGCGACACTGGTCACCCCATTGCTGAGCTAGCATGGAGATATGTCCACAAGCCGTCTCTGGTCAGACCTGAGGAGGTAAAGCGTCTACCAACACAAATTCGAATATTTCATACTTGGTATATGCGTGAGGCAAAGGAAGGGCGAACCAGGTTCTATGTGGCATATAAGAAAGAGCATTACTTCAAGGACCACGAGATTTTTATTGAGTTTGAAGAAAAGTTTTAGTTATTCAATCAAGACGCCCTCGACAAATCCCTCGTCAGTTGCTATTGTCTGTAAGTGATTTATTTCTGTAATTTAAGTCTCTAGCTAGCTCGGCTTGTTCATTGCCTGTAATTAATTATCCTCACTATATTCTTTTGTACGTTATTATGCAGAATGAAGATTCTCGAATGCAGAAGACGCGGAATCTAGGACATTGGGTTCATTGACCCATATAACAATCATGCAGTTACCGTGCGAAACCATGCAGATGAAACAGAGGAGAACTTGCTAATGTTTTTTAACGAAACAAAGTCATTACACAGAAATAATTTTCCCTTACGACTACGGGTGAGTGTTACTGTCTTGTACACATTCCATTTTGCTTACTCGATGTTTAGTGTAATCAATGAGTTATGCATGCCTGAGTATATAAACGTGCGCAGCTTCCACTGGATTCTGCTAATCATTATAGTTGACGATGGAATCGTTGATGTCATGGACTCATTAAGGAAAGATCCTGACAAGTACATCAGCGTGCAACGAATGCTCCAGAAGTAATTTCAATCATTATCGCTCTATATCGACCTCTTTCGTTCCCTGATATCAAGTAATTAATAACTTCTTTATTTATTTTCTTTGCCGGGCAGGGTTTGAAAACGCTTCATCACGGAGGTTACGGGTGATTGGCAACCGGAGCCGCGTTTTATTCCGATGAAGGTAAGTAGTACTATCTAGGTCCGTGCAACTCTTTAATTCTAGTTTCAATACCATTATCATGCTTCATTATTATTTGATTGAATTCTATTCTCGTACAGTACATCCTGAGGCAGGAACATGGGACAAATTTATGTGCATACCACATTTGCGAGTGGGTGCGCCAGACGATCAGTGAGCGGCACAGAGATGTAAGACAGCTTGAGGTACGTAAACAATATTCACAATTTATTTTATTGCCATCAATTGTGTTGAGTTCCAGTCATAATTTTTTCATGATGATTTGATATATATACACACAACTCACATATTCATATTGATCTAGATGAAAGGTATGCGGGACGAGCTCATACCAACGAACCGCCTAAAAGCAACTCAAAAGGAATTATCGGGATTTTTTATAACGGAGGTCATACCTGAGGCGGGAGAATTTCAATGCGACTATTAATGCCACCATGTAATTTGATCATCTCCATGTAATTAAATAGATATCAGATTGTATGTGTATATATGCATCAACGTGATCTCCATGTAGTATGAACTTTATGTATACGAAAATTTGTTTTTGGTGCATCAACGTGATCTCTCCATACGAAAAGAATTGAATGGAAAACACAATATCCGAAACCCTAAACCCCAACCCCCTAAACCCTAAATTAACCCTAAATAAATTGAAAAGAAAAAAAGCAGAAAACTTTAGTCTCGGTTGGTCTTACCAACCGGGACTAAAGGTCCTCCACCCCGCGTGCTCCGCCGTGGCCACGTGGAGGGACCTTTAGTCCTGGTTCGTGGCCAACCGGGACTAAGGGGGGGGGGGGGGGGCTTTAGTCCCGGTTGACAAACCGGGACTAGAGGCCCTCTAGAACCGGGATTAATGACCCTTTTTCTACTAGTGTGTGTGGCCATTTGGAAGCATCGCTAACACTTCTGTGAAGGAATAATTTGTAGGCTATGCATAGGAGAACATGTCTGGCTCGCTACTCATAATCGACCACTGAGTGACCCAGCGTCGAACACAAAAACTTGGGAAATGCATTTTTATGTTCCTTGTATGAGTGAAAAGCCACATCGATCAAAATGTTGTCATCGTCACCAGGATCATCGTCGGATGATGTTTCCAAAGTTATGTTGTATAAGAACTCATCAACGGGATGCCAGAAAGGCTCCAATAGTTTATTTTTGTGTTACATAAGAACTCATCATTGGTATCCATTGTCCATCATCCAAATATATGCCTAGAAAGGCTCCAATAGATGGTTTTTTATGGACCATACAAATACTTACCCTTCTTATCCAATGGGTAGGTTAACTAGCTCAGATTCATTTTTATCTCCCTTTCTCTCGCTTTCATTGTTGAGCATAGAAAAAGTTTGAGATCTCTCATTCTCTCCAACGAAATTCAAATCCCTTTGAGAGAAAGCAAGAGGAGGTCCGGATCTCCGTTCCACTAAGCCAAAAGAGATTCCCCCATGTGTCAATCGAATTTTATTGTTACTCTTGGGTTTGTTCGAGAACCCTAGGCGGCTAGGGTTGACCGAAAGCTTCACAGTTGTGCACTATGCTTCGATAAAGTTTGTTAGGGTGTGTTTGGTAGCCCGGTTGGCCCCAGATAATCTCTTCCCACACAGTTTTTGGTTGTTTGGTAGCTCGGTTTTGTCCCTGGGCCATGCCCAGCACATACGAAAAAGGCTCCTCAGCCGGGCTGAGTAGAGAAGTGGGAATCGAGCTTCACACCCCAGCCAGGCCGAGGTCATCCGGAAAAATCCCACCACACGTGGGCCCCACCAGCGAGTCGGGTCGCCGGTCCCTCCCGAAAATCCCACCATTTCCCCCCTCGCCCGTCTTCCTCGTGCGTTCCTCGCTCCCTGGCCGCCAGCGCCATGGCGCCGCCTGGCTCCACCGCCTAGCTCGCCCCGGCCCCGCCTAACTCCGCCGCCTAGCTCGCCCCGACGCCGCCTAGCTCCTCCCGGCGCCGCGTGGCTTCGCCACCACAAACAGAGCCCATCGCTGCCGACAGGGACCACGGCGACCACGGCCGCCTCCGAGGGCCGCCGCCCAGGGCCGCAGCGCCGCCGCTGGGATCGCTGCTCCCCACACGCCCAGCTCAGATCGATGTCCATGGACCTGATTGCTTTTTTAATTTGTATTCAAGGACCTTTCTGTGAAAATTTGGACCTATATGTAATTTTAATTCCTGGACTCTAGTTTGAGCCTGTTCCAATTTGTGCAGGCCACCAAACAATATCTTGCCTCAGCCCGTCTCAACATATACAAGCTACCAAACACACAACAAATTCTCAGCCCAACTTGTATAAGCTCAGCTTGGCCCAATTGAGAAACACATATTGAAGTGAGCCGGTCTACCAAACACACCCTTAGTGTTTGGAGGTCACCTTAAGGCCTACTACTAGTGATTGAGCTCTTACTTTGTGGGAGGCTCATGGAGAAGAAGGCGATCCTTCGTGGAGTAGCAGTGTCATTCGTGGTATCCTGCACCTCTCTAACGGTAATGTAGTTTCCTCCCAAGGAAGTGAACATTTGGATTAAATCTTCGTCTGCATGTGTCTCGGTTATTTTCTATCTTAACTCTTTCATTTGTCTACCTAAATTGTGATAGCCTCGAGTTTAGGGTACCTTATTGCATCATATAGATGGTTTTATCTAGTTGTTAGGATTGCCCTATTTAACCGCGTAGCCTAAAACATGATCCTCATCTGTATGATCACCATGTTCCTGTCGCTGCTATTGATCACCAGGTGTCGGCGGGTTGATTTCCTTGCCATGCATACAAAAATTCGTGATGAAGTTGTTGATCACCAAATACAAAATGATCTACTGAAACATTTGTGGGCGCTCAAAGGAAACGCCGCCGCGATCTAGTTGATATTCATTTTATTTGAATTGTATGAATTATATAATTTATATTTTTAATTATTGTAGAACCAATTTTTATGTGTTGAAAACTATGGAACATACAAATGTTTGAATTTGTATTTGTCAAATGTTTGAATTTGACAACAAAAAAAACCATTGGAAGAGCCGTATTAGGGGCGCCGCTGGGAAGAGTCTCGTGCCCCCCATAAGTGGCATCATGCGTCGGCTCCAGCGCTCGTCCGGAGCTGTTGCCGAACGGTGTATTGAGGTTGTGAATGGAGATGCTCTAAGGATTCCGTTCCTGTACATTTCATCGGATTGCATCCGCTCAAAACCTTTTGTAAAACAAACCAAAATTATATAGTATTTTTTATATTCCATGTTTTTAGAATTGCACGAATCAAAAGATGCCACGATCGTTGGATCATGACCGGGGTCTACGATTCGAACTGCTTAAAAAAAACCGATTGCTGAAAAAATTCAGATTTACACAAGTTCCCAGACAATCTGCATTGCCCTCCAAAATTGGGCCTACAAAAGGAGATTTCCCACCATCTCACTCCACTCCCTCCAAAGCTGCCCGCGATCCCGATGGAGTCCAGCCACACCCATGTCCACTCGCCGACCCTCTCGTCGTCGGAAACTATAATGGCCGCTCTCCTCTCATCCACTCCGGCCGTGCAGTTCCCTTCTCTGATGCGGGCGATCGCCGCCGACGCTCGCCGGCAGCGCGGCCGCCTCGCGTTCCTACTCCTCTCCCCGCCACATTTCGCCCGTGGCCTCGCGCGGCTCCGCTCTATGCCTCTCCCTGCCAAGGCCGCACTGCTTGGCCGCATGCTCCTCCGCTCCCTCCTCCTGCTCCTCCCCGCGCTCTCCCCGACGGCTCACACCACCTCCTCCACCTCCCTACGCCCGACCTCGACGCTGCCCTGCTGCTCGTCGCCATGTGCGACTCCTACTCCCGGCCGCCTCCTCCACTTCCCCCGTGGACTGGCACGCGCTGCTCGTCGACGACGTGGTGCGCAACGCGCTCTCCATCTCCGGCCTCGGCGCCACGCCCTGGGCCACCGTCGCGCCCTATCTCGACGCGGCAGCCAAGTGTCGCCGGTTCGCGGACGTCGTGTCGGCGGACCCCGCGGTGGCTGGAGGAAACGGCGGTGGCAGCAAGGACGGTGGGGGCAGCGGAGGTGCGTCGCACGCTGTCGTGCTGGCGCTGCCCACCTCGGCCGGAGACGGGACGCCGTGCGCGATCTGCAGGGAGGAGCTGGCGCCAGGTCGCGGCGTGTGCGTGCTGCGGCCGTGCGGGCACCGGTTCCACTGGCCGTGCGCGCTGCGGTGGCTGGCGCGCCGCAACACCTGCCCGTGCTGCCGCGCCGAGCTGCCCGCGGAGGACGCGCTCGCCGAGACACGGCGCCTATGGAGCGCAGTCGAGAGGATGGCGGGAGATAGTAGCGGCTGTGCTTGACACCGTCGGTTGGATCAGAGCGCGTGGCGTACGGGACGTGCGTTTGGACGTGCTCGTGTGTCTTGATCTCTAGTCGCAATTACACTAGTGTCAGATTCGTGGATTGCGATGGTTTCGGGGAGCTGCGTGTATGCCGAATAATGGTGTAGCTGCATAGGATTACTGTTAGTGCACAGAGTCATAAACAATAAATTGTACTTATATTCATAAATTGATGTCTTATAAATTATAATGCGGTATCATTAGTATGCGAATGATGGGGTTTAATTATTTATACCTTTGGTGGATCCAAAGTGAGTGAAGCAGGTTTCGGGGGAGAAGGTAGGGTATCGTAGTTTTACATCGAAATTGCTGCTTTATATGCTTCTTGGTGATGATGTTCCCGCCTCGAAGAACATGTATCATGGACGTACGTGTGGTAAAGCCGACTACTTTGCTGGAACTGTTACTGATGGAAGCCAATGCCCGAACGGCGGTGGATCCAATGGGCAACCCTGATACTTATCTTATGATGACGTTCTGCATCAAGTGACTGAAGAGTTGGGCGGTTACATCAGAGGCTGGATAAAATCAAACCTTAAAATAGGCTGAATGAATCGACATAATTTCAACCGAAAGTTGGTTGTATTTGATTGTCTCGAGCATGCGGCAAAAGATTACATGTTGTATAAACATTTTATGAACGAACCGAAAGCAAACGAGCATATGTAGCCAACACCAATTGCTCAAGCTGTTTATGTCATCAGATTATTGCGAGATTAGATGGCCACTGTTATGGAACCAAACACCAGTACAGCACTGTCGACTTCATCGTGGATGGGTATGTCGAAACAGCAAGCAGAGTGGACGGACGTGGACGGAGGCATCCGGTCTCGGGAATCGAGTCTCATCATGCACACTCCAGCTATACTATGTGCATGCACCGGCATCAACAGAGCTAAGCTAGCAATCTATATGCGCCACTGAGACGGAGAGGTGGACGTACCGGCGGCCCGCCTAGACATGGGCGTCGATCGCGTATGGTGGGGAGGAGATCGATATTCTAGCGGAGAAGAGGAGATTGCCGTGGGATCGGGTCGTCGTTTTCCGCTTTGTTCCTTTTTTTTTGAAATGTACATACTTGTATTCAACGAAAACGAGTACAGCATCCAGACAAGCATAAACACGAGGAGGAAACAGAGAAAACAGAGGACAACACAGCTCGCACTCTCCTTCAACCTCTTGATCGACCACCAGCCGAACCCTGCGACGCCGGAGACGACGAAGGACACCGCCGAGAAGATCGACCACCGTGGAGCAGAAGAACTCCTAGCCCTGGGGCGTTGTTGAGCCGCAATAATCGCCGTCTCCGAGGAGCTGGACTTGGAGGCGAAGAACGAACATCGGCCGGGGGAGGTCCCCGAGCTCAAACTGCACCAGATCCGGGGCCAGCGCCCCAGATCCTCCACCTTCCTGCCACATACCTGCGAAGCCGCCATCTTGAATTCTCACTTCCCGCCGCTAGCTCCGCCGTCACCGCAGATCTGACGGGAGATGATGGGCTCGAGCACCACGCCGGGCCTCGAGCCACCACAAGTCGAGCGCGACGACGGCTGGCCCCGAAGAACACCTCCGCCGGAGAAGACCGCGTCGACACCAAAACCTCCACCGCCCGCACCCCTACCTCCAAGGCGCCGCCGACGGGGACTCCACCCCAACCTACCGTATGTACAGGCCCGAGACGGGGATCCCCCACCCTCCCGCCGCCGAAGCGGCCGACGGAGGGGAGGAATCCCGCGGCTCCGCGGCACGGACGCGGTGGCTCGGCGAAGGTCGCCCAAAAATCGCCTTGTTCGCCTCTTCAACAGTTCCGCTTTATATGTGGCCCTTCTCTGCTTGATCGCGCATGTGGGTGGGGGCTTGCGGCGTGCCCATATGCCCACAGACGACAAACACAAGGAAGACTCTGATCGATCGTTTTTCTTCCCGATTTGACCTCTTCTCAAAATTGTTTTCCCTACGTGGCACTCTAGTGTATTTTTGTTCACCAAAAAGGCTTGAAAATGTACATTGACTAATGTTAAGAGAAGGGTTCCTGTCTAATTTGCTAAGACAAAATGTACACCTCATCCTGTAGGTTCCTCAGACATCACCCGCTTTGGCTACAATCTGCCGGCGTTATGAAGATGCATTTGCCTCTGGGGTGAACGCCAAGCAAGAACGCGGCACATGACTACACAACACGAGCTGCGTACCGCGAGCTGACCTGGCCGGATCCCGATCCCTCCAGCTCCTGCACCTGCCCGCCTCTCAGATCTCCTCGCGCGCTCCTCTCCCAGACCAAGCTCGAAGCAGTCGGATACCGCCAGAGCAAAGAGGTTAGTGTTGTTTGACCTGACCCGGCGGTAAAGCTTGTTTCCTGCTCCACTTGCTCGATCGGAATGTGATCTTCGTGATGCGCAGCGCAGGTCCACCCGGCGGCGTGCTTCTTCGGCGGTGTTGGTTGGAGCTAGCTCTCCGGTCTCGCTTGCTGCCGTTTCTTGCTCTCTGTCAGTCGGTAGCAGCGGCAGAGATGGGGGTGGCGGGGGAGAAGTTCCAGCTGGGGACGGTGGGGGCGCTGAGCCTCTTCGTGGTCTCCTTGGTCTCCATTGTCATCTGCAACAAGGCCCTCATGAGCGCCCCCGGCTTCATCTTCGGTATGAGCTCCAATCTTTTTTGCCCGCCTCCAGATGCCTCTCGTTCCTCCCTGACCTTGTTGGCGCTTGCTTGCTTCCGTGGATGCTTCTGCTCCACGCTGTGCCCCGGCCCCCGGATGAGTAGTGCTTGTAGATGTGCAAGGTCGAGATTTGGTGCCGGTGTGTAATGGCCAGGGGCAGTGGAAATCTTGCGATAGGATCAGGCGTATGGATGGGGAGATCGATGCTGTGAGGACTCTTTTTAGTGAGAACCGCAAAATTTGTTTTCTTGTGTCGGTGGAATTCTATGGTGTTGAGAGTTGGCACAGCACGATTAAAACAAAATAAGTGAGTTGTGAGCTTAACTCAAATGATTACAGCTACTCAGCTAGAGTGACTTACTGGAATGGATATGTCGAGGAGAAGGAGCCAGACTGAGCTTAGGTTGTACCAAAATGATCTGTTGAGGAGGCCAGACCCTTGGTGCATAATGTGACTAAAATTTTGTACCGGACAATAGCTGGAGTAATGTTACATATTTGGTCTTGGTTAAATGACCAATTGAGACCCCATAATTTTCTCAAGTAATTAGTGTGCGCCGTGATTAGGCATGTAGGTGGATGCGTGCAACATGAAAGGTACAATCATTTACCTCTTTTGTGTGTCCGTGTGCACATTTTCCAAGTGGCCAGATAGTACACTTCAATCGCAAGTTGCCGTCCGGCTGCTGCCACATCCGTAGATGCTCAAGTGTGTGCAAGCAATGGACGCGGGTGCGGACGCTAGGCGCGGCGCGTCAGGCGCAGAGGTGTTCCTAGCAGATCCTCTGACATAGAGGGGATTACTGTAGAGGGACGTAATTGTTGTGGTTCGTCCGATGCGCATCGAACGGCAGCAGCTCAAACGCGCTGGAAATTAACTCACTCGCCGCCGCCGGCCGTCTGGTCGCCGGCGCGCCCAGCACCGCCTGCGTGGCCTCCGCCGCCACCGCCTCCGTGGCCTACCCGCTGTGGCATCCGGCGCCACCGCCGCCGTCGCCTTGCGCGCCTTGGAAGTTCACAGCCATGCAGAGGAGGAGCACGAGCATGATCCCATGTCGACTTGGTCGCCGTGCTCGACCTCTGTGCTCGCGCCTGGCGCTTCCCGTGCGCTTTGGCCGTGTCCTCCAAGCGAGCAGGAGTGGTGTTGTCCTGGTTGCCGCAGTCATCCTTTGTTACCGTCGCTGTTGCGCACGCTGGCCGCCGTCCTCCGACTTGCCATCCGTACGGAATTAACATTTTACTTCTCCCCCTTGATCTCAACTTTTACTTTTGACCATGTATTTTATACTTTATTCGTTTCATCATAGATCAGTACATAGAGCATGTTTCATCGTCACAGCTCAATTGCCGATAGAATCAGACAGTTACGATATATCTCTCTGTTTTGAAACAAATTCTATTCCTTTTCGGGCCTCTTATGATCCAGAAATCATAAACTTTCCATTAAACCCATGCCGGCTACGTGTTCCATGAACACACTGGGTGGTAAGCCTTTCGTAAGCAGATCCGCAAGCATATCCTTTGTCCTTATATGCTCGAGACTTATAATGTGATCCTGGATTGTATCTTTCACAACATAATATTTTATCTCTATTGGTTTGGTAGCATTACTCGACTTGTTGTTATGAGCATAGAATAATGCGGGCTGGTTGTCACAGTACATCTTTAGTGTTTTGTCAATGCAATGTACCACTTTTAAGTCGGGTATAAATTTCTTTAACCATATCGCCTGCCCCGTGGCCTCATAACATGCTATAAATTCTGCATACATCGTGGATGATACAACTATTGACTGTTTGCAGTTTCTCCACGAAATAGCCCCTCCAGCGAGAGTGAACACGTATCCAGACGTGGATTTTCTATCATCTCTGTCTCCCGTAAAATCTGCGGCTGAATACCCTCTTATCTCTAGGGAATCAGATTCTGTATGTTAGCATGACATCCTTTGTGCCTTGCGCATAACACAATGTTTTCTTTACCATCTTCCAGTGCTCCATGCTTGGATTCTCTTGATATCTACTGAGTACCCGGTGATAAAAGCTAAGTCAGGGCGAGTGCACACTTGTGCATACTGTAAGCTTCCAACAGCCGAAGCATATGGTACTGCTTTCATTTGATCGATCTCGTACTGGTTCTTGGGACATTGGAATTTCCCAAAATTGTCGCCCTTGACTATAGGAGCAGGTGTGGCACTACTCTTATGCATATTATACTTTTTAAGAACTTTTTCTAAATATGCTTTCTGCGATAGTCCTAAGACACTATTTTCCTATCTCGGTGAATTTCTATGCCCAAAACATATGATGCTTCAGCAAGATCTTTCATATCAAAATTTGAGGATAAGAACTTCTTTGGTTCTTGTAATAGATTAACATCACTGCTAGCAAGCAAGATATCATCCACATTCAAGATTAGGAAAATATATTTCCCATTTTTAAACTTTGCATAAATACAGTTATCCTCAACATTTTCTTTAAATTCAAAACCTTTAATTGTCTCACTAAACTTTAGATACCACTGTCTAGAGGCTTGATTTAATCCATAAATGGATTTCTTCAGGCGGCATCCTATATCTTCCTTGCCTTCCATGATAAAACCCTTGGGTTGTTTCATGCAAACATTTTCTTTTAAATCCCCGTTTAGAAATGTCGTTTTTACATCCATTTGATGTAGCCCTAAATCAAAATGTGCAACTAATGCCATTATGATTCTGAAGGAATCCTTACATTAGACTGGAGAAAAAGTCTCATTGTAATCTACCCCTTCTCTTTGTGTAAATCCTTTTGCCACAAGTCATGCTTTATACTTTTCTACATTCCTTTTAGAGTCATACTTAATTTTGTAGACCCATTTACAGCCTACTGTTTTGGCTCCGTTAGAAATATTTTCTAAGTCCCAAACAACGTTGGAACCCATCGATTTCAGCTCGTCTTCCATTGCCTCCACCCACTTCGATGAGTGAGGGCTTCTCATGGCTTCTTCATATGAAGTGGGATCACCTTCCATATGAGCTATTTCTGTATTATAAACTTTATAATCAGAAGAAATAGCTGATCTTTTAGCTATTTTAGACCTTCTAGGGGCCTCATTTTCTAAAAGTGGCTGCTGCACCTCCCTTTCATGCTCAACCACGGGTTCAGTCGGCTCCTGACGGACAGGTTCCGGATCTTCACCCATAGTTGTCACGGGTGGAGTTACAACAGGTGCTTGCACCTCAACCTCAGGGATTGTCGGTGCAGGTACAACAGGTAATGTGAAAAATGGCTCCCGAATCATTGGAAAAGGTGCACACACCCTCTTCTCCTCAAGATCAATTTTCCGACTCATCATTTCGTCCTCTAAGAAGACTGCATGTCTCGTTTCTACAAACTTTGTGTATCTGTCTGGACAGTAGAAACAAAAACCTTTTGATCTATCAGGATAGCCAATGAAGTGACAACTGACTGTTTTGGGATCTAACTTTGCAATATTTGGATTAAATAATTTGGCCTCAGCTGGGCTCCCCCACACTCTGAAGTGTTGTAGAGAGGGTACTCTTCCTGTCCACAACTCGTACGGTGTTTTGGGCACCGACTTACATTGTACTCTATTGAGAATGTGAATGGTGGTTTTAAGCACCTCCATCCATAATCCCAATGGCAAGGTGGAGTAGCTCATTATGCTGCGCACCATATCCATAAGTGTACGGTTATGCCTTTCAGCTACTCCATTTTGCTGAGGGTCGCCCGGCATTGTATAATGGGCCACTATGCCAGTCTCCTGTAAGAACCTCGCAAAAGGTTCAGGGACTTGGCCATATGGAGTGTGCCGACTGTAGTACTCCGCTCCACGGTCAGATCTCACAATCTTTATTCTTTTATCATGCTGATTTTCTACTTCAGTTTTGAATATCTTAAATCTATCCAGCGCTTCAGACTTTTTTTGATTGGATAAATATAACCATATCGGGAGTAATTATCTGTGAATGTTATAAACGAGTCATAGCCATCAACACTTTTCACAGGAAATGGCCCACAAATGTCAGTGTGAATGATTTCTAGTGTTCCTGTGCTTCGGTTTGCACCCTTTTTTATTTGTTTTACGCATTGCATTAAAGGAAAGTACGTAAAACAAATAAAAAAGGGTGCAAACCGAAGCACAGGAATTCTTCCTCCATTAGAGTTTTCAGACTTAGAACAATGCATAGATTGCATTAAAGGAAAGTACGTAAAACAAATCAAAAAGGGTGCAAACCGAAGCACAGGAATACTAGAAATCATTCACACTGACATTTGTGGACCATTTCCTGTGAAAAGTGTGGATGGCTATGACTCGTCTATAACATATGATTACTCCCGATATGGTTATATTTATCCAATTAAAAAAAGTCTGAAGCGTTTGATAAATTTAAGATATTCAAAACTAAAGTAGAAAATCAGCATGATAAAAGAATAAAAATAGTGAGATCTGACCGTGGAGGGGAGTATTACGGTCGGCACACTCCATATGGCCAAATCCCTGGACCTTTTGCGAGATTCTTACAGGAGACTGGCATAGTGGCCCAGTATAGAATGTCGGGCGACCCTCAGCAAAATGGAGTAGTTGAAAGGCATAACCGTACACTTATGGATATGGTGCGCAACATAATGAGCTACTCCACCTTGCCATTGGGATTATAGATGGAGGCGCTTAAAACCACCATTCACATTCTCAATAGAGTACCATGTAAGTCGGTGCCCAAAACACCGTACGAGTTGTGGACAGGAAGAGTACCCTCTCTACAACACTTCAGAGTGTGGGGGAGCCCAGCTGAGGCCAAAGTATTTAATCCAAATATTGCAAAGTTAGATCCCAAAACAGTCAGTTGCCACTTCATTGGCTATCCTGATAGATCAAAAGGTTTTTGTTTCTACTGTCTAGACAGATACACAAAGTTTGTAGAAACGAGACATGCTGTCTTCTTAGAGGACGAAATGATGAGTCGGAAAATTGATCTTGAGGAGAAGAGGGTGTGTGCACCTTTTCCGATGATTCAGGAGCCATTTTTTACACTACCTGTTGTACCTGCACCGATAATCCCTGAGGTTGAGGTGCAAGCACCTGTTGTAACTCCACCCGTGACAACTATGGGTGAAGATCCGGAACCTATCCGTCAGGAGCCGACTGAACCCGTGGTTGAGCATGAAAGGGAGGTGCTGCAGCCACTTTTAGAAAATGAGGCCCCTAGAAGTTCTAAAAGAGCTAAAAGATCAGCTATTTCTTCTGATTATAAAGTTTATAATACAGAAATAGCTCATATGGAAGGTGATCCCATTTCATATGAAGAAGCCATGAGAAGCCCTCACTTATCGAAGTGGGTGGAGGCAATGGAAGACGTGATGAAATCGATGGGTTCCAACGATGTTTGGGACTTTGAAAATATTCCAAAAGGAGCCAAAACAGTAGGCTGTAAATGGGTCTACAAAACTAAGTATGACTCTAAAGGGAATGTAGAAAAGTATAAAGCATGACTTGTGGCAAAAAGATTTACACAAAGAGAAGGGGTAGATTAGAATGAGACTTTTTCTACAGTCTCATGTAAGGATTCCTTCATAATCATAATGTCATTAGTTGCACATTTTGATTTCGAGCTA
Organism: Poa pratensis; assembly: GCA_947311845.1. Classification (NCBI taxonomy): domain Eukaryota; kingdom Viridiplantae; phylum Streptophyta; class Magnoliopsida; order Poales; family Poaceae; genus Poa; species Poa pratensis. The sequence goes on along the minus strand of CAMZMU010000059.1, from coordinate 28,111,791 downwards.
CATCAAATGGATGTAAAGACGTCATTTCTAAACGTCTAAACGGGGATTCAAAAGAAAATGTTTACATGAAACAACCCAAGGGTTTTATCATGGAAGGCAAGGAAGATATGGGATGCCGCCTGAAGAAATCCATTTATGGATTAAATCAAGCCTCTAGACAGTGGTATCTAAAGTTTAATGAGACAATTAAAGGTTTTGGATTTAAAGAAAATGTTGAGGATAACTGCATTTATGCAAATTTTAAAAATGAGAAATATATTTTCCTAATCTTGTATCTGGATGATATCTTGCTTGCTACAAGAAACAAAGAAGTTCTTATCCTCAAATTTTGATATAAAAGATCTTGGTGAATCATCATATGTTTTGGGCATAGAAATTTACCGAGATAGAAAAAAGGAGTCTTAGGACTATCGCAGTAAGCATATTTAGAAAAAGTTCTTAAAAAGTATAATATGCATAAGAGTAGTGCGTGCCACACCTGCTCCTATAGTCAAGGGCGACTATTTTGAGAAATTCCAATGTCCCAAGAACCAGTACAAGATCGATCAAATGAAAGCAGTGCCATATATTTCGGCTGTTGGAAGCTTACAGTATGCACAAGTGTGGACTCACCCTGACTTAGCTTTTATCACCGGGGTACTCAGTAGATATCAAGAGAATCCAGGCATGGAGCTCTGGAATATGGTAAAGAAAGCATTGCGTTATGCGCAAGACACAAAGGACCTCATGCTAATATACAGAAGATCTAATTCCCTAGAGATAAGAGGGTATTCAAACGCAGATTTTGCGGGCGACAGAGATGATAGAAAATCCACGTCTGGATACGTGTTCACTCTCGCTGGAGGGGCTATTTCGTGGAGAAGCTGCAAACAGTCAATAGTTGTATCATCCACGATGTATACATAATTTATAACATGTTATGAGGCCACAAGGCAGGCGTATGGTTAAAGAAATTTATACCCGACTTGACAGTGGTAGATTGCATTGACAAACCACTAAAGATGTAATGTGACAACCAGCCCGCAGTATTCTATGCTCACAACAACAAGTCGAGTAATGCTACCAAACCAATAGAGATAAAATATTATGTTGTGAAAGATACAATCCTGGATCACACTATAAGTCTCGAGCATATAAGGACAAAGGATATGCTTGCGGATCCGCTTACGAAAGGCTTACCACCCAGTGTGTTCATGGAACACGTAACCGGCATGGATTTAATGGAAAGTCTATGATTCCTGGATCATAAGAGGCCCGAAAAGGAAAAGAATTTGTTTCAAAACAGAGAGGTATATCGTAGCTGTCTGATTCTATCGGCAATTGAGCTGTGACGATGAAACATGCTCTATGTACTGATCTGTGATGAAACGAGTAAAATATAAATTACATGGTCAAAAGTAAAAGTTGAGATCAAGGGGGAGAAGTAAAATGTTAATTCCGTAGGATCATCTAGGCTAGATCTAATCGGTAGCAACATCTATATACGGGTCTATCTTGTCAATTGGGAGAGAGAGATCAGAGAGATGGGAGGAGAATGGGTGCCTTCTCCTTGGCTGCTAGAGCCCGGTGTGCCGGCCATGGTGGACGGCGTCGGTGATGGTGGAGAGTGGGCAGTGGCGACGGTGGAGCTTCCCGTCGCTACTGCGCGTCACCTAGATCGGTAGGGTTTGTGTCGGTGGGGTGTGTCGGCACACGACGAACCTCGTGAGGCGTGCCGCCGGCCCCACCCTTTATATAGCGCAGCGCGACAGGGGCCCACCAACCATAGTTCGGTTGGGCGCCCCCGATCAGGGCGCGTAGATCAAGGTCCGGTGCGGCCGTTGGACACGCACCGTGGAGATCAACCTAACATGTAGACCATGGTTACTCGGAAAGTATATTTGGATCTCGGACACTAATGCTCCTGGTGCCCAATTTTTATAAAAAAAATTCGTTTGTCAGAAATCATTACAAAATTCATACTACATGTTTCTCTAACCGATAAATTTGCGTACAGTAATTCAAAAGATTGTGGCCTGCGGAAAAATAAGAAGACCGGGCATGTTTTTACATATATTAATATGCTTTGTTTCTGCCCCTGCTGCTTGTTATTCTTGTACAGCATGCAAATATCAATAATTTTGTTCGAAACCATTTCCATTGGTAATAAACATTCAAATCGCATGATTATTTTTAATATTTTTGTGTTACAACAATATTTTGAAAAACATATTTCTATAGCACTGGTGCCCGGCCGGGAGTGGTTGCTTCGCTAGGTTGGGGCTGGGCTACGAGAATGAGTTGTTTGATGTTAAGACAATACCATGTGTCTAAAGCAGTACTTAAAAGGTCATGAGACGTGAAGTAATCTCTATATAAATAGTTCTACTGAATTCAGACGTGCGGGTAAATTATATAGGAAGCAACACGCTCTATCAGGATATGATCAGTCCAAGAACCAAATGACGCGACGGTGACTAATTAAAAGCCAAAAAACACCACTCTCTCCTTTATGATGCGATGGATAACTCGCTCAGATTGCTTTTAGGTACGGTTTTTGTTGGCCAGCACAACTCAGATGCTGCAAAGTTCCAACCATTGCACGCTTAAATAGGCACAAGATATTCATCGAAATTGCACTTCAGTTCTCTTCTTCAACAGGTAACCAGGCTAATCAAACATCAACGAAGAACGACCACCTGATCTCCGGCCCGGCCATGGCAACCATCCTCGCCACCGACACCTGCCTCTCCGTCGCGCACCAGACCCGTTTCGCCCTCCGCCTCGCCACCGCCATCTCGTCTAACCCCGAGTTCGCTGCCGCCAACACCGCCTACTCCCCGCTCTCCCTGCACGTCGGGCTCAGCCTCGTCGCCGCTGGTGCGGCTGGTGCCACCCGTGAACAGCTCGTCGCAGTGCTCGGGTCCGGGGAGGCGGGCGATGAGGCCGAGGGCCTCCACGCGCTCGCTGAGCAGGTGGTGCAACTCGTGCTCGCCGACGCGTCCGGCACCGGCGGTCCCCGCATCGCCTTCGCCAACGGCGTCTTCGTCGATCGATCGCTCTCGCTCAAGCCTTCCTTCAAGGAGATCGCCGTCGGCAGGTATAAGGCCGACGTTCAGTCCGTGGACTTCCAAACTAAGGTGAGAAACTACAACTAGTATGTAACTATGTATTGCGTTGCCTATAATGCTAAGTATTGACGTAGTTTACATTGGTCCAGCCTGGTGAAGCTGCTGCTCAAGTGAACTCATGGGTAGAGAAAGTCACAGCATGTCTCATCCAAGATATCCTCCCTCCAGGATCTGTTGACAGTACCACTAGACTGGTTCTTGGCAATGCCCTTTACTTCAAAGGAGCTTGGCATGAGAGGTTTGACGCGTCTAAGACAAAGGACGACTGTTTCCACCTTCTTGATGGGAGCTCAGTTCAAGCACCATTCATGTCGACCACAAAGAAGCAATACATTTCGTATTCTGACAATCTGAAGGTACTTAAGCTTCCTTACCACAAAGGAGGGGACACGAGGCAGTTCTCCATGTACATTCTTCTTCCAAAAGAACAAAACGGTCTCTTGAGTTTGGCCAAAATGTTGAGCACCGAACCAGGGTTCATCGAGAACCATATCCCAAACCAGAAGGTTCAAGTCGGACAGTTTAAACTACCCAAGTTCAAGATATCATTCGGATTTGAAGCTTCCAACTTGCTCAAATGCTTGGGTCTCCAGCTGCCATTCAACACAGAAGCGGACCTTTCACAGATGGTGGATTCACCAGCTCTAGAACAGAACATGTACATCTCATCTGTTCAGCACAAGTCATTTGTCCAAGTAAACGAAGAAGGAACCGAGGCTGCCGCGGCAACTGCTATACAAATCACCCAACATTCCCTACCTCAGACAACGGATTTTGTCGCGGATCACCCTTTCATATTCCTAATACGTGAAGACACCACCGGTGTGGTGCTGTTCGTTGGTCATGTGGTCAATCCCATTCTATCTTCATAATGTGTTCCCTTTTGAGTATGTTGCCATGGCAGCGACCTCTTCTATCACATATATGTTAAGTATGTAATAAGTGACATGTTTCAATATTTGATCATGCTGCCCATGCAATAAATCCAATAATGTTCTCTTTCTGAATAATGGCGCAGTGCGAAGTTTCGCAAAGGATAATAATCTTTAATTTCAACGGAGCTAGTTGGTTCGGTTGTGATATTTATTTGTTCAAAAAAAAGAAGAAAAAGCTCCACCTTGTATGGTAGTTCTCCACTTAGTTTCTACTCTGGGATATTGCATCGGAATCTATAATATGGGAATTTTAGAATCATGAAGTGAACGAGTTGCCACACAGGGACAGATGGCAAATTCTCTTGTAGCTTCTGTCGTATGGCGACTGGCAACATGTCATAACTTGGCGATATGCTAATCTCTCCTTCCGCCGATTTTTCCTACCAAATTCATCTCCAGATCTAAACCCCCTACTGGTTTTCATCTTCGCTAACTCCCCTCATTTGAAAGATTGCTTATCTCCCCCCATAAATGTACCCTCCTTTCGCTGTCATTCTTTCCCGTTCTTAACATCGCCAAATCCGTTGGATAGCGAGAGGCCGTGGCACTGTTTGTTAGACTTCATATCATGTATCTATACGTAGCAGGTACGGTATAGTATACTGACATATACACGTACATTGTAAGCCACGGTAGGGGCCTTTTCCTACCTCATATAAACACGCACCCCGAGCCTCGGAGAGGCATCGGTTCCGCTACGTACTTTGACATGGTATCAGAGCATACGATCCCCAAGACCTAGCCGCCGCCATAAACCTCTCTCACAATCTTCTTGATCGGAAACCACAAAAAATCTCACATGATCGACCTAGCTGCCGCCGCTGCCGCCATAAACCTCTCTCACGATCTTTTTGATCGGAAACCACAAAAAACCTCACACGATCCTCTCGATTGGAAAACTCTCACAAAGCCTCCCACGATCCTCCAGATCGGAAAACCTTAAAACCCTACCACGATCTCTGATCGGAAAAACCTTCCCCGGCAGTCCCATGGCGTCCTCATCCTCGGTGACCCCGCTGACTGCTGCGTTGGGGAGTCCTCCCTCCCAGAAGCTGACTCGGTCGAACTAACTATTCTGGAAGACCCTAGTCTCTCCTGGTATGTCTCGATGGAACAGAGACAGCGCCAGCGAAGTCTTTGGAGGTAGAAGATGAAGAAAAGAAAAAGATCATGGTTCCCAACCCTGCCTATGCTGCTTGGGTTCTGCGGGATGCCACGGTGCTGAGTTGGATCATCAACTCCCTCTCACCGGAAATTCCGGCCCATGTTGTCGGTGTGGACTTGACGGCTGTTGTTTGGGCTATCATCACCAAGATGTTCAGTGCTGGCTCTCGGGTGAGGATAAATCAGCTGCGAGGAGAGCTCAATGCACGAAGAAGAATGATCTTACTGCATCTCAGTTTTTCACAATGATGAAGGGCTTTGCCTCTGAACTCGCAGCCGTGGGCAAGCCAATTGATGAGGATAAGATGATCGGATACATCACCAATGGTCTAGATGGAAACTACAACTCTGTGGTGTCCGTTGTCAACAACAACAGTGCTATCACACTTGATGATCTGTATGCGCAAGTTTGTGCTCATGATATGCGCCAGTCCATGCTTGAGGCGACAGGACAAGAAACTGCCTTCGCTTCTTCAGCTAATGCAGCTACTCGAGGTGGACATGACCGTGGGCGCAATAGCCGTCCGCGCGGTGACCGTCGCCCTGCTGAACGTGCTGACCGTGGTGACTGCGGTGACCTTGGCTATGACTCTGAACGGCGCCAAGATCGCCGTGATGGTGGACAACGGGATGATGATCGACGCTGGGATGCTGATCGACGTCCTCGCAATGATGACCGCCGTGATTGTGGTCACAAAGATGGTGGTCGAAAGGATGATCGCCATGATGGAGGACGTGCTACCACACCATATGTCAATATAACGTGTCAGATATGTAAAATACATGGACACCCTGCCTCGGATTACTGGTGGTGCTTCCAAGATGATTCTGAGGGATCAGATGATGATTCGGATGATGGTAGAGATGAGAAAGAAGCCAATGTTGTTGCTGCTATGGGGTTGGCACAAACGGGTACCCAGATTCTGGAGCTACAGATCATATCACGGGTGAGCTGAATAAGCTTACTGCACATGACAAGTACAAGGGGCGTGATCACGTCAACATGGCCAACGGCAAGGGTATGTGCATAAGTCATATTGGCCATTCAATGTTGCATAATCCCCATAGTAGTTTATATCTAAATAACATCCTTCATGTTCCAAGTGCATCTAAAAACCTCATATCTGTTCATAAGCTTACATGAGATAATGATCTCTTTCTTGAGTTTCACCCATACTTCTTTTTTACCAAGGATCAGGCCACGCGAAGAATTCTCTTTAAAGGGCCGTGTCATGGTGGTCTTTACCCGCTAGTACCATTGTCTACCGGGTCTTCCAAGCAAGCCTTCGTTACAATAAAGCCATCGCCTTCTACATGGCATCGCCGCTTAGGACATCCTTATTCTTTTGTGGTGCAGCAAATTCTTAGGAAACATAAAATTTCGCATACTCCTGAAATAAATCCATATGTTTGTGATTCATGCCAACTAGCTAAGAGTCATCAGTTGTCATATCCTATTTCTACCACAGTTTCTACTGTTCCTTTGGAACAAGTATTCTCTGATGTATGGGGTCCTGCACCCGCCTCTGTTGGCAAACACTTATATTATGTAAGCTTTATTGATGATTTCAGTAAATTTACGTGGATCTATTTGCTTAAGAATCATTTTGAGGTTTATCAAGTCTTTTTAAACTTTCAAGCTTTGGTTGAGCGGAAATTCAACAGGAAATAATTACCATGCAAACTGATTGGGGTGGTGAGTATGAAAAACTTCATAGTTTCTTCCAGAAAATTGGTATTACCCATCATTTTTCATGTCCCCATGATCACCAACAAAATGGTTTTGCCGAACGAAAACATCGTCATATTGTTGAGGTTGGCCTTGCCATATTTGCACATGCGTCTATGCCCTTAAAATTCTGGGATGAAGCTTTTCTTACAGCCACTTTTCTCATCAATTTACTTCCTAGCAAAGTGATTGATTTTGAAACTCCTGTTGAGCGTCTTCTCCAAACCAAACCCAACTATGAGTCTCTTCGTATTTTTGGGTGTGCATGTTGGCCCAATCTTCGACCCTACAACAAAAGAAAATTTGCCTATCGCTCCACAAAATGTGTGTTTCTTGGCTATAGTCCTCGTCATAAGGGAGTTAAGTGTTTAGACATCAAGACTGGTCGTGTCTATGTCTCTCGTGATGTTGTTTTTGATGAATATGTGTTTCCCTTTGCTGCATTACATCCTCATGCTGATCGACGTCTTCGAAATGACATCCTTTTGTTACCACATGACACATCTTCATCTAGTAATGGGGATGCACTTGATGATCATATGACTTTGCCTATTGTTCCTGTTTTTACTAATCATGACCAGGACAATGCCTCCCATGATGGCTCAGATGATAGTGATACGTCTCAAACGTATCTATAATTTTTTATGTTCCATGCTTGTTCTATATCAATATCACATGTTTTATATGCACTTTATATCATATTATGACATTTATTGGACTAATCTATTACCAAGATGCCACAGTGCCAGTTTCTGTTTATTATGTATGTGCATTGCAGAAAAGGTCCAAAAATGAAAGTGCTCAGAAAAATCTGAAAAAATTACAGAAATTCTAAAACGCCAGAAGACTCCGGGAGCCAGAAGGACAAGTCTGGGGGAGGCCCACAGCCCCCACACCATGGGCCCGCGCGGCCAGAGGGGGGGTTGCGCCGTGGGGTGGTGTGGCCACCTCGTGCACCGCCTCGCGACGCCCTTTGGACTATATATTGCCTCCGCGGTGATAACCCTAAGAGGATCGACGATTTCTCCAGAAGAGTTCCGTAGCTCCGCTGCCACCAAAAACCCTAATTCGGGGAACAGAAGTCTCTGGTTTCGGCACCCTGTCGGGACGGGGAATTGCCCCCGGAGCCATCTTCATCGACGCCACTGCCATCTTCATCACCGTTGCTGCCTCCCATGATGAGGAGTGAGTAGTTCTTCATCGGGGCTGAGGGCTCTACCGGTGGCTATGTGGTTTATCTCTCTCTCCCATGGTGTGATCTTTATGTGATCATGAGCTTTGTAATCTAGTTGAATCCATAGATGTTACTCTTCATTATCTTATGATTATGCTACTCAAAGTGGTTTTATTAATGTAAACTCCGGAGTCACCTTTGTCCCACGGTACGAAGTTGACAGTGTGCGCACCGTGGGTGGCTCTTAGGCTAAAGATTACAGGAGTACTTATCATGAGTTATTATTTGTGTTGCATGTCTCTATGAAATTGTGGTGTTTGTCTAGTACTATTTTAGGGCGCTCAAGTTGACAGTGTGGGGTTCCCTAGATGTGGAATGCGACTTTAAGGTGTGCTTTTATAGCCCTACGTAGTGGATTGGTGTTCATTATCCAACGAGAGAATAATTCAGAGTAGCATAGTAAAGAGGGAATATCTATGTATTCAATTATATTATTATTGTTGAGAGTGTCCACTAGTGAAAGTATGATCCCTAGGCCTTGTTTCTAAGCATTGAAACACCGTTTACAACTAGTTCTGCTACATGTTTGCTTGCTGCCATTTTTATTTCAGATTGCAATTACCACTTATAATCATCCATATCACTTGTATTTTAATATCTCTTCGCCGAACTAGTGCACCTATACATATGACAAGTGTATTAGGTGTGTTGGGGACACAAGAGACTTCTTGTATCTTAATTGCAGGGTTGCTTGAGAGGGATATCTTTGACATCTACCTCCCTGAGTTCGATAAAATTTGGGTGATTCACTTAAGGGAAACTTGCTGCTGTTCTACAAACCTCTGCACTTGGAGGCCCAACATTGTCTACAAGAATAGAAGCGTGCGTAGACATCAAGCTCTCTTCTGGCGCCGTTGCCGGGGAGGTAAGTGTTGGAAGGTATCTCCTTTAGATCCTGCAGTTATATCTTTTTGTTTCTTGTTTTTATTTTACTAGTTAGGCTTAATGGAAAACAACAACAAACATAGAGATCTTTATAAACTTTATATTGAATTAGGACATGATGCTTTTGAAGAGAAAATTAAAAAACCTATGGAATTTTGTTTGCATAATCGTGATAGCAATGTTATTAGCATGAATTCTTTGAACACCATTATTGCTAATGTTATAGAAAAGGCTAAGCTTGGGGAGGTCAGTTTTGATGAGAATGATCTTTTTAGTTCCCCGGTTTTGGAGGAGAAAATTTGCTTTGATGATACTTTGCCTCCAATATATGATGTTTATAATGATTGTGATATTTTCACTCCACCTACTATTGAGGATATAGTTTATGTTGATTATGATATGCCTCCTATATATGATGTTTACAATGATGAATATGATATTTTCAGTCCATCTACTATTGAGGATAAAATCCATTATGATTATTCTATGCCTCCAATTTATGATGATTACAATGATGGATGTGATACTTTTACTCCCACCATTACTAATGAAACTGTTTATGCTTATGTGGAGAGTAATGATACTTATATGCATGTGGATCATGATAAGAATGCTTTATGTGATAGCTATATTGTTGAGTTTATTCATGATACCACTGAAAATTATTTTGAGAGAGGAAAGTATGGTTATAGAAATCTTCATGTTACTAAATTTCTTCTCTTTATGATGAAGGTTTTGAGCTTTCTCTTGATTTGCTTTTATTTGCTGGGTACTTTAAGACGTATTGGTCCTTATGAGAGAGGGAGACACGGTTTCATATATCTCAATAATATTAAGTCTTCTCTCTTTATGTTGAAATTTTTGAAGTTGCACTTGTTTTGCCTTCCTTACAAGATTCCCTTGCATAGGAAGTGTGTTAGGCTTAAATGTGCTTTATATTTGCTTCTTGATGCATTCTTATATGTTCAACTCTTATACATATGAGAGCATCGTTAAAATTATCATGCCTAGCTAAAAGGCTTTAAAGAAAAGCGCTTGTGGGAGACAACCCATTGTTTTTATTTTCTGCTATTTTTATTTTATTTGAGTCAAGGTGCTGTTTACTTCTGTAGCAATGCCTTTGTATCTTTATTTTCTTGCATTGTTGTGCCAAGTAAGGCCTCTAATAGGAAGATGATGCTAGATTTGGATTTCTGCGCAGGAACAGATTTCTACTGTTCACCGTTTTGCTTCTGTAAAATCACAGAAAAATTATTTAAATCTGAAATTTTTGTGTGTGATCCTCAGATATGTACGCATCTTTCATTAGTTTGAGTTTTTCGATTGAGCAACGTAAGTGCCTCGAAAAAATTCGTCTTTACGGACTGTTCTGTTTTAGACAGATTCTGCCTTTTATTTTGCATTCTCTCTTTTACTAGTGTTGAGTGGAATTCTTTTGGAAGAGCTTCACATAACATCAGTAGTAGCTAATGTTTAAAAGTAATGTCATGTTTGTGTCCTTATAGAACATGTGAGTTTTTGATTGTGCACTAACCCTCTAATGAGAATTACTCTGAGTTTGGTGTGGCGGAAGTTTTCAAGGGTCAAGAGAGAAGGATGATATAATGTGATCAAGAAGAGTGAAGAGCTTAAGCTTGGGGATGCTCCCATGGATCACCCCAGCATATTTCAAGAAGACTCAAGCGTCTAAGCTTGGGGATGCCCAAGGCATCCCCTTCTTCATCAGCAACTTATCAGGTCATCTCTAGTGAAACTATATTTTAATTCTTTCACATCATATGTGCTTTACTTGGAGCGTCTGTGTGCTTTTATTTTCAGTATTTTATTTTTCTTATGGTCAACTTGATTGGACCCTAGCATTCTTGATTGGGAGAGAGACACGCTCCGCTTTTTCATATGAATACTCCTATTCTTCACTTATACTTGTTGAGTATTCTTATCTAGCTATTGCTATGCTTTTAGCTCCTGTTTTTCATGCATCTCTTATTCAGAGCTGTTAGTTCTTTTAAAGAAAGTACTCTCTTGCTTCACTTATAATTGTTTGGAGAGTTTATGTTGAAATAAATTGATTGGTGTTTGGTTGGAACAGAAAATGTTGCATGTGGTAGATGGTATAATGGAAAAAGCTTACATATTCTTGTAGATCACTGTATTGGATAATTTGATACTTGTCAATTGTTTTGAGTTATCAAGTAGTTCATGTTTAAGCTTTTGTATCATGTAGTTAAAACCTATTAATGAAGAACTACCGTAAAGCTCGTTGAAATTTGGTTTGCATGATTGGTATCTCTAAGGTCTAGATATTTTCTAGTAAAAGGGTTTGGTTAACAAGGAAGACAGTGTAGAGTCTTATAATGCTTGCAATATGTTTTCATATAAGTCTTGCTGTGTCGGTTGATATCCTGTGTTTGCTTCAAATAACCTTGCTAGCCTAAACTCTGTACTGAGAGGGAATGCTTCTCGTGCATCCAAAACCTTGAGCCAAAATCCATGCCATTTGTGTCCACCATAACTACCTATATGTGGTATTTCCTTGCCACTCCAAGTAAATTTTTCATGTGCTACCTTTAAACTATTCAAAAACTATTACTCCTATTTTGTGTCAATGTTTACCAAGCTCATGAGGACGGGTGGATGTCTTTATGTCAACTGTCAAACAGACTTTACCACCGGACTAGCGGCATATACATCCGCTTATCCATTAATTTTGCAAAAAGAGCTGGCAAATGGGGTGCCCAGTCCCAATTAATTACAACTTTAACCGCTTAATTCTCTTCACATTTTTGCCCTGATTTATCAGTCAAGCAATGACAAACAGTGAAATATCTGCATGTGTAAACAAAAGAGAAGAGGGATGATCTGCCTTGCTGGTAGAAATAACGTCCTTCATGGGAGCCGCTCTTAAAAGTCTGGTTGGCAGGGGTCATATTGTACTTTCCATTTTCTGATTCGTTGACAATTAACAAACACCTCCCAAAACTTATTTTTACTCTCTTATGATTTCAAAAACTTAAAAAGCTCTAGCACATGATTTAATCCCTGCTTCCCTCTGCGAAGGGCCTTTCTTTTACTTTTATGTTGAGTCAGTTTTCCTACTTCTTTCTATCTCAGAAGCAAACACTAGTGTCAACTTTGGTGCAACAATTTTTATATGCTTGTATATTGCACTTATTATATTGCTTTGTGTTGACAAATATCCATGAGATATATATGTTGAAAGTTGAAAGCAATTGCTGAAGCTTAAATCTTCCTTTGTGTTGGTTAAATACCTTTTACTTAGAATCTATTGCTTTATGAGTTAACTCTTATGCAAAACTCTTTGATGCTTGTCTCGAAAGTACTATTCATGAAAAGTTTTTGCTTATATGATTCAGTTGTTTGCTCATTATCTACTTGCTAGCAAACTATAGACCATTGACCTGGATCACTTCATTCATAACATGTGCTTTACAATACTATTTGATCAAGATTATGATGGTAGCATGTCACTCAAAATTATTTTTTTTTATCGTTTACCTACTCGAGGACGAGTAGAACTAAGCTTGGGATGCTTGATACGTCTCAAACGTATCTATAATTTTGATGTTCCATGTTGTTCAATATCAATATCACATGTTTTATATGCACTTTATATCATATTATGATATTTATTGGACTAACCTATTAACAAGATGCCACAGTGCCAGTTTCTGTTTATTATGTCTGTGCATTGCAGAAAAGGTCCAAAAATGAAAGTGCTCAGAAAAATCTGAAAAAATTACAGAAATTCTAAAACGCCAGAAGACTCCGGGAGCCAGAAGGACAAGTCTGGGGGAGGCCCACAGCCCCCACACCATGGGCCCGCGCGCCAGAGGGGGGCCCGCCGTGGGTGGTGTGGCCACCTCGTGCACCGCCTCGCGACGCCCTTTGGACATATATTGCCTCCGCGGTGAAAACCCTAAAAGATCGACGATTTCTCCAGAAGAGTTCCGTAGCTCCGCCGCCACCAAAAACCCTAATTCGGGGGACAGAAGTCTCTGTTTCGGCACCTGCCGGGACGGGGAATTGCCCCCGGAGCCATCTCCATCGACGCCACCGCCATCTTCATCACCGTTGCTGCCTCCCATGATGAGGAGGGAGTAGTTCTTCATCGGGGCTGAGGGCTCTACGGTAGCTATGTGGTTTATCTCTCTCTCCCATGGTGTGATCTTTATGTGATCATGAGCTTTGTAATCTAGTTGAATCCATAGATGTTACTCTTCATTATCTTATATGCTACTGAGTGGTTTTATTAATGTAAACTCCGGAGTCACCTTTGTCCCACGGTGCGAAGTTGACAGTGTGCGCACCGTGTGTGGCTCTTAGGCTAAAGATTACAGGAATACTTATCATGAGTTATTATTTGTGTTGGATGTCTCTATGAAATTGTGGTGTTTGTCTAGTACTATTTTAGGGCGCTCAAGTTGACAGTGTGGGGTTCCCTAGATGTGGAATGCGACTTTAAGGTGTGCTTTTATAGCCCTACGCAGTGGATTGGTGTTCGTTATCCAACGAGAGAATAATTCAGAGTAGCATAGTGAAGAGGAATATCTATGTATTCAATTATATTATTATTGTTGAGAGTGTCCACTAGTGAAAGTATGATCCCTAGGCCTTATTTCTAAGCATTGAAACACCGTTTACAACCAGTTCTGCTACATGTTTGCTTGCTGCCATTTTTATTTCAGATTGCAATTACCACTTATAATCATCCATATCACTTGTATTTTAATATCTCTTCGCCGAACTAGTGCACCTATACATCTGACAAGTGTATTAGGTGTGTTGGGGACACAAGAGACTTCTTGTATCTTAATTGCAGGGTTGCTTGAGAGGGATATCTTTGACCTCTACCTCCCAGAGTTCGATAAACCTTGGGTGATTCACTTAAGGGAAACTTGCTGCTGTTCTACAAACCTCTGCACTTGGAGGCCAACACTGTCTACAAGAATAGAAGCGTGCGTAGACATCAGATGGCTCTATTGGGCTCTCGGGTGGTCTCTACCTTTTATGGAACGATGAAGTCCAGGTTAATATTAAATTCTGTAGTCACCATCTAATCTTAGCAACTTTTGTTAATATAGCCACCAGCATAGAGTTTGTGCTGGTTTGCATGTACGGCGATCCTCACCATCACCAAAACAGGGAGATTTGGAACCAAATCACCACTTTCTTGTGTGAAAATGTAGACAAGCCAGTAGGTTGTTTCGATGATCTCAATAATATCATGTGCGATGTAGATACTACTTCCTCTAATATCAATAAGTATCGTATGTGTGTTTTCAACTCGTGAGTCAATCAATGTGATCTCTCTGATCTCGGTTTCAGTGATCCTGCTTACACTTGAAAAACAAGCATGTTCCTCTACCCCGGTTTTTGAAAGATTAGGCCGTTGTCATGCCAATGTTGAATGGTGTGCCATTTTTTCGAATACAAATGTTTTCAATCTACCTATAATTCTCGGTGATCATGCGCCTATTCTTGTTTCAACTAAATCCCAATTATGAAAACCGAAAATCAATTTCAAATTCAAAATGTTGCAAAATCTTCTTGGTATATTTCTGTTATTAAACCTTTCTATTATAGGACAACTAACCTTGCAGGTACAAGAAACCCTTATAGCTGCTTGATACACTTCAAGAGCAGATCAAAAGCATCCAGATGCAACCAATTCAAGATCAATACCAATCCTTGGAGGTAAAACTTCAATATCGCCTTCTACACCTCGGTTTGGAGCTGGATCGGAGATGATGTGGTCAACCTGGTAAGAAATTTCGACATCATATGTATCCTCCTTCCTCGACTCAATGACACAGACATTTCTCTTATTCCAAAAAATGACGTTTGTCATTTACCCTCAGAGTTTAGACCAATTAGTCTTTGCAATGTCATTTACAAGATAATTGCTAAATTCCTGGCATATAGATTTAAGGAGCACTTACCTGATTACACCCCTCTCAATAAGCCTTCATAGAGGGATGACACATTAGTAACAATATCATCGTAGCCCAGGAAATTACTCACTCGTTCTCTCATTCTTCTTGGGATGGAAACGATTTTATGCTTAAAATTGATTTAGCCAAGCCTTTCGACAGGATTGAGTGGCATTTCATTGCTTCACCCTTGCACGTAAGGGACTTCATGACCATTTCATAAATCTTATCTATCCATGCATATCCTCGTGGACCTTCTCGGTTATAACTGATGGACAATCTTTCGCTCGTTCTAAAAGTAGCAGAGGCGTAATACAAGGTTGTCCCTTGTCCCCATCGCGTTTTGTCATTGCAGTGAATGAACTTTCTTTGGCCCCGCAAGAGGCTCTTCAGTCCAACCAGTAATTGTCAGGTATCTCACTTGGACATTCTCCAATGTTTGCAGATGAATTGGTTTTTCTGTGGCCAAGCTAACATGCAGGAAGCAACCTCCATATCTCCCATCTTGAATCAATTCTGCCAACAATCAGGACAACTTCCGAATTGGTCCAAGCTAATAATGTTTAGTAAGAAGGTTTGTTTGCACGCTAAGAAAGATATTAAGCGAATATTACCTGTCCCGTAATCGACGACAACACCATCCAATTGGGACGCCCACTACTCTTCCAGCAAAAGGCAGATCAACATCATACAACTTCATCTACGACAAATTCAAATCAAAATTGAGTGCCTATAAAGCCAATAGGCTCTCACATATAGATTGGTTAACCCATATAAAATATGGACTTACTAAATTAGAAAATTTGGAACATAGACTTAATAAATTCCTTATTTACCCATCAAACTGCTGTTGCTATCATTTGAACTCCAATTATCAATGCTGAAGGCAGGACACCCTTGTTTGGAAATTAGCCCCTTCAGGTGCCTGCTCATCAAATAGTGCATATGCGCATTGTTTTAATAATCTTTTTATGCCATCTAACTAGAGACCAAAAGTTACACCTTCACATATACTCGATCTTCTCAACCAGGTATGGCAGGATAAACTTATGGCGCCAAGGGTATAGAGTTTTGCTTGGCAGGTCCTATGCCAAGCACTTCCCACCGGTAAGAGAGCAAGTAAATTTTCTATACACATCAACAAAGAATGTTGTAGGTGTGGTATGGTCAAGGATGAGATGCACATGGTTTTCCTCTGTCCTTTTGCAAAATCTGCCTGGTTTTATGCACCATGTTTTATTAGAACAGAGGTCCTGCAATGTAAATCATCAATCAATTCCCCCACATGATCCAAGGTTTATTCTCATCTGCTCACTGCTATGATCCAGATACACCTTAATTCGATCTAGATCACTGTCCTTGCATCACGCACAGGCAGCTGGATCTCAATCTTAGTTACAAGCCACCACGAGAGGTTTCGTGGGAAGGAAGAAGAGAAGAGAGGAGCAGGTAAGCTGCTATTACAGTATTCATCGATGCCCCCTTCCTTGCCGAGCTACAGCTAAATGGACGTTGTCTTGCTTGCTTCCGTCTCAGGTTGGGCCGTTGTGGGCTTGGCCTTGTTAGCATGGCCCAAAGCCCGTCTGATGTCGCGCTGGCGTCGGCTTCCCTTCAGTGTCGTAGCAGGTCCCTCCCCTTGAGATGCTGCTTGCCCCCAAGCAGGTGCCAGAGGGAAACGATGATGTAGAGCGGCCTCTGATTCCCTTGACAATAGTCTAGCTGGTAGCCCTGTCCAGGAAACTTGCACCTGCGAAATGAATCTTGTGCCTTGCCGGATAGATCGGTCCTGTTTGATCTCGAGTGGCTTTACCAGAAAGCACTCGTCAGTCATGAATTGAAAGGAGAGGTCTGAGTTGAGCACCTGATCCGGAGGAACCAATTTCTTCAATTGTGACACATGGAAAACTGGGTGGACTTGACTGCCCGCTAGAAGTTTTAGCTTGTATGCCATTTTTCCAATGCGGGCTAGAATCTCATATGGACCGAAGTACTTGAATGACAGCTTCTGGTTGCTACGGCGAGCCACAGATGTTGGAGCATATGGTTGCAGTTTCATGAACACCTGATCCCCCACCTGGAATTCCCTCTCACTTCTGTGTTTATCTTCTTGCGATTTCATTTGTTGCTGAGCTCTCAGCAGATGTTGGCGTAGAAGGACATCGGTTTCTTCTCTTTCCTAAAGCCAGCCAGCTAAATCAGGGGAGACATCCGACTGAAGGTTGCTGACACCCAGGTGGCGCGGAGTGTAACCATAGAGCACTTGAAATGGTGTTTTTGCTAGAGTTGAATGATGGTTCGTATTATACCAATACTCAGCTAGAGGAAGCCACTGTGACCACTTTTTTAGTGATGCATGGACTGCACATCAAAGATAAGTTTCCAGACATTGGTTCAATTTTTCTGTCTGCCCATCGGTTTGTGGATGGTTTGCTGAACTCATGTTCATCTTGGTGTCAGACAAGCGAAACAGTTCCTGCCAAAACTTGCTGGTGAACACTGGATCACGATCGGAGATGATGATGCTAGGCAAACCATGGAGTCGGTAAACTGAATCGACAAATTTTTGAGCCACTGTCATTGCTGTGTATGGGTCCGACAGAGGAATGAAATGCCCGTATTTTGTAAACTTGTTGATGACAACAAGAATGCAATCAAACTTTCCAGAACGAGGCAGGCCTTCAACGAAATCAAGACTGATAACACTCCAAGCATCGGTGGGAACAGGCAGTGGGTTCAACAAACCTGGCAGGCGAACATGTTCACTTTTGGCTTGCTGAAAAACGGGGCATTGGCTCACATATTTGTGAATGTGCTCTTTCATGTGAGGCCAGGAGAATAAGGACTTAATTCGTTGGTATGTCGCCAAGAATCCTGAGTGTCCATGCACCCCACTATCATGTAGTGACAGAAGAATTGCATCGTGTGCTGCCTTGTTGTTTCCTAACCAGATGCGGTCCTTGAAACGTATTAGTCCTTGATGAAGAGAGAAACACTGGGCATTTGGGGAATGCAGAATCAATTCTTGCATTAGGGTTTTCGCTCTAGGGTCACTGTCATAGCCTTTGATGATGATCTATAGCCATCTAGGGCGGCACAAGGAGATGTTGTGCAACTCATTCGTCCCTGGTTTGCGAGAGAGAGAGCATCAGCCGCTGAATTTTCCTTACCCTTGCGGTAGACCAGTTTATATTGCAACCCAATCAGCTTCACAAATACTTTGTGTTGAATATCTGTCATAAGCTTTTGGTCACATAAGTGAACTAAGCTGCGATGATCAGTGATGATGGTGAATGGTGCTTGTTGAAGGTATGGACGCCATTTATCCACGGCTAGCAGTATAACCAAACACTCCTTTTCATATGTTGATAATGTCTGAGCAGTGGGACCGAGGGCTTTGCTGAGGTAAGCTATTGGGTGTCCTTTCTGAGCCAACACAGCACCCACACCACGCTTGAACGCGTCAGTTTCGACAGTGAATGGAACAGTGAAATCTGGCAAGGATAACACTGGAGCTGTGAGCATTTTGTGCTTCAAGGTGTCAAAAGCTTGCTGATGAGTTGGTGTCCAGTGAAATATGGTGTCCTTCTTGAGTAGATCAGACAAAATTCTGCTGATCAATCTATAGTTTTGGATAAATTTGCTATAGTATCTAGTAAGGCCTAGTATCCCTCGAACTTGTTTGGCATTTGTGGGCACTGGCCACATTTGAACTGCCTGTACCTTACTAGGATATGTGGCCACCCCTTTTTCACTTATAATGTGCCCGAGATACTCTAATTTCTGCTTAGCAAAGGAGCATTTGTTCCATTTTATGGACAGCTGGTTCTTGTGTAGAATTTCAAACACTTGAGCAAGGTGTTGGATATGGGAGTCCAAATCTGGACTGTAGATTAGTACGTCGTCCATGAACACTAATACCCATTTCCTGATCATGGGTGCAAAAATGATGTTCATCGCCGATTGGAAGGTCGTTGGGGCAATTGTCAGGCCGAAGGGCATCACTCTGAACTCGTACAGTCCCTGGTGAGTCTTGAAAGCTGTTTTGTGTTCGTCCGCGGGTACCGCACGGATCTGATGATATCCAGCTCACAAATCTAATTTTGTGAACCACTTAGCTCGAGCAAGTTCATCTAATAACTCGTCTATGATGGGCATAGGGTATTTGTTCTTGACAGTGATGTTGTTGAGAGCTCTGTAATCAACACAGAAATGCCAACTGCCATCCTTCTTACGAACCAGCAAAACAGGGTAAGCAAATGGGCTGGTGCTTTCCTGTATTATACCCTGCTATAGCATTTCACGCACTTGTCATTCTATTTCTATATTCTGGTGTGGTGCATACCAATAAGGCTTAACATTGACTGGAGTTGTTCCTGGCATCAATGGGATGTGATGATCAAATTTTCTGTGGGGAGGTAAGTTCTGTGGTTCTTCAAATAGGTGCTTATACTTCGTGGTCAACTTCTCAATATCTACGGGTGGTGTGTCTTATACACTGCTTGTGTCTTCTGCCATGTCGCATAATTCAATCAACTAGCAGATCTCCCCTTTTGGATCATACTCTTCAGAGTTTTGGAGTTGATAGCTGGGCAAGAGTCTAGTTTACGTTGTACTCCTCGAAGAGTAATGCGCACTCCCTCATGCTTGAACCTCATAGTCTTCTTTTTCCAGTTCACCCACATCTTCCCATTGTTCTGATTTTCTAGCCAGTTCATGCCGAGGATGATGTCGTAGGAAGTGAGTGGCAGTATCTTGAGATCTGTAGTGAATTTGTGTCCCTGCGTGTACCAAGTGACTGCTAGGATGTACTTGGAGCAGCAGATACTTCCTCCTCCAGCTACACTGATTGTGTCCATGGGCATATCTGTTTTAGGTAAATCCAATTTGTCTGCTAAATGTTGGCTGACAAAATTGCTGGAGCTCCCTGAGTCAATCAGGATGAGGACTGTGTGCTTGCCCACCTAACCTTGTAACCTCATACTTCTTCTGCTAGTGGTTGCCTCCACCGCTTGCACTGACAGCTTGAGAACATGCTCTGTATCTCAGTCTTCCCATCAGATGCTTCACTATCTGTGCCAGTTTCAGTGGGATCGGCTATCTGCAAAGCTTCCAATAATTCCTCTAGTACATGGAGCTGCACCTGAGCTGGACACTTGTGCCCTGGGAAATATTTTTTGCCACACTTATAACACTCGCCTTTGGCACGCCGTTGAGCTCGAAGGGACTCAAACTTGGTTGGCTGCACAGGCTGCTGAGATACTGTCTTATCTTCAGGTTTGTTGCCCAAAAATCCTGGCAATTGACTGTGCTGCTTGTACTTCTGACATAGAGCATCCCTCTGGATGTATTTGCTAGGTTGCACAACTATGTCTTCCACCAATAGAGCTTCCTGCGTTTGAGCCAGAGAAAAAGCCAGATCAACAATTCCTGGATTGTGCAATTTTATGACTGATTTGATTTTTGGTTTGAGATCATCAATGAAACGGCGAACAAAAAAAGTTTCATCATAAGAGTGGTTGTTTTTAGAAATGGAAGCATCGCCCCAGCCTCTGCATCAAATTGATACATACAGCTTATTTTCATTAATAAAGTCCCGAATCCAGATCCAACCGTACCAATGTATCGAAATATTACAAATCACTGACCGCACAGTGTTGAAATGAAAAAATTAAGCCTAGCCATCTATTCTTCTAGAATGACGCCACCCATTGTGGGAGAAGATAGCCCGAACGACCGCCATCATTCGAGTACATCCGGAATCCATATGATCCTGCTGGGCTTCCGGAAGTAGGAGAGACCACTGCTGAATCCAATGAGTTGCCCTAAGCACAACCTGCAAAAAATGAGGGGTTTGTATCTTATTAAAGATGATATCATTCCTGCAATTCCAAATTGCCCATAGAAAGGCTGAAACACTGATGCGAATTCTAGCCTTAATGTCCTTCTCAACACCATTTAACCAGGTTCCAAACAAATTAGACACACTGATTGGAGGTCTAATGTTAAAAGTAAAATGAAGTAGTCTCCAAATATTTTTAACAAAATGACAAGATATAAATAAATGTTCTACAGACTCATCTATATCGCAATACATCCTGTCCATCGTCTTTTAATAAGGTTATCTTTGATTAACAAAACACGTCTGTTTAGGAACCACAAGAAAATCTTTATCTTCAAGGGGATTCGTAGTTTCCATAAGTACTTCCGTAGGAAAATCGTATGGCCATTCATATAATCAGCGTACATGGATTTAACCGAAAAAGATCAATTCGTCGTTAAATTCCATTTAAAAGAATCCTCCTCATTCGAGATCGTTACTCTCATGAGACGTTCAACAAGATGTAGCCACGCTATCCTCTTATCACCTAAGATAGCTCTACGGAATTGTAAATTTAGTGGCACCATATTCAAAACTTGTGCAACTAAAACGTTTTTATGTCGCACAATATTATAGAGTTTTGGATATTGGGAGGCCAAGGGAGCATCGCCTAACCAAGTATCCTCCCAAAATCTGGTTCGCAAACCATTTCCTACAACAAACGAGCCATGAGAGAAAAAGTCATGCTTAACCCCCATAAGAGTGGTTGTAGTGGAGAACTTTATGCATGAGTTCCTCAAATTTGTGAGCATAATCGTCCACGGACCCTACTTGTTGGTGAGCAAACAGGGCATCTACTATTTTAGCATATTTATCCCTATTGAACTTAGCAAACACTCCTACACACAGCTCTGGCCAATTTGTCATAGTGTGCATGGCTTCATAGGTCTGAAGCCATAGAGCTGCATTTCCTTTGAAGTGCATCGAAGCAAAAGCGACCCACAAATTTGACTGAATATTGTACAGGGTAAAGTATTTTTCACAATTTTTCTTCCACCATTTGGGATTATCCCCATTGAATGTTGGAAAGTCAGACTTAGGCAATGTGGGACCAGAACTATGTCGATATCTAGATGAACTACGATCATGCTGTTCTATCTCATCATCATCAGAAAGTAAAACTTCGTGGTCACGGGTAACAGATTGCTCACCCCTGATCAGGGTGTGTCCAGAGGTGTGATCCTCTCTGGAGACAACACCCTGGTGTCAAACATGCTGACAGTGCCCTTGAGGCCGAAGCGCTCCCGAGTACAGATCGCCGTACTCCGGGGTCGGTGATGTGGTGGCGCCCTTCTCGATGTTGGTGATGCGTGTCGTCACGGTGTCCATCGACTGCTTCAGATCCTGGACGGTGCAATCCAGCGCCGTGTTGGCCTGAATCACGCGGTCCAGCGTGGTCTCCACGCGGTTGGAGGCGGTGGTGAGCTCGCCCTGCGAGATGGTGAGCTTGTCTAGGGCGGCGTTGATCTCGGAGATGCGGGAGGCGTTGGTTTGGCCCGCCTCTGTCGTGGCCTTGTTGGCCTCGGCGGTCGCCGCCAGTAGCCACTGTAGATCGGCGATGGTCGTCTCCACCATGTCGACTTGAGACGGGAACTACGGTGCGTCAGGGTTGGCCAGCCGGATCTCACCGTTGATACTCACACGACTCGCGTCAGACCGATCTAGGGTACACCAGAGGTGTTTTGTGCGAATTCATTCACACCCTTCGTTTGGATTTATCGACTTGAGACGGGATCTACAGACGGAAGAGTGGGGAAAATTCCGGACCGAAACCATGGCTCTGAAAACCACTTGCTATGATCCAGATACACCTTAATTCGATCTAGATCACTGTCCTTGCGTCACGCACAGGCAGCTGGATCTCAATCTTAGTTACAAGCCACCACGAGAAGTTTTGTGGGAAGGAAGAAGAGAAGAGAGGAGCAGGTAAGCTGCTATTACAGTAATTCATCGATGCCCCCTTCCATGCCGAGCTACAGCTAAATGGACGTTGTCTTGCTTGCTTCCATCTCAGGTTGGGCCGTTGTGGGCTTGGCCTTGTTAGCACGGCCCAAAGAACGTCTGATGTCGCGCTGGCGTCACCTTCCCTTCAGTGTCGTAGCACTCACCCTCAAATTAATATTTCTTTTGACGGAAGGCAACTATCGTTGCTTTCATTGATAATAAGAAAGGAGTGTTACAGAGCTCATGAGACAGAGATAGGTTACAGGAAAGAAGAACTGAAAAAGTACAAAGGCGAATAGAGGGGCCAAAGACACCCAGGGTCAAACAAACGTAGCTCGTTTGAGCTACAGGCAACCAAGGGCAAGCCGGCTACATCAATCAGGCTCGTGTGGCCTGTGTGCGAGGCTTCGCAACAACATTCTCCCTCCCATCGACCACTCTTGTGCTAAATCGACGATCTTCGTGAATACCACCTCTGGCCTCTGGGGCACTTTCCTTGTTATTGAAAACTCTCTCATTCAATTCCAGCCACAACATACACTAGACTAGAGTAACACAGGAATCCCACGCCCGGGATCCTTTTGGGGCATTAATATTTCTAGCTTATCCACATTCTTTTGGTGCCTTTGGAAAGCAAGGAATGATCCGCCTTTTAAGAGAAAATCCACTAATCCTTGTCAAGTTTTTCCTGCTGCTAATAATGCCATTTTGCAGGGATCCAAACTCGAAGACAATTTCTCTAAACAAGATCATTCGCCAATAGAATTTGCTACAAAGCACTTCGAGTCATAACATGATCCATCCTCTGTTATAGGCAATGTAATCTGCACTGATGCGGCCTATAAGTGTGGAAGCAACCAAGACCCAGCTCCGGCGGGCATAGGAATGAATCATTCAAATTCTAAGACAGTGTCAGCAGATACATATCCCGCCTTGTCTCCACCAGCTCACTCTTCAACATTGATTGCTCTATGTTAGAGTATATTACGGTTTAAGAATATTTGGTAGTTTAGGATTGTAATCCAAGTCTATCTCTACTAGGTTTCGTAGTCTCCAAGTTTTGTACTCCTTTATATACAGCCCACCGTGGCTCATTGCAATCAATCTAGAATCAAGCAATACAATCAATATTTTGAAATCTTACATGGTATCAGAGCAATCCGCTCCGCGGCCTAGGGTTTAGCCACCATCGCTTCCATCGCGCTGCCCCCGGGGAGATTCATCTCCGGCGGGGGCCGCGCAAGTAGATTAGATCATCAATCATCGAAATTTTCTCGCCGACTGCTTGGCCGGCGTTTCTTCTTCTTTCGCCGATCATAGATCGGATTGCGTCGCCCTCCGCCGCTTGTCGTCCTCGTGCGCCTCTACTACAACACGTCGTCGACTTCTCTCCGGCAACTACTCGTCATCGACCGTGCCAAGGATACCGTATGCGGCGCCCCACGCATCGTCGCCGGCTACAACCTCCGCCCGTCGCCACCACGCCGGATCGTCTTCGACAACATCAACGGGGATAAGCTCGTCCCCAAGTACGCGCCTCGCCGTCAACATAGGGCTACACCAACAACGCTCATTGTCGGGGGAATAAACCTCGGGTACCAAAGTCCACAACTTGACAAAAGATCAGGAGAAGCAAATCAAGAAGAAGGAAAGCACAAGATCATTCTGGCCGGCTGGCTCCTCCAGCCAGCTCCGCCTGTCCGGCTACCCGGCTCCGACATCGACATCAGGCTAGCCGGCTCCTCCAGCCTAATCCGACTGACTGGCTAGCCGGCTAGTCCGGCCTACAGCAACGTCTGCCTGTCCGGCTCCCCCAAGAATCTGGATCTGCAAAGAGCTACAGGACAAAACATGTAAAGGCACCGTACTTTGCCATGCACCCGTACCTACAGTGTAAAGTCAACCACGATGTCCCATCAGACACGACAAGAGCAAGACGGTACAGTTTGGCTTGGAGTACACACCAAGCTATTGGATGACAAGATGGAACATCTAGAGGACCCCACTTACGTTCCACCTCACTTCCTTGTACCGTGGGCATCATCTCTATAAGATGCACCACGGTGGGCAGCTAGAAGGGGATCACTCTCTCATGCTCACATACGAGCCTTTATACCCTAGTTCGTCCTCCATTGATGTACAACTCAAGGAGCAACCATGTAATCCCCCATATACAAAAGAAAGATCAGACAAGCAGGAAGTAGGGGTGTTACCTCCACACGAGGGCCCTGAACCCGGGTATATCACCGTGTGCTGTTGCCCAATCCCGTCCCGAATCTCCACCGTAGCCTTGCTCTCACCTCTCTTAGCCACCCCGTGGCATATGCCGTTACCAAAACAACGACACTCGTGGTCATCATCGCCGACAATTTTCTATATCAAGAACATCTCCGGCATCTACTACCTCGCCGACAACTATCTACACCAACAAACTACTACCTCTACAAGCTCAAATGTCTTCAACAACCACCACGCCGTCTTCATCTACCACAACCGTGTCGTCAGAGTTGCAGTCTATTTTATTTTACACAATTTTTTCCCAACCTTTTCGTCTACTCTGGCAACAACGGCGGAAAATCTGCGCTACGCACCGATCGATCACGGAGATCTCCTCTGCTTCTTCATCCGGCTCTGGCTCGCAAGGTTCATGGTGGTCCCTATCTTCGCATGTCCGGTATTGGCAACACCGACACGTGCCTTCGTCCCCGACGCGCTCCCGAGTCTGGCACGCTCGGCAAGGTGTGCCGCCTACCTCGTCTACACCAATTTCAGCAAAAGTATACCTCTACTACCCCAACAACGGCAACATCGACCATGACTACAACGGCCACAACTCGGCTACATCGACATCGGCATTAAGGGCTATCACCTCGGCTCCCTCTACAGTTCGTGACTTCGGATTGTGCTCCAGTCAGACCGTCCGCGACGCTCTAGCTGCTCGCGTCACTACCGATCCGACTGCGGGGGGGGGGGGGGAGGGGGTGGTGGGTGTTAGAGTATATTACGGTTTAAGAATATTTGGTAGTTTAGGATTGTAATCCAAGTCAATCTCTACTAGGTTTCGTAGTCTACAAGTTTTATACCCCTTTATATACAGTCCACCGTGGCTCATTGTAATCAATCTAGAATCAAACAATACAATCAATATTCCGCAATCTTACACTCTATTCTGAAATCTGCTGCAAGTACAACTTCAATTCTTAATGCTCTTGGTCATTGGATCAGGCAACGTGTGCCTTCGATCGAAGCAGAATTGCTCATGTAATCAGATGCTTCAGTATCAAGGCTCACTAGCACGCTAGATTACGATTAGGCCTTAGAATTCAAGCTTCTTCTCTAGCTTTTAGATGCCTCTCTTCAGGTACACTAGTTCAGGTACAGGTCAATGTACAGTCAGAGATGTTCTCTCGGTGTGAAGTGTGACTCCGTTTACACTTTTCTCTATAGAGTGCTGCTAAGTTGAATGAAAATCTTAATGTTCGGAAAAAAAATCGAACCGGACATGTCATCTTGATCTGATTTTTTTTTTGCGAACACACAAAAGCCTTGCGTGTCGTCTTAGATAGATAGAGAGAAAAAACAGGGTTTTTACAGCGTTTCCGACATCAGAGTTATGCGGTTACAGGCGTGCCAAGGGTGGTGGGCAGCCACAAAGCACGAAACAGCAAAAACAGCGCCCGACTAGACTAGAGTGCTATCTCCAGATAAGACTCAGCCCTACAGCACCGGAGAGCATACAAAGCTCGGCTTCGTCTGTGATCCTCCAGCATACCGCGTAGACCATCTGTGCAGATCACTCGAAAACCCGGCCGTTCCGCTCCTTCCAAAGAAACCACACGACGAGGAGGACCAAGGAGTCGCAGCCCTCGGATCCTCCGCGACAGGTGAAGAGGACCCCGAGTCTTCACCATGGGCAGCAGATGGGGGTGAGCTATCTGCAGTCGACACAGTCTCGTCTACATGGCGCCGCTTGGGTGGAGGTAGTTCTTCCTCCTCTTGTTCAGATTCCTCCACCTCGTCAGTAGGGGTGCGAGCGGAGGCAAGCGAAACATCGTCAAGCGCAGCCTCGGCCAGCAAAATTTCTACCTCTTCAGTCTCCCCATCTTCGGGGAGCGGAGTGATGTCTACGCACGCTTCTATTCTTGTAGACAGTGTTGGGCCTCCAAGTGCAGAGGTTTGTAGAACAGCAGCAAGTTTCCCTTAAGTGAATCACCCAAGGTTTATCGAACTCAGGGAGGTAGAGGTCAAAGATATCCCTCTCAAGCAACCCTGCAATTAAGATACAAGAAGTCTCTTGTGTCCCCAACACACCTAATACACTTGTCAAATGTATAGGTGCACTAGTTCGGCGAAGAGATATTAAAACACAAGTGATATGGATGATTATAAGTGGTAATTGCAATCTGAAATAAAAATGGCAGCAAGCAAACATGTAGCAGAACTGGTAGTAAACGGTGTTTCAATGCTTAGAAACAAGGCCTAGAGATCATACTTTTACTAGTGGACACTCTCAACAATAATAATATAATTGAATACACAGATATTTCCTTTTCACTATGCCACTCTGAATTATTCTCTCGTTGGATAACGAACACCAATCCACTGCGTAGGGCTATAAAAGCACACCTTAAAGTCGCATTACACGTCTAGGGAACCCCACACTGTCAACTTGAGCGCCCTAAAATAGTACTAGACAAACATCACAATTTCATAGAGACATCCAACACAAATAATAACTCATGATAAGTATTACTGTAATCTTTAGCCTAAGAGCCACACACGGTGCGCACACTGTCAACTTCGTACCGTGGGACAAAGGTGACTCCGGAGTTTACATTAATAAAACCACTCAAGTAGCATATAAGATAATGAAGAGTGACATCTATGGATTCAACTAGATTACAAAGCTCATGATCACATAAAGATCACACCATGGGAGAGAGAGATAAACCACATAGCTACCGGCATGAGGCCTCAGCCCCGAGGGAAACTACTCACACATGGTCATGGTGATGAGGATCTTGATGGAGAGGTGCAGCCCGGAGTGGAGGCAGCGGCCGACGGCAGCCACGGCGCGGTGGCTCGGCGGCAGCCCGTGGAGGCGGCAGCGGCGACCCTTGGAGATGGTGCTGGTATGGAGGAGGTTCTCCACCCCAAGACGGCTGCCTGGGAGGAGGAAAATTCGGGGTGCGGGGGCCTCCCCACGAGTTAGGTTTCCTCTCCTTATATATGCTCTCGGATTCCTGTCATCTCCTTTAGGGTTTCGGTAAAGCGGCGATATCTGGAGCGTCCGAATTCGGAATTTGGCGAATTTTAAGTCCAGGTCGATTGGCAGAAAATTCCCCGCAACTTTTGCGACTAGACTTTTTCTGTTTGACGTCGTATTCTATCCAGTACGTGACAATCTCCGAAAAACGTTTTCAGACAGATTTCAGAAAGGTCCCGATTCGACTCCAACAAGGTTTCCTTTGCCCAATTTTGATAATTCCTACACATTAAAATGTAAAACAAGAACATTGTGCACTTTGGCAACTATTAGTAGGTTAGTCCAATAAATGTCATAATATGATATAAAGTGTATATAAAACATGTGACAATTGGTATAATATAAACATGAAACATCAGAAATTATAGATACGTTTGAAACGTATTATGGAGGCAGTCTCCTGACAACAACATGGCCCTGCATGCACAAATCAAAATTGTCAGTTAAAAATCGTGTATCACTCGAAAATGCAAAGCTGAAGCAAACGTGACCATACCGCAGAGAAAGGGTGGTCACTGTCAAATGCATCGACTGGGCAGTCGAGAGGACAACTATCATTTGTTGTCAGTTTAGTGATTGACCGAACTCGAGTCTCCACCTCCCTAGCTGACGGCAGAGCCTCTCCGGCCACCAGACGCGTCGGGTCGTGCAAACCCTGGAACTCCCACATTGGGTGCGCCCGAGCTCGCAACGGCTGCACGCCCCTCTTGATGAACGTCGCGATTAAATGAAGGCCGCTGACCTCGCGGCCCACAGTCTTCATCAGCTTAGCAATCTTTGGCCATTAAAGGCTTCGCCTCGGCCTCTTCAGCGGCAGTGGTGTAGTGCAGCCACGCTCGAGTTTGCCTTAGGGGAGTGTGAGCGTCGAAGGCTGGCAACCCTTCCTGCGTGGTGCTAAAATAGAACCACTTCTGCCTCCAGTTTTGCGTGGATTCGACTTGCCTAATGTCGAAGTACGCAACCTCCTTGCGGCTCTGGATGTTGAACCCGCCAACAGCATAAACGCCGCGCTTGCCGGCGTTCTTCTTCACATAAAAGATCTTCTTCCAAAGACCCCAATGTGGGTGAACCCCCAAAAAGCACTCACAGAACACAACAAACACGGCAATGTGCATCAGTAAAGTCGTGCAACTGCACCATGTACGCGTACATCAAAGCGCGCAAGAAATCGTGAATAGGGAAGAAAAATCCCCTATTCACGAAGTCATGAAAACACACGCGCTCGCCCTCTCTAGGTTGAGGGCTTACCTCGTTGCCAGGGAGGCGCGTCGGCAGCAGCTCGGCGGAGGGAATCCATCCATCCCGCCGATACCCATCAAGCTTCGACGCTTTCAAAGTGGACCGCGTCCAGTCACCAGCTTTCTTGTTCATCGACGCCGCCTCACCGCCAGTCGCGGCGGCCGCTGCAGCTTTCCTCTTGGGATTGCCCATGGTGGTGGTGGCTATGGGGGAGAGCGCACAGAACAGAGGAAGAAGAAGCAGTGGCGGCGGGGAGCATATGGCAAGTGAAAAAACTTTTACCTCGCCGCACCCCTTTTATTTACTGCGCCACTAATCTCCACCGTTCGCGCAAGATCATGTGCCACGGTGCATATCCAGCCATACACGTGGTGATTGCGGAGAGTAACCGCCGCGGCCACACCGCCCACTACGCACGGGAATCTAGGAGACCATCATCACGTCGCCGTAAATACCGCGCTTCAGCGGTCAAATTCAGTTCAAACGGCACCGTTTTTTCGGTCAGCACTGCAAAACTGGGCTCACATATGTCACGTCCCATCGGTCATATTGCGCATGCCACCGCTCTGTCAGAGGGTGCAGTGGCCAAATGCGTCATCCCTGACGTCACCACAAGCATCTCCCTTTAAAACCATTCGAGTCCTCTCAAGGCATAACCGGTCACTCGACCGCCTCGTCGAGTTCGAGGGTGAAAATCAGAACTAAGACAAAACCGGTCACTCGACCGCCTCATCGAGTTCGAGGGTGAAAATCAAAACTAAGGCAAAGCCGGTCGCTCGACCGCCTCGTTCATTTCTAGGGTGGAATTCAAAGTGAGCAAAATATGGTCACTCGACCGTTCCATCTATTTAGTGTGCATAACTCCCATCGGGAGCGAAATAATTTTTTTATCGAATATTGCACAAGTTTCAGAAAGTTCAGATTATCCTCAACTGCAAGCAATTAAGCATAATCTTGGGGGCTACTCCCATCGGGAGCGCTGTCGCGCACCCGATAAGAAAAACTACACAAGGTTACTCAAAACAAGCAGTCGAAGATTATTTCGACTTAGCTGCTTAACTCTATCACAAATTCCCAGGATTGCGTCCGCCGCATATGTACCTCGGATGCTGCACGCAGAGTGTAAAGGTAAGACCCGCCGATCCGTCGAGTTGGGCCCGGGACCACTGCCAGCAGTGCAACGCCTGTAACTTTCCATGTCAGCAGACATGAAGAAAATCCTAGCGGACGCGTTAGGTTGCAAAGTTATGCTGCAGAACGGCTCTGTAAGACCTCCGCGGCACGAGTCGAGTCTGACCAGTTTGTTCCAGGTTCGAGTCCGGGGACTCGAGCTTGAGGTAGGCTAATAAGATTTTGCCCAAAAGTGCAGTTAACTGGTCCCGATCCGTCGAGTGTATCAGGCCTACTATGTCAATATCCCTAGGCAGAACTAACAAAGCATCAGTCGACGAGTTTCCGACTTAACATGTATATATGAGGCAATCTCGGCTCATAAGTATACAAGACAAAATGATCTAATACTCACTGCATACTTGATCTACCGGGAATACAGCAAAGTAAACAAAATATGACGTGCGTTACGGAGGAGTCCCTGCCCGATTCTTCGAGTCGACCAAGCACTCGGGGGCTAGTGACGGGGATGTACCCTTCGGGTATCTGCTATGAGGATACCTGGTGCACGTACGAGCTAAGTCCCATGGACAGGTGTCAACCTAAAGCCCACGAAGGTGGCCCAAGAAGATGGCGTATGCTCCAAGTTTAGTAAACCCTAAGTCGGTAGAAACCTACCTTACCTGTAAACCTAGTTGGTTGCGAATTCCCGAGACCCAGCCTCCTATATAAAGGCTGGGAGGGCCGCCGATCAAAGGCAAGCAATACTTGAACCACCATAGCCCTGGCAAGATCGCATCTCGCCGGGACATCGCTGTAGCTCTATTGTACACCTCACATCAATAACCAGACAAGCAGGAAGTAGGGTGTTACCCTCCGAGGGCCTGAACCTGGGTAAACCTCGCTTGTCAGCCGACGATACTACCAACATCACCACGTCTCTCCCCTCTAATCTTAACCCTAGGTATCGAACCATGGGTATTGATGAGTTAACCCCTCGTCACTGTCCAACAGCTTACTCGTTGTTTCTGAAGCCAGAGCCAGCGCGCACGAAGAGCGAACCCCAACAGCTTGAGGTTCAGAATTCCGAGCCCGCCGTACTCAACCGGACGGCAGATCGTGTCCCATGCCACGAGGCAGTGGCCTCCTTGAACGGCGTCACCAGAAGAAGGCCCGTATCCTCTTCTCCAAGAACTGCAACAGCCACGCCGGCATCTCTAGAGCAATTAGATTGGAATCGATGTGATCACCGATTTGATTAGCACAAGACGGCCTGCCATGGTGTAGAAGATGGCCTTGGAAGGTGCCAACCGACGACAGATGGAGTCGATCTACAAAAATACGCCTGAAAGGCCTGCTTTTTAGAAAACATTGGGGAACCAGATATTCGATCCCTGCGGATCAAACTCGGGCCGGTGGGGTGATCACCAGCAACACCCACCACTGCGCCATCGCCCAGTCCCTGATGGAGTCGATCTGATTAATGAGTGTTCTTTGCCGCCAAGCATCGAGTGCAATGCCAATGCGGTCGCCTAGGATAGGTAGGATGCGGCGTGCACGGTTTCCTCCGGCGGTCCGCTACGAGTGCGCTCGCGTGTGTCCGACTACCAAGGTCGGAAATGCTTCCCGGAGTTGTACATAATTTATCTTTTTCCTCCCCTCCCTTCCCGTAGCTTCTTCTCCTTCCTTGAGAGTCAACCTTCCCTCACCAGATCCGGCCGCTCTCGCCGTCGGCGACCTCGCCGGCTGGTGTAGAGATGACCTAGGGTGCCGGCCCGCCATGTATAGAAGTAGATTTAGGTTTTCCTTGCTTTTTCTGTTGGTTTCCCTTGTGGAGTTTGGCGCTATGCTGTCTCTCTCCCCTCGAAGGCCAGCAGCCTTGGCGTCCTGGCGCGGCACCAAGCTTGCCGTGAAGAGCTCCTCCGTCAAGCCTCCATGGTGGAGGATGGGCGGCGGCAGCGAACTTGCGGCGGTCTTCTTCAATAAGCGCTTGTGCTACTTTTCTGCTTGCGGTTGTGGTGAAGCGGAGCTCCTTCTGACCGGCCGTGGAGGCGAGGAGGTGGAGTGGTGTTGTTGCTTCAACCACTTATGCAGGGGAGGTGCTGCGAGGTTCATGTCGCCAGAGTTTCCGAGCCACTCCTGGTGTACGGCGGAGGAGACGAAGCAGTTTAGCCTGCTCCAGTGGATGGAGGCGACGGACTGCATCGTTAACTCGGCGACCTCTTTAATAAGGTTCGTTAATCGCGATTCTGGTGGTGGTGGCACGAATTTGGGCTTTGCCCTTGTTGCTCGTTTTGGTGGAGAGAGCAAGGATGATTCCCGAGTGCGTGTTTTTTTGCTGCTGGATTCGCACCAGGGGAGGAGTACTACTTCTCTGGGGAGATTCCTCACGGCGGCGCTCCTGTCGTCGCTGTACAAGATGGTCGAAGGGCGACCGCTCCCGCCTTCGTCGTCGGCTACGGCTAACTCCGGCCGGCGTTACAAGGTCTTGTTCAACCTCCAGGCTGCCATGCCGCATTGGAGGCCCTTCAGCTACGGTGTAGTGTGCTCCCACCTCCTCGTCCCAAGTGGTTTCGTCCCCGGCGACGTTGAGGCTGACTGCATCGAGCTTTCAGTCAGCTTTGCTTTTGTCACACTGGAGAAGGAGCTGGACCCGATTGTGTTCCCCATTTCCTATTCAGGGTCCTTTGTGCAATTTGTAAGGAATTGGTTGTAATTTTTATCTTTCTTAAAGCCTTATATGTAAATGTACCAGTGTTGACTTAACGAAACTCTAGGTCCTTCGGGACCGTCTCCTGTTCAAAAAAAAAAAAAAGAGTTGTACAGAATTTGGGCGAAACAAAGAGCAGGTTAACCAATGACGACGCGCGCGCCCACGTTGAGGTTTGGCAACGCGTTGCCCGGGCTGTGGCGTTTCGCGACGCCACGTCTACTACAGGAAAGTTCGGTTAAAGAAAGGCCACAGCAGCCGGCCGGCCGCGTGCACCACGAGCTGGATCGAGCACCGTGTGGCGCTGCCGGCTTTATTATTGTACTCCAACGTGCACCACGAGCCCGATCAAGCACTGCCAGGCCTTGCACTAGGAGGCCGGTCTTGGTGCTTGGCAGTGGATTATTTCAACCTAGGCTGTTGAGTGTTGAGTGTAGACCATGGTTGCTTCGCTAGGTTGGGGCTGGGCTACGTACTTATGCGAGATCAGAACCATGCGATCTCGATCTGAAGAAATGAGCTTCAGTGTTCTTTTCCACCAAGCATCGACTGCGATGCGTGTGTTTTCCTACCGAGTGGAACGAGATGATAACGCATTATTTATTTACTAGGAAATGTGCCCGTGCGTTGCTACGGACTAAATTTTATAAAATACTACTTTTTAGGGCATGGAAAATTGACAAGCCGTCCAATTCTCACTCCCCTGATTCATTGAATCAATTTGTATTTATTTATTTATTTATTTCGTGTAAGTATCAAACCGATACAACACGTACATGATTTATACAACGGTTTAAAAGTACACACAATAATAATAATATGTTTAATTGATCTAATGTTAGTTCAAATAATTAGTTTTATTTGATCTAGTTTCTTTTAATTAATTTAATGTTTTAGAATTTTTTAATTTTAATATTACTCGATCCTTTTATTAGAAGTAAATCTGGATACAACGTCTAATTTCAGTGTAGGGTAAAAAACTTCGCACATGCTTACATAAGATTCAGTTGCCTTCTTAATTACCAAATGAATAATAAAAATCTGCAGAGAGACATTTCAATTTATGACACCACCCTACCTGACATAAAAGTAGAAAGGGAATATAAGTACAAAGGTGAACCCATTCTTTCATTTTTTTTCTGTAAGCGTACTTACAACGCCCGTCATATTAACTTGCTCAACGTCCTGCAACACAATATAGCAGCTGCAACGTTCCCCCACCCCCATCTCGCTCTCCCCACTGCGTCGTCGTTCGTCATCCCCTTTCCCTCCTCTCGATTTCTTTCGCAGGCAGCAGCCAGTAGCCACACATGAACAAATTCACTTGTTATATGTTATATTTTCAAGTCAGAATAAGATTAATCAAATATTTTGCATAGACACTGTGCACGGCATGGCAGCCATGCATCAGCTCGACGGGACGTTCAACGCATCTTCTTCAATCTTCATGTTCTTGCACACGCGTCAGACCCTGGTCAGCACGTCTTCAGCATGGTTATTCAGTATTTACGTCTTCGGCATCACACAACGCCGGCCGATCTATAGCGCCATGGACGACCAACAATTCGACACGAGCGTAGGGCAGCAGCTCATCGTGGAGCCAGTCGCAGCCAGGGACGCCGTGGTCGACCGTGCTGCCGGTGACGAGCACGGCGTGCATCGGTGCATGAGCTCCTCCTCCGCCTGTACGTCGACCATGTCCTTGCCATGGACAATCTCGTCGCCCTGCCTACCAGTGCCAACCACACTATGCATGAGCGGATCTTCCACCTGCGCTAGCACGAGAAGCTCCATGTCCATGGCCCTTCACCCCGCTCGGACCATGGACGTCGACCACGTCGGCACGTCCATGCCATGGGCTTGCTGGTCGCGCTGCGCTGGCTACCGACGACGAGCACGCTATGCATGACCGGCTCTTCCTCATGCTCGAACGGCAACAACTGCATGTACTTGCTCCTTAACCACAACCGGACCATGGACGTCGATCACGTCCTCGACATGGACTATTTGGTCATGCGGGCTGCCAAAGCCGACCAGTACGTCGCTGTGCAGCAGCTCTCGTCCCGAATCAGCACCGCGCCGTTGCCAAGGACGTCGACCTGCTCGACGACCATATCACGAAGTTATCCTTTGCCACGGCGCCCTCCATGCTGTCAATCGAGGACTGCATGTACGGATCGAGCAGTTTCACAGGAGGGGGTGGATGACGGGTAGGGTAGCCAAAATTTTGCGACGAAACCCCAATTATTGTCTCCTCTAATGCAGTCGCCGTCGCCTATCGCCTCGCCGTGCCGAGAGCTATCTTGGGCTAGACCAAGTTGATCGATCCTCTCTCTGAACAGATCAGGGACCGATACATATATAGAAGCAGGCCAGCTGTTTGAGTTCAGATCGGACTCTGCTTCACGCACATACACAACGGACAAAACCGGATTTCCCAGATCGATCGGAATCAAAAGCTTACTATTCCAAGAACGGAGAGATATATTGAATCGTTTTCTGTTTGAGTTCAGATCGGACTCTGCTTCACGCACATACACAACGGACAAAACCGGGATTTCCTAGATCGATCGGAATCAAAAGCTTACTATTCCAAGAACGGAGAGATATATTGAATCGTTTTCTAACTTATAGGTGGCATAGTGGGTAATTTTTGACAACTTTAAGGGCAATTTAGTGTTACACCAAACTAAACGGCGGAAGCCTTAGCGCTTTTATTATTAGGTAAAGATTTATTTATTTATTTATGCGTGCGTGCGTGCGTGCGTATAATCATGGAGCATGTGGCGTGTTTACCTATCAAGCGATCGATCGTAATCGCTTCGTTGAGACGCATGCAATGCATCATGCTACGGCGCTCAGATGGACTGCACAGGAGTGAACCAGCACAGGCACAGCAGGCAGACCATGCATCGAACGGAGCAATTTCGCGGCTAGGGTTTGGTCGCCCCCCGGGTCACCCTCGGAAGAGAGCGACGCGACGGTTTTGCTATTCAAGTGCGGAAAAAGTTCAATTTAAACCCTAAACTCGTAGAGGTCCGGCGAAATTAACCCTGAAGTCGAAATCCAGGTCGTTTGTACCCTGAACTAAATCCATGTCGTTTGTACCCTGAACTATTGAATCCCGGTCTAAACTAAACCTTGGACCTGTTTTTGAAATAAAAAATAAATTTAATTAAATAATTACTCTCACTGACTATATTGACCCACATGTAGTATTCATCTTCTTCCCTGGGCATCTAACTTGAGCGCTCGTGTGCCGCTCCCCCGCGCCTGCTTGTCGGCCTTTGGTGGTTGCTGGTCATCCCGCTCCCTACGCTCGCACGTCTTTTTGCCAAACTCGCAAGCGACGTCTCTCCGGGCCTGCTCGTGGACCATCCGCTCGGTCATACGCGTCGCCGCGGTCGCCGGCCGTTCTGTCTGGCCAGCTCAGCCGCACGCCTGCACCCGCACGCGCTGGCCGCTGGTAAGCTAGCTGCTGCTAGCTACTCCTTCCGTTCCAAATTACTTGTCTCAACTTTGTCTAAATTTGGATGTATCTCCACACTAAAACATGTCTAGATACATGCAAATTTGGACAAAGTTGAGACAAGTAATTTGGAACGGAGGGAGTAGTTAGCATCCATGTGCTGCTTGCTCATGCATGCGACCGACCACCAGCATGCATGTACACGCGCCGCCGTCACCCATATCGTTGCAACAACATTTTCTCTTCGATTTGAGGATGGGGATTGCTGGAGCGAGCAGGGCGAGCATGCTCATCCTCCATCGCGCGTGATTAGATGCGGGGCGGAAGCGGCGTGCTTGCTGCGGGTGTTTGCCGCTCGATTCGGGCGTCGTCAAACGGGGTCAACGCCTCAGCTACTGCACCTCTCCCTGCCCCGCTCAACCTACCCATTCCAGCCGCCCTTCACCTCCCCATCCTGGCTGTCGCCGTACGCCATGGCCGTGCTCCCCCTGCCTTTTTTCAGATGCGGCCAAGCGGATTGGGATAGAAAATAAATATGACATATGGTCCCGCTAGTCAGAGAGACAATGGTTATTTCCGGCCGGGATCCTCTTTTTCCCGGTGTGCCAAACAGGTGCAGGGTTCAATTTAGACCGGTATTAAATAGTTCAGGGTACAAACGACAGGAATTTCAACTTCAGGGTTCATTTCACCAGACCTCTACGAGTTCATGGTTTAAATTGGACTTTTTCCTTCGAGTGCCGATATGATTGAGTGTCAATGGGCGTGCATGAGTGAACACAAATGTGTTGTTTGCACGTACCACACCTTGCACTACACAACACCCCATAATCCGTTTCGCAAAAAAAAAACACTACATATTCCGGACAATTCGGAGAGTCTCTATAAAAATATAGTTGGCAGTTGAAATAAAACTGTTGTAGTTGAACCTGATGTTCATAAGTTGCTGACGTAGAATGCATGATCGACCACTACATATGCAGTATGCGTAGGATGTCGCGACAGTGGTTAGGGGTATTCGGCTCTTTTCGGTGTGTTCGTGGGTTTGAAATTGGGTTGTTCGTCATTGTGAAGTTGCAACTATGGCAGCGGGGCCCGTGTGGCAACAATGCCAGGTGTTAGGTGGTATGTTAGTTAGACGATCTTTCGTGTGCACCGATAATGCATAGTTCTCTTTCAAATTTGGAGGTGGGTTGCCCTTGTCGAGGGTGCCCGAGTGTTTGGCATGTATCTTGATGCGGCTTCACACGACCTCTACTGGGTTGGTGGTTGGTGGCGATGAGATTGATGGATTTGCCAAAGGATCAACACACACATATACACAAGGTAGAGAGGATGAAGAAGAACACACAGAGAAGTTTCAGACACCGCACACACTTGTGCACTTTTTCTCTTGTTCGACTTAGCCAAAATCAGCTGATTACATGGGTTTATATAGCCAGACACATGGCTAACACACGCACCCACTAACCACTAAAGGGCTCCACTAACTAGCTGCATGCACATACTACTTGAGTGACAACCAAAAGTTTGCAGATTCTTTGGATTCCCACGTTTAGGACCAAGTCCAACTAATGGCTTCCGATACTTACTCCACGCTAATCTGCCCCGTGACCCAGCTGCTTCAGCTCCGCAGTGTATGGCCGTATGCAGTTAATTAATTAACACTTATCCATACAGATAAACTACTTGCTAATGCAACGGCGCCATGTGAGACGCAACTTAGCATGACCAAACCTGCCGTTCACGCTGTCACGCACACTGGTCTAATCTATATGCATTGACTCAATAACTGTCACGGCACACCACCTACCTGATGCCATGAAGATTGTCAAACGGGCCGCCAAGTGCCAACAGATACGAGAGGCCCAAGGAGGAAAGGTCCAGGCCCAGCCGGAGGGAAAGAACGAGTCCAAGACGCCTGTTACTTGATGCAGGGGAAAGGAAGAAAAGGCAGCTTCGATCTATTCTATAATCTGAACCCAGTGGGTGTATCTCTCTCTCTTCCTCCCTCGCTCCGATGAACTCGTGAGTTCATCGAGACTTCCATCCTCCTGGCGTGACGCTAGGGTTTGTAGCCTTGTAAACTCGTGTGGAACTATCTATCTATCGATCGTGTATGTGACATATGGTATCAGAGCCACCGATTCTTCGGCGTGCTTCAGAAAATTCCCCACAAAAAAATCACACAAATCCCTACTACTCCACCCACTTTCCATAGTTGATCAGCCCAGATCCGGAGGCTACGACACAAGGGGATCGCGAAAGGAGGTGAATTCAGGCCACGGGTCTGCGGCGACGGAGACGGCGGCGAAGCAGGCGGCAAGGAAATTCGGCGTAGATCGGGGACTGCACGTACGGTTGACCGCGAACCACTCTCACGGTTGGTAAAATTCCGGTTCGTGACCCTGATTCGTACGTGTCGGCGCCGGAACATCGCGGATGGCTTGCGCGATGGAGAAGGTTCAGTCCGATCTCACGGATCTGAAGCAGCAAGGAGACCACGTGGCCAAGTCCATCAAGGCCATGACGGAATCGCTGCAAGGGCTGGGCACCTAGATGCCCAAGGTCGACACCTCCATCAACACCATCCTGAAGTCGATCGATGAGGTGACGAGCCGTGTCATGGCGCTGGAGGCGGCGCGGTCAGCTGCAACCGACCAAACACCTCGGCCCAACGGGCACCGTGGCGAACAACACCACCAGGGTCTCGATTCGGATGCTCTCGGAGCACCCGGTCTTGCCCTGGGCAGGGGTAAGCGACTGCATCCTTACACCCCTGTTCATTTTGAGCTTGGAGATCGTTCGGGAAGAGAGCATGAATTAGATGATAGTAGTTATACTTACCAAAACACACATAGAGATAGGAATTACTCTCGCATGCCCAAGACAGACTTCCCACGTTTCGATGGTGAAAACCTGAAATGGTGGAAAGCTGTGTGCGAAAAATATTTCACCACTTATGATGTTAACAGAGAATCGTGGGCAAGTTTTGCCACCATGCACTTCACAGGCAATGCTGCCCTGTGGCTCACAAATTATGAAGCTGTGAATGAAGTAGAGACTTGGGAAGAATTGGTGGTAGCAGTGCACACGAAATTTGGTAAAAACAAACACCTGAAACACCTAGATGCTTTAGAAAGATGCAAGCAAAGAGATAGCACCGTCGCACAGTACTACAAAACTTTTGAAAAACTGAGGCATCAAGTTTTGATTCATAACAAGCATTATGATGAGGCATTCTTTGTTACAAAATTTATTAATGGTCTTAGGCCTGAAATTCAAAAAGGCATAAGGCTACTGTCGTGTCTCGTTGCACGGACACCGGGAGTATAGGATACCCCCTTTTAGGTTCGGCACGGGACGCGAAGGAGGCTGAGAATCGTCTTCTTGGGCGGAGTCTAGATCAAGCTCTCCTCTCCACGATCAAAGCATGCAACCAAAGGGACACAAGGAGCTACCCAGGTTTAGGCCGCCCGGAGGCTAAAATCCCTACTCCTGCATGTCTGGATTGATGGGTTTTTCGTAGTGTGGCTTACAATGGAACCTCCCGGACAGGGTACCCGGAAGGGTTTTGGCTGGAGGTAGAAGAAGGACAGATCCTGACCCGGAGGAGATCACCTTCCTCTCTACCCTCGCAACCCTAGTCTAGTCTTGCTCTGGTTCTAGCTTGTGTTCGTCCTTGGTTCGACCTCTCCCTCTTCCGTGCCTTGGTCCTCCTTTTATAGGCTAAGGGGTTGCCACAGGGTCACGTGAGGGGCGTGAGGGTCCTTCGGGGTGAAGGACCCTCCTCATCTAGTTTAGGAGGAGACGTGGCCTCTCCTCAGCCTAGCGTCTCCTTTAGGTTAGGTGGGAGCGTCCGCCTCGGGGTGGACAGGAGCTGACACCACCACGGGACGTGCTTCCCGCCCGCGCTGCCTTCACCTTGCTTCCCAAGTCTTCCGTGGTGAGGTGGAGTGCTTATCCACAGGGACGTGGGGAAGTACCCGAGAGGGAGCCTGGCCTCCTGCCAGGAACTCGGGCTCTCGGGTCCTTCCTGGCCTTCTTGCTTGATTCGGGGACCCGGAAGGTCCCCAGGACCGGAGCCCTTAGTCGACGTAGGCCATGCGTGTCTTGACGGTGAACCCACCAGTCTTAACTTGAGTCTTGGTCTTGTCCATCTTCATCTTGGGCCCACATGGGGTGGACCTACTTTGGCAGTACTAGGGGAACCCCATGTTCCACTGTTGCGACAGTAGCCCCCGGGCGTGGTCTCGGCGGCTCTTGCTCCAGCTGCCGGGGCCATGGCCTAAATATAGGTTAAAGTGGGTCCCCGGGCACCTGGTCTTCCTTGCTCAGCTCCATTGGGGACTCGCCGAGGCGAGGTAGAGACGAGCCCCCGGGTCCCGTTGACTGAATCGTGGCAAACGTTGTGATTCATATGGACCCCGTGCTTATCTTGGAATCCAACGGGCGAAACGCGCAGAAATCAGCACGCCCCCTCGATCCCCACGTCCGTCGGAGTAATGGGGCCGCGACGTGACGTGTGGGATGCCTTATAAGCCACGACTGGCTTCCACTATAGCCGTTACCTCTCCAGATTCACCGAAATCCCCAAATCGCCGCCTCCGCCTTCGTCCTCCTGACTCTGCTCCGCCGCCTCCTGCCTTGGTCGCCGCCGTTCCTTGTTCTTGCCCCCAGCCCATGCCGCCTAAGCGAGATAGGACGGGAGTGAGGAAGATGTCGCAATCTGCCGCCGAGAAGATGGCGATGGAGGCTTCTCTGGCCGAAGCGCCGCCTTCGATGAGGGTGACTCAGGCCCTCTTCTCTCCCAGTGAGTATGCGTCAGAGGAAGTCATTCAACGCGTCCGCCAATCCCTGGCCGCGAGCTTTCGCGGTACTGAGGTAGTGGTGGTGCGCCCTGTGAGCGGTCCTCAACGAGAAGGAGAGGTGATTACTTTCCACGATTTCTCCGTCGTCGGTCTTCTTCCTCTGTTCTCCGAGTTCTTCGCAGCAATCTTGGAGGCTTACGGATTGCATATGCTGCACTTGCACCCCAATGCCGTGATGATGCTTGCTACCTTTGCCTATGCCTGCGGGGACGTTTCCCCTAAAGAACCTGGGTCTTCAGATGATGAAAACGACGAAGCGACTCCTCCGGGAGTACCTTGCGGGCGCGGAGGCC
The DNA here is from genome assembly GCA_947311845.1 of Poa pratensis. Lineage (NCBI taxonomy): Eukaryota > Viridiplantae > Streptophyta > Magnoliopsida > Poales > Poaceae > Poa > Poa pratensis. Next base: position 28,070,003 of record CAMZMU010000059.1, on the reverse strand, counting down.
CCGACGCTCCTTCCGGGGCGGCGACAAACCCGCCGGGTGACGAACTCCAGGAGCAGCCTGTGCCGCCGAGCTCGTCGTTGTTGCAGGAGTCTGATCAGGTGTCGGAGGCTATCCCTCCTCCCCTTGCAGACATGGAGGTAGGGGAGGAGAGCCTGTCCTTGCTAGACCTCTTTGGCGACTTGGTGCAGAAGAGGTGGAGCTTCTCTGGATCGAAGAGAGCCCGCTGGTAAGTTTCGCTGGCAACTGTCCTTGAATGTGGAGTTGCTTCTCTTTTGCCGCCGTCCTGATTTCTGGCTCTAATTTCTTGCATAGGAGCCCGACCCCGGAGTGGCCAAGCAAACGATCCCGGAGAGGCGAAGATGTCGAAGCGTCGAGCTCCACCGGCACCTCCGATGGAGGCAACTCTGAGCCCAGAGCCCCCAGTCTGCCCCAAGGACCAGGGGGTGGCTCCGGTCATCGCAGACGAGGCAAAGCTGTTGGCGCGGAAGGCCCTGGGGAGAGCGCGACGTAGATCCCCAGGCGACCTCGGACCGCGTAGACTCGAAGCAGGCGGGTTCATCCCCAGGGGCTCGGCCCTCGGGAACGCGACCCCTGCCATGAACCCGGAGAGTTGAGGAAGGCCCCGGGTTCTCCAAGACATTCTCCAATGTCTCGGAGTTCTTGTCCTCTGCCCGTGCCGAACTGGCGCGGCTGGTGCCCTCGGTCTCCGGCAGTGGGAGCACTCGCAGGCTCGCGAGCTGCGGCTTCCTCTGGGGAGGAAGCTCTTAGCGCCCGTGAACTGAAGCTGGCGGCGGACGAAGAGCTGCTCTATGCTTGGGAACAGCGAGTGGCCAGCCGCGAGAAAGAGCTGGAGCGACGAGAGGCCGAGCTGGAAGATGAAGAGCGCCACTACCTTGGCACCATTGAGGAGCTCCAGATCAGAATGGAGCGGGACGAGGACCGCTTCGAACAAGGCCTGGAGAACGTGGCTAGCTGGGCTCGCAGCGAGGTCGAAAATGACCTTCGAGCCAAAAGCAGAGCCGCCTCGTCACTAGGCAAGCAGGTCTCCAAACTCCAGAGCGAGCTCAAGAGCGAGAGGGAAAGGCGAGAACAGGCCTTCTCGGATTTCCAGAGAGCTAGGGGCGAAAGAGATAGCTTGTCCGCCCGGGTTGAGGCGATGACGGCCACGATCGAGGCGCAGAAACAGGCCCTCAAAGCAGCTGAGAAGTTCAAGCAAGAGGCCACGGCTGGCCGCGTCGCCATGGAAAGAAAGATCCGGGATCTGGGCGATGCAATGACTTCTGGAAGGACAAAGATGCGCGCATGACTGTCCTTCGCAAGAAAGAAGCAAAGGAGCTGGCTGATGGGCGTGCGGCGATGGAAGCGTCCAAATCCCAAGCTCAGATTGCGTGGCACCAACACGAGCAGGTATCCAACCAGCTGACGGGAGTGCAGGTCGAGCTGGCGGAAGCAAAGGGTGCACTTGAGAAAGAACGCGACGATTCGCTCACCACCGCCTGATGATCACAACGTCTTGCTCCAGATGAACCACGGGTCCTTGGATATCGTGAAGGAGTTCACGAACTTGGGAGTGCCTTCTCCGCCTGTCCTCATGGCCGACCATTCCACTTCCTTCGCCCGCTATCCCGGGTTCTTGAAGTACGTGGCCTCGCTCATCAAGGTATCAAGGAGCAGGTTAGCAGAGCCACTCGCCTTGCTGGGGAACAGGCAGTGAGGCAGGTGACGACCCGGTTTGTCACAGCGCTTCGCCAACGACACCCGCAGCTCTCCTTGCTGTCCGAGCTGGAGGCGCCTGAACCCGGGACGCCGCTTCCTCCAGACGTAACCCGCCAGGTGGAGGAGATCTTGAAGCACCTCTCCCGAGAAGATGACCCGTGAACCTGTGAAGTCCTGAAAAGGACAATACCAGGGGCCGTGAACCATGCTTTTGTACTGATATTGCCAACTGGCTTATGAACTCATGCTTTTGAATGTAAATAACTTCTTCCCAAAGTATATAAGTTTTATCGTACTCGTGGGGGCTTTACGCTCTCGGGAAGGATCCAAAGGTGTGAGCGCTAACCAGCCGTGGGCACTCAGACTGATCTGAAGTGCGGACACAGGGCGCAACCCCCCAAAGGACCCACCGTTTCCTGACCGCACGGACCTCAGCCCACGACTCCACTGCCCGAGGGAAACTGACAGTGTCATCGCGAAGGCGCTGCCCCAGGAGAACGCCCGCTTTCGCCTTAGCCAAAGCACATAAAACAGATGTACCCGGGAACAAGCCCGTGCAAGCACGTTTATACTTAGCTCGCGTTTTGACTCCTTCTGGCTACCTCGGTAATCGTTCTGTCGCGCTGCCGCCAAGGCGGGTCTTCTATGCCGTGTTTCAGACATAATTCTGCCTTGCCCAGCAATTCTTGGCGGGGACAAGGCTTCCAACCGAGATAGCCTCCAATGCCGACTAAGGGCATGACTGGCTGGCTTGCGCCGGTCCGGAGACCATTGTGTTACTTGCTCGAGTTACCCGGAGACCACCCAACTGGTGATCCGGCGACTTGCTGGCGTATCAGAGACGCCGGTCCGGAGACCCCACGGTTGTCTTAGCTTCCTGGACCCGGATGTTCCTTGTTTGGTGACCCGTCAATCTGCTGGCTCGTGCCGGTCCGGAGACCCTGAAGCTGCTTTACTCGCGGGATCCTGATGCTAGCCACTTAGCAATCCGGTACTTCTGAGGGGGTCCACTTGGTCCTGGCTGTATTGTGACGATGTGACCCGGGAGATCCCATTCTCCGTGGGCCACATCTCCGCAGATGAAGGTTTGATCCCAGCTAGCTGCAGCTTGCCCTTGACTGCTTTGTATCTGTGGGGGCGCCGGTAGTAAGCAAGGTTCCGGGACTCTTCAGTCTGAGTGGATGCATTGGCAAAGGTCCGGAAAGATCTTCCCTTTTGAGGAACCCCAGCTGTGGCACTCCTCTTGGCTTTCTTGGGCTTCTTGTTGAGAGGGCAATCTCGGCTGATATGTCCTGGTTCTCCGCATGAATAGCAATCACCGTTCTTCTGGCGTATCTGGATGTCGTTGAACTGTCGGCAATCTTCCAGACTGTGCCGGTCAGATCTGTGGTACATGCACCACACTCCAGGCTGGCCATCTTTGCGCAGAGGAATCTGAGCTCTTGGGGCACGTAGATGAGAGGATCTTCTTGCCGAGGCTCGCCTTTTGTGTCTTGGTCGAGGTTTTCCTCCTCCGGAAGCGGCACTGTGGTCGGCGCGTCGGAACAGAGTTCCTCCTTCGCTCCATGCGTCCATGGGGAAAGAGGGACATCAATGTTCGTGGCACCTTCCTCAGGTCTTCCCTTGCTGACCAGAGAGCTGACATAAGCGGCTGGAGGGACGAAGTGGACTCCGAAGGCGCGATCTTTAGCGGCAGGTGCTGGCGAGGACTCGTCAAGAACGAAACCGAGGCCGGGGTACCGCAGGAACTCAAAGGCTGCCTTTCCCTTTCTCTTCTTTGTCATCTTGGACGTCGGATTCGGTACCTCTCTTCACGAGAGCCGAAACTACGCTGCTCCGAAGGCGCTGGGGCTTGGAGCAGATCTTGACACGGACTGAAAGCTCGACGCAGAACTTGACGATGAACTTGACGATGAACTTGAGGTCGATGAAGAAGAAGACGAATCCAGCGCTTGCGCCCCCTACCTGGCGCGCCAGATGTCGTGTCTCGTTGCACGGACACCGGGAGTATAGGATACCCCCTTTTAGGTTCGGCACGGGGCGCGAAGGAGGCTGAGAATCGTCTTCTTGGGCGGAGTCTAGATCAAGCTCTCCTCTCCACGATCAAAGCATGCAACCAAAGGGACACAAGGAGCTACCCAGGTTCAGGCCGCCCGGAGGCTAAAAGCCCTACTCCTGCATGTCTGGATTGATGGGTTCTTCATAGTGTGGCTTACAATGGAACCTCCCGGACAGGGTACCCGGAAGGGTTTTGGCTGGAGGTAGAAGAAGGACAGATCCTGACCCGGAGGAGATCACCTTCCTCTCTACCCTCGCACCCTAGTCTAGTCTTGCTCTGGTTCTAGCTTGTGTTCGTCCTTGGTTCGACTTCTCCCTCCTCCGTGCCTTGGTCCTCCTTTTATAGGCTAAGGGGTTGCCACAGGGTCACGTGAGGGGCGTGAGGGACCTTCGGGGTGAAGGACCCTCCTCATCTAGTTTAGGAGGAGACGTGGCCTCTCCTCAGCCTAGCGTCTCCTTTGGGTTAGGTGGGAGCGTCCGCCTCGGGGTGGACAGGAGCTGACACCACCACGGGATGTGCTTCCCGCCCGCGCTGCCTTCGCCTTGCTTCCCAAGTCTTTCGTGGTGAGGTGGAGTGCTTATCCACAGGACGTGGGGAAGTACCCGAGAGGGAGCCTGGCCTCCTGCCGGGAACTCGGGCTCTCGGGTCCTTCCTGGCCTTCTTGCTTGATTCGGGGACCCGGAAGGTCCCCAGGACCGGAGCCCTTAGTCGACGTAGGCCATGCGTGTCTTGACGGTGAACCCGCCAGTCTTGACTTGAGTCTTGGTCTTGTCCATCTTCATCTTGCGCCCACATGGGGTGGACCCACTTTGGCAGTACTAGGGGAACCCTATGTTCCACTGTTGCGATAGCTACATTCCCCAAGAACTGTTGATGCTGCTCTTTCTCTCGCTGAAACGCATGAGGAGATGATTGAAGAGTCTCGCCAGTTCCACAGTGCTCGCCAAAAAAATGAGTACTCCAGACAGTCTTATAAGTCTGGGCAACCTAGCAAAGGGATCCTGCAAAACCCTGGAGAGGTTAAAATTCGCTCTGAAGAGAAACCAAGCAACTCAAGGCACAACGCAGAGCACGAGGCAAGTGCTTCACATGCGGTGACAAGTTCCAACCAGGTCATCGCTGTGCAAAAACAGTGGCACTGAATGTAGTGGAAGAGCTCCTGGACATGATGCAGGGCCAAACTGATTCAGAAGATGAAAAAGATGCAGAATCTAGTGAAGAGGAGGTGCCTCTCACGACAATCTCTTACTGTGCGGCTACGGGGACTGCAGCTAAGAAGACAATTAGATTGCAGGCAACAATTAATGGCAAGCAAGTGCTAATATTGGTGGATTCTGGTAGTACGGGAAGCTTTATCTCCCAGAATACTGCAGGTAAACTGAAGCTACAAACAGTCCTAGCGACAAAGGTGCAAGTTGTGGTGGCAGGTGGAGCAAAGCTAGAATGCTCGCAGGAAGTGCCTAATGTGGTATGGCACTGTCAGAACAATGTGTTTTCCTCCACTCTCAGGGTGTTTGATTTGAAAGGATATGACCTAATCTTGGGTATGGATTGGCTGGAATCGTGCGGAGACATGTGGGTGGGATGGGAGCGAAAAACCTTGCGTTTCCACCACAATGGGAAGCGCATAACTCTCAGGGGCATCCGGGACAGAACTGATGAATGTGAGCAAATATCAGGAACTCAACTCCACAAACTCTTGCGAGCTGGCAAACTAGCCCAGGTCATTCAACTCTGTCCAATACAAATAGACAACACACAAGTAGAAGCACCCGAAATAATAGCGAAGGTGATCATGGATTTCGAACATTGTTTCTGGGAGCCACAAGAATTGCCACCACATAGGGATTTCGATCATCACATCCATTTACAACCAGGAGTAAAACCAGTCAGCGTGCGACCATACCGGTACACACCACAGCAAAAATATGAAATAGAGAAGCAAATTAAAGAAATGCTCAAGAAGGGGATCATAAAACCGAGCCATAGCCCATTTGCTTCACCAGTCCTGCTTGTCAAGAAGAAAGATGGAAGTTGGCGTTTCTGTGTTGATTACAGGCACCTCAACGCAGTGACAGTGCCGGACAAATACCCAATGCCAGTGGTGGAGGAGCTAATCGATGAATTGGCAGGGGCTTGCTTCTTCACTAAGCTCGATCTGCGTTTCGGGTACCACCAGTTGCGCATGGCAGACGTTGATAAAAGCAAAACGGCATTATGGACACATAACGGCCACTTTGAATTTAGGGTCATGCCATTTGGTTTATCCACAGCACCAGCAACATTTCAATCTGCAATGAACCAGGTCTTTGCAGCCCAAATTCGCAAGTCAGTATTGGTATTTGTTGACGACATACTGGTGTATAGCAAAACCATCAAAGAACATGCTGAACACCTGAAAGAAGTTTTCCAAGTTCTGTCCAAACACCAACTGTATGTGAAAAAGAGTAAATGCACATTCGCACAACAATCTCTGGAATACCTAGGGCACATCATAAGCAAGGCTGGGGTAGCAACAGATCCAGAGAAAGTCAACACAGTCAAAAACTGGCCCAGACCTGTCAACACAAAACAGTTGCGCAGGATTTTGGGAATGGCGGGCTACTACCGCAAGTTCATCAAGAACTTTGGCGCCATCGCTCGACCTCTCACAGATCTTCTCAAGAAGAATTTTCCCTACATCTGGACAGCAAATGAGCAAGCCTCCTTTCAGGCTTTGAAAGATGCTAGTTATGCCAGACTTCACCAAGGAATTCGTCCTCGAGACAGACGCCAGTGACAAAGGCATAGGGGCAGTTTTGATTCAAGGTGGACACCCTGTGGCATTCTTGAGCAAATCCTTGGGGCCCAAGAACCAGACATTGGCAACATACGACAAAGAATGCTTGGTTATCCTCTTAGCAGTTGAAAAGTGGAAGCCATATCTGCAAAACAAGCCCTTTGTGATCCACACTGATCAGAGAAGCTTGGTTCATCTCACAGACCATCGCATCTCGACATCCATTCAGCAGAAAGTGTACTTCAAACTTATGGGTTTTCAGTACCGAGTGATATATAAAAAAGGGACTGAAAACAGAGTTGCCGATGCCTTGTCACGGCGCACAGAAAATGAAGAGTGCTTGGCAATGTCTTCAATCACACCTCGCTGGCTGGAAATAGTGATGGAGGGCTACGAGAAGGACCCAAAAACAAAACAATTACTTCAAGAACTTAGCCTGGGCACCCACAATGAGCATGGTTATACACTGCAAGACGGGATCATCAGGTATAAAGGCAGGGTTTGGCTGGGATCTCATACTGCAGCTCACAATGCAGTACTACAAGCACTTCACAACAGTGGCCTAGGTGGCCCTCAGGCAGTCTGGCAACGTTCCAGCGGGTGAAGCACATGTTTGCGTGGCCAAACATGCGCAAGGACGTTGACAACTTCGTCAAACAGTGCACCATATGCCAGCAGGCAAAGACAGAACACTGCAAGTTGTCGGGGCTGCTGAAACCTTTGCCGATCCCTCCAGAGGCATGGCACACAATAAGCCTTGATTTCATTGAAGGATTGCCGAACTCATACCACTATGACACCATACTGGTGGTCATCGACAAGCTGACGAAATATGGCCACTTCATTCCGCTCAAACATCCATTCTCGGCAGCATCAGTGGCAAGGCTATTCATGGACAACGTATATCGCCTGCATGGTTTGCCTTCTGTGATCATCTCCGACAGGAACAAAGTTTTCACTAGTGGATCCTAGACGAGGGTGTTTGCACTGGCTGATACAACATTGAACCTCAGCTCTTCTTACCACCCCCAGACTGACGGGCAAACCGAAAGGCTCAACCAGTGCCTTGAGACTTACTTGCGTTGTCTCGTGCACGCCAACCCTCACAAGTGGTCTGCTTGGTTGCCTCAGGCCGAATTCTGGTACAACACTAACTTTCACTCATCTCTGGGATGGTCTCCGTTCGAGGTTCTCTATGGTCACAAACCGAGGCACTTTGGAATTCAGAATTCACTGCAGCCAGCGGTTACTGACGTCGACCATTGGTTGCATGAACGACAAACCTTGTTGCCTATCTTCAAACAACACCTGGAGAGGGCGCAACAACGCATGCGACATCAGGCAGACAAGAAGAGGTGCGAGCGCCAGTTCCTGGTTGGCGATGAAGTCTACTTGAAACTGCAACCCTACATACAAACTTCTATGGCGCAACGTTCATCTCAGAAGCTTGCCTTCCGTTACTTCGGACCTTTCAGGGTGCTGAAGCGGGTGGGATCAGTGGCATACAAGCTACAGCTGCCACCCGATGCTCGCATACACCCTGTTGTCCATGTCTCCCAACTCAAGCAGGCAATCAAACCATCAGACCCGGTAAGTGCTACTCTGCCGTCTCACTGCATTTCTGAACACGATGCAGTGCAACCTTGTGCAGTTCTGGCAGAAAGGTTCATCAGGCGTGGCAACAAGATGATACCGCAAGTCAAGCTCCAATGGTCTGGATTGCTGACAAGCTGCACGTCTTGGGAACGGCTGTACGCCGTGGTCGAAGCTTTTCCAATGGCACCAGCTTGGGGACAAGCTGGCACTTTAGGAGGCGGCATTGTCACGGCACACCACCTACCTGATGCCATGAAGACTGTCAAACGGGCCGCCAAGCGCCAACAGATGCGAGAGGCCCAAGGAGGAAAGGTCCAGGCCCAGCTGGAGGGAAAGAACGGGTCCAAGACGCCTGTTACTTGATGCATGGGAAAGGAAGGAAAAGGCAGCTTCGATCTATTCTGTAATATGAACCCAGTGGGTGTATCTCTCTTCCTCCCTCGCTCCGATGAACTCGTGAGTTCATCGAGACTTCCATCCTCCTGGCGTGACGCTAGGGTTTGTAGCCTTGTAAACTCGTGTGGAACTATCTATCTATCGATCGTGTATGTGACAATAACAGAAGAGATAAACATGATCTAGTTCTATACGCTTAACACTAATAACAAGATTTGTTCCAACTTCTCGGTGACTAGGATGATATGATGCGTGCTCACAGGAGTAGTGACGACGATGAAGCAAGATGAAGTTATCTTTGCAGTGGTGTGCGTCGTGCATATTGTTTGTGCGCTCAGCTGTTGTGAGGTTTTCGCCCAGTTTTCCATATATTAATTAGTCAGCTCTCTTCTTAATTAATGAATGAGGTAAATCGTGTGCATCTATTTCAAAAAAAAAGGTGGAAGAAACCCGTAATCAGCATATCTCGGAGAGGCGAACCCTCGCCTCTCCCTCCCATGCCGACCATGGCGGGGACAATTGCGCATCTCCTCTCTTGGTGGACATGAGCCACCAGGCAAAGGAGGATGCATCCATGCCCTCCTTTATCATGGCAAGATCCTCTACTAGGTGTTGAAGCAGCAACAACATAAGGGAAGTCTCGCTGACTTGCCTAGTCAGCTCAGCTCGATGACAGGACGATGAGGAGGAGGAGATCGACAGGTTCAGTGGCTTTCACACACTCTGCACGTTTGGCGACGGAGTCCTGGAGATCAACAAGGAGGATGAGAAGTCTCTCGCCGCATATGTTCTAGGACACCGCTTCAAAGATGGAACTTGGTGTTGCATTGACGCATGTGCAGGGAACAAGGTGGACACAGTAGTGCCACTTGATAGCGTCAGTGTCAGGCTGCCAAGATACAAAGCTCCATCATGATGGGGTGGACAAAAAGATCGAAGGATGAGCTCCCAAAAGATTGCAGGTGTTGCCTTTGTGCTCGTCGACTCCGGTCCGGTGCACAAAGGACGAACTTAAATCTGTTAGCTAGAATTGTTGTTGCCACCTTCGGCCGGATATGGCGACGACGATGGGAGGTTTTGTTGACTTTTTTAAGTCGTTGCGAGGCCGGCCCATAGGCTAGTCAGACAGGGTGACCGCCCCAGGTCCAGAATAAAATTTCCTCTAATATCGAAATGTATTAGTAACTATCATATTATTTTTCATTACGTACAAACAAATATAAAATATCTGGAAAAAATATCGGTTTGCAGGAGCAAGTCTACACAATGAACCAATATTGTGACCACACAGAAGCAAACCAACCTGATCAGCAAGAGTTTTAGTTGAACTGTTACTGTCTCTTATGAGGATGGTCTGCATGTTTTACTCAAATCTTTGTTAACGAGACTTTCATGTTTAAATGTGTGTTTGACCTTTTTTTGTAAAATAGATCATTGCATACAAGAGATGATGCCAAACACATTGCAACCGAGCATGTAAGATAAAGAAATCAGATGTAAAATAATTATCCAATGATTACTACTCCCTCTGATCTGTTTAAAGGGCCGTAAGAAAACAACTACGGAGGTACAACTCGTACGTGTAACTGGCGACGTTTTTGGGATCGGAGGGAGTACAATTGACACTATTTCAATACCAAATAGAAAGCAGACTTACATTTTCAACTTCTTAGCAACCGAAATTGCAAGACGAACTTACCAATGTTTCAATTTATATTTACAATTTAAAATTATACTCTAGAATTTTATATAAATGTGATTGCCTAATCCTACACCAGAAACCACTAGTAATGTACTTATTTATTGGAGCGTACCATGATACTAAGGATGTTTAAATAGACTCGGCCACACGCGTGCATACACACAGCTAAACATACATATACACTATATAAGTTGTGTTATCAACAAAAAAATCAAGGACAATCATTTGTAGGACATACGATTTAAATCTCTCACAAGATAGTTCTTATTGATATATCTTGCAGTTATATAATTAAAAAAACAATACAACTAATATTAGCAATATGCAGATGTGATTAACTATGGTTAACAATGGAAACTAATAGATAAAAAACTACACTCATTAAGATTATAATATGACTAAACTAAGTAACAAATAAATATAAAAGTTTAGTATAAAAAATATTAAAGCAATTAATCAGTTCAATTCAGGTTAGTCGACAATGGTTGTAAAAAGTGCATAAATCAGTTCAATTAAAGACTTGGACAATTTGCGGTGAGCAAATGTATGTAGCTGAAAGAGGGAGTAGAGGAAAGTGGACTGGGTGGAGCTAGGAAGCTTGCAGTCCTGGAGAGGAAAATGCGAAGAGCCATAAAGCTCGAGCACTTCACTCGAGTGGGACTGAGTGGGTAGCTGGCCAACGGTCGCACGTGGCAGCGCATGGAGGCAGAGGAGTGGAGGATGGCGGAGATGATCATGCAAGGCTTTTTAGCGGCGGATCCGCAAATGTGCCGGTGGAGAAGGATGGCCTGTAGGATGGGGCGGCAAGTCGACAACTGTAGCCCAAATAAAATTAAAATCGGATGGGTTAAGAGGATAAAAATTGCCGCACCTGGGTCATGCCCCTGGGTACCACGGGCCGAGTTCCGCCCTCGTATGGATCGACCCTGGGTAATTATTGCGAATGTTGTATTGGCCATACGTGTTAAATCCACATCTTGCAATGGTTCCGCCATGGTGTTTATGTTATGTACGCTGGTTGTTGATGATTTTCAACCTGGCGCCTTATATAATTTTCAATAAAAATGGTTATGTGCACCATTTCAATACAGAGGTCGCGGTTTTACCTCTTTACGAAAAGCAGTATGACTTTAGGGCATGTTTGATTTAAAAAAGTGTATAAGATTTTTAGGATGAAATCATATAGAAATTTTTCCTAATGAATCATTTCTACTACTTCCCATAGGAATTCTATCATCCACTTCAAAGCTCTTTTTATGATTCCGAGTGTGCATGACATGGAAATCCTATGCTTTTCCTATCACTACATTTTTCCTATCTTACGAATCAAACAGACCCTTAGTTGGGGAATTGAAAGGACATGTCTCTCCTAAGTTGTTTTGTGTGTTTGTTAACAACATAAGTTTGATCTTACCGTGTGCTAAAGTATTTTAGGTACAATTGTTGAAATGCACGAGACGGTGAGTGACCCCTCAAAAAGGAGAAAAGCTCAAAGTCGGAGTCCCGAAGATTTAATTTATTGAGTCGTAGGGAAGCCGTACTATTAAGGGGGTTTACTCGTTGAAACGTTTGGGAAAATCACATTTACACATACACAGTTTTTGCACCCAGATATTCCACAAAAACAATGGTGAAAAAGTGTCTCCGGATTTTCTAGTAACTGTTGGAAATCAGTCCGGAGTTTCTGGCTCTGCCAAGGCCGGAAACTCTGAGATTTTCTGGCTCAGGGCAGCCGGAGTCTTCGGCCTCAGGTTTTCTGGGCTTGGGCAATTTTCGCCAGCGCGTGGCGTAAGCCTCTTGTGCCCAGTCCAGAGACTTTCCGAAGACTTTGGAAGTCTCCGGTCTGAGCAGAGACTCTGGCCCCTCGTGGGGCGGAGATTCCGCCCAGGCCAGAGATTCCGGTCCTACGGGCCGGAGACTCCGGGGTTAATTTTCCTACAACGGCTAGAATTCGAGTAGCACTATATAAGGGCCTTCTCCTACCATGAGAAGGGTACCACGACCAGAACTATTTCACCCACCATTGTTGCAAGCTCAAAGCTCCTAGATCTCTCTCCCTACCCACTCAAACACCTTGTCCTTTTAGGACTTGGGGGAGTTGACCTAGATCTACATTTCCACCAAAGCGATTTGATTTCCCCCATCAATTCCTTTGAGGAAATTGTTACTCTTGGGTTCGTTGGAACCCTAGATGGTCGTTAGTCGTTCTTGTGGTTTTGGGAGCCGCGGGGACTAGCCGGGAGCCTCCAATTGAGTTGTGGAGTCGTGTCCCGGCCTTGTGATTCTTGTGGCTTTGGGAGCCGCGGGAATTTGGTGAGAGCCTCCAATTTGGTTGTGGAGTGTGCCTCATCCTTGTAAATGTTTGTTGCCGACCTCGAGGGCATTATATAGTCACTCGTAGATCTCCTCATTGGAGGATAACACGAGGGAGATACGGTGTGCCATATGAAGACTATTCGGGGATCACTTGTGACCCCGCACCGCTCCAACGAAGACGTAGCTTCCATTGGGAAGTGAACTTCGGTAAACATCTTCGTGTCACCGTGTGGTTATCTCTAAACCTTCCTTTACTTGTATTGCTAACTTATCTTGTTTAGAATATCTTTCTCATCATATAGAATTATTCACCTAGTTGCATATCTAGAGAACTTATATTTGAGCAAAGCCTTAACCCCCCCCCCCCCCCCCCCACCCACCCTCTAGTCAACCTACTCGATCCTTTCAAGAATACTAGCAATGCTTGGAGATGATGGATGACATAGTGGGTTTGATACTATCTTTTGAACTCGGGGAGTGGTTTAATAATATTTGAATAACACAATATTTCAGCCTATTTCTAACATCCCTCGGAATAATTAAAAACATCTATAATGGGGTCCCCAAAAGGAAACTCATCCCATATGTGAGGAGAGTTTGGGGTAGGAAAAGACTATTCAGACATGTTGGGCTGTCCGCTTTTCCTTTCTTTTGTCTTGCATTTATTCTTGTCTCTTCTTTTTCACCAATCACATGCAAGTGACCTCATAGTTTGGGTAACATTTGGGGACAACGGTTATATGATGCCTTTTTTAGAGTTGTCCGCTGACACTTGTCCGGACAGTTTGGGGGCAGATTTGGGGAGCCGGTCGGAGATGTTCTAAATTGGTGTGCTAGTTAGACTACCGACCGGTGAGCACTTATATCTGTTGACTGCTGAAATATATGGACACTGGTTTTGCTACCAAGTCATTTGCAACTCATGATCTTTGTGTTCTACGATGGTCTTGTGACCAGGTCCGATTTGCGGAGACTAAATTTATTTTTTTAAGGGTCATTTCTATAAAACTACATGACTAGTTTAGTTTCATTCTAATTTTTGAGTCCTCGTGCATGTAGCGTAATAAGTACAGTAATTTTTTACGCAGCCTTTTAGCTAGGTCCTTTGAGGACATGACCTTCCCTTGTTAAAAAAAGGAAAACTGTGGCGCTTTTGTCCCGTAGCCCACGCATGACACATGGACACATCAGATTATCCGAAGTTGCTCAAGAAAAATAATTCAGATCGGAAGAAGCCACTCGTATTTAACGCTACAACCAAGTTGCACGCAGTACTGGAGTACAGTGCCTACTTGCATCAGCATGGCCGGCCCGATCAAGGAAGATGAAATTTAAAACCGCGGTTAGCTGTTGCCGTCGGGAGGATCATGTCGGAGGACCCCAAGCACGTCACCGCCAAAATCCGGAAGAAAAGAGCAGTGCCGTGCGGACTTTCTGAGTTGCTAATCACAATTGAGACTTTAGTGCCATGCTGACAAAAAAAGGATGGCAGAAACCAAGATCGGCGGCCCGTCAGAGTTAATGAACGATGGCTACGGGCGGCGAGTGAAGGTGTCAAGCGGCGGCCCGCAACGGCCCGCATAATTAGGAATCAGTTGAAAAAGCTAAAAAGTTTGCCACGATTTTAATAACTAGTCTAGGCTATTTTTAGCTGAAATGGACCGGGTTTCGGGTCCGCTCTGCAACCTGAGCGGCGAGGGTGTTGGGAGAGATTATCAAGAGGATCATCCTACGGTCCTACCCGTGTCAAGGATGATAGGGACACCATCTCTTTGTGGTAGTCAATGTACTCCGGCCGGATGCAGTTTCTTTAGCTAAAATTTCTGGTCATGCCATAGTAACAAGGTCAAACTATCGGCGCTGCACCTGGCAATTGTATATAAGGAACCGATACAACTAGACAAGGACATCATTTATCCAATTACTACAGACAACAGGCTAGGTAGGTCTTCTAGATTTCATGAAACAAAAAATTAAAACGTGGCCTTTTGGCATGACAAAAAAAAAAGACCGAAATAGCAAACAATGGCTACACTATCATCACATTTGAAATCATCGAAGGAGAGGGGAAGATGGCACGAGCAACCACCGTGATCTATCAATATCAAGTACTCCCTCCGTTCACAAAAGGATGTTTCAATCTTTTCTAGATTTGTATGTATGTAGACATACTTTAGTGTGTAGATACATCCAAATTTAGATGAAGTTGAGACATCCTTTTATGAACGGAGAGAGTAAAAAACTATTACCTCCGATCCCATTTAAAAGTGTCGTCAGTTGTGTTAGGAATTGTACGTGATAAGTTCATTTCCCACGACACTTAAAGTGGCCGGAGGGAGTATAAAAGATAGCGTCGGCATTTATGCTATATCGCGCTATTGCGTGCTATTAGCGGCACATTGTGCACTGATTTATTTAGCGAGAAAATTCTCAAAACACTATAACGTGCTATTAGTGGCGCGTATTTCTTTCCATAATCAGTATGGATGAATTCGTGAGGACATCATCTGCATGTTTGGGACAGCAGCACAAAGCTTTGTTGTGTGCACCGTCACACAAAGGTACACACACGATGGAGACTAAACCATCGCTCCTACGACCACCAATGGAGGGAAGACCTGCGCCAAGAATGCGTCAAAATTAAACGCATCAACATGTAGGGTCTAGTAATGGCGGACCGAGTCTTCAAGTCGATGAGGAATTTGTTTTGTGATTAGTGACTTGTAGCGGCGGCAGCGGCAAGTGGGGGCGGCAGCACAGAAGGAGTACAGAGTCTTACCTTTTAGGGTGAAAATCCAAAGTCTAACCTTAATTGGTTGTGCCTCGCAATGATCTTGTTGAATATATTGTTTTGAGAGCGAGAACTTACTCTAGGGTGAGAACCTAAGATGTACGGTCGTGCGGCGACGACGCTTATGCACTGTATTCTTCTTGGAGGCGTCGCTTTCGAAGAATTTGGACTCCGGGTGTTATCTAACTGGTGGGTTGTGTTGCAGTTACAAGAAATAGATCACTATAGCAGGATCTTTTGTTTTTTTCTTCTTCTTTTTTTTAGAGCTGTGTGCATCCCTAATGTCCTAAAGACATTTGTTGGGATTGAGTCCCACCTCGCCAAGCGAGGTAGCCGGACACCAGGTTATAAGGCCGGGCAAACCACACCCTTCACCTGCGGGTTTTGGGTTGAGTTAGACCAGCGCTTGTATGGCTGGCCAACTGAGCTTCTCCCGCACTACTAGGAAAACCATTATAGATAGGTTACATTTTGTGGCGCACCCTTAATTGGTGCGCCACAGAAATATATTCCTGGTGCGCCACAGAAATGTGACTTTCTGTGGCGCACATGGCCAGGTGCGCCACAGAAAGTTATCCGGGAGGCGAGTTAAAAATTGAAAAAAATAATTCTGTGGCGCACCTGGCAGGTGCGCCACAGAAAGGTGACATTCTGTGGCGCACCAAGCTTGGTGCGCCACAGAATTTTTTTTTTCAAATCCCACCCCTCGTCGATCGCCTTTTTTGTCTTGCAGGAATTAAAGGAAAATGATAAAAAATTCAATAAATAAAATCCTTTGACATGTAGTTAGCTTTGAGTGTCTAGTAGGTATAGAAATTTTTAAATATGAATTTTGACCTTTTCTGCAACAAACAGGAAAAAAAACTTGTAACGGCCATAACTTTTGCATACGACGTCGAAATAACGCAAATAATATGTCAAAAAAATCGTGAGAAAAATCCGAGTTCGATTCCACAGGGGTTTACCTGGTTAGCAATTCACACATTCCTCAAATTCCAAAAGAAAAAAAAAATATTTCAAGCAGACGATTTTTCGCAGCAAAATCAAAAAAATTCAAAAAAATCAAAAAAATTAAAAAATTCCAAAAAAGACACAGAAATGTATAACAAAGAAGAGTGTTGACTTTTCTTGACTTTTTTAATTTTTTTGGATTTTTTTGGATTTTTTAGATTTTTTGGATTTTTTTGATTTTTTGAAAAAATTTAAGTTTTTTGAATTTTTTGGATCTTTTGAAACTTTTAAATCTCCTTTTGAAAGTTTAGAAGTTTTTGAAAAATCTAAAATTTAAAAACACACGTTTATAACATATACATAACATATACACATACAAGACTTAAGAGGATACATATGATATATATATCAATAAGAATTTGAGTAGCACAAGGGTAGGTGAAGTGGTTGGAACTTAGAAGTTAAGCGTGCTATGGTTGGAGCAATTTGAGGATGGGTGACCTAGCGGGAAGGTATCAGTTCAAAAAATTCAAAAAATCTGAAAATAATTCCAATAATTAGGATTTTTCATATTTTGATTTTTCTGATTTTTTCGAAACTTTAAAAAAATCGTAGTTTTTGAATTTTTTCAGAATTCTGTGGCGCACCAGGCAGGTGCGCCACAGAAATGTGGATTTCTGTGGCGCACGCCCATGGTGCGCCACAGAAAAAATATTTTAGTGGCGAGGATTCTGTGGCGCACCCAGCAATTCTGGGGGTGCGCCACAGAATCCATTTTTGGTGCGCCACTGATAAGGCTTTTCCTAGTAGTGCCGCATATATTTGTATCAGAGCCCAGGTTTCGATAGTTGGGCTGGCTGTGAACCGTGTGCGCTCGGGCTAGATCCGTTCTGCGAGAGCTTGCAGCGGTTCTCGGGTTGACTGCGTGAGCAGGGACTAAGGGGAAGAATGTTTGGATTTAGTCCCGCCTCGCCAAGCGAGGTAGCTGGACACCAGCTTATAAGGTTGGGCAAACCTCACCCTTCACATGCAGGTTTTGAGCTGAGTTAGGCCAGCTCTTATATGGCTGGCTAGTTGGGATTCTCCCGCCTACAACATTTCGTTATTGCAGAGGCTAAATATAATTGGTATCTCTTATATTAAAATATTTCCTTATCAAAAAAATGTAGGACCGGCCCACAAAGTACAGTTGAGTGGCGGCTGCCCAATTATTAAAATTTCAGCGTAACCTGCTCATAACTGAAGGAAAAAGTTTCAAAACAAAAAAACAAATATGTATAAGCAGTGCCTTGTAAAAAAAATCTAGATCCGCCCCTGTCGACAGCCCCGATGATTGGAGACAAGATCGTCCTTGTCACGGACACATGGCACCAAAACGTCACCGTCTTGACGCCCACTTGGAATGATCGAAAACATTTTTTAAAAAATCATCAAGAAAAAACTGAGTGAAAAGGGTAAATTCCCACCAAATATCTCTACGTTACTTTTCAAGTTCCATGGCATCACTGTTTTAGGCATCGCTCTTGAAGCATAGACATATGCCGCAGCTGACCTCGCTCATTTTTCAGGTTGAGTAGATGGAGGAGAAACTGATAGCGAAACCGAATAAAGTTAATTTGTCACACAGCAGACTCTCGACTAATCATGATTCTTGACGATGTCCAGGTCCTTGTCAGAAAAAAAACTGCTTTGTATCGCACGCCAACGTACGACCGGACAGTAGGCAATCACTTAAAACGACGGATAAAACAGTTTATAACCATTTGAGCTTACGATCTTAACTGCATAGTCGAAGCCTCGAAGGCATTTCACAGACCAACAGTAACCATGTCTCCTGTGAGAGTGGATTCGGTCCGGGGCCCTGGTATTGATTTCGATCTTTCCAGAATACGTACCATGGTCCCCGTTCGTCACGGCATACGGTATCCACACAGAAAAGAAAGCAAACAAATCACCTTACTATTTCTGTAGGAAATGAATTCGGGAAGCGAGCTGTCCGGTCAGGTCTACGCTATCTAGAAAGATGATGAATATTCAAATACAGCTTCTCTTTGCGCCAGCAAAGACATTACACTTACACCACAAGTGCAACACAGCTAAATATCTTCTATTAATATCGCGTGTTTCTAGCTCACGAACGATTCAAGTTCCACACAAAAAAAAAAAGACCAAGCAGGGAGAGCCCTTAAGGGCGTGGACGCTAAGGGCATGTACAATGCTAGACGCTAAAATGGGCGCCTAGGAGGAAAAATAAATACCAAAGAAAGAATTTATTAGCTAAGCGTCCTATTCTGCTAGACGCTAATCACATAGACAAAACCGTTCCGCTGCTGGGCCCTTTTCCCTCTGCGCTCGTCTTATCCAGGAGAGAAAATATGTTAAGCGCCGTTGCTAATTGTTGCGTCGACGCTCCGCTGCAAGCGCCCCAGGCTGATTCAGAAACTGAACTGCCATTTCGCCCGGGATATTGATCCTAGCGCCCGTGCAAGCGCCTCGCGTTGTACTTGGCCTAAGGATGGGCGCTAGGATCCTATTCCTGGCCGTTAGGCCCGATTCCCATCCTCGACCAGTTTTTCCCTTGCGTCGACACTTCTTTAGTCATGGGGCACTAGCGGTTTTTTTTTTCGCAAGAGCAAATTTTGCCGCATCGAGTGCTACGCGGCACCCCGCATACCATGGGGAGTAGCGACAGATTAAGCGTTTTGCATTGCAAATCGGGCGCTTAGCTGATAATTTAGATTTCGTGTGATTTTTTTATTTCACGTAAGCGCCTCTGTATGCGTCCGGCGTTGTACATGCCCTTAACAGTACTTTTCAATAGAAGAAACAAGAAACTCGGTGATACTCGCCCATGAGGGGTCGAACCTGGCTGACCTAGAATGCAAGACAACGTCCCTGCCGGCTAGTTCTAATACAAAACTAATTCTTCTTTAATGAGACCTCTCAAGATATGCTGCCAAGAATTGGTCCGTTTGGTCTCATTCAACAAATAAAGGATTCTGAGTAGAGATTTCTTGCTCCCAAGTTTCAGTGCAAACTCTAGTTAAAAAATAAAAAAAAACATATTTATAAGTTCTAAAAAATTCTGAAAAAAATATGCATGTTGTTAAAGATATATTCCACAAACGTGCAAAATCTCGATTTAAAATACTTTATATTTTGATGTACACAAAAATGAAAAATGAGTGTATCTAAACATACACAATTTCAAATCTCCAAAATATACATGATTTGTCAAAAAAATTGTAGCTCATAATATAATGTATTTTAAATCGATATTTTACAGGTTTGAGGGATAGATCATTGGTAACATGCAGGATATTTTTCCAGAATTGAAACTTATAAATACTATTTTTGAATTTTTTTAACAAGAGGGAGCACTGGAGCTCGGGAGCCAAAAGTGTTTTCCGATTCTATAAGCTATGATATCTAATTACTGAACCCTACAATATTATATACATAAATATGTAAAAACAAAGACCAATCATTGAGAAAATATGTTTCACTCTTTATTTGAAAGGATACCTATTCGACCTGCAAACGACTCTATAGTGTAAACTATCCAAATATAGTACTGTAATAAATGTAAACTACCTTTTTAAGGAACCTACTGGCCAATCTAAGTGTTACAAAAAAAAAAGACACAATATTTGTTATCAGACATTCCCCTTGGAAATGATGTCATAGAGATGGTTACTGTCGATTGGACCATCTCCGACTGTATAAAGGACATTTTATTTTGGTGCTTCCCATAAATTTGTTTTTGTTGACATTTGTTCGAGATTGCTTCCACATCGAGCACATGGAGCACAAGACACAAACAATGATTCTTTTGCAAACATATGACAAATGAAATATGGTTATCTAGGAATGAGGCTAAAAGCTAGTGTAGAATGGGTGATGTAGGCTAGGACTTACCAAGAAAGTTACTCTTTTATATTGTAAGAGGTTGATGCAGTTCCTTTACAATCACAATGTACTAATACTCTTTCTTTTAATGCAACAAAACACAATATTTTTGTGAATTCCTTAGACGAAACAAAAACATGACTATCTCTAGTCTTAGCTGTAGCAACTAATGTTCACATTGTTAAGAAATTTATGGCATGTTAATTTTAAAAAACATGTGACATATAGGATAGACGTAGTGTAGAATTGAGAAAGTCGCCATCCCTTGAGCTTGCGGAAGGGTCATAGAAAATCCTACCACGCCATTTAAAAAGAAAGTGAATGCCAATTATTTACAATAAGGTAACTCAAACTAATCCAATTAGACCATTTGTGACGATATCATCGTATGTAAAAAAATTGCCATGCATGCAGAATTTTTTATGGTATGGAGTGAAAGAAAGAATATGAGTATGCATGAGCCAAAATTCGTCCACAAACTCCAAGGTACAAAGAGAGATCAAAATTCCATGTTGTCTCATCTCCTATTGATCAATTTAAAATACACTATTGTCAGTGACACTTCAAGTGCAAGCTACCCCCTCCCTTCGGGAATAAGTGTACGTCGATCTAGTTTTTATTCCAAGTCAAACTTAAATTTGGCCAACGTTAGATAAAAGAGTAGTAACATATATGAAATCAAATTGGTATATTTTGGAACTTACTGAAGACATCTTGTGATGCTAATTTAGTGTCATAAATGATGATAGTTTTCCCTATAAATTTGGTAAAATATTAATAAATTTGACTTATGACAAAAGTTAGATGTGGAGCGAGTAACCACCAAATTACGGTCCAATTGTGATAGGCGCTCTTGGGCAGATATGGTTAGTTTCCACGCTAGAAGTAGCATAGTTACCTGAGTGAACGAGCAGTGACAAGTAGTAGGACGCTATGATGGTTTTGTTAGAGCATCTCTAGAAGATACCCTATAAGTTGGTACCGGATATGTCGTATGCAGTTGACTAGAAAATCGTTTTCGGTACCGCACGACGCGTGGAAGAACATATACACGATAATTGTACTGGATATTTAAAGCTAGATGAAATTGTGAAATTCGCGCGAGAATTGGAGCAAGCAAACTAGATTAAACATTAGATAGAACTGAAATTAAGTTCGATACATGCTAAATTAAACTACATCTAAAATAGAAATGGAAACCCTAGATCTAGCCTAAGCTTCTACGACGACGATCTTCTCCGGAGGCGTCGCCGATCTTCGCGGAAGCTCGTCGGCGTCGGCGGCTACCTACGGCTCGAGGTCGAGCTCCTCCTCCTCGGCGATGTCGCGCAGCGCCACCGCCAGCTCGTGCTCGTCGACCGCCGCGTCAGGCGCTGCGCGGCACCGGGAGCTCTGGCCTCCACCTCCGCTTCGGCTTCGCGGACACGACCGTAAGCAGGGAGGAGAACCTGCTCCCGGTCTCCTCCGCGTCCGCCGGAGCTGCGCAGGCTCGAGTCGGCCATGGATCTGGTGGTGCGACGGCGAGAGGAGCTGCGAGGCAGCGTCTATTGCTCGCCGGAGTTGGGTGGTGCGTGCGGCGGAGCGGTGCTGGGTGCGGCGGAGGGGTACGGTTTTCGTACCGCATCAACCCCTCCGTGCCCCTAATATAGCGGACGAGCCGCCGCTTATCCTGCTCCCCGGATAAAATTTTCCAGGGCAGGCCCATATGCGGTATCTGCTCAGGTCGAAAAAACGGCATGTACCCCATATCGATCGGACTTTTCCGGGCCACGGGGCGCCGGGGCTTATAGGTATCTGCTATGCTAGAGATGCTCTTATTCATCAAAGCATACTGCCTCGCCCTCCGTGGAAGATTTCAGGATGCAAGCGGACACGGAATCCGACTGGCCGCTTGGTCCGCGCCGCTTCGATGGGCCAAATGGACTAGCGGATCGGCCGCCCAACTTTGACGGACCTGACGGAAAGCGTCCGTCTAGCCGCTCGGCGGATCGGCCATGTCCGTTTCGTCTATATTCGCATCGAGCAGCTGAGAAATCCCCTGGCGTCTGGCCGCTCGGCGGCGCCGCCGTCCTGCTCCCCAGCCTCCATCGTCCTCGCCTTCCCCGACAGGCAAACTCGCGACCGTCTCCGGTCGCCCCGCTGTGGAGTCGTCCTGCTACCTGGCCTTCCCCGACCGGCAAGCTCGCGGCCGTCTCCGCCCCGACGGCCTGGTGCGGCCTGGTGCTGGATTCCCGCCGCAGCGACGGTGGCCGCCCCTCCCGTCGTCGCCTCTAAGACCGCTGGCGACTCGACTCTTGCCAGGCGCAGCCCGGCGGTGCCGCCTCTGACGCCGCCCGCACACGGCCCCTCCCCACACCGCGCGCGATGGACCCCGCCTCGCGCCCCGCCGTCGTCATCGACAACGGCACCGGGTACGTACACGCATCTCTATCCTGTCCGTCGCTCTCACCAGATCTGCGCGCGCAATGCTGATCCAAGCACCATCCGTGGCAATGGCAGGTACACGAAGATGGGATTCGGATGGTTGAACTCAAGCCATAGATCTGCAATTTTCTTATTTTTGCTGAGGCTGGAATACATGGTAGTTTACATTGAGATTTGTCAGTTTCGTAGTGCATAGTTTTGTCTACATCGTGGTATTTTTTGATTTTTTTTCCAGCTTTAAATTTAAACTTTTCAAAATTTCAAACTACACACAAAGCTAGTAGCGGCTGGTCCGCTCTGTCCGTCAGAACCGAGCGAATCGTAACTTAGCGGACGCGGCCTCCGCTAAACATGCGATTAGTATTAACGGATCGTGGCGGACGGACACGGACGTCCAGTGGACTGTCCGCCTGCATCCTGAGGAAGATTCAGGCCTTGCCGAACTCCCGGTTCGTCGAGAACCTTCTTCACGCCACAGACTTCCAGCCACAAGGGGAAATCGGAAACGGCCCCCGTGTCCCAGCCACAAAAAACGTCCCAGACAGTAACGCTCGGGGTTTGGCCCCGGACCCGCCCTGCCAAGTTGCCTCCACCCATTGGCCGCCCAATCCGGTCCACGCCGCGGCACCCTGCCGCATCCACGCCAAACAAAACCCGAGGCCACCAACCACCAACCAACCGGGCTGCTACACGGATCTGACCCCATACTTTCCCAGCCTCCGTCCGAAGTCCGACCCGCACCGCACCCGCGTCCGACTCACCGTGTCCCACGCACGCCCTCCACCCCGTCAGGCCGCCACAATTCAGCGAGCGACCGGGCGCGTTTATAAATAGGAAAACCGTATGATTACTCCCCCAAAGTTAGTCAGAGAAGATCATCGAGAAGAAGGGAGAAGATCATCGCACGACGCTGCATCCAGAAACGGGACGCAGCGCGACGGCCCCCTCCGCCTCGGCGAGCGACAGCAAGCGGTTTGCCAGCGACGGAAGCAAGGGAGAGATAAAACGGAGCGCGCCCCCGGCCCCCGGAGGAGCCGCACTCACCGCCTCTCCTCCTCCTCCTGTTCCTCTTCCTCTTCCTCCGCCTGCGGGGAGGCGAGAGGAGGAGCGGGGGAAGGGGGAAGAACCGTGGTCGCCGCCCACTAGCGCGCAGATTGGTCGCTGCCTTGGTGTGAGTGGCTTGGAGAGGGAGGGGGATGGCGAGGTTCATCCTCGGCCTGGTGGAGCTCGGGGTGAGCGCCACGGTGCACCTGCTATTCGGCCTCTACGTCTTCAGCACCGCCGTCGCCGCCGACATCTCGCAGGCCGCCGCCGCGTCCGGGTTCCCCCGCCTCCTGCGCCGGCCCCCCACGCCCGCCGCCTCTCTGGGGCTCGTCGACGTCGCGGCGGCCGGGGAGGAGGACGCGCGGACGGGCGACAACGCGCCCGTCGTGCTCGACGGCTCGCCGCCGCCCATCGTCCTCGTCCACGGCATATTCGGCTTCGGCAAAGGGGTACGAATTCTTACCTATGACTGATGGTGGGCGGGTGTTCGGTGAAATGCCGGCGAGGCGTCTGTCTGCCCACGAACGCGTTCCGTCGGTGCCTGATTCCTGACGCTTGTTTCTCTCTGCGTTCCGTGCAGAGGCTCGGGGGCCTCTCCTACTTCGCCGGCGCCGAGAAGAAGGACAACCGCGTGCTCGTGCCGGATTTGGGGTCGCTCACCAGCATCCACGACAGGTGGGTGGGTTGGATTGGAACAATGCCAAAGTTGCTGGTGGTTGGTTTGGCATTTAATTACTCTTGACTGACTGGTTACCATGAATTTGCTGATTATGATTGTTGGGGATTACTTGCGAACAAGATTTTCTGGTTGTAAATAATAAAGTATATATATTGGGTGGAAATCTGATTGTTGGGGAATCTGGTGGCCTGCAGGGCGCGCGAGCTCTTCTACTACCTCAAAGGAGGACAGGTGGACTACGGCACGGAGCACAGCCAAGTATATGGCCACACGCGCTTCGGGAGGATCTACGATACAGGTGAACATTTTCAGAGACATCACTACGGCCTTGCATGAGTTTCAATTTAGAGTTCTAAATTTGCAATCGTGCGCAGGGCATTATCCGGTGTGGGACGAGCAGAACCCGGTGCACTTTGTGGGGCACTCGGCCGGGGCGCAGGTTGTGAGGGTGCTGCATCAGATGCTCGCCGATAAGGTACACCAAGAGATTTCAGATTTTACTCGGAAGCCACAGCTACAAATGCTCATGCTTATCTTGTGCCTTCTGAGGGGGCGTTTCTTGTGATTAGGAGTACAGCACCCAAATTAGCATCACTGCAATCGCATGAAGTTTGGGTCAATTCACGCCTCTGTTAAAGCACTTTTCTAGGATTGGTCCAAATAATCTTTCTGTCTTTAGTGTGGACAGCATCCATTATCCATTGTTCCTTTCCTTTTGTTTTACTTATGTTGCTTGCAGTGCACTCCTGCAGCTAAAATGGGCATTTCTGTTTGATTGCATGTCATCTCTTGGCTTTATGCATGTGGGATGCACACTAGCCATCGTGCATGAGAAAAAATCATGCCCCAAATAATTACAAAATATTATAGGACGAATCTTATACTCAGAAATCAGTTGTACAGCAGATTTAAAGTTGAACTAGTATTAAATAGAATTAAGGCCACGCAGGAAGAAGTAGCAATCATGAGGCTTGATTTGCCTCATTAGTTGAATTAAACACATCATTATTTGAGGGCAAAAGTCCAACACTAAATTTTGGCCAACTACTTAGAAAGATTTCATGATTATACTATGTAGATATCGATGTTATATATCGTGTTTATATTGTATCGATATGGGTGCTATAATTCTAACCCATTGTTTAATATCAGGCTTTTCCTGGGCATGATACTTCTGAAGACTGGGTTTTGAGCCTTACTTCTTTGTCAGGCGCGCTTAATGGAACCACGAGGACTTACTTCGATGGCATGCTGTAAGTGTTGCCTTGAAGTCAGAAGATTAATGTGATTCCATCATTTTATTTGTCGAAAGATTTTTCTCTAGACCATTCTCATCATGTTTTGCTTCCTGTTAATTCCAGGGCTGAAGATGGGAGATCCATGAGATCTATTTGTCTTCTTCAGCTATGCCGACTTGGTGTCATCGTCTATGACTGGCTAGACATTCCTTGGTTAAAGAATTACTACAATTTCGGTTTTGATCACTTTGAAATGTCATGGAGGAAAGTTGGGTTTTCTGGTTTAGTTGATCTGCTGCTGGGGAATACCGGGCCATTTTCCTCAGGAGATTGGATTCTCCCTGACCTCACAATTCAAGGATCGCTAAGACTTAACTCTACCTTGAAGACCTTTCCCAATACATTCTACTTCAGTTATGCAACAAAGAGAACACGAAAGCTATTTGGAATTACAGTGCCCTCAAGCGTCCTTGGAGTTCACCCAATGCTCTTTCTCAGAGTTCTCCAGATGTGTATGTGGCGGCACCCTCAAACCGCACCTCTACCTTACAAAGGATACAGGTGGAATCCTCTGCTCCAAGCCAAATTCATTCATTATGTTGGTTCCTTATTTATCTTGCAAAAGTACTTACGATTCACATTTTGCATGTTAAAATGACACTCAGGGATGAAGATTGGGAAGATAATGATGGAGCTTTGAATACAATCTCCATGACGCACCCTCGCATTCCAGCAGAGCATCCTAACCGTATTGTAGTAGAAGATTCTGACTGCCATCCTTTGCAGCCTGGGATATGGTTAGTAGCACAATTCTAAATCTTGTTTTAAATTTCTTGATGGAACTTGATAGATCTCCTCTCGCAAAATCTCATAAAAAATATGCTTATGCTTGAATTTGTTGTTCAACAATACTGAGAAAATTCCATAGTGAATTCAAATGGACGGTAAACTGGGTGGCACAGAAGCACAACTTTTTGTGCTTTGTTCAAGTAAAATTACATGTGTGCTTTCCTAATTGTTCCACTGATTTGTAGGTATTACAAGATCATCGAGGGCGATCACATTCTTTTCATCATAAACCGGGAAAGAGCTGGAGTGCAGTTTGATTTGCTATATGATGGCATTTTCCAGCGCTGCAGAAAGCATGCATTTAGGAAGACGCCCCCTACAGTGCCAAATGAAACAAGTCAAATCGAAGATTCTAGGTAGTAGCGAGCAAGAAACAAGGTGGTCAAAGCGTTTTTTCGCTTCTCTTCATCTCCGGCCTCCATGCATGTACTACCTCCAGGTTGTAAACTGTAAATTACATTGTCCATTTGATCAATTGGCATGCTTGATTTTGCCGGTTCTTGAAAGAGGAGGGGTGTTTCAGCTTGCTCTTTGCTGCCCTTGTACAATACACGGAAGGAAGCTTGTAATTGAGCAGGAGGTTACAGACTTACAGATCAACACCAGCATTTTGTCAAAGACCTTAATGAGGTTTATTGAGATTAACTCACATGTATCCCAATGTGGTTGTAAATATGAAGGACTGCATTGTCATTGGAACAACTTGTATTGGCAAATGGCTATGGATTTGATGAAAGAATTTTTTGATAGTTTGACTGAATTTGGTACAGCTGTTATCAGGGTTTGGACATCTGGAGTGTGCTGACCAGATTGACCTGTAATATCGACTTGTCATGAAGTATCAGTACCAACAAAACACCAACTGCAGCATTTTCTTAGATTCTCTTGTGATCGTGTGCTGCGGAAGTTCTCACGCCATGGACAGTCGTTTACCGATGCTGTTGTTCAGTCACCACATCACAGTTCCAGTTATTGTTTCCTGGTGCGACCTAGTGACAGGGTAACTGGTGTATTTGATTTTGCAGCAGTTTCAATCATGCTTTGATGTTCGATGTACTTTATCCACATGATATTAACCATGTGGGTACATGATTGGATTGAGGAACACGTGAAACCCACTTCTATGCCTTTTGCTTTACCGAGTCCCGAAGCTGAAAATATTAAACTGAAATTAGAACAGTCCGTGTTCCAGGCGAAAGCTGCAATCATGAATTGGTACACGAATTCATCTTTTTCACTGTCTTGGCATCTCCTCTTTCTGAAACGGGAATGTGCCTGCAAGCATCGTTTGAGTGCAGAACAAAGCATTCGGTGTCTGCAACCATCATTTCATGGTGATGCTATAAACACAATCCGTTGCACGATGATGTAACTCATCCAGGCTTGATAGTGTAACATGCCAACTATTTTTCAGATGCCCATGTTCACGCCACTGTCAGCTGAGTGTTCTGGCTCGAGATTTGGTAAAATGTTCAGGTTGGATTCAGATCAGCACAACTATTATAGACGAATGATAATAAAAATGAAACCCAGTCCTTTATTCATTGAAACGTCCCTTCAAACCTTCTCCTACACCTGGTGGTTCACCCATCAGGCATCTATGCTCCGAGTTTTTAACAAAAAGATGCAGGTTCCCATTGCCCACTAGTCGAAAAGGTATTTGATATCAGATACACACAAGCTATGACTCGATGGAAGGGTGTTCATATGGTACAGACGAAAGCAACAGCAAGAAAATTAATCTAATCTAACATCAACTATGGTGGGCAGTTGCTAAACAAGTATCGCTTTACTGGACCTGCAAGCACCCCTACTCTATCTGGGTGGAAGACGGCAACACAAGCCGTGAAGCACAATACGGCAGTGACTACCACGGTCGTGACAAGTCGTGTTCTCATGGCACCAACTGGAAAAGAAGGGTTAAGCCATCTAGCATTTATCTCAGGGCGGCAGCATTGCCTGTTTGACACAGATTTATTAGTCACAAGTGGCACACTTTCTTCCTCTTCACACCAAGCATTGGTCGACTGCAAACCAAATTCACCGCTGGCACCAATATTCTGCAAGAAATAACAAAACATTGTAGTAGTTTAGTTCGCCAGATGTAGAATTACTGAACCATGTGGCCACAAGAAAGGTAAACACATAAATGCAATATTAATGTGTCTACACTTTCACAACAGAAAACATCTAGTACCATGATATTCCTAGGATCCACTCAAAAAATGTAACAGTTCCCAACTGGCGCTTGATACATAATTGGTAAATTGATTCGGCATGAGCTCTTCAACCATGATTAAGTAACCATTAATATACTTTCTAGGTAGCAATTTAAGCTCTTTTAAATGATCATCTTTTCAACAACCAACATAAACAGTCATGAGCTATTTTTATAAATAAAACAGAACACCTTATACCTAGATATTTGTATAACTGTGGTCAGTACAACAATTTCCCCTGATTTTCTGTAGTGCTGACCAAGTGGTCATGATTTGGTGCTTGCAACTCGGACTCACTATGCTTACTAAAATGTGAAATCAATTAATCTAATGTAAAAAAAAAATATACAGAAATTCTGGCATTAACAGAGTTCCAGAGATGAACAACATTCAGCTCCAAAGTTATAAGATTAAGTCAGCAGATAACTTGTGAAATGCGAAAATTCCGGTTTTTACTAACTGAGAGATGTAAATATGAAAATATGTTCCGATGTTGAAGCATATCATGACTATTTTAATACTCACTGATGTTAGCTTGCAACACAACAGAACTTACTTCTTTATCAAGTGGCACAGAGGTGCCCAAATTTGAATGGTGTGAAGTACTATCACCACACAACCTTGTTTCAAGCTGTGCTTCCTCGTTCTGTTTAGCTCTGTGATCAACAATGTTTCGAGCATGTCTTACATATCCAAGAAATGCTGTGACGTGATGTTCCAACCTTCCCCTTTCCAGGTTAGAAAGAATTTCAGAGCCTAAGATGTTGTCCGATGACTTTACAACTATTTCCAGAACATTGATAAAATTATTCTGTATCAAGAACTTCAACACGCACATCCATCTCTTAACATTTGTTTTACTCTGTAAATTTTTAAATTCGTCTGGAGAAGGCTTCCTTATTAGCCACCCAATATCTATCAGAAATCCCGACATTGCAGTCTGTTGAAGTTCCCAATGTTCGCAAAGGTCAGAAGTAGCACCAGCGAACTCTCTATTTGCATTCTTGTACCTGTCAGAAGAACCGCAAAGAGTATCCTGTATCCTCTCTAGTTCAAAGCATAACTGTTTGCTACCGAAAAGGATAGGGACAAAATTTGATAGCCCAAAAACGTTTTCCACCTGTAGAAGAAAAACACATAGAACTGAAAACATAGAACTCGAACGACAAACATCATATACAACTACAGAAAGTGTGGGAGAATGACAACTTAATCTGAACTTGCATGCAGTTAGATGAATGTTAATAGTAGTAATAACGACACTGCCCCATTGGAATCCCTCAAATTTTGTCTTCTTTTGATTATGTTAATTCAAGGTGTGGTTTCTATAGTCTATACACCTACATATTATAACGCCCATAACAATAGTAGTAGCTCATTATCCAGTTTCGGTATGCCAAACAAGAATACATCGTTTTTGCCAAAATTCTTCCAAAATATACAAATACCTTACGTAGTGTACTGTCTATATTTGTGATACAAGAAGTGTACATAAGCATCACCCGTGAATCCCCACTATGCACTTATTTTCCTATAGTATAAGCATCGCCCGTGAATCCCCATTATGCACTTATTTCCCTATATTTTTCTATCACCTAGTACTCTGTAATAAACATATTTTGTGATACAATGAACCTACTTTTTCACAGAATATTGCAAGTACACTTATTCTAATATGAACCAAAGGTTGGTGAATATAAACTGAAGTTCCCAATATGTCTTTCTGCTGTAGAGCAGCTAATGTCTCTCGACTCTCGAGCATTCATGACTTATTTGAGGAACCAGAGAACTAAGCATACAAAACTACAAAAGTATGGCATAAGTTTGTGCACACTAATTATCGTCTATATAAGACTGCCAGGGCATCATAAATGATCCAGTGCCCAACATGTGTATCCTAGATGCATGTCACTACAAAAAAATGATGTAGATTAACATATACCAGACTCTAAAGTGCGCAGGAAATTTGATCGGTTTTGTAAAAGGCAATGTTTACTTACTTCCACAAACCCAGGTCCGTAAGTATCTGGCTTTGTTTGAGTGATGTTTATCCGGAAAATTTCGTGTTCAGAATCAAGTGTAGGATCACCACTTTTCACGCAAGCAACGGTCCCACGAGACTTTAAACGGCAACAATCATGCTTCAAGTACTCTCCATCAAACGACAGAAGAGATCTGCATGAGAACATAAATTAAGTGGGGATTCAACCACGCTTGGAGAACATAAATTCTTTATATGAACCACTATGGCGCACAAATTAAAGGTCAGAAGCAGGAAAACAGAATCCATTAATGAGCCGTTAAGGTGCATAAAGTAATTTCCCATAGCAGTGTTTTCTGGGTGATCAACAATGGTCAGAAGAGCAGCTCAATGGTTTATATGAGTTCGACTGAAAAACCCAGGCTAGTACTGCATATTCAGAGTCATTCTAAAGAGTGAAAACCCGACATTTCTAAAGCCAACAGCAACTGCATCGCTTAATCCCATCAGTTTTTGTAAAATTTGGTTGTTTCCTTTTTAGAACAAGAAAAGGCACTTCTATTACCACATTTTTATACCCGAAAGCTATTTCATGCAGAAATGGCTTATGCCTACACAGTTTATACCACAAAAATATGACCAGATAAAAAGAAATGCAAACTGGAGTCACTTGGTTATTTGTGCAATGATAGGAACAGGCTAAAATCCAGGAGCAGTTCATTCAACAACTTGACCAACTAAACAAGATAACTGAAAGGTATGAAACACAAGGTTCTGGGGAAATGGAGCACATGTGCAGTATGGTTTCAATCACTGTTATAATAAAGTTAGCCAACTGTATTACTTCCATGATTCTTAGAAAATTATTAGAAGCTAAGGTCAAATTACATCCAGTACACACTGGAAAGTTAGAAAATGACATAGGCATTCAACTTTAGTTTTCAAACAAGAAATATTGTACTACATGATAGAAAACAGCCACAGAAAGGACCGCAGTGTGCAAGGGCATGTCAGACCTGAATTTAGGCTGATCAAGAGAACTTCCACAAACAAGGAGTTCAATTGGTTTTCCTGCTTCAAACCATGTTGGATGAACATAATGGATCCTGGGGGCTTGCACCTCCAATCTGGTACTCATCAATGTAGCTCCATCTTAAGTACAGACATTACAATCCTTAGTTAATAATCAGGTACTTATGTAATAAAACTGAAAACAAGAGGTGCAATAATCTAAAGCTTTATCATTCCCACACTAATTGAGAAGTGTTCAAATGTGTGAACACTTCATGATTATTTGTACAGATTAAAACTATGGATGTCGATGCAATGGGACCAGGATCATTGCATTGAACAATTAAAAAACAAGGGGTTATCTAGTCATGAAAGAATTCTTCTGGACAGATACATAATTCAAGACGCTGCAACTTGTAGTAGCACGTGCAAATAGTGTTAACTTTTGCAAGTATATTTGGAATGTTAACAAGTACTTGTAACAATTAAAAAACAAGGGGTTATCTAGTCATGAAAGAATTCTTCTGGACAGATACATAATTCAAGACGCTGCAACTTGTAGTAGCACGTGCAAATAGTGTTAACTTTTGCAAGTATATTTGGAACGTTAACAAGTACTTGTAGCTGTGAGTCTGATTGATATAAACCTACTATGTATACTACTAACTTGGTCACTCCATTCCTGAACACGTCATTCGGACATTCAAATGTTGTTCTTGAATACACGTCATTCTAACACTTGGTCACTCCATTCCTGAACACGTCATTCGGACATTCAAATGTTGTTCTTGAATACACGTCATTCTAACATTTTATAAGATAACTTCACACCAATTGTCCTTTGCATACCATATCTTTGGCTATTTCTAATCGTTTAGTAGCATGGACTGGAATAGCACAACTTACAAACATGATAAGTAGTCTAGTAGCAGACTAAGGGTGTGTTTGTTTGGGCTGGCTGTGCTGCTGTGCAGGGAAAGCTGTTCTGAGTTTTAAGCGTTTAGTGTTTGGCACTCCATTCTAACACTTGGTCACTCCATTCCTGAACACGTCATTCGGACATTCAAATGTTGTTCTTGAATACACGTCATTCTAACATTTTATAAGATAACTTCACACCAATTGTCCTTTGCATACCATATCTTTGGCTATTTCTAATCGTTTAGTAGCATGGACTGGAATAGCACAACTTACAAACATGATAAGCAGTCTGGTAGCAGACTAAGGGTGTGTTTGTTTGGGCTGGCTGTGCTGCTGTGCAGGGAAAGCTGTTCTGAGTTTTAAGCGTTTAGTGTTTGGCAACTAGTTGTCTCATTGTCTGTCTGGCTGAAATCTGTGGAATTGTCTAAAACACCCTTTGAGTTATGGAAACGTGTATTGTTGCTGATTTACATGTAATAAATAACATATGGATCACAAAAATTTGGATAAAATGATCACTATATAATACCTTGAATGTACCATCACTGGCCATGAAAATTTCTCTGTTGGTAGCCCTTCTCAACGGAAATACGGTAAATGGTTCTGTGATAATCTGGATTTTCGGGGTTATTAATTAATTTGAGTTGGAAAATAATTAGCTTCTAATGAGCTTTATTTTGCTAATATGTTATGGTTAAGTGCTAATTTAAAATAATAGTAATATTGCATGTAGCCATCAAACATGCATGTAGCTTCATACGTATGTGCATGTATAGGAGCACTTAATCTTGAGCCATGCATGACGTGAGAAATTATGGTAGCAAGGATCAACGTGTTGTGCTGTGCTAGAGGAAGTACGAGTCAGCTCTTGCGTGTCTTGCCGACAGGAGAGCTAAACAGCAGCAAGTGCTACGTAGCTAGTCAGCTACTTATCAGCTAAGGACAAGGTCAAGCGGCAAGAGATTTTGACCCATATCGGCCGCTTATAAATACCCGGCACTGGTGCACTGCTGCGCTCTACACCACAATATATGTTCCGTGCGAGTGGGTGGACCTGTTCAGTTTGGGTGGGCCAGGGTGGTTTTCCTTCGGTGGCAGATTCCTTGTAATATTGTGAAAGAAAAGGGGCAAGGCTGTGTACCGGTTCGGTTTGGAGAGGCAGAAGCTCGGGAAGAACCTCCTGGGTGCTTTTTCGTATGTGCGGGAGAAGGAGGGGCTTCGGTAAAAGCCTAACGCGAAGCTAGCCCGTTTGCTTCGTGTGGTCTGCTTATTTTTGTGGAAAGCATCTAGAAGCCTAAACAAACACACCCTAAGGCATAGCCTAGTGGTGGGAGGGGCTGATGCCTTCCCACCCACCTTAGTTTAAGGGTGTGTTTGGTTCAGTGGCTATGAAAAAGTGGTTGGGGGTACCCAACCACCTAGTTGGTGGTAACCATTTTCATGTTTGGTTGTGTGGGTTGGTTAGCCAAGTTTTGTGTTTGGTTGAAGGGATAAAAAGTAGTTAGGGGTAGCCATATTTGTGTTTGGTATGAGGTGTGGGGTGATATGGAAACCTCTTTGATATGATGGTACCCTCAAAACATGAGCTATGAAAAATGTCCCGGGTCCTTCCCCGGTAGAACTAATTTAATAAGTAGTCTAGTAAAGAGGGGCAATGCAGTCTTTTCTATATGAATCATGATTGCAGTGTAAATTCCTAAAAATGTATGCGGTCAGCAAAGAAGAGAGTACATATGCGATACTCCCTCCGTTCCGTTTTTTAAGGCGTATAATTTCCGGCGCGCGGATTAAGGAGAGTCACCGAGCTAAATCTTTTCCCCGTTATGCCCCTAATAAATAGCTACACATGGTTATGTTTTGTTACGCTGGGTCTCCTCGTTTTGCGCAAGGCCTCGCATAGCCAATCAATGTTCAATTCTAGCCAGCGCACAACCAATTACCACCGGAACGGCTCCTTGATTCCAGCGCGTGGGGTGGGCAATTTCGGGAAGTTACCAACTTTTACTCACCTGCGCCTTACTTTGTGGGATAAATTGAAAAAAATATACGCCCTACTCAACGGAACGGAGGGAGTATGTTGTACAAACAATACAGTTCAAGAACTATACATAATCAATATGATTACTGGTTAGTGTCCTCATGTCATGGAATTGCAAGTTATGTGGCACTCACCTTTCAATACTTGAAATATTGTGTTATTGACATGAACAAAGAAGGCCCCTTTACCCAAAAGAAGACTGCTTGGAGCATTTACCAAGTTTCTGAGAAGATTTGCTGCATCTTCTGACAACTGTCAAGAAAAATGCAGATAGGGAACAGGAGACAAATCAATGATACGTTGGGAAAAAATAAAAAAGGTTATGATGCAATGAAGTCTATCGCAGCAAATTAAATCATTTCATTTGAAGTATCACGTTCAGAAGTGGTAAGTGTTGACTTTACGCAAGCCCTAGAGACATCAATTTGGGACCAGACGTGGTACTAGAATTAGCAGTTTGCACAACTGTTACACAGTAGTATAATATGATCTTTTAAACCAAACCTTAGTAGTGTATCTTTATTTGGATGTGTCTAAAAGATGTGTTCATTTGGACCCAAATAACTGATGATTTTGATTTAGCAGATCCATACCTTGTCCCACATATGCTGTGGCATTGCAATAAATACAGTTAATATCGTACAACCAGGACGAATGTAACCCTCCAGCTCAACAGGCATGCTAGACAACCACTCAAATATCTGCATATTTAAAGTGTAGCATTGACTTAGAACAATTTGTTTGACCTGAAAATACCATCCAGTGTTAGAAACTTACAGGCTATACCCAGTTACATACTTGGTTACGTAGATGCCGAGGAAACTCTGCAGGATTCCAGTCATACAACTTGAACGACATGCGTCCTGTGGGGCACTACAATGATGATACAACAGTACTGTGACCATTAGAGAGGGAGGGAGGGAGGGGGAAGGTTCCACCAAACTACAAAAATGGTATTGCAGAACAATCACAGCGAAATAAATAAACATTTTTATGGGAAAAAACTTACTGAGGATGAATAAGTACTTTTGGTGTCATGCATTAGAGAATTGGCAAGTTTGGCATTTTCCTGGTTTGCGCCAATGCAGGGTTCAGCAGAAGCTGCAAAAGTCACTATGCTCTTAATTTGGTCATTTTGCAGGCTGGATTGTGTACAGCTTGGAGAACCAAGCATATCTTCCGATCCCACCGGTGTTTCTCCGTCTATAACTCGGTTGCTAAGAACAGTCCCAAGCATGTTGCAGGTAGCGCCATCTATATCCTCTGTATAACAAAGGTATTGACAAAAATGTTCCGGATTAGACAGCAGAAGCTCAGAGTGCGTGAGAAAGAATATTTTGAAGGGAGCTGGACAGGAACAAATGCATTTAATAAATATCCGACAGAACAAGCATATATAGAGATATTGTTGCTACTGGGGCTCAATTGGATCAAATTTTAATTCCCCAATGATGTTAGATGCTCTAAAAAAAATGTCTAGAGGGTGTTTTTCTTGTTATATTTCACTTTGGAATTTTCTTTTCTTTGTGTCATGTGGGTCCATTGCAACAAATAAAACCTTTCAATGTTAATATATTTTCAGCAGGGCTCTTCCTACCATTTCTACAAAATAGAAGGTTTGTGCAATCAAGTAGGCATCCTAAAAAAACAAGAGCAGTGTTTTAATCAAGTGAGGCTCTATAGATTTGTTAGGAGTTATACTTAATAGTAAAGCTCGATGGCAGTAATCTGCGAAGTGTTATTCGAAACATAAGCTACCTTTGCAAACCGAAATATTGCATGACCAAGAATGTGAACAATGTTGACATATCTATGGGTGAGGGAAAAGAGTTAGGTAGAAGAAAAAATTAAGCATTGCCAAATTGTAATACAGTAATAGCATGTGTCAGTCCCATTATAAATGGGTCTCCCACTAAAAATATAATTTCTCAAAGATTTACCTAACTAATAGAACTAATCCCAAAAATTCTAACAATAGGACATATCCAAATTTAGTTGAAGTTGATTAGGGCCAGTGGTCTAACACTTCCTTCGTGCTAACCGCTGCCCCCTAGGCTGGGCGTAGCACTTCGCCCCTCCTGGACAAGCAGCACATTCTCGAGCTGCAAAGTGATGGTCAGGGCTGAAGTTGTACAAATACAATTCCATCGGTTTGCCGTGTTTGCTAAGGTTCCTGCAATGGTCTATAGAAACTCATCCCTAGCTTCCTAACAATAGGAGCTTATCCTTATTTGGTTGGCTAGGGCCAGTTCTACCCCTAGCCCAGATCCCTAACACAGTCATCGAAGTAAGTGTTCAATATAACCCAACAACGTCGGCATATCAAGGCTGCTAAGCCCGTATAGGCATATTGAGCTGGATGTAACAATTAATGTGCCTTAAAGGTAAGGTGGCCATTCGAGCTGGATGTAACAACTAAACTCTTTCTTTTTGTTACGTTGTGGTGTTCTGAGTTCTGACTGTTTGGGCCTATTGAAGGATTGCAATGTCATGCACATTCGAATCCTACATGATTTGTTTGCACCGAAGTTTGTTTGATGGCACCACAGGAAAAACAAAAGGATTATTTCCGAGAGGTTTGAGTGGATGAAAAAAATCCTATGAATGTAGTGCAAAGGAAGACTTAAGGAAAAATCCTATTGGATTCAATCCTACAAATCAAACAACCCACATAGGGAAAACTTCTAAAGATTCCAAGCCTCCAAAATTCCTATGTAAATCCTTCAAAGAGGAAGTAGGAAAAGATGTTGGCCTTAACTTTCTGATGGTGAACTTCGTGAAGAACCCAATTTTATGTTTGTGTAGTAAGATGCTTTCGTTCCATAAAGTTTGCAATAATTGGGATATTTCCTTAGCTCTATCTTTTGTAACATGTTTCTTTCTTCTGCTAGAAGAACTCAAGTACCATCAAGAATGTCTATATTAACATCCGTAGAGGTCATGGCTTTACTCAAATGTCAATTGAAATGATTAATGAATGGAAAGCTATTAATAACATGTATCCAGAACAAATACTGAACAACACCGGATTTAGGAATGTGCACATGTTCCCCCAGACACAACATGTTTCTGGACAATAGTCATATCTAAGGGCAGAGCACTAAATCTTGTGCCTTCTACTTGCAAGTTGCAACACACAGTCTTCTACCAGAGCAAAAAGATAAATACAAGCTTGGGGAAATTTGGTGGTTTTCTCTGTAGGATCTAAGCAACAAGTTATGCTCTATGCATATGAATAATTGCTTTAGCATATTTTGGAATGTTTGTAACAGAGCAACTACAACAAGATTTTAAGTGAACAATTTTTCCTGACAAAGCGTAAAAGGTTATTTGTATCTTACCTTCTCTTAGCTCACTGCCACCACTACCACCCGCTGACAAATCCAATTGTTCATCTGTCTCTTTCTCCTGTGTGTCTTTTGAATCTTGTTTTCTTCGTCTTCTTTTGTTGTGCCGCTCCAGCTTTCTTCTACAACTCCTTTTGTCTTCATCGAAATCTAATAATACATGGAACCTGCAAAAGAAATATATTCAGAGAGAGAGAGAGAGAGAGAGAGAGAGATAGGTTATAGCACACCAGAGTAAACTATTACTTAAAGTCAATAAGAACATCATATACAACCAGTACAACTGTAAGACTGATAGGCTGGACATAAGAATAGTCAACAATAGATTGTTCGGTCTTGTAATCAAAGGCAAAGAATTTTGAACAGTTGATATAAAGTAATGTTCTAAAAAGGTGCTCAAAAGGGTTATGCAGACATTAATGGCATAGATATTTGCAGTGTTTTTTTTATAAATGAACAACATAGTCATGCTAAAACCATGTACAATATTAGAAGCATCACTCCATTGCAGCCTTGATTATAAAAAAATAACTAGACTCATAAAGTAAGCTCTATTACAGTTATAACTACATATATTTTCTTGCAAAGTTCAATGAACATTTGTAACATACTAACTCTGGAACCACCTCTTGGTGGAGTTGTAGGTATACGACTCCACCCACCAGGGTCCAAATCCTAGAGCCTGTATTTTCGCTCACGCGGTTGTGCTTCGGTGGAACTTCATAGGAATATAGGATCACGGATGTACTCTGGCCTAGCCAATTCCAGGGGTGTGCTTGGGAACACACTCACATGTGGTGCGTGTGCGTGTGGAGGTATAGGAATGTGTTTGTATACCATGTAATTGGAAAAGAATAAACCATACTAGGTCTACTTGGAAATGGAATTTATCGGTAACTTTACATGAGCTCCAGTCAATCTAGATAGATTTCCACCAGGATAAGACAAGTGGACCCCAGACCTAAATGAAAATCAACAATTGGCAACTTGAAAACATTTAGGCAGTGTTGCTTTCGATTGAACATTGCCATTTCAATGTAGGGGCTGGAACAGCAAATATAGCATGTCCTGAACTAGTATGGCCTAGTAGAAGAAACAAAATCCCCTAGCATGGTCAGTTGGTGGTTTTCACATAATTAGTTCATTACACCTACAAAGTTGTGCTGTGAAATGCCTTGTCGAGGGGAACTTAAGTCAAATAAATGTAACAACTGTATATCTTGAAGAACAGTATCTGTCTTTAACAAATGATCAACAATTTGAATGATGGAAATTCGAAACAGTAATCCAACGCCCTACAGTAGAGCAACGAAAAAGGGGCAATGTGGCTTACTTGCCGCACTGCTGGCAGTATCGCTTCTGGACGCCCTCGAGCGTGACGGCAGACGAGTGTGCGCAACGCAGGCACACGCGGTGGCGCTTGTGATAGCCTTTCAGCTCCCGGATGTCTACCTCGCAGCCTGGCACCTGGCACCTCATTTCTGATGCTCCCCCACGGCCAGCAACTCTACTACCGGCACCAGCAGTACCACTTTTGGCTGCCGCTCTGCTGCCCCTAGCCGGGGCAGCCTTGGACTTCTTCCTCGGTCCAGCCAGCATCTCTCCGGCAACCTCCTCGGCCTCCGCGGCGGCGGCCATCGCGTCCAACTCGGGACACGCGCACGGCACGATCCCCGCGAGGTAGTTGGGGCAAACCAGCCGCGGGTCGCGCTTCCTGACGCCGCGCCTGCTTGCCCCAGATTCAGCAGGCGGCGGCGGTGGGTGCGGCATCGGTTCCGCATCCACTGGCTGCAGCACCGGAGGCAGCGCCGCCTCGGCGGGATCGGCCTGGGTCCCTAGGGGGTCATCCCACGGGAGGACAAGGGAGTCGTCGTTCTGGATGTCGAAGTCGAGGAGGTTGTCCCAGTCCCAGACAGCGTCGCCCGCATCCGCCGCCGGGCCACATCCGCCGGGATCGGAGGCGTCCATTTCCGGAGAAATCGGCCCCGGCGCGCGCGCGTGACCAAATCTCGATTCCGCGGAAGGCGAACGGGAGGGGATGAGGGCGAACGATTTGGTCGTCTCGTCGCGGGTGGAGTCGTGCAGGCAGAGCTCTGTACTCTGTAGGTAGGTGAGCGGCGAAGTTGCCAGGTGTGGTGCCGTATTTGGTGGCGCCCGCTCCTACTGACGCCTGGGCCCTCCCGCCCGCTGCTTCGGTTGGTGACGGGGAGCCGGTGCGGAGTTGGGCGATTGGGCGAATCTTGAAGCAACAGCGACGCCGGAGGGGGTCTGACGGCGACCGCCGGGACGGGAGGCCAGCACGCGCCGGCGCGTAGCAGCCGTCGGATCCGGTCACTAGCGGTGGGGATCGGATTGGGACGCGGACGGACGGGAGGTCATGCGCTGATATGGTAACATCGTGTCGACATCGTCTCATCTTGTTGTTTTTTCCATGGCCTGAGTTTTCCTTCGTCGAAATCGTCTGCCTCTTGTTGTTGTCACACAGCTGGTAACTCTTCCGTTTTATATTTCTTCCATGGCGTGAGTTGACATTGGACTTCATGTTATAGTTTTATTGTTCACTGCATTCATGTGGCGTCGTGTGCACCTTGTTGTTGTTGTTGTTGTTGTTGTTGTCACGTATGTTTTATACTTCCTCCGATTCATAAAAAGATTCACAGCTATAGCTAGAGTTTGTACAGCGTACGCTCCTTTCCCACGACTCATTTATCGGATCGGAGGGAGTAGGAGTATTTTTCCATGGCCTCAGTCTTCCTTGCAGATGCAAAATAAAATACATGGTGTGAGTTGACATTGGACTTCATGTTGTACTTTTATTATTAAGTGCATTCATGGATAATGTAATGAATTTGGTCGGCACGCGCCACAACTGGACACCATTCAGAAGGAATCTTGTCACACGGTGAATCTTCTGTTTTATGTTGGCGTCGTAACTAGTCTCAATGGGAAGTAACATAGGAGTAACATCAGTGCCACATAGGAAAAAAATCTGATGTGGCGGGTAATTAATGAGGAGAGAGATGGTGGTGGTAACTAGCTATGTTACTATAACATCACACATTTCAAGGCAAGATGAGTGTATAACTTATTAAATATGACACTACACACATGTTACTCCCCACTATGCGGGTAGTAACTCCCATTGTGACTAGTCTTATGAATCCACTATCCTTCGTGCGTCCCTGCATCCTTGAGTTGATAGCTATCCGATCTACTCCTACGTCTGGGAACACACCCCTGGTAATTTTGTGGAAACGCGCCCGCCTCTAGCGCTAGTTAGGCCATCTATTGACGAACACCTCCCAAGTTAGACTTGTTGATTTGCCAAAACTTCCTCTCGCGAGTTGCAGTTCGCCGTACTTCAGATCGTCTGGTCGCCGGCCGGGGAGGTTATAGATGGCAAATTTGCTTTGATGGGATCGACTGAGGAAACATTGTTGTTCTTCTCCCTCCTGTGAGATCACGGGCGATCCTAAGTCTGGATCGCTAGCAGATCTGTTTGGCGGCGAGGCGACTGAGTGAATGTAGTCTGATCGATTGCAAATACACTAGTTATCGTTTTCGTCTCAGGGATCAAAGTGTTGGTGTTCTTTATTTCCAGAAGCTAGGCAAGATTCGAAAAGAGCAAGTTTTTACTGATGAACAGGGTTCAGACAGGGTTTAATAGAACAAATCAACAGTTAAACATGAAAAGTAAATGACTTTTTTGCTGTGAGGCAAAAACAGGGAAGATTAAACACACAAGCACGACATGGTTTAATTATCAAATCTCAGAGCAACATCCACACAAGTGCAATCTTACAAGATTCAGACTTAACACTGAATTCTCAAACAAACTCACTGTCAAA
The DNA here is from genome assembly GCA_947311845.1 of Poa pratensis. Classification (NCBI taxonomy): domain Eukaryota; kingdom Viridiplantae; phylum Streptophyta; class Magnoliopsida; order Poales; family Poaceae; genus Poa; species Poa pratensis. The sequence continues at coordinate 28,028,189 of CAMZMU010000059.1, read as the reverse complement.
GCTAAACCCAAGTGACGGGGATGTACCCTTCGGGTCTCCTACCATTGTCATACCTGATGCGGCCCAGCCGAAGGCGCACACGGTGGCCCACGAAGCACAACAAGCCACGACTTGCGGTACAAGGAAAGGACTCATGTAAACCCTACCTGGCTCCCTTTATAAAGCCAGGCAAGGGCACCCCCACAGGCAGATTCATACGAGACACAACATACACGCATAGATATAGCGAGACCACTCTCACCTCATCGCCATTGTGGCCACCATGTAACATCACCATTATCATTAATACAAGATCAGACAAGCAGGATGTAGATCTTTACCTCACAATTAGGAGCCGAACCTGGGTAAATCCCTGCTTGTCAGCCGTCCGAAACTACCAGCGCGCCATCTTCTCTCCCTCATGAAACGCTAGGTATCTTGACATTGGGATTTACCGTGTCTACCCCACGTCAATTGGCGCCGTCTGTGGGAAGAACGCGCGCTGGAATCATGGTTTCAGCGGCTCCAATCTACATCGACAACTGCGACGGCGGCGGTGTTCCTTGTGCGCAGCATCGCGCGATCCGATCAACGACTCACCGGTTCATCTACTTCTGCGTCCGATTTCATCAAGGCGGCAGCGGCATCACATGCGGGCACCGTGAGATCCAATCTGAAGTAAATCGAAGCCTTCTCGAGTTCCAGGGCTGGATCGCTGGAGTCAAACCATCGACTCGTCTACATCAGCCTGGCGAGACACGCTGCAGGCACGAGCACACAGGATCTACATCAACGCGCCGGCCGGCCATCATCTATCCAGCTTCCACGACATCGCAATACTCCTGGCGACCAAGACTGTTGTCTGAGCTCAGGCCAGGACGCGAGGACAACACCTCCAGCAATATACGCATGCAAGGAGAGCCCATGCAGCAGCTGCCAAAGATCTTATGCATGCGCACATGCATGCAAATCAAGCCAAACAAAACGGCGGCGGCGACCTCCGCGAGCCAATCTAGACGGTGGCGTTCCGTGTGCCCAGCTTACGCGATCCAATCTAGCCCACGCGCGGCGGCGTTCCGTGGCTAGTCGCGTGCGATCTAATCTCTTCGACCAGCCGGGCGAATTGTGACTGCTGATATTCAAGCCGCCCATGGCAGCGTCGGGTCCGCGTCCAGCCAAGCACATGGTTGCATGCATGCGCATGCATGGATCGATCAGCTAGTTTCGTTGACTAGCTCATCAATCTCTCTCTCCGTTTTACTGGTTTAAAATATTATACTGTATATCATGTGTTAATCGCTCTATTTCATTACGAGGGTGAAAGATCGTATTGGAGATCGAAACCCCACGGCGCCCGCGACGCCACTCGGAACGGATTGAACCAACAAAGCTGGGCCTGCTAGTGCAAAATTCTACTGGTCTAAGATCGGAGAAGGTCCGATAGCCAGCATACCAGCATCGGATCGATACCAACAATACGCATGGAACAGGCCAGCACAAAAACCCAAGGTCCGATTGATCTACATGCCTTCAGGTCAAATTCCACTCAAAATATCAGGTGACCTCTATCTAATCATCCGATCCATATTAAGAACTGATTAAATCTGACCAACCTAGTGCATACTCGCAAGCTCGCTACATCACGAGTCAGCTGCGCTCGCATGCTATCTAATTAATCAATTACGCATACTAATCCCTTCGACAATTGATTTGTTTACGAGGACTTCCGGATGACACGCGCGCCAGCGGCCTTGACTGTTTGCGGCACCCTCGGCAACGATGCCAACACCATGAGCGAGGACGACGCCCGCGACCTCATCGGTGAAATCGCCAACAACAAGACCTGCAATACAGGCTAAAAGTGTAACAAGTGCAAGCACTAGGTCGATTACCACGGCAACGATCAGCGTCGGCCGTACCGGCACAGAGAGCCCGTTCCCTGGAAAGGACACCACATACCCTCGGGACTGGCGCTTTAGCATCAACCACGACATCAACTTCATCGCTGCACTCGACAAGGCGATTCACGTGCCTTCTTCGACTCCGCATCGTCGACAAGACTCGGGGGCTGGACATGCAGCCGCCACGCCGACTTCCTCTTCAACAACAAAGCATCTACATCAACTCCGCCGCGTCGACTCCCTCCACCGCGTCGACTCATTCCGGCTAAAAGCCGCGCGACTCTGCTCCTGACACTTGGGGGCTGCGCCGCACAGGACTCAACAAATTTACCTTGGTCGTACCTGATACTCTAATCGGGTGCTACGCCGCACAGGCTACAACAAATTCGCCTTGGCCGCACCCGATGCTCAGGGGCTGCGCCGCACAGGCCGTAACAAATTTGCCTCGGCCGCATCCCGACACTCGGGGGCTTCGTCATACAGGGTGCGCAATTAACCTTGACCGCACCCGATACTCGGGGGCTGGCGCCTCGCCTTCATCGGCTCCATCCGCTGCGTCGACTCCATCCGCCGCGTCGACTCCCATCGAGAGCGCAATCGCCGCTGGCTCGTGTGTTGCGCACCCGACAAATATCTACGCCTGCAGGCGTGAAGACTGGAGCACTCACAAGATACTCGACAGCAACGCGCCGCTGCGCACCCGACAAAATAATTCAGTAGGTTCTCTCCGGAGTCGACCGAGATTAATCATGCCAACAGGCACTCGACAGCGTCGACAAGACAAATCCTCCTATGAGTCGATTAAAACAGTCATACACTGTACTTTCACGAAGGAGAACTTTACCTCCACTATTGCCCAGGTTGCATCCGCTGCAAGTAACACCTGGATGCCGCATCCACGATGCGAAGGTAAGACCCACCGATCAGTCGAGTAGGGTCAGGGACCGCACCGACTGTGCTTACCCTATACATTTCTGTGTCTACGACATGATGAAAAATCCCGACGGACGCGTTGGGTACTTATCTTACTAATGCTGGAGTTTGGTTCTATAGGACCTCCGCGGCATTAGCCAAGCTTCCCCAGCCTACAATAGCTAGCAAGTTGTTTGACCTAGAGCAATTAGCCAGCCCCGATCCGCCGAGTGCGCTAGGCCTGCTAAGCTCACAACTCTCAAGCAAATAGAAACTGGGCATGAGTCGACGTACTTCCGACTAACAGCCTCCTCTGGCAAAAGGCACCCGATGAATCCTCGACTATGAGTCTCTGCCCGATTCTACGAATCGACCAGACACTCGGGGCTACTCCCATCGGGAGCGCTGGACGCGCACCCGACGAGCGCTGGCCGCGCACCCGACGTACTACCGAGTCAAAGCACCAGACAACGCAGCAAGGACGTGAAGACTGAGCACCTCCTTGGACAGCTCAAATTTTATCGACTACTCCCATCGGGAGTGCACTCGCCTCCGGCTCGAGTGCTATATAATTATCAAAGTCAGGTTCTCTATAGCCCGCAACATGAATTCTCAAAGTCGGGTTTTCTATAGCCCGCACCGGATTTATCAAAGTCGGGTTCTCTATAACCCGCACCGGATTTATCAAAGTCGGGTTCTCTATAGCCCGCACCGGATTTCTCAGTCAGATTCTCTATAGCCCACATCGGATTTATTACTATCAGTTTTCTTACACCTACACTGGATTTCTCATAAATGATTCAACTCTCAAATCATGTCTAATACGTTCATCACATGGTCATCAGCATACCCGACGCATCGACTATGCCTACTCGACATGCTGCTATTAGTCTCTGCCCGATTCTTCGAATCGACCAGACACTCGGGGGCTACTGACGGGGATGTACCCTTTGGGTCCCCTACCATTGTCATACCTGGTGCGGCCCAGCCGAAGGCGCACACGGTGGCCCACGAAGCACAACAAGCCACGACTTGCGGTACAAGGAAAGGACTCATGTAAACTCTACCTGGCTCCTTTTATAAAGTCAGGCAGGGGCACCCCCACAGGCAGATCCATACGAGACACAACATACACGCATAGACATAGCGAGACCACTCTCACCTCATCGCCATTGCGGCCACCTTGTAACATCACCATTATCATCAATACAAGGTCAGACAAGCAGGATGTAGGTCTTTACCTCACAATGAGGGGCCAAACCTGGGTAAATTCCTGCTTGTCAGCCGTCCAAAACTACCAGCGCGCCATCTTCTCTCCCACACGAAACGCTAGGTATCTCGACTTTGGGATTTGTCGTGGCTACCCCACGTCACCAAGCAAGAACTACACACAGATGGATGATCTAACAATTGCAAAACAGCTTCACCGTGGGATTGGAGAAGGAGCTCTTGGTTCTTGTTGACTTGTTGCTGTCGAAGCAGGGAAGCAGAGGTTGGAGACAGGGACAGATTCAGAAGCAGGGGAAGCAGAGAAGTAGACAGGGGCAGAGGTGGATCTTCTTCAGTTCATCACGACCATCTCTTCACTTCTACTTCTCCTCTCCTCTCCATGGTTGTTCTTCCTTCTTCTTCCTCTCCTTGCTCACTTTCGGGTTGGTTGTGTGTTCTCGGTGGTGATGGACCTGAATGCCTTTTATGCCTCTTTTTGCCCTGTGTTGCGTGGTGGTTGGAAAGGAAGTGACGAGGAGTATCCTCACCAAATCCCATGGTTAAGGACCTAGGGTTGAGATTATGGGGAGAGAACGTGGTAGTGTTGGTAGTTTCGTCGGCTGACAAGCAGAGACAAAGATTTACCCAGGTTCAGGCCCCTCGGGTGGAGGTAAAGACCCTACTTCATGCCTGTCTGTTATTGATCGTGGGAGATTATGAGGTTACAAGGTGGCTCCGGCGAGATGACGATCTTGCTAGAGCTTTGGTGGTTCAAGTATGGCTTGGTCCCTAGATCGGCACCCCTCCTAGCCTTTAAATAGGCTGGGTCTCGGGAGTTCTTAACCGACCTAGTTTACACATATGGAAAGTTCTAAACCGACTATGCCTATGTCTAATCTTGGAGGGTACTCCATCTTCTTGGGCCTCTTGTCTTTGGGCTTCGAATAGGCTCTTCGATGTTGGGCCTTAGTCGTCACGTGCACCAGGTACCCTTACGGTAGGGTACCCGAGATGTATATCCATGTCAGTAGCCCCCGAGTACTTGTCTGACTTGAAGAATCGGGCATGGACTCTTTCCTAAGTGCACGTCATATGCTTTGTATTTTATAATTGGAATTCCTGTATGAATAGCACATGTTGGCTATGTCGAGTATTTCATCGACTGTGGTTTTTGTTTATGAAAATCAAGGGATAATAGCTTAGTAGGCCCAGTACACTCGATGGATCGGGACTGGTTAACTACACATTCGGGTAAAACCTTACTAGCTTTCAATCAAACTCAAGTCCCCGGACTCGAATCTGGAACAAACTGGTCAGATTCGACTAGGCCGCTTGAGGTTTTACTGAGTCGATCTGCAGTATAACTTTGAATTTTACCCAACGCGTCCGTCGGGATTTTTCATCATGTCTGCTGACACGGAAAGTATAAGGGTTGACGTTGCTGGAACGGTCCTTAGCCTAGCTCGAAAGTTCGGCGGGTCTTACATTTGCACTATGCGTGCAGCATCCGAGGTATTTGCGACGGACGCAACTCGGGAATGTTTCGAGTATGATTTTGTATATGAACGGAGTCGATACTTTTGTCGACTGATACTTTGTCATTATTCTATCGGGTGCGCGACAGCGCTCCCGATGGGAGTAGCCCCCGAGATTGTGTTTTATTGCTTTGCAATGGAGGATAATCTCAAATCCTTTACCATTTGATACGTTAGTCGAAGAAATTTTGTGCCGTAAATCTATCGGGTGCACGACAGTGCTCCCGATGGGAGTAGCCCCCGAGATTATGCTGTATTGCCTGTAATGGAGGATAATTTCAAAATCACTTTTTCTTTAGCATCTTCAGTCGAAGAAATTTTGATATGCTCCCGATGGGAGTAATATGTGTTAGTCGAAGAAACGGTCGAGTGACCAATTTTTTCTTGACATTGCTATTGCACATCCAAACCAAACAGGAATGTCGAGTGACCAATATCCGTTTGAGATGACGTCAGGGATGACGTTCTTTGGCGACTGCGCTGCCTGACACGCGTGGCGTGCGTTATGCTGTGATGGATGGGACGTGACACATAAGTGGGCCCATTTGTGCAGAGCTGACCGAACAACGGTGCAGTTTGAACTTGATTTGACCGATCGGGCCCACTTTTTCTGGAGAGGTGATTATGGCTCCTCTTTTTGCGTGCGTAGTGGGCGGAGTGGCCGGCGACGGTTGTCCTCCGCGTTTGCCACATGTACGGTGAGATTGCGTGCGTAGCGCACGGTGAAGATCTGAATGGCTGTGATTGCCTTTGACTTGAGGTAAATAGGGGAAACGGCGCTGGCCTTGTTTTTTACTAGCCAATTGCTCTGCGCGCCGCCCCTGTGCCTTCTTCTTCCTCGCGCTCCTGCTCCATTGTTCTCGCGCCCAAGCTTCTGCTGCTCTACCTAGCCACCACCGCCATGGCGCCAAAGAGGAAAGCCTCCGCCACTGACCCGTCCGCGACTGACGCTGCCGCCGTGTAAGGGAAGAAAGCTGCGGCTGGCACATCTGCGGCCACCGCCGACCTCAAGAAGAGCGACGGTGACTGGATGAAGTCCACAATCAAGGCAGCCCACCTCGAGAAGTTCCGCGAGGAAGGACTGCTGCCGCCGGCAGACCAGCTGACCGTCTGCGCGCCATCGAAAGAGGTACTCCCCGAGCCTCGCGCAAACGAGCGCGTATGTTTTGCGGAGTTTTTGCCTAGGGGTCTATCTTTTCCCCTCCACGAATTCGTTCGTGGTTTGCTGTACGCCTATGGGGTGCAGATCCATGATCTCACCCCGAACGGCATTATGCACATAGCCTGTTTTATGGTATTGTGCGAGTGCCTCCTGGGAGTTGCTCCCAACTGGGCACTCTGGAAGTCTATCTTGATGGTTCGGCCCAACAACCGAGGCGGCCGAACCTATCCAGTCGGAGGCCTGCAGATCCAAGTGCGCAGCGACACCTGATACTTCGCCCTGAAGCTAGTCGACTCGGCGCAACGGTGGAGGAAGAGGTGGTTTTACGTGCTCGTCGACCAGGAAGGGGTCCCAGCATTCTCGACTGCTGGAATAGCCGCTAGGACAAAGGCCTGGGACCATGAGCTTTCGACTGAAGAAATGACAGAAGCAGCGCCTCTGCTGGAGACGATTGGCGGGCTGCTAAACAGCGTCACGGGTGTGCATTTGATTGCCACCTTCGTGAAGATGCGGGTATGGCCGCTCCGCGCTCGCGCCCACCCAATGTGGGAGTATGAGGGTGCGCTTGATGCCACCCGAATGAGCAAGGAGGAGCTGTCGAGGAGCGAGCTGGTGTCGCACGTGCGGTCCATCACCAGCACGAAGTCCAGCGAGCCCTGCAACCTCGACTGCCCCGTCGATCCTTATGGGCTGAAAAGCCTTTGCCAGAGGTTAGTGAACCCATCGAGTTTATGATCTCCGGCTTTTGTTATTTTGTTATGCATCTTTGTGACTTTCGACTACTATATGTTGTATGCAGGGCCACTTGACCGCCTCAACCCTTCCTCCTCTTCCCGAAAATGGTCCAACCCACGAAACAGAGGTGACAGTAGAAGCGAAGGGAGGAGATGAATCGCCTCTACCTTCGGCTACCACATCTCTGACAGAAGAGGTCGAAGAGGAAGGGGCTGGAGAAGCACAGGACAAGGAGCGTGCCACGATGGATGACGTGAGTGAGGTCCCTACTCGCAAGCGCCGTCGGGCGGCCCAAATTGTGTCTTCCTCTATGAGCTCACCGCGAAGGAGGATTTGAGGGATGATGGAGACTCGGCTCCTCCTCCCAAGTCGGGTGAGGATCTGCAGTTTGGAGGCCCAATGTTTGACGACCTCGACAGTGAGGAGGAAGAAGAGCACATGTTTGCGTCTGAACATTTTGTACTTAAGTTTCTGCCTGTTGCTAGTCTTGCTTATGTTGTATTTCCTCTGTTGCTTTCAGTGCTGAGACTGTGCGACCTCCAACTCCTCCAACCGAGAGAGCTTCGACTCCCCAGCCAGAAGCTTCTCCTGTTGCAGCTGCGGTTGTGAAAACAGTAACCACGGCCACTACAATTGAGGCCGCCAAGATTGCGAGTGCGTCGACTCCGCAAGTTGGGACTTCTGCTGCCAAGCCTGCACCTTGGGTTGAACACGTAAGTGTCGTTTTGTCGAGTCCTCAATTTTGGACTGTTTGCGTATAGCTTATGCTGGTTCCATGTGCATGCAGCCTTTCTACCTCAACCTGGTGGAAGCAGGCAAAGCATTTGTCCAGATTGAACAAGAGAGGGACGACCTGCGCGCTGCCATGGAGCAACTCAGCCGTAAGTGTGTTTGGCTTCTGGAGGCGAAGGTATTTTTGCTTTGTCAATTGTGAATAAGATCTAGCCATCTATCTCAGGCGACAAGGCATCGGCTGAGTCCCGGGTGAAATATCTAGAGGATGCCCTCGCCAAGCAGCGCGATGAGTCGAAGAAGGCGTTGGATGATGCCAAGAACTCCGCTGCCTTGTGCGAGAAAAATTATGTTGAGCGCCTGGCGAGCCTCACCCGAGGCATAGGTGGTGAGTCGAATTTGCCGCCTTTTGTCTACTCCTTTTTGCCACTGAATGTTATGTAAAATTTTCTGTTCTATCTGCTTTTTCGAAGGAGCTGTCGGCGCACCGGCACCTATGGACCAGCCGAGTGGCGATTTGTCCCTTGACCGTGCTATCGGCGACCTGGATGTCGTGTCCACCCAAGCCAAGGATGCACTCGCCAAGTCCACGAGCACGCTCGGCGCCGTGTACAAGGACGTGTTCCTGTCTAGCCAACCTCCTTCGACTGTGGATGGCTTTGCCGACATCCTCGCCCGGGAACTTCAACTATGACGAACTTTGCTCGCACTTTGACGGTACGCGGCTCAGAGACCACCCTCAAACTCCTTTTAGGTCATGGGATAAAGGGTAACTTCGAAGCCGCTCTGTCTGACTTCCCTCGCAAGCCCGGCGGGAAACTGGTGTCCCTAAAGCATGTGAATGAGCCAGCTGCAAAGCTGGCTGAAATTTTTATGACTACCATGGAGCGCCGGGCAGCCGAGGTCGCCGCTCGTGCAAGTAGGACTAGGTCAGAGTCAATGTCTAAGAAGTAGGGCAGCCGTGCCTTTGATGCTTTGTAATTAAACTTATGACCATGCGAGTATGCATGTGCTTTTGCTACCTTTGTATGATTTTAAGTTCATCGTTATGATCCTGCTTGTAAGGCTGTGTGTTGTTACTTGCCTAAGCTTTGTGATGAGTTTCTCATGAAAATTTTATGATGTTTGGAATAGAAAAGCCAGCTGCCACATCATCCAGCTCGTCGCGGTATCGTGCCCCTACTCGCTCTCGAACTCAGGTGGCAAACGATGCCGCAATAATGCGTTATATGAAGGCTCGAGTCGCAAAACTGGAGCAAGAGCTGGAGAGTGCCCGAGTGAGTTGGATAGGATGAGGGCTAGGCCTGCTCTACCCACTCAGCGAGAGAGTATGTGCTTGGCGAAATGGAGATCGTAAACAGACAACTCGAATGTAAGCATGACTGCTTGATCTTGTGTGTTCACAATGTCCTTTTTGTTCACCCAACCTGTGTTGTTGCAGGTTTTGTTCCAGACTTCCAGGCGGAGCAGGCTCATGTAGAGGAGCAGTTGGACAATGCGACTAACGAACCCACGACTGGTCGTCAGCACTTTCGCTTGGATAGGCACCGAGCACGCATACTCACGACTCTGCAGGATCGAGTGTGGCGGAGCACTATGCTGCTCAGTTATGCAGGTCGGCCTTCAGTCGTATCAACCAAATTCTTTTTCCGACAGGGCCGCAACCTCAAGGCATCCACGCGTTGCTCGGGCTTTTCCGAAGTTCGGGGCCATCCGAGGCTTTATCACCCAGAAGCTTGTGGATGGGGCCAACGCAACGATGGCGTACCTCCGAAGCCAGCGTCCAAATTTACAGCTACGTCCACCCGTGGATTGTCCTTGTCCCAATCGCATCTGGACGATACAGTCGAACATGCGAGGGTGTTGGTTGAGTGTTATAACGCTCAACTTATGGGCCCCGTTCTCCCAGTCAAGGATGAACCAGAAGATTAGGGTATTTATGTATAGGGAAACAGCCCCCGAGTGTAAATTTTGCCACTTAGTACATATTTGTTTACTTGTATGTATGCAGCCCCCGAGTGTATCGAGTGGGGTTTATGAGATTGTATAGAACATGAATTCTACAGCCCCCGAGTGTATCGAGTGAGGCTGTGAATTTTTTGATGTTTGAAGTCAAATCATGTTATTGAGCAATTTTTTGTTTGATTTTACGACCCAGCCCCCGAGTCTTCGAGTGCGGCTGGGGTATTGTTTGAAGGAGCGAGAGCTCACGTTTTGGAGTAGCGCAGCCCCCGAGTGTATCGAGTGAGGCTAAGGTTGTGCGACTAGTTTATGCGAGTAGTAAACACGGAGAAATATGAGGAATCATTGACTATATTCCATTTTTGAATGTTAGGCTGCAGGCCGCCTCATTAAAAACCTTCCAGTCCCCTTAGGTACCCTGGTAAGGAAAAGAGCGCGTCTGAAACCTGCAGCCATCCGACATATGTGCCTATTACATTGTGCGACTGAGCGATCTAAGCATAGAAACGGCGCAGCTGCGCAACGTTCCAAGGATTGTGCGAGAGTTCGCCTGTCTTCGCGTGCTTCAGTCTGTATGCTCCACCACCAATGACCTCGGTGATGATGAAGGGTCCTTCCCATGGAGAAGCAAGTTTGTGCACCTTCTTTTGCTTCAGTCGAAGTACCAAGTCGCCAACCTCGAAGGATCTGGTACGCAGTCGACGGCTGTGATAGTTGCGGAGGTCTTGCTGGTAGACAGCTGTGCGTGCTAGCGCCGTGTTGCGTGCTTCTTCGAGTAAGTCGACTGCATCTTCGAGTGCTTCATCTGCATCGTCTCATTGTATGCTTCGACTCTTGGTGCATTGAACCTTACGTCTGATGGCAGGATTGCCTCTGCTCCGTAGACCATGAAGAATGGGGTAAATTGTGTTGAGGCGTTGGGTGTTGTGCGTAGGCTCCAGAGCACCGATGGGAGTTCCTCGACCCAAGCACCCGCAGCCCTTTTGAGTGGCACCAGTAGGCGTTTCTTGATTCCACTCGTCACAAGTCCATTGGCCTTTTCGACTTGGCCATTGGATTGCGGGTGTGCCACAGATGCATAATTGAGCGTAATGTCCTGCTCTTTGCAGAAGGATCGAAACTCTTCAGCTGAAGTTTGTACCGTTATCAGTGATGATGCTGCTTGGCACCGAAGCGGTATATGATGGATTTTATGAAATTGACTGCTGTAGTGGCAGTCGAACTTGTGATAGGGACTGCTTCATCCACTTGGTGAACTTGTCGACTGCCACCAGAAGGTGAGTATGCCCTCCATGGGAGGATTTTTTGAGTGGCCCAACCATATCGAGCCCCCACTGGGCGAAGGGCCAGGCCAATGGTATTGTCTTCAACGCCGATGCGGGTGCGTGCGGCTTTGTGGCGAACTTTTGACAGCCGATGCACCTTTTGACTATGTCCTCCGCGTCTTTGAGTGTTGTGGGCCAGTAGAAGCCTGCGCGAAAGGCTTTGGCTACGAGTGATCGACTGCTGGCGTGATGCCCGCAGGTACCTGCATGAATATCACGAAGGATGGCTTGGCCATCTTCAAATGCTATGCAACGTTGGAACATACCTGATACACTGCGCTTGTATAATTCACCGTTGATGACTGTGTATGCTTTAGATCGTCGAGTCACGCGTCGTGACTTTGTTATGTCTTCAGGTACCTCGCCGCGGAGTATGTATGCGAGGAAAGGTTGAGTCCATGTTGGCTCGATGAGGAGTACCTCGACTGGCGGGTCCTCTGTGCTCGGTGTTTTGCTCTTGGCTGGTGCGCTGATGTAGGAGATGCTCACTTTTTCTTGATGGATCTGTGTTCGATGCGCTCGAAGAAGACACCTGGTGGAACTGGTGCTTTGGTCGCACCAATGTTGGCTAGCTTATCTGCTTCTTCGTTGCTTTCACGCCCTATGTGTCGCAACTCGCAGCCTTCGAAGCTGCCTTCCATGAGGTTGTACAGGTCACGGTAGGCGATCATATTGTCTGCGATTGCATCACAGGCCTTCATTGTTTGCTGCACCACCAGATTTGAGTCACCGTAGATCATCAGTCGAGTGCATCCAAGGGCTTTAGCCATCCTCATGCCGTGGATCAGGGCCTCGTACTCTGCTTCGTTGTTTGATGGGAACTCGAACCCCATTTGCAAGATGTAGCTGAGCTTGTCTCCTTTTGGTGATATGAAGATGACACCTGCGCCTGCGCCTTCGTTTTTCTTCGAGCCATCAAAGTACATAGTCCATGAGTTGGATACATCTGGCGCTCCTGGGAGCTGAGCTTCAATCCACTCGGTGTGGAAGTCATGTAAGACTTGTGCTTTAATGGCCTTCGGGTAGTCATACTTGATGTCTCTTGGTGCTAGCTCAATGAGCCATTTTGCTACCCGCCCAGTTGCGTTGGGGTTTGTTAGGATGTCCCCGATCCCTGAGGTGCTAATTACAGTGATCGGGTGCTCTGCGAAGTAGTGTGTCAGCTTCCTTGAAGACATGAACACGGCGTAAGCCAGCTTTTGATAGTGCGGGTACCGCTGCTTTGATATAGAGAGGACTTCACTCAAGTAGTAGACTGGACGTTGTATGCTTTGGGTGTGTCCCTCCTCTCTGCGTTCGACTACCAATACGGTGCTCACCACCCTGTTAGTTGCAGAGACATATAGGTATAGTGGCTCACGTTCCCTTGGTGCGACGAGGATTGGAGGGCTTGTGAGGACTCGCTTGAGGTCCGTGAAGGCTGCTTCTGCTTCTGGCGTCCAATCGAATTTGTCTGCTTTCTTCATCAGTCGATAGAACAGGAGTGTTTTTTCGCCTAGCTTGCTGATGAATCGACTGAGTGCTGCGACTCGACCAGCTAACTTTTGCACGTCGTGGAGCTTCGAAGGCCTTTGCATTGTGAGGATGGCCTATATTTTCTCCGAGTCTGCCTCGATTCCTCGAGCCGAGACTAGATACCCGAGGAGTTGTCCGGCTGGCACGCCGAATGTCTGAGTCGATATGTCCATCGAGTGGTCCGTCTGGATGGATCTCGCTGTCGATGCCTTCATCGCCTATGATCATCTCGATGTCGGCGAAATCGTTATGAATCTCGAAGTCGAGGTTGTTGTTGGTGCAGATCTCGGAGTCGACGTAGCTGTCGATATGAGTTTCGGGCTTGTCGAAGTCGCTGAAGGAGATCCCGCAATCGAAGGTATCCTCGAGTGAGAGATCGAGCTCGGGATCGTTTGTGGGGTACGCTGATTCGGCCTCCTCTCCTTGGAGTTCGTCGATGAGCTCGTTCATCTCTCGAGTCGACATGGTTGTTGCAGACGAACAAGCTTGGGGAGTTGACGATGGTATGGACACAGTTGATGGATCCATAGTCGAAGGAGTTGCAGCCGATGGAGCCTCGGGTGCGGAAGCCGCGAGTTGTTGTGGATCCGCCAAGTCCTGCATACCAAGCTTGTTGATGAAAAAATTGAACGAACCCACAGTCAAACCCAAACCTGACTCGAGATCGGAGAAGGCCTCCTGGAATTCTGGCGAGTGTGGCTCAAAATCCTTCAGAAGATCCGATGCGCTTTTTGCGGGTGAAGTTGGCGTGCTTCCGTTTGTCGAGTGAGTCGGCGAGTTGCCGTGTGCCGCCTGAGTCGGTGAGTTCTGGTTTGTTGATGCAGCCGGCGAGTTGCCATTTGTAGATCCGGTCGGCGAGTCGCCGATTTCCGATGGAACCGAAGAAACCGTGAGTCCAGCACTATTCTTTCCCACAGACGGCGCCAATTGACGAGGAGTATCCTCACCAAATCCCATGGTTAAGGACCTAGGGTTGAGATTATGGGGAGAGAACGTGGTAGTGTTGGTAGTTTCGTCGGCTGACAAGCAGAGGCAAAGATTTACCCAGGTTCAGGCCCCTCGGGTGGAAGTAAAGAACCTACTTCCTGCCTGTCTGTTATTGATCGTGGGAGATTATGAGGTTACAAGGTGGCTCCAGCGAGATGACGATCTCGCTAGAGCTTTGGTGGTTCAAGTATGGCTTGGTCCCTAGATCAGCACCCCTCCCAGCCTTTAAATAGGCTGGGTCACGGTAGTTCTTAACTGGCCTAGTTTACACATATGGAAAGTTCTAAACCGACTATGCCTATGTCTAATCTTGGAGGGTACTCCATCTTCTTGGGCCTCTTGTCTTTAGGCTTCGAATAGGCTCTTCGATGTTGGGCCTTAGTCGTCATGTGCACCTGGTACCCTTACGGTAGGGTACCCGAGATGTATATCCATGTCAGGAAGCTTCCTCTTTTTCCACAGCTCACCATGCACATGTCTTGTCTCCACCTTTTGCACCTTTTTTGCATATGGCACATTTTCTTCTTTCCCAAGTTGGCCTGGTCTTCCTTTGAGCTCATACTTTCTGATGGTTCGGGAGATAGATGTGCCTTTGCGCACTGAACTACAAAATACAGTCAAATGATGTAAAATGTGTCTCAAATCTTCACTGAATGCAATAGGGTTTAGGGTTTTAGTGATCAGAAAACATGGCATAAATTTAGATGATCAACCCCCACACCTGAACCTTTTCTTGTCCTCAAGTAAAGAAAATATGATGAAAACGACAACAGGGTGATAATGAACAGTGTTATATTCTGAAGATACAAAAGTTTAGGTATATTGGATTCAGTACAGTTTCTGCATATGGATGTTGCAAGTTCTAGTTATGAATCAAGCTTCAAATAGCAGAATTTATTCATTTCTAGGTTCAAAGATTCTGGATTACTAAGATAAAGCAATTGGCAAAGAAATCAAATGAGTATGATCTAGAAAATGGCCCAAAATGCAGAAGTTAGTGTTTACTGAATGCATAATTAGTGCTTCACCTGCTACAGTTCTAGAGAACATAGCAGGCTAATGCTGATGTTAAACATAGGTTAAATTGAGTTAGGCAACAACTTGTGAAGTTAATATAATCAGTGCCTCACAAGTTACCGATCCCGAGATCATAGCTTGCTAATGCAAAAAGATAGATTTAGGTTTCTGTCAGATTTTTTAGGTTAGTGCTTCACATGCCACCGATCCAGAGACCATGGCATGCTAATGCATAAAAGGTTTCAGTTACCAAGTTTCAGTTAAACATTGTGTCAGTGCGTCACATGTCACCGGTCCAGAGATCATGACATGTTAATGCATAAAAGAATTCAAACAGGGCCTTTCAGTGGATCAAACCATTCAAGTTCAGAGCTAATTCAATTATCCAAGTACTCCAAAAGCTTTGAACAGAGAAATATAGAAATTCGGTTTTGAAAAGTGGTTCTGAATATAAGCATTTGCACGTCCATAAGCAGAGATCATGCAAGATTCACAATAGCATGAAAATTTGTTTAAACAGGATAAAGCACTCAATAAAGCTTTTACTGTGATAACAACCATAACATGACCAATCAGATGATAAAATCTCCAGGGCCATGTGAAAGGACAAGGATGTCGCCTAGAGGGGGGATGAATAGGCGATTTAAACTTTTCCGATTTAGGCTTGATAATTGCGGAATAAAACTATGTGTTTAAATTAACAAGCCAACAACCTAAATAAACTAGGCTCACCTATGTGCACCAACAACTTATGCTAAGCAAGACAACAACAAGGTGATAGCAAGATATAAAACTTCAAGCACGAAGACTATCACAATGTAAAGTGCATAAGTAAAGAGCTCGGGTATAGGAATAATCGAGGCACGCGGAGACGATGATGTATTCCCGAGTTCCTCCTTTTTAGGGAGTACGTCTCGTTCGAGAGGTATGAGCCACCAAAACAGGTTGGCTCAATAGCCATAACAGGCTTCACCTTCTTCTCCGATGAACCCACACCACAAAGGATTGGTTCATCTTCAACTATCGGAATCCTTCGAGGCGAAATCTGGAGCCTTTACAACAACAACCCGGGGCACCACCCACAACTGGATTGGGGGCTCCCAGTTGGCTACAAGTGACCACAGAAGGTCTCAACCACCACAATGGCGTCTAGGGTCCAAATACCCAAGAGTAACAAGCTCACAAACTTTCAACTTTCACGAATCCTCATGGAGAGCACAAACCGATGCACAAGGCAATGGCAAGAGCACAAGTGCTCAAATCCTTCACTCTCAAATCCCACCAAAATCAACTAATGCTTACGAGGGGAGAAGAGAGGAAGAACAAAGAAAAACTCAACAAATGGAACTCCAAGATCAAGATCTACTAGGTTCCCCTCACTTAGAGAAGGGATGGATTGGTGGAATTGTAGATCTAGATCTCCTCTCACTTTTCCCTCAAAGATATGCAAGAATTATGAGAGGGATTGAGAGAAAGGCAAGCTTTTCCAAGGTCAACAATGGAGGAGAGAGAGGGGAAAACGAGCTCAAGAAGTTGTTTTCATTGGGGAAGAAGACCCCCCTTAAATAGGACTTCCAAAACTGACCGTTATGAGCCATTTTTGCACCTCGGCGGTACTACCACTGAAAACCCAGCGATACTACCGCTCATACGACCAGAAGGCCATTTTTGGCGGTACCGGGGGCAGTACTAGTGCCGGGAAAAAGACTACACACAATGCGGTACGAGAACTTCAATAACTTTTCCATCCGGACTTCGTTTTCAATGATCTTGGGCTCGTTGGAATCGCAATGAAGAGCTTTATAAGATTATGCAGAGAAACATCATAGTCCAACAAGGGAGGATAAAACCAAATGGTGAAAGGTAAAACCTTTCTATTAAAGAACAACCGGTAAATCCTCCACCACCAAGAAACCAACAAGTTTTTCATCAAAACTCTATTTTCTATGATCTTAGGCTTGTTTTGAAGATAATCACAAGCCCTACAATATCATGCATATACACATCATAGTCCATCATGTGATGAGGAAACCACAAGAAGAGTGTTTGACCTCTCTAAAAAATATAAGCCTGTAAAACCTCCAACATAAAAAACGCAACAAGATATGCATATAAAATCCATTTTTGATGAACTAGAGCTTGGTATGGAGATGAAAACAAGCTCTAAATTCTCACATAGATAAAAGCCAAATAAGAACCAAGAAAGATGATCTGCCAAGTATGCAACTGTTTGAGCTCTCCACAATGATGCGATCAAATTACTCACTTGAGAGCCCCTCTTGATAGTACGCCGTCTATCCTATAACCCGGTCTCCTACTAACACCATGAGACCGGTAAAATAGAAACCCTATCAAGATCATATCTTTGCCTTGCGCATTCCACTTGAGCTAGATGATGACGATCATGATTTCTTCAAGATGGAACACCTTTCTTGATTGTGTTTGCTAGCACATGCTCGATGAAGACTTCTCCAAATACTCCCCCATACTCCATTATGGGAGAGCCTCACTTAGCTCCGTCTTCATGTATCCATCGCAAGCTTCAATCAAGTGATATCTTCCGAGATGAATCATATTGAACTTGCACTTCATAAACTTCAATATGATGGCTTGGAGATAAACATGAATGTTCACTCAATCTCCTTTTCCAAGCCACACTTGCAATATGCTCAACTCTACACATGACCATTCTTCATATAAACCCTTGAATAGAGCATTGATCATCATGTACACTTCTTGAGTCCAACACATGAACTCTAGTCTTTTCCTATGGACAAGATCTACAAGAGTATCTCAATGCAAACATTAGTCCATAAGGATTGTCATTAATTACCAAAACCATGCATGTGGACAACATGCACTTTCACCCTGGCAAATGACAGGTGTTCAACATGAAATTTAGTTTCAGAAATTAGAAAGTTTCCACCTGGTGTTTTACTTTTGCTTCCTGCTCCTCTAGCTCACTGACAACAGTCTCAACTCCTTATTTATACATCAACCTGACAAAACACAGAAACAAAGAAGAAGAAGAAGAAGAAGAAGAAGAAGAAGAACAAAAACATGGATGATAATAAAGAAAACAAAATGAAAATATAACTTAAAAAGGTATCAGGCTGCCTCCTAGTGAGCGCTTGTTTAAAGGTCATGAGCCTGACCGTTGCAATGCTTCACTGCTTCTCAAATTCAGAAGATGCATTGAGGGCATATTCAGGTTCTTCTTCATCTTAATCAACCGTATCTTCAGTGATAACATTTTCTCCAGCAACATAATGCTTCAGCCTCTGTCCATTGACTCTGAATGTACCTTCTGATGGACTTTGCACTTCGAAAGCACCATGTTCCAGATCTTTCTTGATGACACAAGGACCAAACCATCTGGACTTGAACTTTCCAGAGAACAAATGCAGCTTGGAATCATACACAAGAACTGACTATCCAATTTTGAATTCTTTCCTGAGGATGTGTTTGTCATGCCACTTTTTTGTCTTTTCCTTGTAGATCTTTGAGCTCTCATAAGCATCATGCCTAATCTCTTCCAATTCACACATCTGAAGCTTTCTCGCAGTTCCAACTTTTCCCAAGTCAAGGTTCAGTTTCCTAATTGCCCATTGTGCTTTGTGCTCTAACTCGACAAGCAAATGGCAAGCTTTATCATACATAAGTCTGAAAGGTGACATTTCAATTGGTGTCTTGTATCCAGTTATGTATGCCCACAAGGTGTCAGACAACTTCAGAGACCAATCTGTTCTGGACTTGGACACAACCTTCTCAAGAATTTGTTTTATTTCTCTGTTGGATAACTCAACTTTCCCATTAGCCTGAGGATGATAAGGTGTAGTTACTCTGTGATTCTTCACTCCATACTTGCTCATCAACCTTTCTAGCTGCTCATTATTGAAGTGTGCACCGCCATCACTGATCACTACTCTGGGCACACCAAATCTGGGGAAAATCATAGTTTTGAAAAGTTTACACACAGCTTTGGCGTCTGCACTAACTGTAGGTATTGCTTCACCCCATTTTGATACATAGTCGACTACTACAAGGATGTGTTTGTACCCTTGAGATGATGGTAATGGACCAACAAAGTCAACTTCCCAAACATCAAACAACTCAACTTCTAAAATACCTTGCTGTGGCATTTCTTTTCTTTTTGAAATCTTTCCAACTCACTGACAGGGATCACATTGCTTGATGAAATCATGAACATCTTTGAATAGGCTAGGCCAATAAAATCTAGCCTGCAGGATTTTTTCTTGGGTTTTCATCACACCAGCATGACCTCCATACAAGTCTGCATGGCATTGGAACATCACATCATATGTTTCTTCAGATGAAACACATCTCCTCACTACACCATCAACACAGTGTTTATACAGAAATGGTTCACCCCAGTAGTAGCTCTTGGCATCATGCAAGAATTTCTTTTTCTGCTGATAAGACATCTCAGCTGGCACTATTTCACAGACAAGGTAATTCACCAGATCAGCATACCAAGGTGTACTTGCATTCAATCCCATCAGTTGTTCAGAGTAGCTAATTCTGGACAGATGATCAGCTACCACATTCTCATAACCTTTCTTGTCTTTGATCTCAATATCAAATTCTTGCAACAGAAGAATCCATCTTATTAGCCTTGGCTTGGCATCCTTCTTGCTGACAAGATACCTTATTGTTGCGTGATCAGTGAAGACAGTGCACTTGTGACCAACTAGATAAGTCATGAATTTGTCAAAAGCAAATACCATCGCAACCAATTCTTTTTCAGTAGTGGTGTAATTGATCTGAGCTTCATCAAGTGTTTTACTGGCATAGTGGATCACATGCAGCGCCTTTTCCTTCTTCTGTCCAAGCACTGCACCAACTGCGAAATCACTAGCATCACACATCAACTCAAATGGCAAAGTCCAGTCTAGAGGCTGTACTATTGGAGCATTGGAGCAGAGATAAGAGCTTCTTTCAACTGGTTGAATGCTTTCAAGCAAGTTTCATCAAATTCAAACTTAACATCCTGATTGAGCAGGTTGGTCAGAGCCTTGGCAATGAGAGAAAAGTTTTTTATGAACCTTCTGTAAAAACCAGCATGACCCAAGAAACTCTGAATTCCCTTCACATTTTTAGGTGGAGGTAGCTTAGCTATAACATCAACCTTGGCTTTGTCAACTTATATTCATCTGGCAGGAACCATGTGGCCTAGTACAATTCCTTCAGTTACCAAGAAATGGCATTTCTCCGAGTTCAAGATCAAGTTCTGTTCTGAACATCTATGCAGAACGGCTGTCAGATTCTTCAGACAAGTGACAAAATCTTTTCCGTAAATAGTAAAATCATCCATGAACACTTCCATGATTCTTTCAATGTAATCAGAGAATATGGACATAATACATCTCTGAAATGTGCCAGGTGCATTACACAAACCGAAAGGCAATCTCTTGTATGCAAAGGTTCCATATGGACAAGTGAAAGTTGTTTTTTCTTGGTCAGATGGATGGATTGGTATTTGGAGAAATCCTAAGTATCCATCTAGGTAATAGTAGAATTCCTGACCTGATAGTATCTCCAGCATATGATCCATGAAAGGCATAGTATCTCCAGCATAGTATCTCCAAAGTTGTTTTTTCTCCAGCATCTGATTTGCGAGGACTGCTGTGATCATGGGATATCTAAAGCATTCTGACCACTTAACTGAATCATGGACTGCTGAGATGGATGAACTGCCCTCTCATTATTCCAGGAGAAGTTGTGTGAAGCCATACTCTCAATGAGCTCTGTAGCTTCATCTAGGGTCTTGTTCATTATACCTCCACCAGCAGCTGAATCAACAAATGGCCTAGTTTGCTCTGTCAGGCCCTTGTAAAATGTCTGCAGAATTAGCCACTCCTCCTGACCATGATTAGGACACATTCTGATAAGACGTTGATATCTTTGCCAAGCATCATACAAACTCTCACCATTACACTGCACAAATCTTGTGATTTTGTCTCTGCACTCAGCTGCTTTGGTGGGTAGGAAGTATCTCTCGAAGAAAACCTGCACCAAATTGAAAGGGCATTTTGAGATCCCTCGTATTTTGTGTGTTAGTTAACAACACTAGTGGCGGTTTAATCAAATGTTAAGTGTTGCAGGTTTTAGTTGTACACAAACTTATAATCATCAACACCTAAAAGAATGAGGAAAAGAGCAGCCGGATATTTGATAACCGGATATTTCATGTCTACCGGAATATCCGGTTTGGAAGAAGCAATATGGAAAAATGGCTAAGGACTTAACGCAAAAGTTTCTGAAGGGAGCCGGAACTTTGCTACCTGATTTTCCTTGAGGATAACGGATTATCCGATATACCAGATTATCCGGTCCCAGCTCGGACCGGAATATCTGGTTCAGAAGAAGCGAAGTGGAAAAACTGCTAAGGACTTAAAGCAAAAGTTTCTGAAGGGAGCCAGAAATTTGCTACCTGGTTTTCCTTGAGGATAACGGATTATCCGATATACCAGATTATCCGGTCCCAGCTCGGACCGGAATATCTGGTTCAGAAGAAGCGAAGTGGAAAAACTGCTAAGGACTTAAAGCAAAAGTTTCTGAAGGGAGCCGGAAATTTGCCACCGGATATTTTCGGGAGTATAGGATTATCCGATACATTGGATTATCCAGTCCAAACTCGGACCGGAATATCCGGTCCCTCGACTCTTCAACGGGCAGAATTTCAGCAGGGGTATAAATACCCCCACCTTCTTCCACCTCAAGTCAGCTCGCCCAAAATCAGTTGACCTCCAATGCTACAAGCTCAGAACCTCGATTACTCCCAATCTCTCCACCCAAACTCGTTGATCTTTGGAGGATTGAAGGAGAAGACCCAGATCTACGACTTCACCAAAGCGTTCTTCATTTCCCCCTCATTCATTTGAGCGATTCGAGTCTAGGGTTTCCACTAGGAAAACCTAGACATCTTGTTGTACTTACTTGTTTGTTACTTTTGTGTGGTAGATTTATGGTGCTTGGGAGCTCCCAATCCTTTTGTGGGTTGTGCCTCAAGTGTGTTGTAAGGGCTCCAGAATCCGCCTTGAAGGATTTCGATAGTGGAAGGTGAATCGAGCTTTTGGGCAAGGTTCATCGGAGAATAGGGTGAGGCCATTTGTGGCGTCTTGAGTTTGAAACTCACACCCCTCCAATGAGACGTACTCCCCTAAAAAGGAGGAACTCGGGAATACATCCTTGTCTTCGCGTGCCTTCCTTTTGGTTACTCCTTATCCCTTGTTTATTATCGTGCGTAGTGTTAACTTGTCATATAGGTAAATTCATCGTAGTTACATATCTAGAGAGTTTACCTTTGTGTCAAGTCTTAATCGAAAAAGAATTAAAAATTGACATAGCACCTATTCACCCCCCTCCTCTAGGTGGCCATACGATCCTTTCAATTGGTATCAGAACCTCGGCTCCTTATTCGGGCTTAACCGCTTAAGAGAAATATGGCCATTGATGAGCATGGAGTTGAGATTCCCGAGCTTCCCACTGAGTCCACTTCGGTGAGCTCTATGGAAACTAAAATGGACAAGTTGCAAGAGATGATCTTGAAACTCATGGAAGCTAAGGATACCACATCTCCACCCACTCCTCTTTCTTCAGAGGTTCAGAAACCCGAGAAGGAAGAGGTTGATGGGAAGAAGGGGGTTGACAAAGATAAAATTAACACCCCAATTAAACCAGCTAATGTATCGGGAGAACATGCTAGAGTTCCTTTTGCATAATCTCCCGATCTACATATCCCTCATCCTCCTATACACCTAAGGGGAAACCCACCTAATCTAAATGCATCTTTATTTACTAAACGGCAATCTTCTATGAGATCTTATGTAAACAGTGCATCCATCGAGCTTTGGAGGATCATTGCAGAAGGATACCGAGCTGTGGATGAATCCAACAAGACAAGAAGAGAAATTATGGATTGCTAATTGAATGCCACCGCACTTGACTTGATCCGAGATGCAGTGGGAGAGGATGATATGTCCCATATTGAGCGTCGCACCACTGCCTAAGAAGCTTGGGATTGTCTCTCTGAGGTGTTCATTGGAAATGATAGCATGAGAAGAAACCGATTTGAGGAAATGAGTAACAAGGCTGAAGGATTCTTCATGCAAGATGGGAAGACCATCAGCAAATGTATCGAAGACTTAAGGCTCTTGCTAATGCCTATAGAGATCTTGCTGGTACTCATGTGAATGATGCTTGGATCAAGAGGAAGTATGTGAATGCCCTCTTGCATTTTGAACTGGCTGACTTGAAGAATTTGCAAGGAAGTGATACGTCTCAAACGTATCTATAATTTCTGATGTTCCATGTTGATACTATAATAATTGTTACATGTTTTATATACACTTCATAGCATTTTATGCATTTTCTGGGACTAACCAATAACAAGATGCCACAGTGTCGGTTCCTGTTTTCTGCTGTTTTTGTATTCTAGAAAAGTTAGTCTGGAAATATTCTCGGAATTGGACGAAACTTGGACAGAACTTCCTATTTTTCCAACACGAACACGGAGTCCAGAGGAGAGACAGAGGAGGGCCACGTGGCACCCACACCATGGGCCGCGTGGGCCCCCCTGCCGCCCCGTGGGGTGGTGTGGGGCCATCGTGGCTCTGCAGCCGCCGCCCTTTCGCCTATTTATTCCACCAGACGTGAAAACCCTAAATACCCGAGCCATTATCCATGAAAAGTTCCAGAGACGCCGCTGCCGTCAACCCTAGCTCGGGAGGGTTCAGAAGCTCTTCCCGGCACCCTACCGGAGAGGGAATCATCACCGGAGGGCTCTACATCACCATGCCTGCCTCCGGAGTGATGCGTGAGTAGTTCATCCTTGGACTACGGGTCCATGGCAGTAGCTAGATGGTTGTCTCTCCACTTTATGCCATCATGTTTAGATCTTGTGAGCTGCCTATCATGATCAAGATCATCTTATTGTAATGCTACATGTTGTGCTTGCTGGGATCCGATGAATATTGAATACTATGTCAAGTTGATTATCAATCTATCTTATATGTTATTTATGATCTTGCATGTTTTCCGTTACTAGTAGATGCTTTGGCCAAGTAGATGCTTGTAACTCCAAGAGTGAGTATTTATGCTAGATAGTGGGTTCATGCCTCCGTAATCTGGGAGAGTGACAATAACTTCTAAGATTGTGGATGTGCTGTTGCCACTAGGGATAAAATAACCGATGCTTAGCTTAAGGGTGCGTCGTTAGGTCTAATGCATTTGTTTACATTACGCACATTACTTTTTTTTTGAACACCTTTACCGTAGGGAAAATCCCTATGGTTAATTTTCAAATATAATGGATCAAATCCGAAAAAGATTACAACAGGTGCTCAAAAAATACTCATGGGGGTTTATAGGTGGTTACGCACATTACTTAATGCGATTATCCGTTGCTTGCAACTTAATACCAACGGGGAACTCGGTATGACAACCTGGCGGTGGATTATTAGTCATAGACGCTGTTGGATAACGGTCTATGTATTTTGTCGTAATGCCCACATGAATATCATAGTAATCATCATGTCATATATATGCATTGTCATGCGCTCAATATTTTGTCAATTGCCCAGCTGTAATTTGTTCACCCAGCATGTTAGTTATCTTTTACGGAGAGACACCACTAGTGAACTATGGACCCCGGTCCATTCTTTTACACTGATAATACAACCAACTGCAAACATTGTTCCTTTTCATTCTCTGCAATTTACTACTATTTTCCACACCATACGTTTAATCCTTTGTTTTCAGCAAGCCGGTGAGATTGACAACCTCACTGTTTCGCTGGGGCAAAGTAGTTTGATTGTGTTGTGTGCAGATTCCACGTTGGTGATCGTAAACGGCGCCACCAACAACCTTCAGAAGTGTTTTCTTGCTCCTACTGGTTCGATTAAACCTTGGTTTCATACTGAGGGAAAACTGCTGCTACACTGCATCATACCTTCCTCTTGGGGTCTCCCAACGAACGTGTGATCCACGCAATCAAGCATATTTTCTGTCGCCGTTGCCGGGAGCAAGAGGATTTCTGCAAGGGGAGTTTCACGCTTCCAATCTCTTTACTTTGTTACTGTCTTGCTTAGTTTATTTTTATTTAGTCTTGTTTGCTTTATTTATCAAAAACACAAAAAAAGGGTTAATTATCAGACTGCCCTCAGTTGTGTCCACGACCTCAGTTTTACCCTCAGTCGCGAATGGACCTCAGTTTTGCCCCTATTTGTGCGCAAGGATTCGTTCCGTGACTCTTGCCATCTCCGTCAGGTCTGCTGACTTGTGGGACCCAGAATACAACCGTTGACTGCTGACTTATGGGACCCAGAAGACAACCGTTGGCGCGGCTTGTGGGACCCAGCTGTTGACCGTTTGCTTGCGGCTACGCTGTAAAAGCGGCGGAGCGCGGCCCCGGAGCTCGCAGCGGTGAGCAGGAAAATCAGCCGAGCGACGGAGAGGGCGGCCACGCGCAGAGGTGGGCGGCGACCCCTGTTGATAGGAAGGAGCCGGACGCGGGCGACGGAGAGGGCGGCGTCCACGGTAGCGCTGCCGACGGTTGGAAGATCGCCGTGGAGGGTGCGGCCGTCTGGTACAGCTACAGGGCGACATCCCCTTCTTCTCCGGCAGCATGTCGACGAGCTCCGCTTCCGTCTCCGACTCTAAATGGCCGCGCTTCGGTCCAGTTCCGCTGGGAAGGTGCCCTGGGTGCGGACGGACGGCGTCCCTGAAGCGGCGGGTCACCACGAGCGACAAGAACGGCAACCGCGGGCGCGAGTATGTGATATGCGAGACCAAATAACAGCCGGGGGAGGTGAGATATGTGTTTCCCCCCTCTCAATTTCGTTTTATGTTTCCTCAAATTTGGGTTTCAGCCGATTTGGGTTTTCATCCGATTTGGGTATGCATCCGATTTGGGTTTTCGTATTTGCAGGCATGTGGCCATTTCGATTGGCTTGATGTGTACATCAAGAGGAATCAAAAGGAGGGCAAATCCCTGGTGCCCAATTTGCCACCGGCGGTGGAGCAATTGGGATCTGCTACTGGGGTTGTTGCTACGGTGCAGAATGGGGTGCAGAAGGACGAGTTGAAGAAGATGGCCAAACAGATGGAGAAGCTTGTCGATCTGAAGAAGCAGAGCAATCTGCTGGTTGCAATTTTTTATCTATGTGCAATTGTTCTTGGAGTTGTCTATTTGCTGATCATTAGTCAAAAATAATGTAGTTAGTGTTCCAGTTAGCTTGACATGGTCAATTTGTGTATGGCTAAGACATGGAATAAATGGGTCAGGAATCCAGCCCTGATTTGGTTTGTTTCAGTTCTTATGATTTTGTACAATGTTCAGTTCAGGTTCAGTTCAGTAGAAGAAAAAAAATTGAAAACGGCTACGAGAAAAGGCCAGGCCCATGTAAAACCTAGACAGGCCCAATGTTAAAAGAAGTGCTCTCAGCAAAAAAACAGACGTGCACACTTTAGGTTTAGGTTTAGTTTTAAATGTTATTTCCATAGCATGTTATTGCTGGATAAGTTTAGGTTTAAAAGTTTCCATGCATGTTTCTATTGGGATTAATAATATGAATAAGTTTTGGTTTAGAAGTTTTCATGCATGTTTCCATATCACATTTGACGCACATTTTCGTTGACGATGAGTTGTGAAGCTAATTTAGAAGTTAGTGGATTACTTTTGTTCAAAAATAATTCAAACACGAGCAAACACTATTTTATATTAACACAAACATTGGCCCCACTTTACATATAGAGGGGCCCTACCCACATTACATATATTAAACTAAAAAAGAAAAAAAATCATATAGGGCCCTAAACCCTAACCGCTGGCGCCCCTTCGTCTGCGGGCGCCCTTCCGTCTGCCGGCCAACCGCCGGGGTTGGCCTACTCCATCGGCGGTGCTGGGAGCGCTGACGCTGACGCCGACGCCGCCGCCGCCCTCTAATCCGCCGCCCTGTCCGCCATCTCGCGGTTGGACAAGGCCCGGAGATTGTCCTCCCGATCCGCTTATCCTCCCTTTCCCGGGTTTCAGCCTGGCGCACCGCTCCCTCGCCGCCGCCTTCTCCTCCTCCCTCTCTTCGTCGGCGTCGAGTTCCTTCTTCTCCTTGTTCTCCAGGATGGCGAGGACGCGCTGGCGTTTCTTGTCGGAGCGGTTGGCGATCTTCTTGACCTCGTCGGGGTCGGGATTGTGGACGAAGGGGACCGACGCCCACGGCTGGCGACGCCGACACACACGCTTCGGAGGTTTCTCCTCCGGCTCCTCCGGCGCCTCCCACCAGCATCTTATGATTATTTCAAATTTGGTTGACTTTTGTTGACCCGGTTTTGAAATAATCATAAGATATTCAAGCACTTCTTGTTTAACATGTATGTAGACCTTGTTTATCTGTTGGAGATGTTAGTACATGATAAACTAAGACCATGTGCACTGGATTTGCATTTTTTTTGATGTTTTTTTGAATATCTTATGATTATTTCAAATTTGGTTAACTTTTGTTGACCCGGTTTTGAAATAATCATAAGATATTCAAAAAACATCAAAAAAATGCAAATCCAGTGCACATGGTCTTAGTTTATCATGTACTAACATCTCCAACAGATAAACAAGGTCTACATACATGTTAAACAAGAAGTGCTTTGAAATCTCACATCTCAAATCTCACACCATATTGAAGCATTTCTTGATTAATATGTATCTTTACCTTGTTTATCAGTTGGAGATGTTAGTACATGACAAACTAAGACCATGTGAACTGGATGTGCATTTTTTTATGTTTGTTGAATATTTTTTGAATATTTCAAAATTGGTCAACAAAAGTCAAACCAAATTTTTAACAAATTTTGAGTTAAAATTAGTTGGAGATACTATATTAGTGCAATAGATGTTAACCCTAGAGTTTGAGATCATTTGGGGAAGGTCAAAAAAATGAGTGGCTTAGAAATGGGGTTGTTTGGGCTACATTTGGAGCACATTTGTAGCACATTTCCGGCGACGATGAGTTGTACCTCACAAAATGGCTAGAATTAATGAACTAACGTGCATAACTGTACATCAAACATTGAAACATCATAACACATAAGTTTATTACATGAATGAAAAACAGTTCTCAATGAAAACATTATAACACATAAGTTTATTCATAATGTTTCATTCAAAAGGGCGCCACCACTTTGCTCCTGGTGATCCTTGTGGTACTTGCCACCATTTTGCTCCTTGTGCTCCTTGTCATCACTGTGCTCACTGCTTCTTCTCTTCTCCTCTTGGGTGTCGGTAACTTAACTTTCTTCTGGAGCAGAACTTTCTTCTCTTCTCCTTGTGATCTGTACGAAAAGTGAGATAATTTTCAGCACAAATTGGAGCAGAACATAAAGTAATAAATGTACAACATTTACATACCTAGTAGAAGGTTGGTCACCATCATTATCATCACTGTCAGCATATATTGTCAGTGCCTCGTGTATAACTGCCTCATGTGGTAGTTATGCTTCCTCACACTGCAAGTCAAAGATGCTGGCCATATATTGTCAGCATATATCTTTCCTTTGAATTTCTTCACAAAATTTGCAGCAAGGTGACGCATGCATTCCCTATGCTCTACTCCAGGGAACACATTGTCCACAGCCACCTCTAAACCCTTGCAGGCATCTGTATGAATTACCAACCCCTCTGGATGTGCAATGGCACGCCGCAGATTCTGCAAAAACCAAGTTCAGCTCTCCTCAGACTCTGTCTCCAGCACACCGTATGCAACTGGAAATACAAAATTGTGTGCATCAACTGCACAAGCTGCTACTAACTGTCCTTTAAACCTCCCTGTGAGAAAGGTAGCATCAATAGCCAAATATGGCCTGCAGCCTGCCAAAAACCCACGGCGACAAGCCTCAAAGCACACAAAAACCCTCCTAAAGCATTCCTTGGTCCTTGTCACTCCCTTCAATGTGTACTCCACGGAGTGGTGATCAATTTCAACAATACTTCCTGGGCTGGTCCTCCCAACTTCAGCTTTGAATGAATACAACAATTCAAAACTTTCATGCCAGTTACCATAGATAGATTCCATAGCTTTTTGTTTACCATTGAAAACCCTCATGTATGGTAAATCTATCTTGAACTTGTCTTTGATGTTTTTCATTAATTCCTTTGTACCCACTTGATGGTTTTCTGTCACCCACTTCTTTACTGCTTCTGCCACCCATTTTGACTTGGCTTTCATGAGTGTTTCCTTCCTGAGAGTTGATTCTTTGCATGTGTGGCTAAAAGGGTTCACTTTGACCTGAATATTCCTGCTTCTTCGCATTTTGGATGCGTGCATCCTCCATGGACAACCCTCAGTCACACAATGCAGTGTGTAACGATTTTTATCGCTCTTGTCAACGATGAACGCACGTTCTGCCTTGATGCAGTACGTCACAAAGGCATTTCTACACTCACTCATGGATGCAAAAATTGTACCTACTGCCATATGAGGGTTCTCAGGATCCCACTCAACAGCTGGAAGGTCTTCCTCCTCATCATCTTCTTCCTCATTGTCAGCCTCATCTGGGATTTCAGCAGCACCAGATGCCCGTCGTAAATTCTGAACAACATCACCATATAGCCTCTCTTCATCATCCCAAGAGATGTCAGCATCTGCCTCCACTTCATCAGGGTCCCTTCTGCCCACGCTTGTCGAGCCACCACGTCCATTTGGATGAACTGAACTATTCTGGCTAGAAGTGGCTTTCCGACGAGATATTTCTGTCCGAGAAGATGAACCTGTCTCCCTAGGTCTAACTTCCAGCATAACCACATCAACTTGCAGCCTCACATTAAATGTATCTGTCTCCTTATGTTTAGCAAACATAGTAGCCAGTTCTGCATCATTGCTAACTTTCACCCAATTTGTGTCCCCATCGTAATATTTGAATTCCACTTCGTCATGCAAACCCCAAGGATATGTGCTGCAAACGACCTCCCCAAACTGTCTGAAACTCCAGTTGCAATCCATTGGCAAAGAATAATCGAAACCTCCAATGAATTTCTTCTTACTGTCTACATCCACGATGTACCGGTCCCTTCTAATGATCAACAAGAAAGCATACCGCAACTCCATCCTAACCAAAGAAAACAGAGACGCAATCAGCAAAAGCTCAAATGCACACAAAACTCCAATTGCAGAATTAACCTCAAATACACAAGCAATCTATGTCCAATTGCAGAAATATATATCATCCTATGTCGAATCCACTGTTGAAAAGCACACACAAGCTAAATTGGAAGCCTTACCCCTCGGGAACCCAGTCATGGACGTGGCGGGTCTCCGGCCCGATGCGTGCCATGCCAAATACTCCGGGGTCGCTGCCGCTCTCCATTTCGCCGTCAATGTCCTGGTGGGGTGCACCAGCCCCTCAAATGTTAGCGCTCCGGCCAGGCGCATGGAAGGAGCCCCGCTGCGGGTCGAGCAGGTGGCGGCCGCCGTGGCGGAACGAGCGCCCCTGGCGATAGCGGCGGATCTTATGGGGTCGGCAGATCTGGTGATGGGATCTGGTCGCGACGCGGGACGACCGTGGCGGCGTAGGTGGTGCTGGCGGCGGCGCTAGTGGTGGTGCTGGCGACGGCCGGTCGGGAGCAGGGCGCGCACTGATAGATTGGGGATCAGGCAGTTGGGCGGTCCCACCTTATTTCAAGTTATTTCGGATCTTTCTTAATCTTCAAAAAGAAAGAAATTCCTGTAAGTTCCAGCCACATAGGCAGTTAGGCGGTCCCACCAGGGCCCACTGTCAGTAACGCCATCAGACGGAATAGACTTCAAACTTGCCGTTCGGGGCAAACTATAGCAGCCGCGAACAAACTAGGGGCAAAACTGAGGACGATTCGCACCTAGGGGCAAAACTGAGTCTGAGGAGGCAACTAAGGGCAATCCATTAAAAAAAACCCAAAAAAATAGTTACTTTTATTTTCAAATTGTTATTTTCCAGTCTTGTTATCATGTCTAGCTCTGCTCCTTTTTCCGTAGTGCCACCTGTGGGAGAAATTATTACCTTTAAACAAAAAAGTGGGAAATCCTTTAGGAATGCCTAGGAGAGAATTTTGGAATTGCACAAGAAGGTGCAACATAAGATGGATCTGAGAGTTCTTATAAAAAAATTCTACTATGGTTTATTTTCTGTTTATCAACATGCTCGAGATACCATGGTAGGGGAAACCTTTTCTGAGTTTGATACAACGAAAGCTCATAATATTTTGAGTGGTTTGTCAATTTTCCCAATGGTGGACGAAACTGGGATATTCACTAAGCTAGATAAAATAGAAAAGTCAATTGATAATTTAACTCTGAGCCATAATCTTAAAGAACAACCTTTAGTTGAGTTAAAAAAAGAGTGGGAACCATTCATTGAGATCAATATTGGTAATGAAAAGTTTCGTGCCTACTGTGACTGTCGGTCCAGTGGAAACCAGGGTACCATGGGCCGGCCTGCCACAGCCCTCGACGCTCCGCGGGAAATTCTACTAAGGACCAGGCGTTCATCCTGGCGAGCCTCGCGAGGGACTTTTCCCCTCGCGAGGGTTTCTTCACTCGGCTGAGCATTTCTGCTAATAACCATACACTCGGCCTAAGGGCCTCGAGAGGAACTCTTCCCTCGGGAGGGCCTCCTCTGCCCAGAAAACCACCAAGTCCTGGCGCGTCTCCGCGCTCCCCTCGTGAGGATTCCCTCACGAGGGGTCAACGACTGCAAAGCCTCGGCGAGGCTCCGGGCCCTCGCGGGGTTCCTTCGAGTGGAAGCAAGCTCCTGCACCCACTGCAGAGCGCACATGGGCTCTGCGCCCGCCGCAGAGTGACTCGCGGGTCTGCGCGCGATGACGACGACGCCGCAGTTGCCATTCTCGTGTATAAAGCAGTCAACAAGGCTAGGGCAAGCAAAGCGGACTCCAAGGATTGCCGTTTTGGTGATAAAGCGGCCGGCCGCCGCTACGCTCCAAGCGCGACGTCACCGTGGGGCATGCCACCAGACTCTACAGCGCCAGCCCACCGTCCTGGATGGACGGTGGCTTTTTCTGCCAAAGATGACGTGCTCTCTGCCATGGACCGCGTCCATGGATGGCCCCGACGCCGTGCGCTGTGCTCCACCTTAGCGGCATTGTGGTATCCCTTCCCGCCGAAGGTTTTCGGGGAAGAGGACCAAGGCCAGTATATAAGGAGCCAGTGTACGACCAAGGAGAGGAGATTCCCGCATTCGCCAACTCATTCCACACTCAAGCGGCTACGTCGGAAGGAGAAGACGGAGCTCGTTCCACATAGTCCACCATAGCCACAACTGTGCCCTCGGCAAGCACCTTGTACTGTTGATGTCTACGCACGCTTCTATTCTGTAGACAGTGTTGGGCCTCCAAGAGCAGAGGTTTGTAGAACAGCAGCAAGTTTCCCTTAAGTGAATCACCCAAGGTTTATCGAACTCAGGGAGGTAGAGGTCAAAGATATCCTCTCAAGCAACCCTGCAATTAAGATACAAGAAGTCTCTTGTGTCCCCAACACACCCAATACACTTGTCAGATGTATAGGTGCACTAGTTCGGCGAAGAGATAGTGAAATACAAGTGATATGGATGATTATAAGTAGTAACTGCAATCTGAAATAAAATGGCAGCAAGCAAACATGTAGCAGAACTTGATGTAAACGGTGTTTCAATGCTTAGAAACAAGGCCTAGGGATCATACTTTCACTAGTGGACACTCTCAACAATGATCTCATAACTGAATAAGTAAAAGCTACTCTTAAACACTCTCTTGTTGGATAACAAACACCATTCATTGTGTAGGGCTACAAAAGCACACCTCAAGCCGGAGTAAACAAGCGCCACAACGTCATAAAGGAGTCACACACGGTGCACACACTGTCACCTTTACACCGTGGAGAGTACCGGAGTTCATATTAAAGTAACCTATAGAGTGCATAATAGATAAAGAGTAACATCTACATATTCAACTAGATTAGCACAACTGAACACAAGTAAATACTACTCGGGATTATTCTCCTTCTTGATGAAGCAAGAGTACTATGCGTAGGGCTGCAAAGCACACCTCAAAGTCTGAGTAAACAAACACCACAATTCCCAAGAATAAGCCATGATAAATGTCTAAATTATTCATAGAGTCACACAAGTACCCACACTGTCACCTTGATACCGTGTTGTCACAATGACTCCAGAAACTAGACAAAATCACTTGAGTAGCATAAACATTATTAATGTATTCAGCGATACTAGCAATACACATGATCACATAAAGATCACACCATGGAGAGAGAGATGAACCACATAGCTACCGGTAGAGCCCTCAGCCTCGGGGGAGAACTACTCCCTCCTCATCATGGGAGTCAGCAGCGGCGATGAAGATGGCGGTGGTGTCGATGGAGATGACTCCGGGGGCAATTCCCCGTCCCGGCGGCGTGCCGGAACAGAGATTCTGTCCCCCGAAACTTGTCGTCGATGGCGGCGGCGCTGCGGAACTCTTCTGGAAATATGACTTGTTTTTAGGGTTTTCGCCTCGGGGAATAAATAGGCGAAGGGGCAACGTCGGTGGAGCCCGAGGGGCCCACACCATGGCGGGCGGCAGGGGGCCACCGCGC
The DNA here is from genome assembly GCA_947311845.1 of Poa pratensis. Taxonomy (NCBI): domain Eukaryota; kingdom Viridiplantae; phylum Streptophyta; class Magnoliopsida; order Poales; family Poaceae; genus Poa; species Poa pratensis. Next base: position 27,994,589 of record CAMZMU010000059.1, on the reverse strand, counting down.
CGGGTGTGGTTTGGCCACCTCGGCGCCCTCCTTCGTCTCTCCTTCGGACTCCGTGACGGTGCTGGAAAAATAGGGACTGGCCTTTTGTTTCGTGCAATTCCGAGAATATTCGCAGAAGTACTTTTCTGAAAAAAAACAGCAGAAAACAGGGAACTGGCACTTGGCATCTTGTTAATAGGTTAGTCCCAGAAAATGCATAAAAGTGATATGAAGTGTATATAAAACATGTAGCAATTGGTATAATATAAGCATGGAACATCAGAAATTATGGATACGTTGGAGACGTATCAAGCATCCCCAAGCTTAGTTCTACTCGTCCTCGAGTAGGTAAAACGATAACAACAAATAATTTCTGAGGAGACATGCTTTCACACAATCTTGATCAATATATTGCAAGGCTCATGTCATGAATGAAGTGACTCAAAGCAATGGTCTATAGTTTGCTAACAATAGATAAAGAGTAAACAATGAATCATATAAGCAAAAACTTTTCATGAATAGTACTTTCAAGACAAGCATCAAAAAGTTTTGCATAAGAGGTAACTCATAAAGCAATAGATTCAAAGTAAAAGGCATTGAAGCAACACAAAGGATGATTAAGTTTCAGCATTGCTTTCAACTTGTAACATGTATATCTCATGGATAGTTGTCAACATAAAGCAATATAACAAGTGCAATAAGTAAACATGTAAGAATCAATGCACACAAAGTTGACACTAGTGTTTGCTTCTAAGATAGAAAGGAGTAGGTAAACTGACTCAACATAAAGTAAAAGATAGGCCCTTCGCAGAGGGAAGCAGGGATTAAATCATGTGCTAGAGCTTTTTAAGTTTTCGAAAGCATATAGAGAGCACAAAATAAGTATTTGAGAGGTGTTTGTTGTTGTCAACGAATGGTAGTGGGCACTCTAACCCCCTTGTCAACCAGACTTTCAAGAGCGGCTCCCATGAAGGACGTTATCTCTACCAGCAAGGTAGATCATCCCTCTTCTCTTTTGTTTACACATGTATTTTAGTTTCTTTATAGTGACACTCCTCCCAACCTTTTGCTTACACAAGCCATGGCTAACCGAATCCTCGGGTGCCTTCCAACATTCACATACCATGGAGGAGTGTCTATTTGCAAATTAAGTTGCTTACTGATAAATCAGGGCAAAACATGTGAAGAGAATTATTAATGAAAGTTGTAATTAATTGGGGCTGGGCACCCCGTTGCCAGCTCTTTTTGCAAATTATTGGATAAGCGGATGTATATGCCACTAGTCCATTGGTGAAAGTCTGTCAGAAGTAAATGACAAGATTGAAAGATAAAACACCACATACTTCCTCATGAGCTATAAAACATTGACACAAATAAGGAGTAATAAAGTTTTGAATAGTTTAAAGGTAGCACATGAAGTATTTACTTGGAATGGCAGGAAATACCACATAGTAGGTAGGTATGGTGGACACAAATGGCATGGGTTTTGGCTCAAGTTTGGATGCACGAGAAGCATTCCCTCTCAGTACAGAGTTTAGGCTAGCAAGGTTGTTTGAAGCAAACACAAGTATAAACCGGTACAGCAAGAATCAATAAAAACATATTGCAAGTATTATAAGACTCTACACTGTCTTCCTTGTTGCTCAAACATTTTACCAGAAAATATCTAGACCTTAGAGAACAAATATGCACCAAGTCTCAACAAGCTCTACGGTAGTTCTCCACTACTAGGCTTTAACTACATGATGCAAGAGCTTAAACATGATCTACTTGAGAGCTCAAAACAATTGCAAAGTGTCAAATCGAAACAAGACAATGATCTACAAGAATGCATATGTCTTTTCCAATACCAACTACCACATGTAGCATTTTCTTTCTTCCAAACAAACACCAATCAATTTATTTAAACATAAACTCTCCAAATGATAATATAATGCAGCAAGAGAGTATTTAAAACAAGTGCTAACAGCTCGAAGAGATGCATGAAAAACAGGAGCTAAAAGCACTGCAGTAGCTAGTTAAGAATACTCAACAAATATAAGTGAAGAACATGAGTATTCACATGAAAAAGCGGAGCGTGTCTCTCTCCCACACAAGGATTGCTAGGATCCGAATTTATTCAAACAAAAACAAAAAAAAAATAAAAGCACACAGACGCTCCAAGTAAAGCGCATAAGATGTGAAAGAATTAAAATATAGTTTCACTAGAGATGACCTGATAAGTTGTTGATGAAGAAGGGGATGCCTTGGGCATCCCCAAGCTTAGACGCTTGAGTCTCTGAATATGGTTGGGATGAACCACGGGGGCATCCCCAAGCTTAGGCTTTTCACTCTTCTTGATCACATAATATCACCCTTCTCGCTTGATCCTTGAAAACTTCCTTCACACCAAACTCAAACAGTTCTCATTAGAGGGTTAGTGCATAATCAAAAATTCTCATATTCTGTAATGATACAATCATTCCCAAAGCTTCTGGACATTAGCTACAGCCACCAATGCTTTGTGGAGCAAAGAAATCCACACAAACATCGTAAAAGAGCGAATGCAAAACAAAAGGCAGAATCTGTCAAAAACAGAACAGTCTGTGAAGACGAATTTTTTCGAGGCACTTAAGTTGCTCAGATGGATCTGGCCAAATAATGAAAGTTGCGTACATATCTGAGGAAGATGCGTGATTTTTTAGAATTTTTCGAATTTTTCCAGGGAGAAAAGCTCAAATTCGTGACAGCTAAAAATCTGTTACTGCGCAGAAATCCAAATCTTGCATCAACTTTCAATAAGAACTTTACTTGGCACAACAATGCAATAAAATAAAGATACAAAGGAGTTGCTACAGAAGTAACAAAACTCCTTGACTCAAAGAAAAAAAAATAACAGAAATAAAAACATGGGTTGTCTCCCATAAGCGCTTTTCTTTAAAGCCTTTTAGCTAGGCATAGTGATTTTTATGATGCCACATAAAGATGAGAGTTGAAACATAAAAGAGAGCATCAAGAAGCATATATAAAACATGTTTAAATCTAACACTCTTTCTATGCATAGGAGTCTTGTAAGAAAACAAGTCAATGAAGAACAAAGTGACTAGCATAGAAAGGCAAAACAAGTGTAACTTCAAAAATTTCAACATAAAGAGAGAAGACTTAATATTATTGTGATATATGAAATCGTGTCTCCCTCTCTCATAAGGACCAGTAGGTCTTAAAGTACCCAGCAAATAAAAGCAAATCAAGAGAAAGCTCAAAACATTCATCATAAAGAGAAGAATTTAGTAACATGAAGATTTCTATAACCATACTTTCCTCTCTCAAAATAATTTTCAGCGGCATCATGAATAAACTCAACAATATAGCTATCACATAAAGCATTCTTATCATGATCCACATGCATAAAAGTATCATTACTCTCCACATAAGCATGAACATTATCATTAGTAATAGTGAGAGTAAAAGTATCACATCCATCATTGTAATCATCATAAATAGGAGGCATAGAATAATCAAATGATTTTTATCCTCAATAGTAGATGGACTGAGAATATCATATTCATCATTGTAAACATCATATATAGGAGGCATATCATAATCAACATAAACTATATCCTCAATAGTAGGTGGACTGAAAATATCACAATGATTATAATCATCATATATTGGAGGCAAAGTATTATCAAAGCAAATTTCCTCCTTAAAGCTTGGGGGACTAAAAATATCATATTCATCACAACCAGCTTCCCCAAGCTTAGACTTTTCCATAGCATTGGCAATAATGGTGTTCAAAGAATTTATAGTAATACCATTGCTACCATCATGCAAACAAGCCTCCATAGGTTTTTTAATTTTCTCTTCAAAAGCATCATGTCCTAATTCAATATAAAGTTCATAAAGATCTCTAATTTTTTTGTTGTTTTCCATTAAGCCTAACTAGTGAAAATAAAAACAAGAAACAAAAAGAATAATTGCAGAATCTAAAGGAAATAACTTCGAGCACTCACACACTAGCAACAACACTAGAAAATAGCTTAGTAGCCAGAGGATGTGAATACCTTTTACCTTACCTCCCCGGCAACGGCGCCAGAAAATAGCTTGATGTCTACGCTTCTATTCTTGTAGACAGTGTTGGGCCTCCAAGAGCAGAGGTTTGTAGAACAGCAGCAAGTTTCCCTTAAGTGAATCACCCAAGGTTTATCGAACTCAGGGAGGTAGAGGTCAAAGATATCCTCTCAAGCAACCCTGCAATTAAGATACAAGAAGTCTCTTGTGTCCCCAACACACCCAATACACTTGTCAGATGTATAGGTGCACTAGTTCGGCGAAGAGATAGTGAAATACAAGTATATGGATGATTATAAGTAGTAATTGCAATCTGAAATAAAATGGCAGCAAGCAAACATGTAGCAGAACTTTGTAAACGGTGTTTCAATGCTTAGAAACAAGGCCTAGGGATCATACTTTCACTAGTGGACACTCTCAACAATGATCTCATAACTGAATAAGTAAAAGCTACTCTTAAACACTCTCTTGTTGGATAACAAACACCATTCATTGTGTAGGGCTACAAAAGCACACCTCAAGCCGGAGTAAACAAGCGCCACAACGTCATAAAGGAGTCACACACGGTGCACACACTGTCACCTTTACACCGTGGAGAGTACCGGAGTTCATATTAAAGTAACCTATAGAGTGCATAATAGATAAAGAGTAACATCTACATATTCAACTAGATTAGCACAACTGAACACAAGTAAATACTACTCGGGATTATTCTCCTTCTTGATGAAGCAAGAGTACTATGCGTAGGGCTGCAAAGCACACCTCAAAGTCTGAGTAAACAAACACCACAATTCCCAAGAATAAGCCATGATAAATGTCTAAATTATTCATAGAGTCACACAAGTACCCACACTGTCACCTTGATACCGTGTTGTCACAATGACTCCAGAAACTAGACAAAATCACTTGAGTAGCATAAACATTATTAATGTATTCAGCGATACTAGCAATACACATGATCACATAAAGATCACACCATGGAGAGAGAGATGAACCACATAGCTACCGGTAGAGCCCTCAGCCTCGGGGGAGAACTACTCCCTCATCATGGGAGTCAGCAGCGGCGATGAAGATGGCGGTGGTGTCGATGGAGATGACTCCGGGGGCAATTCCCCGTCCCGGCGGCGTGCCGGAACAGAGATTCTGTCCCCCGAAACTTGTCGTCGATGGCGGCGGCGCTGCGGAACTCTTCGTGGAATATGACTTCGTTTTTAGGGTTTACGCCTCGGGGGAATAAATAGGCGAAGGGGCAACGTCGGTGGAGTCGAGGGGCCCACACCATAGGCGGCGCGGCAGGGGGCCCACCGCGCCGGGTGTGGTTTGGCCACCTCGGCGCCCTCCTTCGTCTCTCCTTCGGACTCGTGACGGTGCTGGAAAAATAGGGACTTGGCCTTTTGTTTCGTGCAATTCCGAGAATATTCGCAGAAGTAGTTTTCTGGAATAAAAAACAGCAGAAAACAGGGAACTGGCACTTCGGCATCTTGTTAATAGGTTAGTCCCAGAAAATGCATAAAAGTGATATGAAGTGTATATAAAACATGTAGCAATTGGTATAATATAGGCATGGAACATCAGAAATTATGGATACGTTGGAGACGTATCAACTGTGAACCTCTCCAAGCAGTGCAATACATCTTAGCAGGACGTAGGGTCTTTACACCTCACGGTGGGCCTGAACCTGGGTAGCGGCTCGTGTTCTATCTCTGTCGTGATGTTCCACACCGAGCTCGACGAGCACCGTCGCCGAGGTTGTTGAGGATCTGTTTGACGTTGTGTTCAGCCCCTTACTCGATTCCTGGCTTTTGAGAGACACCCCTAGTTCCTGGGACTAGTCTCCGACATTTGGCGTGCCAGATAGGGGGCTGAGGCGCGTCTTCAACTTCTTCAACCTCTCCGCGCCATGACTGACACACGAGGCTGCACGCCTTGCGCGACGGACGTCTGGCAGAGCCAACACCGAGCCCGCCGCCAGCAACAACCCGCGTGGTCACCCACGCGCCAACCACGCTTCAGAGCGCCACGCCGAGCCGCGCGTCGAGCACCCAGAGGACGACGGCGGCAACGGCAGCGGCAACAACGGCGGCAATGACGACGAGGGTGAGGGAGCTTCCTCCCTGCACCCATCCAGGCGCGAAAGCGCCTCCACACAGGGCCGAGCGGCGCCCATCCCAGCCACTGGGCTACTGATGGCGCAGGAGCTGCTGCGCTACCGCCCCACGCAAGCGGGCCACGACAACTGGCTCGGGCACCTCGAGGAGCTCATTAACGCCGCCGCCGTTCCTGCCGCTACTACTGCAGCACCAGTGCCTTCTCGCTCGCTGGTGCGCCACTCCGGACGTGAGGGGAACATAGTGCACGGCGCTCCTCCTCCCCCTTCGCCTCGCCACCTCCTCCACTGCGGCTCCGGCAGCAAACCACCGCGCCGCGTCGCACGCATCCTCACCGCACGACTGCCAGATTGTGCAGCGAACTCCAGCGGATGCGCGCGTGGAGATCGAGCGCCAGAGGGACCGCCACAACCGCGTCGTCCAGGAGATTGCTGCTGCAGGCTGCCAGAACCGCAGCGCACTCGCTGGTGGCGCTGTGACATACGCCACGGGCTGCACTGCCTTCACCCGCAACTTGCGCCGCGTCGTCTGGCCAGTGAAGTTCAAGCCAGACCTCCCTCCGCGCTACGACGGCAGGACCAACCCTCTGGAGTTCCTGCAGCTCTACACCGTCTCCATCCAGGCCGCGGGAGGCGACGACAAGGTGATGGCCAACTGGCTCTCCATGGCGCTCAAGGACTCCGCGCTCTCGTGGCTCATGAACCTCCTCGAGAACACCATCGACACGTGGGAGGACCTCTGCAAGGTCTTCGTCGCCAACTTCAAGGGCACCTACGAGCGCGCAGTCACCTACAACGACCTTCGCGCGGTGCGCCAGAAGCCTGACGAGACCCTCCGCAGATACATCCAGCGCTTCAGCCAGGTCCGCAACAAGATTCCGAACATCCCGGACTCGCACGTCATCTCCGCCTTCAGGGAGGGCGTCACGAACCGCCGGATGCTCGAGAAGCTCGGCATCCACGACACCCTCACCTCAGTGGTGAAGCTCTTCGATCTGGCTGACAAGTGCGCCAAGGCTGAAGAGGGCCTCCTCTTCGTCAAGAAGGAAACAGAGGATGACCCTCCGAGGGGTCCAGGAGCAAGAAGAAGGCCGTCGAGAAGCGCAAGACCACCGCCATCCTCGCGGCAGAGCCAGATGCCAAGCAGCCTCGCGAGGCTCTCCGGCGGCTGACGAGAAGAAAGTGGACAATCGCCCATTCTGCATCTACCACAACAGGCATAACCACGCGACTGAAGACTGCTGGGAGCTCAAACAGCTCAGCAAGGACGCGAGAAGAACCAGGCCGCGGCGGCTGCGGTGGAGGCCGTGGTGGCCGCAAAGGCGGATGGCATAACTTCCAGCAGAGGACTCGGGGCAACAACACCGGCCAAACGGCAATCTCCCCGACGAGAACCCTGGGGGCTATCAGGCCCTCAGGGGGCTGTAGCGTGCATCCTCGGCGGGTCTCAGGCGCCCAAGTCCAACAACCACTTCAAGCAATTCTCTCGCGAGGTCAACGCCGCGCTTCCAGGGATTGAGGTATCCCAGCCCCTCAAGTGGTCACAGTACACCATCGCCTTCGACTCCAAGGACCACCCCAAGTCAACCAAGGCTATTGGCACCATCCCTCTGGTGTGCACTCCCATCATCAACAACATCGCCGTCGCCAAGACGCTCGTAGATGGGGGTGCAGGCTTGAACGTCATCTCTGTCGAGACCTTCGAGCAGCTTCAAGTGCCCTACGAGTGGCTGATGCCCTCTAGGCCCTTCACGGGGGTGACAAGTGGCTCTACCACACCTCTGGGGCAGGTGAGGCTCGCGGTCACCTTCGGCACGCCGCAGAACTACCGCACCGAGCAGATCGACTTCGACGTCGCGCACATTGGCCTGCCCTACAACGCCATCCTCGGCTACCCCGCCCTCGCGAAGTTCATGGCCGTCACTCACCACGCGTACAACATCGTCAAGCTTCCAGGCAGCGGCGGCACCATCCATCCACGGTCAAGTCCAGGACGCAATGCGCTCTGTCGAGACCGCCTACAAGGCCGCTGCCGTGGCATTCCCTGCTGATGAGGACATGGAGCCCCTCGAGAGGCCCGCGAAGAAGAAGCAGCTGTTCTCAGGCAGGCAGCCACGAAGAAGGTGTCGCTGGACGCCAGCGGCTCGGGGGCTAGCGTCACCATAGGCGCTGGCTTGCCTCCCAAATAGGAAAGCGCGCTCGTCGCCTTCCTCAGGGCAAACTCTGACATGTTCGCATGGACACCGTCAGAGATGTCCGGAGTACCGAGGGAGGTGATCGAGCACCACTTAGCCGTGTGTCCAAACGCACGCCCGTGAAGCAGAAAGCACGGCGCCAGGCGCCAGAGAAGCAAGAGTTCATCATCAAGGAAGTAGAGAAGTTGAAAAAGCACACATAATCGAGAAGTTCCACACCCCACATGGCTCTCCAACACGGTGGTCGTTCCCAAGCACACCGGGGACGGCAGGCTCTGCATCGACTACACCGACCTCAACAAGGCCTGCCCCAAGGACCCGTACCCCATGCCTCGAATGACCAGATCGTGGACTCCACCGCCGGCTGCGACCTCCTCTGTTTTCTGGATGCCTTCTCAGGCTACCACCAGATCAAGATGGCGAAGGAGGATGAGGAGAAGACAGCATTTCTCACCCCTTGTGGTGTGTATTGCTACGTCTGCATGCCCTTTGGCTTGAAGAACGCCGGTGCCACCTTCCAGAGGCTCATGAGGAAGGCCTTGGGGGCTCAGATGGGAAGAAACGCAGAAGCCTACGTCGACGACATCGTGGTCAAGACTCGCGAAGAGCACACCCTCATGGAGGACCTCGAGGAGACCTTTGCCAGCCTGCGCAAGGTGAACATCAAGCTGAACCCCGCCAAGTGTCTTCGGGGTACCATCAGGCAAACTCCTCGGGTTCCTAGTGTCTCACCGCGGCATAGAAGCAAATCCTGACAAGATCAAGGCCATAGAAGAAATGCAGCCACCTCGTCGCCTCAAGGACATGCAGCGCCTAGCGGGATGCATGGCCAGCCAAGGCCGGTTCATCTCCAAGTTCGGCGAGAGGGCTCTGCCATTTTCAAGATCATGAAGCGGTCTGGCACGTTCAAGTGGACACCGGAGGCGGACAAAGCATTTGAAGACCTGAAGAAGTACTTGGCTAGCCCACCTGTCATGGTTGCCCCAAGGCCTGGCGAGCATCTGAAGCTGTACCTGTCAGCCACTCCACAAACAGTAAGCGCAGCCTTGGTGGCAGAAAGGGAGGAGCCAGTCCTCACCAAGAAGGACACCGCCACGCCAAGCCCAGATCCCCCCGATAAGGAAGCACCCTCTTCAGGCCCCGAGCCTCATGTCAAGCTCGCACGACCAGAGGCACCCTCGCCGAGGGTTCGCCTCAAGAGAGCCTCGGCAAGGTCCCCGAGGAGCCCAGTGCTGCATCGCCATCGACAATGCTTGTCGAGCATCCCGTCTACTTCGTCAGCATGGTGCTGCGGGACGCTCGCGAGCGATACACTATGCAGCAGAAGCTCCTCCTCGCGCTCCTCATCGCTTCCAGGAAGCTGCGCCACTACTTCCAGGGCCACCCCATCACGGTGGTCACGTCATTCCCTCTGGAGCAAATCCTGTGCAACCCAAACGCCACCGATCGCGTTGCAGGGTGGAACATTGAGCTGTAACCTTCGGCCTGCGCTTCGAAACCACCAGGGTCATCAAGGGAAGGGCATTGGCGGACTTCGTCGCCGAGTGGATGGACACGCAGCAAGAAGAGCCTCATGAGGCAAAACCACGCCAGCTAGAGACGCAGTGCCAAGCCACTGGACCATGCACTTCGACGGGGCATTCGCATGCCAGAACGCAGGGGCTGGCGTCGTCCTGACCTCACCCAAGTGCGACAAGCTCTACTACGCCGTCCAGCTGTGCTTCACGACTGATAAGGTCTCCAACAACATCGCCGACTACGAGGGCCTCCTCGCCGGCCTCAGAGCCGCAATCGCCCTCGGCATCAAGCACTTGCTCATCAAGGGTGACTCCCAGCTCCTCGTCAACTTGTCCAACAAGAGCTACACGTCGAAGGACGGTCACATGACCGCTTACCTTGAGGAGGTTCGCAAGGTCGAGAAGCACTTCAAGGGGATGGAGCTCAGGCACATCCCGCGAAGGGAGAACTAGGAGGCCGACGCCATCGCCAGGCACGCATCGCGCAGAGAGGCCCAGCAGGCAGGCGTGTTCGAGGAGAGGCTCACCAGGGCGTCGGTGAAACAACCAAAAGAAGCGATCAGCATGGACACAGACGAAGAGCTCCCACCAGCACCAACATCTGGGGCACCGAGCTGCGGTCCACCCTCAGGAGAACGCCTGCTGTTGGCCATGACGCATCAAGAGACAGGTTGGATCGATGAGCTCAAGGAGTACCTCAGGGACGGAGTCCTCCCTGAAGAGGATGCAGAAGCAGAGAGAATTGCTCGACAGGCCAAGTCATACTGCCTTCACGAGGGAGACCTGTATCGCAAGCGCCCAAATGGAGTTGCACTAAAATGTGTCCCCCCTGAAGAAGGCCGCCAGCTGATCAAGGACATACACAGTGGAGAATGCGGTCACCACTCATCATCACGCACCCTTGCGGGGAAAGTCTTCAGGAGTGGATTCTACTGGCCCTCGGTGCTTCAAGACGCAACCACCGTTGTCCAGGCTTGTGAGGCATGGCAATTCCACGCCAAGCAAGTCCACCAGCCTGCACTGGGGCTGCAGACCATCCCGCTCTCCTGGCCCTTCACGGTCTGGGGGCTGGACATCCTGGGACCTTTCCCACGCTCCAGCGGGGGCTACAGCTACCTCTGCGTCGCCATTGACAAGTTTACCAAATGGGCGGAGGTCGAAGCGGTGCGCAGCATCCCGGCGAGATTAGCGGTGAATGTCATTAGAGGCCTAGCCTGTCGCTTCAGCGTGTGATACGTCTCAAACGTATCTATAATTTTTGATGTTCCATGCTTGTTTTATACCAATTGCTACATGTTTTGCATCTACTTTATATCACTTTTATACATTTTTTGGGACTAACCTATTAACAAGATGCCGAAGTGTCAGTTCCTGTGTTCTGCTGTTTTTGTATTCCAGAAAAGCTAGTCTGGAAATATTCTCGGAATTGGACGAAACTTCACGGGGATCCCTATTTTACCAGAACTCATCTGACAGACCAAAGGAGTAACAGAGGAGAGCCAGGAGGTGGCCACATGCACCTAGGGCGCGGGCCCCACCTCTGCCGCGCCCTAGGGTGGTGTGGGCCCCTCGGGGGTCTCCAGCCGCCGCCCTTTCGCCTACTTATTCCCCCGACGCGAAAACCCTAAGTACCTGAGCAAATATCCATGAAAAGTTCTAGAGACGCCGTCGCCATCAACCCTAGCTCGGGAGGGTCCAGAACCTCTTCCCGGCACCCTGTCGGAGAGGGGAATCGTCACCGAAGGCTTCTACATCGCCATGCCTGCCTCCGGAGTGATGCGTGAGTAGTTCATCCTTGGACTACGGGTCCATAGCAGTAGCTAGATGGTTGTCTCTCCAATTTGTGCCATCATGTTTAGATCTTGTGAGCTGCCCTACATGATCAAGATCATATTATTGTAATGCTACATGTTGTGTTTGCTGGGATCCGATGAATATTGAATACTATGTCAAGTTGATTATCAATCTATCTTATATGTTATTTAAGATCTTGCATGCTTTCCGTTACTCGTAGATGCTTTGGCCAAGTAGATGCTTGTAACTCCAAGAGAGAGTATTTATGTTAGATAGTGGGTTCATGCCTCCATTTAATCTGGGACAGTGACAGAAAGTTCTAAGGTTGTGGATGTACTGTTTCCACTAGGGGTAACCTAACGATGCTATGTCCATGGGCATATGTGTTTGTTTACATTACGCGCTTTACTTAATGCGATTATCCGTTGCTTGCAACTTAATACCAACGGGGGACTCGGATGACAACCCGGCGGTGGATTATTAGTCATAGATGATGTTGGATAATGGTCTATGTATCTTGTCGTAATGCCCAATTAAATATAATAGTAGTCATCAAGTCATGTATATGCATTGTCATGCGCTCACTATTTGTCAATTGCCCAGCTGTAATTTGTTCACCCAACATGTTAGTTATCTTTTATGGAGAGACACCACTAGTGAACTGTGGACCCCGGTCCATTCTTTTACACTGATTAAACAACCACAAACTGCAAACTGTTCCTTTTTCATTCTCTGCAATTTAATACTCATTTTCCACACCATACGTTTAATCCTTTGTTTTCAGCAAGCCGGTGAGATTGACAACCTCACTGTTTCGTTGGGGCAAAGTAGTTTGATTGTGTTGTGTGCAGATTCCACGTTGGTGATCGTATTGCATCGTGTGAGCCACCAACAACCTTCTGAAGAGTTGCTGCTCCTACTGGTTCGATAACCTTGGTTTCTTTCTGAGGGAAAACTTGCTGCTGAACTGCATCATACCTTCCTCTTGGGGTCTCCCAACGAGCGTGTGATTCACGCCATCAAGCATATTTTCTGGCGCCGTTACCGGGGAGACAGCAGTCTTCTGCAAGGGGAGTTTCACGCTTCCAATCTCTTTACTTTGTTTTTGTCTTGCTTAGTTTATTTTATTTTACCTTGTTTGCTTTCAATTATCAAAAACACAAAAAAATCAGTTACTTGCATCTAGTTTATTTTCTGTTTGGTTTTTATTATTTCATCATGCTTCTCCCTAAGTATTTTAAAAGAAATATCTGTGGGTAGTGGGTCTATCATTGGAAGAGATAACATTGAGGAATTCTTTAATCATGTTAGTATGGTTGAAGATTTTGAAGATAGATCCTTGGTAGAACTTGCTCCAAATTATGAAATTGCAACAGCTTCTCTAGTTCACATGTTGGAAGCTCGGTTTGTCAATCTTAGTCCCATAATGCAGCACATGTTTCTAAAACTTCATGATACGGAAGATGGTGAAAAGAAAGATTTTGTTTTAGAAACCCTACTTAAAGAATTTGTGATGTTGCTAGGGAAGCTAGAAAAGTTTTTATTAAATACAAGATGCTTGGGTATTGTATTGACGTTGTTAATACACTTGAAAAACTTGAAAAAGAGAGGCTTAAGTACACTAAAGAAACTAATTGTGAGGGGGAAGTTAAAATACCAATACCTTTTAAGCTTATAGGAATGCAGGAGGCACTAGAAAAGAATTTTGATTGGGTTGTTCCTGAAAACCCATTTGATGAATATGATGAGCTTAGAGGTATTGACAAAGGGAATTCTGAAACCTACATAGATAAGATAAAATGCATTGTTGAGAAAACTTCCGACCTCTCTTTGGATGCTTCTTCACTTGGTAATACTTGATGCATGATTTGTACCTAGCTAAAAGGCGTTAAAGAAAAGCGCTTATGGGAGGCAACGCATTATTTTTACTTCTGCATTTTTTCTTTTATTGAGTCAAGGAGGATGTTTACTTCTGTAGCAACTCCTTTGTATCTTTATTTTCCCGCATTGTTGTGCCAAGAGTAGCCTCTAATGTTAAGACGATGCTTAATTTTGATTGCTGCGTAGAAACAGATTTTTGCTGTTCACTGTACGAAATTCCTAAAATCACCAGATTGTTAATTAAATCTGAAAATTTTTGTGCGTAATCTTTATGAATGTCTGAATCTTTCATTAGTTTAAAGTTTTTCGATCTGAACGTCGTAAGTGCCTTGAAAAAATTCGTCTTTGCGGACTATTCTGTTTTAGACAGATTATGCCTTTTTATTTTGTATTCTCTCTTTTACTAGTGTTGAGTGAAATTCTTTTTTGGGTGGAAGAGCTTCACATAACATCAGTGGCTGTAGCTAATGTTTAAAGTAACAAGTCATATTGCGTCTATATAGAACATGTGAGTTTTTTATTATGCACTAACCCTCTAATGAGATCTACTTTGAGTTTGGTGTGACGGAAGTTTTTAAGGGTCAAGAGAGAAGGATGATATAATAGGATCAAGAAGAGTGAAGAGCTTAAGCTTGGGGAGGCTCCCATGGATCTCCCCAGCATATTTCAAGAAGACTCAAGCGTCTAAGCTTGGGGATGCCCAAGGCATCCCCTTCTTCATCATCAAAATTATCAGGTCATCTCTAGTGAAACTATATTTTAATTCTTTCACATCATATGTGCTTTTCTTGGAGCGTCTGTCTGCTTTTATTTTCAGTATTGCACTTTTATTTTCAATAAAGCTTGACTGGACCCTAGCATTCTTGATTGGGAGAGAGACACGCTCCGCTTTTTCATGAGAATACTCCTATTCTTCACTTATATTTGTTGAGTATTCATATCTAGCGTTGTTCAGCTTTTAGCTCTTGTTTTCATGTATCTCTTGTCAGATCTATTAGCTTTCTTTTGTAGAAATTACTCTTTTGCTTCACTTATATTTGTTTGGAGAGTTGATTAAATAAATTGATTGGTGGTTGGTTGGTTCAGAAAATGTTGCATGTGGTAATTGGTATAAGGAAAAACTTGCTTAATCTTCTAGATCACTAATTTGGATAACTTGATGCTTGTCAATTGTTTTGAGTTAACAAGTAGATCATGATTAAATTTGTGCATCACATGAGTTAAGCCTATTAGTGAAGAACTACCGTAAAGCTTGTTGAAAATTTGGTTTGCATCGGTGGTATCTCTAAGGTCTAGATATTTTCTAATAACAGGGTTTGGTTAACAAGGAAGACGATATGAAGTCTTATAACGTTTGTAATATGTTTGTCATATAAAACTTGGTGTACGGGTTGATATTCTTGTTTGCTTACATAAACCTTGCTAGCCTAAACTCTGTACTGAGAGGGAATGCTTCTCGTGCATCCAAATCCTTGAGCCAAAATCCATGCCATTTGTGTCCACCATAACTACCTATATGTGGTATTTCCTTGCCACTCCAAGTACATTTTTCATGTGCTAGCTTTAAATTATTCAAAATATTATTATTCCCTTTTTGTGTCAATGTTTACTAGCTCATGAGGAATTAGTGTGGTTATTCTTTATTCTGGTTGTCAAATGGACTTTTACACCTGGACTAGTGGCATATACATCCGCTTATCCAATAATTTTGCACAAAGAGCTGGCAACGGGGTGCCCAGTCCCAATTAATTACTGTAGCGGACCTGCACTTAAAAAAATGGCAAGATCCCTGTGTATAGTGCAAACCACTGGATCGATTCATTTGCACACACAGTCTAAGATGAATATCATGCAAATGCGTCAAGTTTTATTACATCGCATGATCCAGACTTACAATTTTCATTACAAGTTGCATAGCTCAAGGCTAGCATTTTACAAAGTTCAGCACAGCGGAATAAAAGTAGCAGTGAGTCTCCATCATCTTCATGTGCCACAGGCGAAACATGTTGGTTGCAGACTCAAAACCTTATACGAAACCTCACTCATCATCTGAACATCCCGCAACAGGAAAAAAGTTGCAACAAGGTGGGTCAGAACCACATAAAATGGAACTGGCAAGTGACACTCTGTGGACACTTAGTGGATTAACTCTAATATCCTATATGCATATTTGGCTGGTGGGTTCAAGACTATTTTGCATAAATGCCAATTTTTCCTAACTCTTTTGAAAACACTTTTCTTCTTATCGAGACATCCATGGCATGAAAACCACTGTCTCATCTACCCTTGTTCACCCATCAAAATTTTACTTGAGAAGTTGGCATGTTGGGATCCTCCGTTGACGTCCTTGATCAGCTGCTCAGAATTGTCCGTAACCGGGGACACGGCTAAGTACTTAGTTTTGACACTCTCGAGAGGTTGTGCACGTTCACCACTTGACTCAATCAGCCCAAACTATCCTCTACACTCCATTAGTGATAAGGAAAAGGAGAAGATTAAGACGAGACTTTTGGGAAACAGTCCCCTGTTCCTCTAGGCAGACCCATACAAGACATTCATCCGCTGCGAACTGCCGGAATCAGGTTCCTAGAACTTACTTAGTCAAGGCAGAGCCATAGTACCAAGTGGCTGCACTGGAAGCAATCTTCACTTGGAGTAACTTCAAATCCCTTTGTCCCTGGGTGGCAATCCACAAGTGCACATACTCAGGTAAAACCATAGAAATGGCCCTGAGTAGCCACTCAACTCCGACCTGCTCTTATCAAAACCAATCCACCCAGGTGTTTCATTTTACTTAGTAGAATTTAGATTTTATCAAAACAATCTTTTGCATAGCATATCAATATTTCTACTAAGTTATAATAGGATTCTAGACCACTAGTATAGAGGTACAATTCTAAAGAGTTTTTGCATAGCAATACTATCCAACACATGCTTATAGAAAAATACTCTACTCATGCATATACAAAATACTTAGGAAATTTATGAATGTGCCACTTGCCTTGACAACAGGGAGAGTAGGAGTAGCAGTTGCAGAAGTCTTCGTTTCTCTCCGAAATTTCTAACACATCAAACAAACCACAATAAACATACAAGCAAAAACAACACTATATGAAAAAATATGACATGCATGAGATGCAATTATTCTAAGGAAATATGACATGCAAAACATTCTAAGGAACATAGACAAAATAACTTAAACAAGTTGGCTAGGTCAAGGCTGAATAAAGTAAACTTGATATAAATTAACTTGAATAGGTTGTATGGTTGCCCCAAGTCTTCACATTTTTGGTCTTCAAAGAATCTTCATCTCCCTTGTAGTTTCATTGATCTTCAATGATCTTCAATTAGCACTCTAGGGACTTAGTCATAAACACCAAGGACTTGGTCTATGTCCAAAGTGAAAGAGGGAAAGGAAGGGCAGAAAAAGATAGAGAGAAAGATGTAGTTGATCCTTCCAGAGGATCACCTCCAGGCTTCCTTGTAGCTTTTTCCTTGGTGTGATGACTTCATTGAAATTTTGTAGACTTGATGGTTCTGCAGACTTGATGATTTTGGTATCACCAAGACTGGTCTTGGATGTAACTTAGCCACCACAAAGTCTAAGGGAGAAGAAAAGAAAAGAGAGAAAGACTTAGAGAATATAGGTGGTTGGTCTTTTCGAAGTTCCTCTTGATTTCTTCTAAGTGCTTTTACTTCATGGAGATGCTTCTGGAGTCTGTTTTCTTGGCTAAGTCCTTCATTATCCTTCTAACTTCATATTGAGAATCCTAATGATGGCAAATGCAACATCTTCTTGCCCTTCATGGTTTTCACTAGTTCTAACTTGGTGATTTTCAATTTGGAGGGTCAAAAACGGCTAACAAACAACCAATCAAATTTTCTAAGGACAAGTTAACAAAAATAAGGTGACTAAAATAATTTCTAAGGAAAATAAGTTTAACAAAACAAGGTGACACAATAATTTACAAAAATAAGGGGAAGGTCTCTCCGGCTAGGGGCAACAATTTGTGACATTTTGCAAAAAGAACAAAATAAAATAATTTGTAGAAATTAAACTAAGTCAAAAATACTCAAATTAAACCTTTCATTTTTAAATCACCAAAATAGTGCCCAAAAATATTTTATAGCAGAGGCATAATATTACACATATTATAAGGTTTCTAAAATTATTTTATTTACAAATATTGGATATATAGAATTAAAACAATAGTGAAAATAATGTTTTACAAGTTCTATAAATAACAAGTTTGTGCACGACTAAAATATAAGTTTTTACTATACCACTGTATTCTACACGTTCATACGAATCCATAGACTACAAAAACAAAGAAAACGTAGTTACGGTTGATTTGATACGAATTTTGTAAGTTTAACTAAAATCTGTCCAAAGTCAAATCCGAAAGTAAAAAGGGAAAAAAAAGGGAGAGGATTTGCCCAGCCAGGATTCCAACAAGGGTCACCTAGGTGCAGAAGCAGGAGCGCAGCCACTGGGCTATGCATTGGTTGGTGATTGATTTTGCAACGGTAGCTAGATAAATCAAGAGGGAGACGCTCACCGGGCGGCGGTGACGACGGAGACAGCGGCACAGGCGGTGCTCCGGTGGTCTTCCGGCCTTGGGAAGGCGACGACGGGGCGTAGAACGACGCGGCGAGCTTGATGGCAACGAGGACGACGTCACGGTTCTCCTGTGGTTTTCCAATTCGTCGCCGGAGTTGAAGACGGCGGCGGATGCTTCGGCCGTGCATGCTCCCGTTGATCTAGTGCATAATAAAATACGTGGCCAAGTCAGGAAGATGCGCAAGATCAAAACAAAGAGAAAGGGAGTGGAGAGATGGCTCGGAATCGTCGAGGGCCACCGGAGTTTGAAGAACTCGCCGGCGGCAGTGGCGGAGCTTCGTGGATGATTCCGAGCAGCATGGGGGCTCTCGGAGAGGGGTTTCTGGTGGATAAGAGAGAGAAGAGGCAGGGGATTAAGTAGGATCAAACGGCGAGTGAATTGAGAGAGTAAATCGCCGGCAATCAATCGTTTAAAATCGGCAGTTTTCGAACGCGGTCGTGGTCTTCGGCGATTAAATTCGCCAGACTGTGCCCATTTTGGAGAGGGATTTTGTGGGGGAATGATGGAGGAGGTCGTGATCTTTAATTAGGGACAAACTGCGCTCGATTTGGTGGAGTAAACCGTCCGGAATCAATCGAGAAGAAAAACGGCCGAGCGAGCTGTTCGTGCGTGATTTCTGCGTTCTGGAGATTGAAGACGATGATGACGTCATCAATTTTTCTTTTTCTATTTTCTGGTTTTTCTTATTTATTTCATATCTTTTGTTTTAAAAGTCCAAATCAACTCAAATCAATTTCTAAAAATTTGTAAAATCAAAACCTTTCTTTTGAAACTTTCAAACACTCTTTTTTAAAATATTTCATATTTGAAAATTCAAATATGGCATAAAGGATTATTTGAACCTTTATGTTCATTTTGTAAAATAGGATTTTATAAATTATTTTTAAACTTAAATTAAAACCCAAAACAAAATATGAGTAATATCATTCAATATGATAACTCAATAAAAATAAGTTTGTACAAAATATTTTGTTTTATAAGAGTTTGATAAATCATTTTAAATTCAAATACTTATTTAAAATATCAAAATAAAAGTTTTACTTCAAAATCTTTAAATCTTGAAAATGGCAGATAAGGAAAGATTTAAAATACATTTCCACAATTCAAATTTAAAATATTGCAAAAAGGTTTATTTGACACTATTATGTCAATTTTGAAATAGGGTTTTATTAAAAATCATTTGTGGTTTATTAAAGTCAAATAAAAACACCGCCAATGTTGATATTTGGAAATTAGTTATTTTACTTACTTTTCCAATGACCGATAACACAACAAAACTCAGATTTAACATAGAACAAATAAATCCTAAGAAAAACAGAAATATTATATAGAGCATAAAATGCCCTTTTATGACATTTTCTGAAATATGTTTTCAAGTGGAATTATAATTCCAACTTTTGAAAATTCAAATGCAACCAAGACAAGAAAATGATGAATGCATGCATGATTTTGAATTTTCACAATAAATATATATAGTTTTCAAAAAGTTTTTAATTTTTCTGATTTTTCAAAAGTTTGAAAAACTTGGGATGTTACAATTACAACTTTAACCAATTAATTATCTTCACACTTTTGCCCTGATTCATCAGTAAGCAATGACAAACAGTGAAATACCTGAATGTGTGTAAACCAAAGAGAAAGAGGGATGATCTACCTTGCTGGTAGAAATAACGTCCTTCATGGGAGCCGCTCTTAAAAGTCCGTTTGATAGGTAGAATACTGTTCTCACCCGCTACCATTCGTTGCCAATTAACAAACACCTCTCAAAAATAGATACTCCTCCATGGTATGTGATTGATGGAAGGCACCCGAGGATTCGGTTAGCCATGGCTTGTGTTAGCAAGGTTGGGAGGAGTATCAAATATTTTATGCAATCTCTATATGCTTTCAAAAACCTAAAAGCTCTAGCACATGACTTAATCCCTGCTTCCCTCTTCGAAGGGTCTTTCTTTTACTTTTATGTTGAGTCAGTTTTCCTATTCTTTCTGTCTTCCACAAGCAAACATTAGTGTCAACTTTGTTACAACATGCATTATATGCAACGTATTGGACTTGTTATACTACTTTGTGTTGACAATATCCATGAGATAAATATGTTGAAAGTTGAAGCAAATGCTGAAACTTAATTCTTCCTTTGTGTTGATTGAATACCTTTTATTAGAAATTATTGCTTTATGAGTTAACACTTATGCAAAACTGTTTGATGCTTCTCTCGAAAGTACTATTCATGAAAACGTTTAGCTTGTGTGATTCATTGTATACTCATTATCTATTTGGTAGCAAATTATAGACCATTGACTTGGATCACTTCATTCATTTACATGTGCCTTGCAATATTATATGATCAAGATTATGATGGTAGCATGTCACCTCAAAATTATTTTGTTTTTATCGTTTACCTACTCGAGGACGAGTAGGAACTAAGCTTGGGGATGCTGATACGTCTCAAACGTATCTATAATTTTTGATGTTCCAAGCTTGTTTTATACCAATTGCTACATGTTTTGCATCTACTTTATATCACTTTTATACATTTTTTGGGACTAACCTATTAACAAGATGCCGAAGTGCCAGTTCCTTTTTTCTGCTGTTTTTGTATTCCAGAAAAGCTAGTCTGGAAATATTCTCAGAATTGGAGGAAACTTCACGGGGATCCCTATTTTACCAGAACTCATCTGACGGACCAAAGGAGTAACAGAGGAGAGCCAGGAGGTGGCCACACGCACCTAGGGCGCGGGCCCCACCTCTGCCGCGCCCTAGGGTGGTATGGGCCCCTCGGGGTCTCCAGCCGCCGCCCTTTCGCCTACTTATTCCCCCCGACGCGAAAACCCTAAGTACCTGAGCAAATATCCACGAAAAGTTCCAGAGACGCCGCCGCCGTCAACCCTAGCTCAGGAGGGTCCAGAACCTCTTCCCGGCACCCTGTCGGAGAGGGGAATCGTCACCGGAGGCTTCTACATCGCCATGCCTACCTCCGGAGTGATGCGTGAGTAGTTCATCCTTGGACTACGGGTCCATAGCAGTAGCTAGATGGTCGTCTCTCCAATTTGTGCCATCATGTTTAGATCTCGTGAGCTGCCCTACATGATCAAGATCATATTATTGTAATGCTACATGTTGTGTTTGCTGGGATCTGATGAATATTGAATACTATGTCAAGTTGATTATCAATCTATCTTATATGTTATTTAAGATCTTGCATGCTTTCCGTTACTCATAGATGCTTTGGCCAAGTAGATGCTTGTAACTCCAAGAGAGAGTATTTATGCTAGATAGTGGGTTCATGCCTCCATTTAATCTGGGACAGTGACAGAAAGTTCTAAGGTTGTGGATGTGCTGTTTCCACTAGGGGTAACCTAACGATGCTATGTCCACGGGCATATGTGTTTGTTTACATTACGCGCTTTACTTAATGTGATTATCCGTTGCTTGCAACTTAATACCAACGGGGGACTCGGATGATAACCCGGCGGTGGATTATTAGTCATAGATGTTGTTGGATAACGGTCTATGTATCTTGTCGTAATGCCCAATTAAATATCATAGTAGTCATCATGTCATGTATATGCATTGTCATGCGCTCACTATTTGTCAATTGCCCAGCAGTAATTTGTTCACCCAACATGTTAGTTATCTTTTATGGAGAGACACCACTAGTGAACTGTGGACCCCGGTCCATTCTTTTACACTGATTAAACAACCACAAACTGCAAACTGTTCCTTTTTCATTCTCTGCAATTTAATACTCATTTTCCACACCATACGTTTAATCCTTTGTTTTCAGCAAGCCGGTGAGATTGACAACCTCACTGTTTTGTTGGGGCAAAGTAGTTTGATTGTGTTCTGTGCAGATTCCACGTTGGTGATCGTATTGCGCCGTGCGAGACACCAACAACCTTCTGAAGAGTTGCTGCTCCTACTGGTTCGATAACCTTGGTTTCTTTCTGAGGGAAAACTTGCTGCTGAACTGCATCATGCCTTCCTCTTGGGTCTCCCAACGAGCGTGTGATTCACGCCATCAGCGTGTCCGATCGCATCATCACCGACAACGGCTCACAGTTCACCAGTAGCATCTTCAGGGCCTACTGCGAAAGCCTCGGCACCCAGCTCTGCTTCGCCTCGGTGCCTCACCCACGAAGCAACGGGCAGGCCGAGCGAGCGAATGCTGAAGTGCTCAAAGGCCTCAAGACAAGAAGCTTCAACCGCCTCAAGGCCCACAGCAAGAACTGGATTGAAGAGCTCCCCTCTATGCTCTGGTACATCCGCACCACCGCCACGAAGCCCACTGGAGAAACGTCGTTCGCTCTCGTCTATGGCGCTGAAGCAGTCCCCCCCACCGAGATCAAGCACGGGTCCCCACGGATCCTTGCTTTCAACGAGGACGATCAAGAGGAGCTCCACAACGACGACCTGCTGCTGCTCGATGGACTACGTCGCCGTGCCGCCCTCCGGGCAGCAAAGTACCAACAAGATCTGTGCCGCTACCACAGCTGCCACATCCGGCCGCGCACCCTCGAGACAAGCGATCTGGTCCTGAGGAGGATACTCTCCAGGGAAGGCCTCCACAAGCTCTCACCTATGTGGGAAGGCCCCTACAGGGTCGTGCACATCGCCAGGCCCGGCGTAGTACGGCTCGAGACGGAGGACGGCACCCCGGTCAAGAACCCGTGGAAAATTGAGCATCTACGCAAGTTCTACCCGTGATCACATCACGACAGGCATTTTTTGTCTCAAGAGGGAAGCACGCATCTTCACCTCCCAGCTTCACCAAGCTTTCCCTTCACGAGGGCCATCTCCACTAAGAGCTCTCTACAACGCGTCGCCACGGGCCACGAGAAGCCTCAGCCACTCCATGTGGAACCCCATGCCCAGACATGGCAGACTTTGTCTTGGCCTCGCCAAGTGTAATGAACAATTTCAGGTCATCATGAACCTTTTACGCCTCGGCGCTGTTATGTAATATTGCTTGGTGAGTTGTTTTTCCTTACGTTCATTCGCGCTCACATTTTTCCCCATGCACACCTCGCGAGCGGGGGCTGAGCACGGTGCCTGTGTCTCGGGAGCATCCCAGCAGCATCGAAAAACCCAAAGGATCCGAGCTCTAACTCGTGGTTCTCCGCCCACGACCGTTATCTCACCAAAGAGCTCTGGCTCGTGGGCTAGCTCCCATGCACGTCACCTCACCAAGGACCTTGGTGCTTACTCTCCTCGTGAGATACCCATGAGGAAACCTATGAGCGCGCATGAGTTGTACAACCGTGCATTGCTTGTGGGTACGCCTCTCTCTCTCTCCAACGCAGGGAACAAGACTCCCTACAGGGCTGCGGAGCTCCAAACCAGCCTCAGGCAAGCTCGAGAGGGGAAACGCCTCGCCAGGGAACACAACACCCTCTACAAGGCAAATGTCTCGCAAAAGCTAAGTCCAGAACTTACGCCTCACGAGTTTTTCTCTCTCGCTGGTTTTTGTCGCCCCTCGAGCCTCTCTTTTCTCTCTTATGCCCATGGGCTACTTGCACGTCAAAGGGGAGCTCCCGAGCATCGTGCCTCGAGAGCTCTTACCTCTCTAAGCCTTACGCACCCCCCCGGCCTTGACGAGCCCTGACTCTGGCATACCGAAGCGGTGGTGCCATTTGCGCTGAAAGCAGGGTCCTAACGACGTAGAGCGAAAAAGACATGAGGGAACAGATAAAAGGCCTCTCGAGGGGCGCTTACACTTGCATATAACAAAAGCGTGTTTACAAACTATCACGAAGTGGAAATAGCAAATCCTAAGATAACTAGTGCTCCAGGCACATCACTCCGCAGGAGCAGCTCATGCAGCAGGGCTGTCGTCGTCCTCGCCATCGACAGCCTCATCATCTTCCTCCTCTGCGCCTGCCTCGCCGTCGCCCTCCTGGGCCAAGTCATCCTCGACCCTCCTGAAGCGCTGGACGTACTTCTCCACGTCATCCCACACTGAGGCGTCCAACTTCGAGGCGAGCTTCTGATCCAGGGGCTCCGTCACGGCCGCGAAGTCGATACCAGGGTGGAGGTGCATGAGGTTGGCGAAGACTTGGCCGACCGCGACGCCAAGGAGCTCGCGGCTCTCGTTGTCGACCAGGTCATCGAGGTTCGTCACGACCTCCTCAAGGCTGGTGAGGAGCTGCTCGAAGAAGCCGAGGTAGGTGGCGATGCCAGAATTCCCCTCGGCAGGGAGTGCGGGGGCTTCGGCTCCCAGGCGGCCCGCGACGGTCCGCGCACGGCACACCAGGGACTGGAACATACGTTCCCGCTGGCGCGATAGGACCTGCGTGCTCTGCCGAGCCTCCTCGACAAGCTCTACAACAGGCCCCACCTGCTGCTGCATCTCGGTCATGTCCTGCGTCAAGGAAGCAAGGTCCTGCTCCGCGCGCTTCCGGGCCTCCACCGCAGCTTGGAGGCGGGAGTCAAATTGCTTCTTCTGGGCCTCGAGCTCCCTGATGTGAGCATTGAGCTCGTCGCGTCGCTTCGAGAAGCATTCCTCCTGCTTCTTGGCCTTCTCCGCGAACCCCTTGGAGCATTGGTCACGGAAGAATATCTCCCTGGTCGCGGACTCCTCCGCCATCTTCTCCTCTTTCTTGCGGAGGTTCTCGTTGGTCTGCATGAGGCGCTTCTAGTAGAACTCCTCGTCCTGGGTCACCTTGCTCTCGCGAGACTCCAGGTGTTCCCGCTACGTGGATTGATCCTTCTCGATCTGCTCCACCTGCTCTTCGCGCTTGCGCAGCTCAGCCTCGCGGGAGTCGAGCTCTGCCCCGCGCTGCAAGATCAGCCCTTCGCGGATGCGTAGGTCCTCGCGAAACCTCTCCAAGCTCTGCCGCACGTTCTCTGACTCGTCGATGATCCACGCCTCGCAGTCCACAAGCTCTTGGTGCTTGGTGGAGATCGTCGCCTCGCGCGCCGCCAGCTCTTGGTGCTTGGCCTCAATCTCCGCCTCGAGAGCCTCGTGCCTAGCACTCAAGTCCGCAAGGGTCTCCTCATCCTCGTGGACCACGCTGATGCGGATCTCTTCAGCATAGCGCAGCAATGCCTCGCGTTGCGCCTGGGCTGCCTCGTCCTTCCGGCGGCAACGCTCCACAGTCTCCTGGAGGCAGGCCCAGCCCCGCGCAAGCTCGGCATCCTCCTCTGCCCTGGCACGGTCTTCCTTGGCGAGCTGGGCCTCAAGCCCATCGAGCACCTCCCTCGCCGAGCGAAGGACAGCATCTCAGCGGGCCGCGACCGGGCGCCGACCCCGTAGGACTAGGGCCCATGCCTCACCAGAAGGTCTGGAAGCGCCGGCGCCTGCCGAGGACTATGGAACGTCACGCCTTGGGCTCGGAGTGGCCTCGAGGCGCGCCTGGGGGCTCTGGTGAGAGCCTCCCTCTTCTTCCAAGCTGGGGCTTTCTGGGGCTCGAAGCACCCTCGCCATCATCCCCACCATCTTTCTGCCCCTGGGGAGCACTCTCTTCTCCCCCGGGGGCGGGGTTGATCTCCCTGCCGAGGCTGCCCCCGCGGCAGCCTCAGTGTCCATCGCTGGCTCTTCAGGGCCCGGACTTGGTGGAGGCGACGGCACGGTAGCCTCCTCCATCTCCACATCAGCGTGCGGCTCCGCCGACGCCGCTATCTCCGCCGCGCGCTCCTTCGTCGGCGACGCGGTCCTCGCCGCGTCTTCCTCCGTCACCTCCTCCTGCCGCACAGTGGAGGCGTCAGGCCGCGCTGTCGGCGGCACTGTCGCCTCAGCCTCCTTCTCCTCCTCGTGGCGCTCCCTCGCCTTAGGAGGCGGCGCTGCAGTCTCGGGAGAAGGAGCGGTGGCCTCGTGAGGCACCACCTCAGCCGTAGGCACTGCAGACGCCGCTGCAGTGCTGGGGATCTCTCCAAGTCTCCGGAGCCTTTGCCGCTTTGGCTCCTCGGGCGCCTGGAGAGGAAAAGGTTCAGAAATTCCTCGAGAGGTCTACACGAGAACGACATCAAATAAAGAGGAGAAATACAAGACTTACGCCGCGGTGTCGACCCACTTCCTCTTCAGCATCTGCCGCGCAGGCGGAGCATTGGGCTCCGCGCTCTTCCGTGCCTCTGCCCCCTCCCGGGCTCCGGCGTTCCTGTCATGGATCGCCTGGGAGCGGGGCTCGCAGTGGCCCGACGAAGCATCATCGTCATCACTCTCCTCCTTTCCCTCGACACACTGCGAGGGAGCGACCACGAACTGGTCACCGCTGCCCGAGGAGATCTCATGGATCTCAACATCAGGTGACGCGCCCCTCGAGGTGCTCGAGTTCTCTGCCGAGGAAGCAGCCTCCCGAGATGCCGGCCGCGCCTGTGTCAGACTCTACAAGCATCTCCGTCGCCTCCTCCTCGCCAGCAGCCAGCGCCGCCAGTGCCGCTGACTCCAGGTCCTCGCGGGGCAAAGCTTGCCCCTTAGGCACCAGGCCCCACTGGTCGAATTTCGGCATTGTCTGCACGTGCGAGATGCGACGCCCGAGGTCAATCCTGTGGAGCGGAACGGTCTTGTCGGTGGCCTTGGGGATGTCACGAGACATGAAGAGAACCTCCATGATGCTGTCCACTTCCTCCTGCGTGAAGAGGGTAGCGCTCAGGCGCATCTTATCCCTCTGGTTGGAGTACAGCCACATTGCGTCCGCATGCCTCTGGAGAGGAGCGATGCGGCGCCTCACGAAGTCCCTGGTCACCATCTGCCCGGTGAGGCCCGCCTCGCGTAGGTCCTTTAAGCGCCCCACCACGGGGCCAAGTGCTGCGCTCTTGAGCGTTTTGGAAGACCAGCTCGCCCTCTTCATCGGGGGCACCTCAGGCGGCTGGAAGTAAAGGCTCTGGCTCTTGGCGTCCATGAGGAACCAGCGCTTGCGAAAATCCTCCACTTTCTTCGTCATGTTGGTCATGACGTTATCGCCGGCCCACACGATGGGGATGTAGACGCCCCCCATGCCATCGGTGATACGGAAGGATACGCACCCCGACCGCTCCTTGTTCGTCGTGGATCGGAGCACGTAGAAGCTGTGGAAGAGGTCCACCGAGGGCGGAATGCCAATGTATGCCTCGCAGAGATAGGCGAAGATGGCGAGGATGAGGATGGAGTTGGGGTGGAGATGAAGAATCTGGATCTGGTAGCGCTCCAGAACCGCCAGGAAGAAGTCAGAGAAGGGAGCACGAGCCCGGTGTAGAGGGTGTGCATGAAGATGGGGTAGAAGCTGCCGAAGGAGTTGCCCGCCGGTTTGAGCACCGTGGCACCGTGCTCGTTGGTCGCAGAGGCCGCCATATGACGCACCTTGTCCAGCTGCGCCTCCTTCTCGAAGCGGAAGCCGGTCAGAGCTGCTTGAGGTCACCGTCCTGCTGCATCGTGGCAGGCTCGCCGCCCTGCACCACCGCCTTGCCCTTCTTGGACGCGGTGGCCTTCTTGGGCGCCATTGCAACGAGATTGCAAAGGAGGAGCTTGGGGATTGAGCGCTGGGAAGAAGGAAGGGAAAGGGGAAGTCCGAGCTCTCCGCCTTTTATCGGCTCATCGAGCCGTTACCAGGACGTGGCGGGTCCCACCACTACGCCCGTTACTTCAGAGGAGATCGTGGGATCATGTCCAGCTGTGACGCTCCACGTGTCTCGGGCTACGCAGGCTTTTTTGGGCCACGACGATTCGCCTCCGTCTGAGAAACTCCAGCGTGCCCATCGCGGGCCCGGGGGCTACTGTCGCCCAGTGGAAACCAGGGTACCATGGGCCGGCCTGCCACAGCCCTCGACGCTCCGCGGGAAATTCGACTAAGGACCAGGCGTTCAGCCTGGCGAGCCTCGCGAGGGACTTTTCCCTCGCGAGGGTTTCTTCACTTGGCTAAGCATTTCTGCTAAGGACCAGACGCTCGGCCTAAGGGGCCTCGAGAGGAACTCTTCCCTCGGGAGGGCCACCTCTGCCCAAAAAACCACGCGTCTTCGTGCTCCCCTCGCGAGGATTCCCTCGCGAGGGGTCAACGACTGCAAATCCTCGGCGAGGCTCCGGGCCCTCGCGGGGTTCCTTCGAGTGGAATCGGGCTCCTGCACCTGCTGCAGAGCGCACATGGGCTCTGCGCCCGCCACAGAGTGACGCGCAGTCTGCGCGCGATGACGACGACGCCGCAGTTGCCATTCTCGTGTATAAAGCAGTCAACAAGGCTGGGGCAAGCAAAGCGGACTCCAAGGATTGCCGTTTTGGTGATAAAGCGGCCGGCCGCTGATGCATGTAAAATGCATACATGAACTTTGCATTATTTTACTTATATTCCAATCATATTTGCATCATATAAGGGTTATATCAATGTTTTATAATGATTTTGAGAATACTTCATAGTTTTTCCATTTATTTGGAATTAACCCTGTTTTCCAGAAAACGTCTTTTTTAGTGTTTCAGACTTTCCGTAGCTTCGGGACTCCAAAAAGGGCAAGGTCAGAGAGCACGCTTCAGAATTTTCGAGACGAACGCAATGTGCACAAAATGAGGGCCAGTAGCCAAACCAGCTGGAAATGAGAGGGCCCCACACGGCCTAAAATCTTGGCCGTGTGGGCCTACCTATTTTGGGCCTCGGACCTCCGCCCGCCGTTGATCTTTTCTCCACCGACCTAGTCGTGACCTAAAAATGCCTATAAAAATTGTCCCCCGACGTTCTCTGGAAGGAGCGTCGCCGAAACACTGAAACCATGAAACAGAGACCTGGAGCTGCAGATTGGAGGGGGAAAACTCCGGCGGTTTATGCATAGATATCCTTGTCATGAGGTGATTGACACCACCAAGTGTGGATATTCTATGATGCATGTGATGGTTTGATTTATGCATAATGCCTTGTTTATCTTGTCATGAGGTGATTGACACCACCAAGTGTGGATAGATGAGAGAGATGTGGTCACACACACGAAATATAAATCATTGCACTAGTGTTTAGAATATTATCCATTATGAAGTATATGTATGTGGGTACTGGGTGGCCAATGTGACAGAAGGCATAGGTATTGAGTGACACAGTACCGTCCAACATCCTTTATCTGGGGGTAAAAAGGGAGAAGTATGATGTGGGTGTGACAGCAACCACGCTAGCCTTACGAGGGTGACACTAGCAACACAAATGAGTATTTCTTTCAACTATGTGTTTTAGGACATGTAGCCGTTATAAAAGCTACCATTAAAACATGACAATTATGTGTACTTTATCTATAACATGATAATCACCATAGATGAGAGAGAGAGGATTAAGTGAACCCATGAACCCATGTCCATTGTTCCTATAAGAAAACCTTTGTCTTGTCCTCTTGCATTGAAGAGGATTGGGACACTTTTACATTCTTGTTGGTTACATTAACTTCCATCAAATCAACCACCTTGTTCTCCAAACTTGTTTAGTGCATAATCAACTAAAACTTGTGACACTTTAGTTGTAGGGAATAGATAACTTTTCCTTCTTGCTCCTGCGGATCGATACCTTACTTCCACATTGAGAGGTGCTACAGTGATCCCTGCTCTTGGGGGTTATCAAGTACTTTTCTGGCGCCGTTGCCGGGGAGCGTAGCGCTTAAGTTTCTATTCTTGTGTGCACTAGACTAAGCTTGGGGAGGTTCTTTAACTTGTTTTATATCTTGCAATCATCTAAGCTTGGGGAGGTTCCTTTAAACTTGTCTGGTGTAAGTTCTTCATTACTTTTGCTATGGGTTTTCTGTTTGATTATACACCTGAGGAACTTGCAACATTTACACTTGAGGAACTTGAAATATTACAAGAAGCTGATGATTTCTTTTCTCGAGCAGATGCTATTAAACGTAAAAAGTTAACTCTTGCTGCCATGGAAAGAACTAATATTTTGCAGGAAGAAGAGGACAAAAACCTAAGCTTGGGGATGCCCATGCAATCTCAAGAAGATGCTGAAAAAGAACAACTGGAGAATGAAGAGTTGGATCTCCCAACTTCACCATCAACATATGATAGTAACACTCAAACTCAAAAACCTTTTGCTAGTAAACTTATTGATAATAATGAGGAGTGTTGCTTAAATGTGCTATATGATAATGCTTTAGATGATGGTCCTATGCTTATTGATAATCCTACATGTTTGGAAGTTACTAATTATGTGAGGATAAAAATGATATACTTGCTGCTCATGATAGTACTCTTACTCATGAGAGTCCTGCTATGTTCTTGAATTCTCCTAACTACACCATAGAGGAGAAATTTGCTTATGTTGAGAAATACTTATGTGGTTTGCAATTATCTTTAGTTCCAAATCTTTGTTGCAACCATGATATTAAACTTGATATTGATCTTAATAACTATTTTGAAAGAGGGAAGCATGCTAATGAATTCCAAAATAAATTTAATGATCCTCTTTATGTTCCCAAATTATCTAATTGGAAGATTCTATTGGTTATATGGTTGAATACACTTCTATTACTTGCAACTATTATGAGAGAGGAGGTTATGAGAACCCTCTTTATGCTACTAATAATTATGGGCTGCAAGTAACTTTTGTTAATATGCATTGGAAAACTTCATTCATATACAAAATGCCAATGCATAGAAAGAAGTTAGACTTCGTTGTTATTACTTTGTGTTTTGTTTCTCTCTCTACCAGGTTTCAACTTGACTATTATCTTCATTGGCTTGAGAGCAACATGGGACCCTGGTATAAGCATGGAACACTTCCCAAGGAAGAGGGGAACATCATTCAAGCTCCCTCATGAGCTTCATCTTCGATAAACAACAAGTAAGAAGCCTAGCTATATGGCTATAAAGAAAGCGCTTTGCGGGAGGCAACCCGGTTATTTTTGTGTGATTTTTCTTTGTGTCCTCTTGCTGTAACAAGAGTGTCTAGTTTAGTTTCTGGAGTTTTAAATAAAGTGCCAAGTTTTACCCTTTTGGTTTGAAAAGTTGCTTATAGCGTTCGGAGATTTTATTCCTGCACGATCAGTGCACGGTATGATTTTTAATTCTTATTCTGTAACTCCGAATGAGCTCATATTTGAACTGTAGTTGCAACTTTTCATCCTCTGTATGCATGAATTTTTTCGGAATTTTTCGAGAAAGTTTGGTAGGGTAGAAAAATACGTTTTGCTGCTGCTGTTTTTCTGGACAGATTCTGTCCCATTTTGTTTGATGCATGCTTTGAGCTTTTAAGTTGAATCTTTTTGATCCAATTGAGTTTATGAGTAGGCATACAACATTATACACTTTCTGGACATCTCATATGAATTTTTGTTCAAGGATTATATGCAGCAAGAAACATATTTGTTTATCACTATTAATGCACCCCACAGAAAAGAAATGGGAGAAACGGTGTTTTGAAGTTTTTTCACAGGGATTGGAGGAGATGCACCAAGAGCTATCCAAGGATGGTGAAGACCATAAGCTTGGGGATGTGAAGACAACCCCACTGGACCTACACACTCTCGGTTTGCACACGTCCAACTTCTGTTTTTCGATCGAAACACTTTATCGCATAAACTTGGAGCGTCTTTTTGTTTGTTTGGTTTGATTCTTTGAGAGACCACCACACTATCATTTATATATGGGAGAGCTACTGGAAATATGGGTTGAAATATGTTGGATGCTTTTATAAGATTGGGAAAAGGGATGTTTGAGTTGATTTTTAATGATACATATAGTTGCATGATTCATGAGCTTGTTTATGAGTAATAGTTTGCAAATCCTTTTTGAAGAGCTATCACTTATTCATGTTTTGGTGCTGATTGTTATTTTACTTGGTTTAACATGGATTAGTTAGTTCTATGGACACTCATGCATGCATCTAGATGGTCAACTTTCTCCCTTTTGCTAGCCCAAACATTCCAACAAGTTAAAACTTGTTTCCAACACCTTCAACCAAAGTTATTCCAGTGAGTCCACCATATCTACCTACTAGCTATATGCTATTCCGAGTATGTTCATCATGATATTTGTGTTATCTATACCTCTGAATGAAAATGATTATGTTATTGATTGCCATGGGAAAAGTTGGTTATATAGCTCTCACGAACTTGATGCACATTTTACTATCATTGCAATAAATAAAACATGACCCATTGTGATTAAGATTATGATGCTAGTGGCTTGATAAATGTTCGAGGTTGGGAGTTAGCCCATATGTGCTGTCACATGCAAAGCTTTCAACATGCTCCTTCATCTCATTTAGTTGATATCATGTACTTTTGTTTATGGATGCCTATCATGGTGAAATGAGTGGAAATGAAGTAGTTTAAATGAGTTTGTATAAATGGTTAGAGAGACGCCTGGGCCGCTAATCTAAGCCATGCATCATTCATGGTGGAAATTTACTTACATGCTATGGTGAACCGTCTGTGATACACCTTATAATAAATAGCTATTCCAATGGTAAATAAAAAGGGTGTTGAGGTTGTTCATCTTGTTTGTTTGTCTTGTCATTTTGATATGGGCTTGTTCCATATCCTGGGACAAGAGGTACCCCAGTTGACGCTCTTGATGATACTATTATTACTTACAATGATATATAACTTGAACTTGCTTTGTTTCCTAAGTTGAGTAATCATGGTGTAGGTACTTGTATTCAAGGGGCATGAGACACCTAACCTTTACTTTGTCAAGCACACTACTCATATTTGCTCTCACATTAAACTATAATCATTCAAGATGCTATGATAGGGGAATGAGAGCTTGACACCAAGTATTACCACATTGCAATCATTAACTTAAGTAGAAGAGTTTGGAGGTTAGATGAAACTT
Organism: Poa pratensis; assembly: GCA_947311845.1. Classification (NCBI taxonomy): domain Eukaryota; kingdom Viridiplantae; phylum Streptophyta; class Magnoliopsida; order Poales; family Poaceae; genus Poa; species Poa pratensis. Next base: position 27,961,731 of record CAMZMU010000059.1, on the reverse strand, counting down.
ATGCATGCTTTACCTCTACTCACTTATACATCTTTCCAAAGTGTCCACCTATCATATTCAGATTTTCATCATCACTCTATGACCAATGTAGGATGTCCATACTTATCATTATGCATACATGTGGTCCATACTACTATCTGTTATGTTACACTTTGTGAACTATCATTGAACATCCTTACATTGAATACTTGATATCACTTCATAAACTGTTTTGCATATTGCTACTCCTTTGAAGAATGAATCATTTGACTCTATGTAGCAGTAGCAATCATCTTTGATATCCATTGTTAGTATTAAATTGCAAAGTCCATGTTAGTTTTATCACCTTCATACTCGAGGACGAGTATAGGTTAAGCTTGGGGATGTTGATGCATGTAAAATGCATACATGAACTTTGCATTATTTTACTTATATTCCAATCATATTTGCATCATATAAGGGTTATATCAATGTTTTATAATGATTTTGGGAATACTTCATAGTTTTCCCATTTATTTGGAATTAACCCTGTTTTCAGAAAACGTCTTTTTTAGTGTTTCAGACTTTCGGGAGCTTCGGGACTCCAAAAAGGGCAAGGTTAGAGAGCACGGTTCAGAATTTTCGAGACGAACGCAATGGGCTCAAAATGAAGGCCATTAGCCCAACCAGCGGAAATGAGAGGTCCCCACGCGGACTAAAATCTTGGCCGCGTGGGCCTACCTATTTTGGGCCTCGGAGCTCCGCCGCCGTTGATCTTTTCTCCACCGACCTAGTCGTGACCTAAAAACACCTATAAAAATTGTCCCCCGACGTTCTCTGGAAGGAGCGCCGCCGAAACACAGAAACCATGAAACAGAGACCTAGAACTGCAGATTGGAGGGGGAAAACTCCGGCGGGGCGCTGCCGGGGTGGTCCATCATGCCTAAAATGGTTTTTTTTTTCATTTTCATGTTGATGGAACAATCACAAGAAGCATGGGGATTATTAATGATATTATGGTCACTGTTCAAAATAAGACCATCCCTGTGAATTTCATGATCCTTGCAAAATCTCCCAACCATATTGTTTTAGGGAGATCCTTTTTAAAGAGTAATGGGGGTTTTATCAATGCAAAGTATGGGTTTATGAAATTTAATGCTCCTATCAATCAGAGGTTCTTCTTCCCGATAAAAAATATGACCCCACCGAAAGGTTGGGAGATTTTAATGTCTTTGGAAACACTTGATTCTTACTTTCTGCGCCTAGCTGAAAGGCGTTAAAGAAAAGCGCTTATGGGAGACAACCCATTATTTTATTTCTGCAATTTTTCTTTTCTTTTTGAGTCAAGGAGTTGTTTACTTCTGTAACAATTCCTTTGTATCTTTATTTTATCGCATTGTTGTGCCAAGTATTGCCTCTAATAGGAAGATGATGCTAGATTTGGATTTCTGCGCAGGAACAGATTTCTGCTGTTCACCGTTTTAATTCTGTAAAATCACAGAAAAATTATTTAAATCTGAAATTTTTGTGCGTGATCCTCAGATATGTACGCATCTTTCGTTAGTTTAAAGTTTTTCGATCTGAGCAACGTAAGTGCCTCGAAAAAATTCGTCTTTGCGGACTGTTCTGTTTAGACAGATTCTGTCTTTTATTTTTCGCATTCTCTCTTTTACTAGTGTTGAGTGGAATTCTTTTTTAGGGTGAAGAGCTTCACATAACATCAGTGGCAGTAGCTAATGTTAAAAGTAACGGTCATGTTTGTGTCCTTATAGAACATGTGAGTTTTTGATTGTGCACTAACCCTCTAATGAGAATTACTTTGAGTTTGGTGTGGCGGAAGTTTTCAAGGGTCAAGAGAGAAGGATGATATAATGTGATCAAGAAGAGTGAAGAGCTTAAGCTTGGGGATGCTCCCATGGATCACCCCAGCATATTTCAAGAAGACTCAAGCGTCTAAGCTTGGGGATGCCCAAGGCATCCCCTTCTTCATCAGCAACTTATCAGGTCATCTCTAGTGAAACTATATTTTAATTCTTTCACATCATATGTGCTTTACTTGGAGCGTCTGTGTGCTTTTATTTTTCTTATGGTCAACTTGATTGGACCCCAGCATTCTTGATTGGGAGAGAGACACGCTCCGCTTTTTCATATGAATACTCCTATTCTTCACTTATACTTGTTGAGTATTCTTATCTAGCTATTGCTATGCTTTTAGCTCCTGTTTTGCATGCATCTCTTATTCAGAGCTGTTAGTTCTTTTAAAGAAAGTACTCTCTTGCTTCACTTATAATTGTTTGGAGAGTTTATGTTGAAATAAATTGATTGGTGTTTGGTTGGAACAGAAAATGTTGCATGTGGTAGATGGTATAATGGAAAAAGCTTACATATTCTTGTAGATCACTGTATTGGATAATTTGATACTTGTCAATTGTTTTGAGTTATCAAGTAGTTCATGTTTAAGCTTTTGTATCATGTAGTTAAAACCTATTAATGAAGAACTACCGTAAAGCTCGTTGAAATTTGGTTTGCATGATTGGTATCTCTAAGGTCTAGATATTTTCTAGTAAAAGGGTTTGGTTAACAAGGAAGACAGTGTAGAGTCTTATAATGCTTGCAATATGTTTTCATATAAGTCTTGCTGTGTCGGTTGATATCCTGTGTTTGCTTCAAATAACCTTGCTAGCCTAAACTCTGTACTGAGAGGGAATGCTTCTCGTGCATCCAAAACCTTGAGCCAAAATCCATGCCATCTGTGTCCACCATAACTACCTATATGTGGTATTTCCTTGCCATTCCAAGTAAATTTTTCATGTGCTACCTTTAAACTATTCAAACTTTATTACTCCTATTTTGTGTCAATGTTTACCAAGCTCATGAGGACGGGGTGGATGTCTTTATGTCAACTGTCAAACAGACTTTACCACCGGACTAGCGGCATATACATCCGCTTATCCATTAATTTTGCAAAAAGAGCTGGCAAATGGGGTGCCCAGTCCCAATTAATTACAACTTTAACCGCTTAATTCTCTTCACATTTTTGCCCTGATTTATCAGTCAAGCAATGACAAACAGTGAAATATCTGCATGTGTAAACAAAAGAGAAAGAGGGATGATCTGCCTTGCTGGTAGAAATAACGTCCTTCATGGGAGCCGCTCTTAAAAGTCTGGTTGGCAGGGGTCATATTGTACTTTCCATTTTCTGATTCGTTGACAATTAACAAACACCTCTCAAAACTTATTTTTACTCTCTATATGATTTCAAAAACTTAAAAAGCTCTAGCACATGATTTAATCCCTGCTTCCCTCTGCGAAGGGCCTTTCTTTTACTTTTATGTTGAGTCAGTTTTCCTACTTCTTTCTATCTTAGAAGCAAACACTAGTGTCAACTTTGGTGCAACAATTTTTATATGCTTGTATATTGCACTTATTATATGCTTTGTGTTGACAAATATCCATGAGATATATATGTTGAAAGTTGAAAGCAATTGCTGAAACTTAAATCTTCCTTTGTGTTGGTTAAATACCTTTTACTTAGAATCTATTGCTTTATGAGTTAACTCTTATGCAAAACTCTTTGATGCTTGTCTCGAAAGTACTATTCATGAAAAGTTTTTGCTTATATGATTCAGTTGTTTGCTCATTATCTACTTGCTAGCAAACTATAGACCATTGACCTGGATCACTTCATTCATAACATGTGCTTTACAATATTATTTGATCAAGATTATGATTGTAGCATGTCACCTCAGAAATTATTTTGTTTTTATCGTTTTACCTACTCGAGGACGAGTAGAACTAAGCTTGGGGATGCTTGATACGTCTCAAACGTATCTATAATTTCTGATGTTCCATGTTGATATTATACCAATTGTTACATGTTTTATATACACTTCATAGCATTTTTATGCATTTTCTGGGACTAACCTATTAACAAGATGCCACAGTGCCAGTTCCTGTTTTCTGCTGTTTTTGTATTCCAGAAAAGCTAGTCTGGAAATATTCTCGGAATTGGACGAAACTTGGACAGAACCTCCTATTTTTCCAACACGAACACGGAGTCCAGGAGAGACGGAGGGGGCCACGTGGCACCCACACCATGGGGCCGCGGGCCCCCCTGCCGCGCCGTGGGGTGGTGTGGGGCCCTCGTGGCTCGCAGCCGCCGCCCTTTCGCCTATTTATTCCCCGACGCGAAAACCCTAAATACCCGAGCCATTATCCACGAAAAGTTCCAGAGACGCCGCCGCCGTCAACCCTAGCTCGGGAGGGTTCAGAAGCTCTTCCCGGCACCCTGCCGGAGAGGGGAATCATCACCGGAGGGCTCTACATCACCATGCCTGCCTCCGGAGTGATGCGTGAGTAGTTCATCCTTGGACTACGGGTCCATGGCAGTAGCTAGATGGTTGTCTCTCCACTTTATGCTATCATGTTTAGATCTTGTGAGCTGCCTATCATGATCAAGATCATCTTATTGTAATGCTACATGTTGTGTTTGCTGGGATCCGATGAATATTGAATACTATGTCAAGTTGATTATCAATCTATCTTATATGTTATTTATGATCTTGCATGCTTTCCGTTACTAGTAGATGCTTTGGCCAAGTAGATGCTTGTAACTCCAAGAGTGAGTATTTATGCTAGATAGTGGGTTCATGCCTCCGGTAATCTGGGAGAGTGACAATAACTTCTAAGATTGTGGATGTGCTGTTGCCACTAGGGATAAAATAACCGATGCTTAGCTTAAGGGTGCGCCGTTAGGTCTAATGCATTTGTTTACATTACGCACATTACTTAATGCAATTATCCGTTGCTTGCAACTTAATACCAACGGGGAACTCGGATGACAACCTGGCGGTGGATTATTAGTCATAGACGCTGTTGGATAACGGTCTATGTATTTTGTCGTAATGCCCACATGAATATCATAGTAATCATCATGTCATATATATGCATTGTCATGCGCTCAATATTTTGTCAATTGCCCAGCTGTAATTTGTTCACCCAGCATGTTAGTTATCTTTTATGGAGAGACACCACTAGTGAACTGTGGACCCCGGTCCATTCTTTTACACTGATAATACAACCAACTGCAAACATTTTCCTTTTCATTCTCTGCAATTTACTACTGTTTTCCACACCATACGTTTAATCCTTTGTTTTCAGCAAGCCGGTGAGATTGACAACCTCACTGTTTCGTTGGGGCAAAGTAGTTTGATTGTGTTGTGTGCAGATTCCACGTTGGTGATCGTAGCGCCACCAACAACCTTCAGAAGTGATTTCTTGCTCCTACTGGTTCGATTAAACCTTGGTTTCATACTGAGGGAAAACTGCTGCTACACTGCATCATACCTTCCTCTTGGGGTCTCCCAACGAACGTGTGATCCACGCAATCAGGAAGACATAACTATCATGAATTGACCTAAAATGAAGTCATGCAAGAAATGTAGTCTTACAAGGTTCAAGCACACATTGCTGAAGACTCTCGTGCCCGTGCTATTGGAATGCACCAAGGATTTTCACTTGCTTTGAAGGCTAAAGTTGTGGAACAAGATGAATACCAAGATTATGAAGACGGAACTTACTTGAATCTCGAAGAACTCAAGAGTGCGCATAGAGACTATGTGGCCCTAGCGGCAAGGACCTTTTGGAAGAACCCATCAAAGGCTAAAGCTGAAGTGGAGCAAAAGTTTAAATCAAGTGGTTTCAAGGAGGGAAATCCAAAAATGAAGACATGCTTCAATTGCCAAAATAAATATCACTATGTTGCCCAATGCCCTTATGAGAACCGTGAAGAACATGGAGGAAGACTTGTTCCCAAGGACCTATCAAAGATGGCTCAAAAGAAGCCTTGGGTCAAGAAGAAGTCACTCAACAAGAAGCCAACAAGAATGGTGTTAGTGACACAAGAAGAATATCCTTCCGAAGATTCAGAAGAGGAAGAAGAAACCACTAGTGAGGTGGCTGCCTTGGCTATCACCTCAACTTCATCACCTTCTCTCTTTGAATCCCCCAATGAGAACATCTCCACCAACACTGCTCGATGCCTCATGGTAATGTTACCGAGGTATCATCTTCCATATCTAAGACTATGCTTGAAACTGATGATATCTCTAGTCTTGAAATAAAGAAAGAACGTGTTGCTTTCGATACCTTTATGGCTAACTTGCAAGGTGAAGCAAAGAAGCACTTTGAGGCTCTCATGAGTCAACTTGGGTAGGCCGATGAACTCCTTGAGGCCAAAGGTGAAATTGAGAGAGATGATGCTATCACTATAGCTTCTTTGAAAGCTGCTCTTGAAGAAGAGAGTGAAGAAAGGCTCTCTCTTGATCAAAGACTTGAGTCTCTTGATGAGACAAATGATAAGATAATTGCTAAGATTCTCAAGGAAAAAATCATGCCATTGCTAAATATAAAGTGATCAAAAAGGAGAAAGCTGAATTTGTGGTTGCTAATGCTAGACTACTTAAGCTTGACAAGGCTCACAAGGCCTTGGAGAGTGAGCTTTCTACCCTAGTTAAGTCTTATGAGCAACTACAAACTCACCTTTCTAAGTCTAACTCACCTAGTACCTCTACTCCCTCTTGTGATCATGCAAATGTTATTGAGGAAAATGCTAGGTTGAAGGATGAGCTTGCCAAGGCCACTAGTGCCAAGACCTCAATTCCCAAAGGAAAATAAAAAGTTGCTGCTCAAGTATTTGAGCAAAAGCAACACAAAGGGAAGGAGGGTCTTGGTTATGTAGCCAAGGCAAAGAAGAAGGTGAGCAACAACAAGGAGAACAAGGCCAAGCCCACACAAGCCAAGACTCCCATTGCGAGTGGTAATGCCACAAGGGGCAAGACCACTCATAGTGACTTTGCGGAAATGCTAACCCTCACTACATTCTATATGTTGATTATTATGGTGATGTTTATGCAAAATATGTTGGTCCTTATGATGGATGTGTTGCCCATGCTATTTGGGTCCCAAAGACCCTTGTTGCTAACCAAAGAGGACCCATTGCAAAATGGGTACCTAAAACAAAGCAATGATCTCTTGCAGGACTATGCTTCCGGTGGGTCGAAATGGGTGGTTGATAGTGGATGCACTAGTCATATGACCGGAAGCAAGGAGATCATGATGGAGTTGGGACCAAATATAAATCACTCAACCATCACTTATGGAGATAAATCAAAAGCTGAGGTAACGGGGATTGGCAAAGTGGCAGTAACAAAGGATATCACCCTTGTGAATGTCATGCTTGTTGAGTCCCTTGGTTACAATTTAATGTCAGTTCGTGCACTTAACGAAATGAACTTTGATGTCCATTTTACTATTGATTTGGTGGTACTCTTGAGGAGCAAGACTAAGGTCATGTACGTTGGGTATGTTGAACATGAGTTGTTTGTGGTGGACTTTTCAGGGTCAACCAACACTCAACCAATGTGCCTATTCAGAAAGGCCGATGTGGGGTGGTTGTGGCATCGCCGCTTGTCCCATGTCAACATGAGAACTTTGCAAAGTCTTCACAAGGGTGGCCACATTCTTGGACTAAAAGAGAATGTTTCTTTTTCTAGAGATCGTCTTTGCAGGGCATGTGTTGAAGGAAAGATGCATGATTCTCCCCATTCAAGTAAGACCATTATATCATCAAAGAGGATATTGGAACTGCTACATGTTGATCTATTTGGTGCAGTTCCACAACCTAGTCTTGGTGGGAAGAAGTATTGTTTGGTGATTGTTGATGACTATTCAAGATTCACTTGGGTTTACTTCTTCAAGATGAAGGATGAGACTCAACAAGCTGTCATCGATTTCTCCAATGAAGTTCAATGTCAACACAATCTTCCCATATTGGCCATTAGAAGTGACAATGGCTCCGAGTTCAAGAACTACACCCTAAATGAATTTCTGAGTGAAGAGGGAATCCATCATCAATATTCCGCTGCATATACCCCTCAACAAAATGGTGTAGCTGAGAGGAAGAACCGGACTCTCATGGATATGGCAAGGTCTATCTTGGCGGATTTAAATCTCTGCTCTACTTGTGGGCTGAGGCCATCTCCACGGCGTGTCATTCTTCAAACCGACTCTTCTTCCGTGTTGGACGAAAAGAAACTCCATATGAGATGCTTACAGGCAACAAGCCCAATATTTCCTACTACCGATTATTTGGTTGTAAGTGTTTCTATAAGATCAAAGATGTTCATCTTTCTAAATTTGAATCTAAAGTTTTAGAGGGTATTTTTGTTGGTTACGGTGTCGAATCTCACACTTATAGAGTCTATGACAAATCCTCTGGGAAATTTGTAGAATCTTGTAGTGTGAAGTTCGATGAAAATGATGGCTCCCAAGTGGCGCAGTTTCATGTTTGTGATGTAGATAATGAGCAGCCTCATGAAGCAATTCAGCGAATGGGTGTGGGTTTCTACCACCCCATTGAGATCCATCAAGAGGCAAGCCATGAAGAAACAAGTTCTACTCAAGTGGAGCCTCCTACCTCACCTCTTGAACCTGCACCAACCAATCAAGCCAATGATGCACCAACCCAAGAACCCTCACAAGAACCAGCGCAACCTGATCAATCTCCACAACCGAATATTCCGGTTGTCCCAACCAGATATTCCGGTCAGCTGGCCGGAAATTCTGGCTCCCCTGGTTCAGCAGGATACACTCCTGTTGCTGCCAGCCATGATCAAGACCAAGGTCAATCTTCACCTTCTGTTGTTGAAGCTGAGCATAATGAAGACCAAGGTCATCAAAATGGTCAAGACGGGGACTCAAATGATCAAGATGATCAAGTGATACCTCCAAGAATCAATAGAGATATCGAAGCCCGTCGTAAAGCAAGAGTTGCAAGGGACATGGAAATAAAGAGTCATAAGCTAGGAGCAATCATTGGAGACCTAAATAGAAGTGTCACCACAAGGAGACAATTGGCAAGCTTTAGTGAACATCAAGCACACATCTCCATGGTGGAACCAAAGAAAGTGTTTGAAGCTCTTGAAGATCCAAATTGGTTGGAAGCTATGCATGATGAACTCAATAACTTCAAGCGCAACATGGTGTGAAATTTAGTTGAGAAGCCAAAGGAGTGCCGCAATGTTATTGGCACTAAGTAGATATTCAAGAACAAGTAAGATGAACATGGAATGGTTGTGAGAAACAAGGCAAGATTGGTTGCTCAAGGGTACTCTCAAGTTGAAGGCATTGATTTTGGAGAGACTTTTGCACCCGTGGCTCGCCTTGAGTCCATCCGTATCCTTCTTGCATATGCATCACATCATAATTTAAAGTTGCACCAAATGGATGTGAAAAGTGTTTTCTTAATTGTCCTTTAAAGGAGTTGGTATATGTTAAGAAACCACCGGGATTTGAGGACCCAAACTTCCCTAAACATGTCTACAAACTTGATAAGACGCTCTATGGACTTAAACAAGCACCATGTGCATGGTATGAGCACCATAGAGAGTTGTTGGTAAACCGTGGATTTGAAGTGGGGCAAATCGATCCCATTATCTTTACCAAGAGGGTTAAAGGGGAGCTTTTCATATGCCAACTATATGTGGATGATATTATCTTTGGCTCAACTAACAAAGCTTTTAATGATAAATTTTCAAAGCTTATGACTGACAGGTTTGAGATGTCCATGTTGGGAGAGTTGAAGTTCTTTCTAGGTTTTGAGATCAAGCAATTGAATGAAGGGACTTTTATCTCTCAAACCAAATATACCAAAGACATGCTCAAGAGGTTCAATATGCAGAATGCTAAAGAGAAGCGGTTCCCTATGGACACCAAATGTCATCTTGAACTTAATCCAAAGGGTATTGATGTTGATCAAAAACTTTACCGCTCTATGATTGGTTCTTTGCTTTATCTTTGTGCATCTAGACCCAATATTGTGTTAAGTGTAGGGTGTGTGCAAGGTATCAAGCAGCTTCTAAAGAAAGCCACATGAAGGCTGTCAATAGAATCCTTCGATATCTAAAGATATAAACGGTGATACCCATTAGAGGCTCCTCAGCGATTTGGGATTTCTGGCCATCCGATCCTCCCCGCACCGTGCCTCCGCTCCGTCCGATCGCTGCCGGCTCCTGGAGTCAGAATGAATAGGGATTTGCAAAGTCGCTAACCATACCAACCTTATTGCACCCACATGTCAAGGATTTATTCCCGAAGGAACCTCTAGTGTAGTGTCGTTCGAACACAGGGGACTGAAACACGCTCTCGATGAACCCTCGGCGACCTCGGTGATGGAAACACACACAGCAAGGAGACACAGCGGGTTACCTAGGTTCAGGCCACCATGATGGTGTAACACCCTACTTCCTGCTTGGATGGATTGCACTGCTCGGAGCGATTGCAGTACAAGTGTTGGAGCTAGAAGCGAGGTAGGATGAGATTGCCCTCTAAGGCCAAGGTGATGCCCTATTTATAGTGCTCCGGTCCTCTTCCCAAATGTTTAGGCGGGAAGGGTTGCCACATAGCACCAAGAAGGGGTACCGGCGTACTTCCCTAGCTCAGATAAAGCCACCGTCCATGGCGCTGTTGTAAGGCCTTGTTGGTGACGTTGTCGATGACGCCCACGGTGGCGCGTAGCGCCGGTCCGGCCGTCTTCCACCAAAGAGGAAGGTCTTGGGCTCCGCTTTGCTTGCCGTGGATGGTCGGCATCCTTTAATCACCAAAGTGGAAAGCTTTGGCCGACACACCCTGCAGGCGCGCACGTCACTCTGGGGAAGACGCAGTCGCACATGCCCCCTGGCACGGGGTCACGGATGTGCAACGTCCTTGTCTTGTTCCGCACGAGGCTTGGTGGCGCTGCCTTCCTCGCGAGGGTAGCCTCGCGAGGCCCTTTCTTGTCCACTGGTAGCGCGTCCTCTCGAGGCCACTTGTCGTATCCGCGTGAGTCTTCATGAAGCCTGCTAAAGTGGGCCATGATCTGCTTGACTGTTGACTTGTCTTGCTCTTCGCGCATAGACTTCTGGGCCAAAGGCATACGTGTCGTGGTACCCTGGTTTCCACTGGTCCGACAGTAGCCCCCGGGCCCGTGTCGTGCACGCCTTGCGACCGGTGGATGCGAAGCGGCGCGGACCCAAAAATGGATGCCGGACCCAGGAGTCGACGCGTGGCATGGCTGTTCTGCGCGCACGCGCCCACGATGGTCGCGACACCTCGGTAACTGCCTGTATAGGTCATAAAGCCTGGGCCGCGCGTGGCGCGGCAGTCTTTTCACTCTCCCCAAGCGAATCCCTGCCTGTTTTGCCTTCTCTTCTCCACTCAGAGCTCCGTCTTTCCTAGATCTTCTTGCTTGAGATGGCCGAGAAATGTAAGTGCTCCGCCGGGGTGGAGGAGAAGGATTAGGGTGACACACTTTCTCCTTCGCGCGTGACAAGCGAGGGCCTTACGATGGCGCGGCGCCAGATGCCCACGGCTGTTGCCGAGGGCCTGGAGACCGGGTTCTGGCCAGGGACATAGGTGTTTGCCCCTCGGAGGGCTTCGGAATATCCTTTCTTCCTTCACTCTGTCCTCGTGGGGCTCGTTCCCCCTTTCTCCGGATTTTTCTTGGCGATTTTGGATCACTACCAGATCCAAGCCCTTCATCTGCACCCGAACTCGCTGCTCACCCTGGCGATCTTTGCTTTTCTCTGCGAGGGGTTCTTGGGAGTGGTGCCCTCGGTGGCCTTCTTCTGGACGTTCTTCAGCTTGCGTCTTACGGCTCTGGATCAGCGGTCCGGGTGTGTCTCCTTCCGAATAGCGGATGGCATGGCGGGATCCTTGATCCATATGGAGGGCCCCAAGAAGCAAGAGGAATTCCACAAGAAATGGATTTACCTGGATGCTGGCGAGGTTAACCCACTTCTGGAAGTCCCTACCACTCCTGCCGTGAAGGCCACGGAGGAGTGGATGCACCTCAAGGAGATCATCGGAGATCTCAGTTTGTTGAAGAAGGCGATGACGCGTCTGTGGAAGGCCGGCTTGACGGGGCAACTGGTGGTGAAGGAGTTTCTTGAGCGCCGGATCACTCCGCATCAGGATCACTCCAAGCGGATGTGGGAGTACAACGGCGAGTTGGACGCGATGCGCTTATCTCCTTAGGATCTCAAAGACATAGAGCTTGGCGACCTGACGAGGCTGTTATACACGGCGGAAAAGCCTGGCGGGATTTCAGATCAAGCCCTTCCCTTGTATCATCTTGATGCTTTTGGTGAGGTCATGGCTAAGATGCCCAGCTTCGACCGGTGGGACCTGCGCGTGCCCGGCTAGGTTGGGGAGCGGCCGAACCCACTCAACTCTTCCCGCGTGCCTGCTGTCGGTGGGGGTGCAAGGCCCTCAGTTCCAACAGCTGAAAGTTCTTCCACGGCTGAGGAGACGCAGGATAGAGCGGCGCCATCGGCGCGCATGCGCGGCCATCTTGTGGTTTCTTCTAGTGATGAGGAAACTGCTGACGAGTCGGGGATGTCTCCGCCGCCGCCTGGTGCTCCCGCTGAGGGGCCTCAGGAGGTTCACGCGCCGGTTTCGAAAGTGGTGGCCCCCTCTTCAGGGTTGAAGAGGCGCCCCTAGGTTGCTTCCGACGAGTGAGTCTTTTCCTCCTTTGATTTTGGCTTCATCTTGCCCTTTTCCTCCTTAAGTTTTCTCACTTCCACCGGTGAAGAAGGGGAAGAAGAAAAGGTCTCGGGGGTCAGAAAGGCCTTTCAGCCTACGCCGCGAAGGCTGCTACGCCAAGAGGACCCTCTTGCCGCCTCCTCGGGCAACGAAGAAACGGAGGATGGTGCGGCAGGCGAAGTAGGAGTCCTGTCGTCATTCGCGCAGCAGCCAGATTCACTTCCGAGCGCCATGGAGGGCGATTCTCCCACGGAAGCTCGTACAGAGTCTCTCGTGGCCTCTTCCAATGGTGATGCCGCGCCGCCGTCTGATGGTGCCGTCCTGGCGGACGACAGCGCCAAGACGCCGGAAGCTGTCCTGCGGTCTCCCGAAGCGGGGATCCTGTCGGCGAAGCTTGGTGCCGATGATTCCGTGCCCGCGCCTTCTCGGCCCAGCGAGGGGAACAGAATGGCGGGGCTTCCCGAGATGCCTCCCGATGCCGTGCGGCCTGTGCCCGCGAAGGCTCCTGTGTCTCCTGAAGCCCCAGCTGAGGCCAGCCATCAACCTTCGGCCCGCCATGCCCTGGCCATAACCGGTGGCCAGGAGGTCTTTAGCGGCAGAACCCGTCATGCTTTGTAGGATGTGCTGGGTGCGCTTGATGCTGAGGCTCACGTGGTGGAGGCTCAGCAGGCTCGGGAGCATGTCCGACTTGCGCAGGCGTGGTACCAACTCCGCGCAGACGAGGGAGATCTCCTGATGTAGCCCTGGTCACGACCATCACCATGTCAAGACCCTCAACACATCCCATGTCGTCATCGAACTCAAAGGTGAACTCTTTCCTCTACGAGAACCCATTTCGTGCTCCTTTGGATGGTATACTACTTGAGCATCTACCCCTTTGTTATGCTAGGTATCACATGACGAGTACGGCCATCCGGAAGATGCCGAGGAAGCCAAAGAGTCAAGACCATCCAAGGCGTACGCTTGGAAGAGGAGGAGAAAGCGTCAAGATGAAGAAGAAGAGGAAGTCGGCGAAAACTGCTAGGCCGGCCTTCAGCCCGGCTTGCTCCCAGGCCGGCTACCCTGCAGATGCGACCGGCCTCCAGGCCGGCCTGACCGGCTCCCAGACCGGCTACCCTGCTGCTCACCTGCCTGCGCGCATGACGGGCCCATGTGGCCTTGTATCCCCCACCTTTCCCTACCTCGTGGCTAAGACTATAAATACCCCTTTCCCCTTCCTTCTAGGGATAGACTATGTTTTGAGATTAGAGTAGAGCTAGGCTCCCCACCTCAAGACGGTCTCCTTCCTCCCTTGTGGAGATGGTTCCTCCCCTTGTGGAGAAGATCCCTGCGTGGATTCAAGACCTCTACTTGTAGTTTGACTACTTGCCAATCTTTCATCCTCGGGTGACTTTATTGGAGCGGTTCGGTTGACCGTTGGAGAAACAACCATCCAAGATCCCTTCTTGTATCTACTTGCCGATCCCCCACCTTCGTGTGGATTCTATTGGGCCGGTTGGACCGACCGGTAAGGGAAACGGTTCTTGTATCTTGTGTGTGTTCTTGTGTACGGGGCGTTCTTCTTGGTGTTCTTCGTGTTCCTCGTGTTCTTGCGTGCGTTCGTCCACATCCCCCGTCAATCCGTGAAGATCGGGCCACCCTAGTAGTCCCGTACTACACCATCTCCGCTAGAGGGACAAGGAGGTGGCTAATCACCGTGAGCGGGCCTGCTCGAGGCAAAGGAAACCCGGCACGAGGCCGCACACGAAGCTGAGGAGATCTTGCGCCGCTCCAAGGAGCGATTGGCAGAGGTGGAGTCGCGTGAGACTTCTCTGGAGGAGAAACCCGCGAGGCTTCGTTGAAACTCCAAGAAAGAGCGGTGGCCATCGCCCAGCGTGAGCAGGCCCATGAGGAGATCCTTTCCGGGCTGAAGCGTGAGCAGGCTTTGATTGCTGAGCAGGAGGCTTCTCTCGCCGCTGCAAAGGAGGCCCATGCTACGCGCCTTGAGTCCGAGTCGGCGAAGGTCGAGGTGGAGGTTGATATGAAGGTCTAGGCCGGTCGCGAGTCCTATGAGAAGGAGTGTGGCTTGGTCATGGAAGCTGAGCGAGCTAGTTTCTCTTCCAGGGAAGGCGAGCTTCTTGGGAAGATCCATGGGCTTGAAAAAGAGCTTCGAGAGGTAAGGACCGCCTTGCGGACGTCGGCCGAGACGAGGATGCTAGCTGAAGCAGCACTTATTGAATTCCAGGGCCAGGTGGCGTCCGCTTCAGGGCCTGCTTTTGGACTTCGCAAGCCTTCGGCTGGGGTGCCCACGATAGGCTGCGAGGATGACAAAGCGCTCCGACTTTTAGCCTCGCGAGCCCGGGTCGCCGTCGAATGCCTTGGGAACACGGGGTTGGCGCCCTTATCCATCACGGATGGTGCTGCCTTCCTCCGCTTCTTTGACGACCTTGTCAAGACGTTGGAGACGGCGGCTTCTGAGGTGAATGCCATCATTGAGGCAGAGTGTCAAAACCTCCTGAGCTCGGTCGCTACGCGTGTCCTTTCCAATCTCAGGTGCCTCCATCCGACTATGGATCCTGCTCCTCTGCTACGGCCTGCGCCGGGGGGCTCCCTTTGGCGCTGACTGAGGAGGTGGAGGGCTTGGTGAAGATCCTCACAGCGACGTTCGTCCTTGGCGCCCCCAGGAGAGCGACGAGGGCGACTCGGGTACGATGGGCTCTGAGGATGAGGCGGACGATGATGAAGCCGAGGATGCTGGTGAAAGCTCCTCCACCGCTAATTATGGTGCCTCCCATGCCTGGCCGAGCATATGTATGACTCCTCTTGAATTTCTGGGTTGTAATAAGTGAGACTTTTGTGCCGTTTCATCCATTTCGGTGTGTTCTACGTCGTCTGGGGTCCCAGCCCCCGAGCGCGCTGATGTGGTCTCGCGAGGTGGTAAAGACTCTTGAGGTTTGACGCTCGAGAGTTTCCTTTAGACGTCCAAACAGCCTTATGGAGTTTAGGGGACAAAACCGTGATGCCTCACAAGGAGGAAAACTTAGCTTTGGTGGGGTAAAGACCCTGAGGAGCGATTTCGGCCTGCCAAGCCTCTCGAGATTTGGGGCGAATGCCGGAGCGCGCTCCGTGGATCCTTGTCTCCTTGGGTTCTGCCCCGTGTCTGCGCCCGGTTCTGCGACAGAAGCAAAGACAACGAGAGTTGTGACGGTGCACGCTTGCAGGTTCGCACCTAGTGTTGCACGAGGAAGTTTAGCACCAAGGACCTTGGGAGGTGGCGTGTACGAGGGCGTCCCTCCGAATCCACACATGGTTTACTTGGGTTTTTCGGAGCTGCTGGGACTGACCCAAGCACAGGCACCGTGCTCCAACCCCCGCTCGTGTAATGCTCAGGGGAGAAATTAGCGTGCACCAAAAGTATTGCTTACCGAGAGGCAAGGACATACAGAGGTATGCTCAGCGCGAAGCGCTTTTGTTTTTGCTGAATGAATAAGTTCATTATAAAACGTGCCGCTGTGGGCAAGGAGATCCTCATGGAGGGGAGTCTCATTGAGCCTGTAGTGGCAGCGTGCCACCCTCAAGAAATAAATAGCCGTTGTGCGATCACGGGGTCACACTCGGGTGTGTTGGAGTCTTCTTCAGCCTAGGATGAACACGGGGAAAGGTGTCGATGGAGAATGTCTTGGCTAGAAGACACAAAAAGCTGCGACGGCGAGCGCGTCCCGCCCGGTGGAGGGTACCGTGCCTGTTCTCCTACTGGGGAGGCTGGGCTTTGCCACTTGCGGGAGTAGCCCCCGAGCCGTTGGCGGCCAGGCTCAACGTTTTGGCGATGGTCAGCTCCTTGGAGGAGGATCCTTCTTCTTGTATGCCCAGGGCCAGAGGTGTGTTCTGGCTGGAAGGGTGGAGGGAAGAAGCTTCCACTTCTTCCGACTCGTGCTCCGCTTCTTCCTCGGAAGCGGCGGGAGCCGCGCGCCCGCGCGGGTTGTTGATGGCGGGATCGAGGCGACCAGGCTGGCCGCCCTGCGGTGGGTGTCGACCATGGCAGTGAGAAAAACGAAGAGAGCGCCTCAGTCCCCTACCTGGCAAACCAAATGTCAAGGATTTATTCCCGAAGGAACCTCTAGTGTAGTGTCGTTCGAACACAGGGGACTGAAACACGCTCTCGATGAACCCTCGGCGACCTCGGTGACAGAAACACACACACAGCAAGGAGACACAGCGGGTTACCTAGGTTCAGGCCACCATGATGGTGTAACACCCTACTTCCTGCTTGGATGGATTGCACTGCTCGAAGCGATTACAATACAAGTGTTGGAGCTAGTAGCAAGGTAGGATGAGATTACCTTCTAAGGCCATGGTGAGGCCCTATTTATAGTGCTCCGGTACTCTTCCCAAATGTTTAGGCGGGAAGGGTTGCCACATAGCACCAAGAAGGGGTGCCGGCATACTTCCCTAGCTCAGATAAAGCCACCGTCCATGGCGCTGTCGTAAGGCCTTGTCGGTGACGTTGTCGATGACGCCCACGGTGGCGCGTAGCGCCGGTCTGGCCGTCTTGCACCAAAGAGGAAGGTCTTGGGCTCCGCTTTGCTTGTCGTGGATGGTCGGCATCCTTTAATCACCAAAGTGGAAAGCTTTGGCCGACATGCCCTGCAGGCGCATGCGTCACTCTGGGGAAGACGCAGTCGCACATGCCCCTGGCGCAGGGTCACGGATGTGCATAGTCCTTGTCTTGTTCCGCACGATGCTTGGTGGCGCTGCCTTCCTCGTGAGGGTAGCCTCGCGAGGCCCTTTCTTATCCGCTGGTAGCGCGTCCTCCCGAGGCCACTTGTCTTGTCCGCGTGAGTCTTCATGAAGCCTGCTGAAGTGGGCCATGATCTATTTGACTGTTGACTTGTCTTGGTCTTCGCGCGTAGACTTCTGGGCCAAAGGCATACGAGCCATGGTACCCTGGTTTCCACTGGTCTGACACCACTCTCGCTGACATCCTACGTGGATCGCCAATGTAGCCCGAGGGCCCGCCAGTCAGCCTCACGCTGCGTGTTTAATCGGTGTGGCAGACGGGCCTGCGCTGTGCAGATTCGCACTGCGTTCCTCCCATTGGCTGAATTTGTACTTTACCATAATGGATTTTAGCGGTGCTCCTCTAGGATAGCTTCCTTCGTACGTGGTTCGTTCCCCCTCTATCTCGCTGACGATGGGCCCCCTCCGTTCTGAGGCCCACATGTCGTGGCCGATCTCTCCCGTTTGTGGGTTCTCGCTGCGTATTTCCTACAGTACGTCGGGGCACGCTGGGTATTTCGCGTTCGTTGCACTGTTCGTGATGTCAGGGAGAATTCGGGCCCGATTTCTCCGTCCGAGCTGGCATGTTTTCATTTGTCGGTGGGTACGTTGCACTGTGCTTGTAGTCAGAACGAATTCGGGCCCGATCTCGCGTGTCGTTGGCGGCTCGCCATTGGTTCTATGTTACCGACCTAAATACAGTGCTTCAGGGGTATGGTGGGGAAATATATCGGGCCTTTCTTCGATCCTCTTAATGTCGTCTCGCTATTGGTTTACTTCTACAGTACGTTGGGGGCACGATCGGGAATTCCCCGTTGGATGCCACGTACACTATAGTCGTGTTTATATACACCTTCCAGCCTCCCAATTCTTTCCACCGGCCCCATTTTCTTCTTGCTTATCTGCTTTTTATTTTGCTTCGACCTGCGGTGGAGTATATATTCGATTTGCTTCCTCCCCGTCGGCGGCGGCGGCCATTATTCAAGCACGGTCGAGTTCTTGTCTCGTTTGTTTATGTGCTCCTTTTTTATGCTTGCATCCTCCGTTTTGTTTTCATAGGCGCCGTTTTATTTTCGCTTCCTGTTTTTCTTCTTGATGTTTCCGTTTTTGTTTTCTCGCTGTTTTCGATTGTTTTGTTTTTGGTTTCAGTCTGTGGTGGAGTCATTTTGTTCATCGGTTTGTCTTCCTCGTGCGCTTCGCTCCCTCTTGTGATACAGGGTTTCCTACCATCGCGAGGTTCACTCCTTTTTCGGTCGGCCGATTTGGACGTTCGGAGCAGGTATATGGGTGTGGTGCTTTTGCTTCAATATTGTAGTGAAAGCTTTTGTGTAACGGAAGAGAGGATCAACCGTGTTGTTCTAATGGATATATGATATATTTATATTGTTTTTTTTGTGTTTGTTTTGTTAGGTTCTTTTGCTTCACAGGAAGACACGAGGTTCTTGCTCGTGCCGCGTTCCGGCCAAGGGTTGCTTTTGGGCCTAAGCCAGTTGGCTTCACGTTCGGCGAGTGCAGCTAGCCCATGCCGACTCGACGGAGCCGGATCAGGGTGGGTTTTCTTGACTTGTCTTGCTCTCTCTGTTTTTGGTCGTTTTTTTTCATGTTCTCGACCGTGTGGTGGATCTGTGTTCGTTTGTTGTTTGTTGCTTATGCGGTTTGTTCTTCTTTGTTCTATGGGTTTTTAACATCTCTTTTTTGTTTGTTGGTAAGTGGTCGCTATGTATACGCTGCGTACAAACAATGACCATTACGCATCTGATAGACCGTCACTATAAAATTCTTATTTACTCTTCATTTTGCTGGCCTGCGTTCTCTGTTTATTTTTCGGTTGGGTCTGTGTTTTTTAGTCTTTTGTTATTTGCTCTTTTGTTCGTGTTGTTGCCTTTGTGCTGGATCTGTATTTTTGTTGTTGTTTTTGGACTTTGTGGTTTTTTTCTTCTCCGGTTTCCTTACATTTTTTGTTGGTTGTTTTGTTTGTTTGCAGGTCGTCGGTGTATTGGTTTATCGTTCTTCGGGTTAAGGTTAGTTTCGTTGTGGTTTGTTTTGGATTTGTTACCGTGTTTTTCTCCATTTTTCGTTTTTTGTTCATCTACCTGTCCGTCTACTGGATCCGTGTTCTTTCGTAGTTGGATGGTCTTGTGGTGTACTGTGTTCGTTTGTTTATTCGGTTCTTCCTTCATTTTTTAGCCGGATTCGTTTTCCTGTCGCTTATGTTCTGTTTTGTTCCGTTCGTGATTTGTTTCGTGTTTTCAGTTGTATGTCGGTGGGTTTCCTTTTGTTTAGGGGAGAGGTGTTTATATATTTTGTCGTAGACTTTGGTTTCACGATTTAAGGTACCACACCCAGGCTCAGTACGTTCGAAGGCTTCACGTCTGCCGAGTCTAGCAGTTGAGTCGGCCAGAGAACTCATGCCGACTCGAGGGAGTCGGCAAGATGAGAAAATGGCCGCTATGCATACGCCACGTACAAACAAAGACCATCACATCTTGAATAGACCGTCGCCAGAAATAAAATATCCGTCTGGTGAGAAAGACCATGGCATTTTACTTGTGTTTTTTGCGTGCCTTTGTGCTCTGTTTTTTTTCTGTTTATGCGGTTATGTTTATTGTTGGCACCAGACCGATGCGGTTTTTGTCGGTACTGGTCGACTCCCGGGGAGTCAGCAGGGCTGACCTTGTCCATCAAAGAGAAAATAAAAAACACTCGTGCCCGAAATAATCCAGAGCAAGACAACGACCTTCAGGAAGAAGAGGCAACAGAAATCACAAAACAATTATGAAAAACACAAAAGGAACCGAATAGCTTGGAGTACTGTGCGGAGGTTACTGGTCGCATCCCGGGAGTCGGCAGGACTGACTTTCTCCATCTCACTGCTCGGCGATTCCGCCGACTCCCTCAATGCACTACAAAATATGGATGCAATAAAACAAACTAGCGAGAATTTGGTTCACACTGAAGCTCTGTCCAACAATACTTGCCCGTTCAGTGCCGACTTCTTTTCTGATCCCTCGTGTACTCTGAATCAGATGAGTTGCTGACAACGTCTTCATTTCCTCTCCTTAATGCTGCTCTCTGAATCAGGTCGGTTACTGACAGACAATAAAGGAACTGATCACGAATAATTATAGGTGTATGAATGCACTGCTACATATGTATGACTACCCTTCGTTTCAAAAAAAGTATGACTACCCTGACCTGGTGTTATTGTGTAGGCATATAAAGTGATAGAATTTGTACGAAGACTTAACTTTTTCCACGCCATGGTGCTGATATCTAATTGGGATATTTTTCCTTCTCCGCCCGTACAATCACGATATCTCTATCCTCAAATGTGTAGAGTATCTTTATATCAACATTGCAACTATATGGAAATGAAGTGTCAAGGGTAAGGAGCGTAGCCAAATCAACATCTCTATGAAGCGTCCATGCATAAACGCCTGATGACAATCTTTCACTGCACCATGTTTGTAGGCTGAATATTTCGCATTACAAAACAAAGAGTGTATCTTGATCAGAATCATTTACATTATGCAGATGTAAGTAAGTATCAACTGATCTATCAATAAGCTCCAGTATGTCCCCAAAATTTTCATTCTTATTAAGATAAGAATCCAAATAGGCAGAGATAGGTTTGTTAACGTGTTTAGTCCATCCGTGTGTGTGGAAAGTTGGCCTTTCGCGGAAAAGCATTTCCTTCCTTCCGTACCGTTTGGTCGTTGGATCATGGTTGAGTTTTCTGTGCACCTCGCCGACTCCAGGTTCTGTCTTAATGCGTTGGTTCTGGCCGAGTCCCGGGAGTCGGCTGAAATGACCTTCCCCGTTTTATTAGTTTTGTTGTCGACGGGTCCTGTTATCGTGTTGTTTCCCGTGCTCCCTTTTGTATGTTTTTGTGGTCCTAGAGTTTATTCTTTCGAGTTTCCCGTAAGAGTGTTTTTATATGTTATATTTTTTGTTGTAGGGTAATTATCTTGGTCGGTTCTCTAACTTGTCTGGGCGCTTTTGATTCAGCGTCTTCTGTTATTGTTGGTGTGGTTTTGGTCAGTTTTGATGATTGCAGTGTTTATTGTTTCCTATCTATCGTGTATATTTTTTTCGTGTTGTTTCTATGGTTGTTGTCCCGGGAGTCGGCAGGACTGACCTTCTCCGTCTCGCGGAGGTTAGTGGTCGAGTCCCGGGAGTCGGCAGGACTAACCTTCTCCGTCTCGCGGAGGTTACTGGTCGCGTCACGGGAGTCGGCAGGACTGACCTTCTCCGTCTCACTGCTCGGCGATCCCGCGACTCTCTCTTTTTGTGTACATTTTTTTGGGCAGAGATTGGTCTGTTAACGTGTTTAGTGCATTCGTGTGTGTCGAAAGTTGGGCTTTCACGGAAAAGCATTTTCTTCCTTCCGCACCGTTTGGTCGTCGGATTCTGGATGAGTTTTCTGTGCACCTCGTCGACTCCAGGTTCCTGTCTTAATGCACAACCCGACCCCGTCGACTCCAGGTTTCGTCTTAATACGTTGGTACTGGCCCGGGAGTCGGCTGGAATGACCTTTCCCGTTTTATTAGTTTAGTTGTCGGCGGTTGTTTTGTCGTGCTCTCTTTTGTATGTTTTAGTGTTTCATGAGTTTATTCTTTCGACTTTCCCCTAAGAGTGTTTTTATGTGAATTTTTAGGGTAATTATCTTGGTCGGTTCTCTAACTTGTCTGGGCGTCTTTGATTCGGCGTCTTCTGTTATGGTCGGTGTGGTTTTGGTCAGTTTTGATGATTGCAGTGTTTATTGTTTCCTACTTGTCGTTTTTATTTTATTTTGTTGTTTCTATGGTTGTAGTGTCGGATGGCCAGTCGGGTTTATCATGTAAGTTGGAGGACCGCCGCCAACGTCTCATCCTGCGTGAGATCCGTAGTACTCCTCAGTAGGTGGTGACGGGTCAGAAGCAGGAGGTTAACCAAGAGAGAGGGTCATACTAGACTCGCCAGTCAAGCCGGCATACCCGATCGATGGCGTCATCGGCTACGCGTGTTGTTCGTACGAACTCCGTCGCGGGCTTCGCACTCTGGGGTCTAAGGATTGGTTTAGGATTCAACGGATTGACGCTGAGGTCGCCTTCTGTCTCAGTATGGAGTCGCTCTGTCTTTTGACTAAGGGATCTTACTGTATAGTTAATTACAGATCTAGGATTTCCTTTTCTTAAACAAACGAGGTTGCGTTCGTTCTTTGCTTCCCGTATTTGTCTTTCCGGTTAACCGTGTCCGACTGTTTGGTATGATTTGAGTGACATGTGTTTGGTACGTTGCGCTGTTCGGGCAGTCAGAAGTACAAAAGACTTTGACTACCGAGGCTTGCCCTAGGGGAGCCAAAGATGCTACCTTCTCCGTTTGCACTGTCCGTTCACGCAGACTCCCAGGAGTCGGTGGAAGAAGAAAACAGGAGACAACAAATAGTTGCCATATCTGATTATGGTGACCTGAACATAAAGGAAATCCTAATGTGTCATTCTATAATGATGAGAGAGGGTGCTATGAGTCGTGCATTAAAGTCGTCATACCTGCTAGAAGTCGTAGTTGGTCAGGCCTACGGTTGGGCACCGGACAAACCTTTATGTGAGTGTCAGATCGTCGTCCTAGCGAGGCGTGATAACTAGGGGAGTAAATGATGTTGGCTTCTCCGTCTTAATGGACCGTCCGATGATGACCTAGCGAGGAGTGCCCTAGGAGAGCCAACGATGTTACCTTCTCCGTCTTAATACACCATTCGATCACACGACGGCTCCCTGGAGTCGGCGTAAGATGAAAATGCGAGAACAAAATATAGTCTGCAAGATCTGGTCAATCCTAACATTTCATTGTATTTAATGACGAGAGGGTTGTATGAGTCGTGCACTAAAGTCGTCATACTGGTTAGTTTTCAAAAAAATAAGTCGTCGTCATACCAGTTAGAAGACTTCGTCGGTCAGGCCTACTGTTGGGTGCCGAAAAAACCCTCGTGGGAGTGCCAGGTCGTCGGTCTAGCGTGCCGTGTCGGCCTTGGTTTCTCCGTCTTAATGCACCGTTTGATCACGCTGACTCGTCCGTCTTAATACATCATCCGATCACACGCCGACTCCCTGGAGTCGGCGTAAGATGAAAACGCGAGAGAAAATATAGTCTGGCAGATCTGCTCATGCTAACGTGAAATTGAAGAAAATCCTAACATGTCGTTGTATCCTAACATCTACTTAAAAAAAATGCATATCGCACGGTACTTAATGCAGTAGGCTCTTTTAGTCGAGCCCAGGTACCGGTCTGACTTACGAGGCCTGCCAAGGGAATTATTTCGTGGGCCTCGGAGGGCTTTCGTCAACTAGGCCGGGCCGAGCCATCTCCAAAGTCGTCAGCTTCGATCCGACACGACACGAGACAGGTCCAGTCCAGGTAGTATGCAAAAACGCTACGCCGCCTATGCTCCCTCCTCCACACGGATCCCCTAAACCCGCCGCGCCGCCGCCGCCGCCGCCACCGCCGAAACCATCCTCCTCCCATGTCCCGCCGCCCCGCTCGCCACCTCCTCCCGCTGCTCCACCGCCGCCACCTCCACCGCTCCGTCCATCTCCCCTCCACATCCTACCCATTCCTCCCGACGCGATCCCCTCCACCTCCATCCCATCCTCCCCGTCTCCGGCGCCCCTACACCCCGCGCCCCGGCCGCCGTCCTACTCGCCCACCTCCCCGCCGCTCCCACCATTCACGGCCTCCTACCTCCGCGCCGCCGTCTCCTCCCTCGCCACCTCGCTCCTCGCCCTCCCCGACCCGGATCCCGACCCCGCGCCCGCGCTCCACGCCCACTCATTCCCCACCCTCCTCGCCGTCTCCCCGCTCGCCTCCGTCGAGCTCCTCTCCCGCCTCCGCCACAAGCCGCTCCTCGGCCTCGCGGTCTTCTCGTTCCGCCGCGCGCTCTCGCCGCCGCCCACGGTCCCCGAGTTCGTCCTCGCCATGTCGCTCGCCAGCCGCTCCCGCGACCCCGCCGCGGCGGCCACCATCTTCGTCGACGCCTCCACCGCCTACTCCCCCGACCTGGCGCTCTACAACGCGCTCATGTCCGCCTACATGCACGCCGGCCTTGTCAACCAGTGCCTCGAGGCCTTCAAAGCGCTGCAGCGTGATCCGCGCTGTGGTCCGCCCAATGCGGACTCCTACAACATACTCATCGCCCTCTACGGCCGCTCCCTCCTCGTTGACCACATGGAGGCCACGCTCCACTCCTTGGATGCCTCCGGACTATTCCGCACTGTTGGCACATATAATGCGATCATCTCTGGGTACCTCACTGCGTGGATGTGGGACAGAATGGAAGCGGTTTTCCATGAGATGATGTCAGGCCAAGTCAATCCGGATACCACCACACATTTGCTCATGCTAAGAGGTTACGCGCATGCTGGCAAGATTTATAAGATGGAACAGGCTTATCAGCGCGCTCGCGAGCATGCTGGCAAGGTAGATGTGGTGCATATACGTGCAATGCTATGTGCGTATTGCAAGTTTGCACATGTAGATAGGATTCAAAAGATCGAGGAGTTGCTTCGGAAGTTGCGTCCTCAGGATTACAAGCCCTGGCTCGATGTGCTGTTAATTAGGGTGTATGCCGCGGAGGGGTTGGTTGAGGGGATGGAAACAAGGATCGCTGAAGCATTAGAACGCAATACCACCGTCATCACAAGTCATGTCATGCGGTGCATCACAACCAGCTATTTCCAGTGTGATTCGGTCGATAGACTTGCACATTTTGTCCGGCAGGCTCAGGAGGCTGGATGGAAGTTATGCCGGAGTTTGTACCACTGCAAGATGGTCATGTATGGAAAGCACAAGCGGCTGGCAGAGATGCACGGGGTGTTGGATGAGATGGAGCAGTTTAGGTTTGACCGGACAAAGAAGACATTTTGGATCATGCACAAAGCATATATGAGTTGCGGAATGAAAGCTGAGGCTGATACAATACTTGGAATGATGTGGAAGTACGGTTTTGGATCCCCTAGCGGTGCATATTTTCAATAACGTGTAAGTAGATACTCTATTTCTGTTGTGCTGATTGCTATTCATAAAGTTGTGTTCTTTTTGCATGAATTGGCGTATTTGTGTCTAAGGCAGTTGGTATCACAATACAACCAGACTTTTACTCTGAACAAAACGATGCATGAATCGTCGATTTACATGCTTGTTATACAATATCTCATCTCCCATGTTTACATGTATACTGTGTACTGTTACAACATAACTGGCTGGAGTTAGATTTCAGTGTTTAGAGATGTCTTTTGTTGCACTGATATATCTTTATACTTCAACAAGTGCATATATATGCATGAGCTTTTCTTTGTTAATTTGTCCACAGTTTTAACGTTTCTGTATTTACAACTTATTGTAGGAAATAGTTTGTTATATGTAGTTGACTGTTGATCCATGATGATGCTTTACTGTTTTTTGTTTTAGTTCTTTGTTGTGGCATATTTGTGCTTCTAGTTTTAGGAATTCTTGATGTTGCGCAAACTTGTTGCATATAGCTTACACAACATTTGGCTTACAATGAGAAAGTCTGTGTCGACTGAATGCACAAAGCAATACGCTAATGGGGTGTTTGGTTTCAGAAACTAGAGGGTGTTGGATCGTCTGGTCTTATCTCCAAACCTAACCCAAATGGAATGGTTGGTCCATCGCTGCACTCAACTCTGATAAGGTCATTCCTCCGAAATTCATCAGATAATTCCATGATGGACCAACACATCCTAGGGTGAGTACTTCCTCAAACAAAACACCCTATAATGCTCCATTTGAATCATTAACTGCAAGTGTTTACCAAGCCATATAAAATGTCATAACAAGACCTATTAATATAATTCCATGATGGACCAATCCATCCTAGGGTGAGTACTGCCTCAAACCACACCCTATAATACTCCATTTGAATCATTACCTGCAATTATCGTCAAACCATATCAAATGCCATAACAAGACCTAGTTATGTTCATTAAAGAGCAGATAGCATTGCCATCATTAATGGATATATAAATTCAAATTAGTACTTGTGCGCAAAGATTCTTCCTTCTCTTGTTTTCGGAAGGAATGGACACATCAGGATGTTTTTGCATTCTTGGAAGCTATCATCACTGAGCGTGAAAATTGACTTGGAAATATGTTGCATCCTTATGCAGCTTACGTTCCTTTTTTGTTTAATTCTGCAGTACCTAAAAAAAAATCACGTCAAGGTGGCCAATGTTGTTTGCACCATTTTATTCAAGCACCACCTTTTTATACATCCTTTTGGTCATTTCCCTGTTATTGCACCTGGGATTGACTTTAGTCCCATTCAGTCCCCAAATTGACATAATATAAACGCGTGCTTCCATGTTTCGTATGCATGAACACAAAGGCTTTCCTCAAGAAAGCACTTTAGATGAAAGCTTGGTTATTTTTTCAGAATGGAAAAAGCTTGAGTAATTGGTGTACGGTCGCACTCAATTTTAAGCTCTATTTTGGTGTTCACTAGGGGAAACAGAAATGATGTATCTGGTGCAACAAGTAGAAGAGGACAGACCCAGTGCTAGAAGCTCCCACGCTAGGTGGGCTAGGTGGGGTCTGGGGAAGGATTATATGAGTCAAGCCTTACCCCTGCAAAGTGCAATGCAGAGAGGCTGAGTCGAACCAGGACCTCTTGGCACAAGTGGGGAGTACTTCACCACTGCGCCAGGCCTGTCCTTCAACAAGTAGAAGAGCAAAAAGAAAAGACTAACCACAAATGTCACCGTACACTGAAAATTTGCCTACTCCCTCTGATCCCAATTAAGTGGCGCTAGTTGTACTGTTAAAATGTACGTGTTCAGTTCATTTCTCGCGGGGGTTTATTTGTTTTTAATCTCCAAAGGGTTTTATTTTCTGGAGTTAACTTGGTGTTAAAATGGAGGTTTTGCATCTGTATTCATGATATGTGTTGTGTGCATGCTTTTTTAGCACTGGATTTGCATAATTCTTAGTGTATACACTACTTTAGCTCAAATAGGCCAACATTACCTCCTTTGCGGATAGAAATATGTTTATTAAGATAGATATTTAGTATTGTTAGTTAACCTAACACTGCTATGTAAGGATTTCTATGAAATGTGACAAGGCTGCTTGTAAGCATGTGTGTCAGTACTTACATATTACCAACTGTGTTTTACGGGTACTCCTTGCTGGTCAGGTTAAAATCTAAGCACTTGAACAACTGGTTTGTAACAGAGTACTCCTAAGTCTGAACTAAAATGCATTCTCTGCATGGAGTGAACTTGTTGTGATGTCAGTAGTGAGTACCTTCTGAGTGGAGGCATGAACTGCATGTAACAAAGTTAGTTTTGCATTTGATATTGAAGTTTGTATATTACAGTTAACCTAGTATAAGGGTCTGACCAATCATATATTTGCAGGATTTATCTGCTCCACTTGTTGGGGAATATTTTCAAAATTTTGCTTTCTGACAAGGTATCTGAATGCAACTCGAGTCTGTTAACATCATATGCTGTTCAAAAAAGTAAAAGTACTCCGCGTGGAAGCCAAGAGCTCTGAAGTATCCTGAAACAACTAAAGAAGACATGGGGCGTTCATCCAATGGAGTTTAGCACCTTAAAGACAGCTGAGGTTAGTCTAAACGTGGTCTTTGGATACATGGAAGCTGCTACTTTCCTTGCCCATCTTTGTTCTGCATATGGCGGTTAAAAATGGGGATGGGAAGCATTACCATCGTTGGTGCTTATTAAGAAAATACATCATGGTTGCACGACATGATGGAGCCAAAGAGAAAATCAAACACGAGGTTTGCTGTGCCATCCCTAGTTGGTGAAAAGCTCATCCTTGATGATACAATCCGAGGTGCCTGCTTGTTTTGTATTGCATTTCCAGCTTTATCAAATTGGTGGCTCTTCTGGGAAATTCATGGTCAGAAGGTTCTCTGGTTTCACTTGCTTGTATACTTATGTTATACGAGCTCTTCTGAATAACTCAGGGATCTGGGAAAGCTCGTTTTGCAGTAAACTTTGATGGTTGACTGTGCACTCTGAGGACGCTGCTTTGTAATCGCTACAGCAGTGGCAGGTAACGTCACAATTTTGGAGCGCTCAGTTAATAGCTTGCAGAGCAGTAATGAACAAGAAATCATGTTGATGTTCTAGCTCTGGCAGCAGGCCGAGTTGGCTATAATGCATAGAAACGACCGGGCCATGCCTGTCATGTTTAAAGGAGCAGAATGTGCAGGGGATACAACTACAGATCTGCATATACTTTTGTTCAGAGCATGGTTGCGGTGCCAAGGCACTTGTATGTAACTTCATTTTCAGGCTAGAAGGCAGGCCCTACATGTTTCGTTTTCCCACTAATTAACAGATGCACCAATTTTTGACATGCGTGCGATGATTCTTTCTTGCAACCATACAAGTTGTACTCAGCAGAAAATATACTTGTCAACCTCGTCATATTGTTGTCATGTCATGTAGTAGTAGTCTGTTTCATTATATCATGCATCTCTGAGGTACCACCTTTCGCATCTGCAAATAATTGTAAGATGTTCTCTCAACTTCTCAAGTATTGCTTTCAGGTTGCAATCCAAAATGATGTGATTCGTTTGGCTTCTGCAAATCTTGCTACTGTGACCTGGAAAGCATCAGTGAGATACGATCTTGTCCTCTTTTACTTGGAACATTCTCTTGTGTTTCATGTAAACTGTTCCATGTTTCTTGTGTCAACTCTCATGTCAGGAAACAATAACCGGCACGCCGGAAAAGCTGAACAGAAATCTATATGTTCGCTGGTTATCTGATCTAGTTAAAAATAATTGAGTAGTGCTTTGGCGAAGTTGGACTAACAGTTCCATGTTTCTTGTGTTAATTCTCATGTCAGCAAATGATATTTGGCACGCCGGAAATGCTGAACGGAAATCTATATTCTCTCATGGATGTGACCGAGTTTAAAGTAGTAGTGATTATAGTTTACAAATCTCGGTGGTTGGGTTGATCTGGTCTGCCTATGGAATATTAGGGTTCAATGAACTCCTCAAGTGTCTGCAACTAATGCAGACAGTTTACCTTGATAGATTATAGCTCCAGTTGGTACTTTTGCAGCGTGACCCTCGAGCTGTGCGTGAACCCTCTTGTCATTAAGCTAAACGCTACGGATCAGCGTCTAGGAGCTGTGCTCTCGACTGATAAGGTCAACGAACGCGCTTGATGAATGATGATGATGAGCATATTCCTCTCCCTCTGTCCAGCAACGGACTGAATCTGGCCACCACGGAAGACGATCCATGGTTGTCCATAACTATCAGTACCATTCCCCGTCTAATCGTGGAACATCACAGCTCACATCTTTCGAAAAGATCGCAGGATGTGAGAGCACCGAGCAATCATCATCCTCACTAGTGGTAGTGGAGTTATATTATTGGGAGGGGCAGGAAGGGAACGCAAACACGCCAGCCTTGCCCTTGATTCTCTTCTACTACTAATAGCTTAATTAGGCCGCGAACCTGGACTGCCGTCCGAAACTGGAATGCTGCTTCATTGGCATCTATGCATTCTCCTTGCGAGACGATAAGCTCAATTCCGGGGGTTCAGGAATCAGGACTAGCTTGTCGTCATCGTCGTCGTCTTTGTCGTAGTGGCGATTGAAGGAAAGGAAGAGTTTGTGGATTGCCAATGTGTACCGCCATCTTTTGGTACTCTCTGGTTAAAAGATTATTTTGTTTTATTAGGATTTGAAGAAGTGTAGTTTCTGGAAACGTCTTGGTGTCGACTACTCGGCTGGTAGATACGATGTCATCCGCACTGATCTGTTTGGTAGAAAGAACATCACATACTTTGATAACATTGCAATTTTTTTTTTTGCGGGGAAAGACACAGGATTACATCGGCAAATTACAGAAAGGTCCTCGAAAGAAAAGAAAATACAAACCAGCCCTTCTGCAAGTTGACCACGCCGGAGACGAAGACGTTGTCGGTGGCGCGCCGCTGCTCAAACTCCACTCATTGCCTTGGACCAGGAGCCTCCCCAAGCCAGCGGGAAGTCGCCGATCACCGATCCCGAAGAATCTACGCCCGAAGTCGCCGTCGTCGTCGCGCCGAAGATCCCCTGCATCTTCCAGTCGATCTCGCACCAGATCCGCCGTCCCGCGCGATCCGGCGAGGGGAAGGCCGAGCCTGGCAGCTCCGCAGAGCTGCGGACTCAGCGGAGGCAGCGGGTCGACGCCAGAGCTCCGGAGAGCGCCACCGCCGAGGGGAAGGACCACCACCTGCAAAAGCAAAACCGGCCGCGCCTCCTCCGCCATAACGCCGCCGGCAGCCACCCAACTCACACCTAGCCTATGTATGTACACGGATCCGGCGATTCCCCGTCCTCCCGCCGCCGGAGCGACGCCGGAGGCCGGGGAATCGCACGGATCTACGGCGACGCGGTGGTGCGAACCGAGGATTCCAAAAGTCGCCCCTCTCTACTGTGCACGGGGAGGGGTGACGCTCCAAGGTGCTGTCTCTCTTTGTCTTCGATAACATTGCAATTTGTCGAGCCAAACCGGGCTTGCTTGAATAGATGACATCCGCATGGGATGTCGTGCTGTTAGGGATGAGATCTCCAACCACAATGGCCAAATTTGGCCCCCAAACTGTCCGCGGACACGTCCGCGGACACGACCGGACGACCCCCAAAAACGTGCCGCTCCAGCCGTTCCCCTAAAAAAGAAACCCCCAAATCCATACAAACCCATGCAACGTCGGAGGGAGAGTTGATCAACGTAGATATATAGAACGTTGATACATAGTTCATCTGACAGCAGGTCGCCGGATTGACAAACATACTTACAAAAGTAAATTAGAGATGGGCAAATCTCACA
The DNA here is from genome assembly GCA_947311845.1 of Poa pratensis. Taxonomy (NCBI): domain Eukaryota; kingdom Viridiplantae; phylum Streptophyta; class Magnoliopsida; order Poales; family Poaceae; genus Poa; species Poa pratensis. The sequence continues at coordinate 27,930,581 of CAMZMU010000059.1, read as the reverse complement.
TCGGAGATTTGCCCTTGCCGGAGCCGCCGCCCTTGGACCGCTTGCGGAAGGCGAAGTACGGATCTTCGTCTTCCTCGTCGACTTGGCCGGCGAGGATCCGCACGGCGCGGGCCTGCTCCTCCGCGTGGCGGCGCGCATTGGCCGCCGCCTTCTTCTTCTTCTCTGCCTCCGCCTCCGCATCCGCCTGCGACAGCGCGATGGCCGCCTCTAGCGCTTCTTGGTCCTTGCGGCGGCGGCGGCGGGCGTCGGTCTCGGCGGAGGTGAAGGACTGCGCCATCAAATCGAGGGGGAGGTCCGCGTCAGCCCCGGCGACGGCAGCCGCTATGCTCAGCGACTGGCCCGCCCGCTTCGCCTGGCGGAACACTTTGCCCACCGTCTCCGGCGCCCGCGGCGGTGGCACCGGCAGAAGCCTCCACCCCTCCCCATCGGGAAGGATCCTCCATCCAAGAGGGGCTTGGACCGGAGGGAGACGACGGCGCGGCGCGGCCGCAGACGCCGGAGCTGACCTGCGGCTGACGCTTGGCGGCGCCGCCGATCTACGCGCCGGAGCCGACCAGCGGCTGCATTGGCCACTGGCCGCTCCTGCTCCCGATCCACGCGCCGGCGTGCTCGAGTGCCCCTGTTCCTCCAGCGATCGGAGGACAGCGACGCGGTAAGCGAGGTCGTCGTCGGGGTCCTCCTCCTCCGCGCGTTGCTCGACCGCCGCCGGCGGCGCCTTGCTCTCCGCGTCCGCCGGCTCATCCCAGAAGCTGCTGTCCTTGGAGCCGCTCGACATTGCGGATTGGAGATGAGGAGGAATGGGGAATGCGGTTAGGGTTTTCTCGGGGGCTCCGATTTTATCACGCCGGCGACGCGTGGACACCGCCGGTCAGTGTTCTCCGACGGTCAGCCTTCATCCGACACGCGGGCCCAACTTGTCAGCGACCTGAGGGCGGACGCGTCCGGTCGCGTCCGGGCGGCCCCAAACCCGCCCCACATTTGGGCTGGGTTTGGGGTGTGCCGGACCGCCCGATCGTTTGGGGCCGTTATGGGGGCCGCGGTTGGGTGGCGTTTTTTGGCCCAAATCCCGCCCGGACCGTCCGCCCGGACGTATAGGGCGGGTTTGGGGCCTCCGCTTGGAGATGCTCTGAGAATGGATCCAATAGTACCCTTCTCATATCTGTCTCCATATTTTTAGAACGAATACGGATACAAATATGGATGTTTCCGCACACAAATGCGGATTGGATGTTTTCTCAATCAGGAACCGAAACGAATATAACGAAATAATAAACTCATGTCTTATAACGAGTCAACTATAGAAAAGTACAACTATATAATACACGATAGTTTAAAGTTCAATCACCCAAAAACAGGTCTGCCGATTTCTTACTCTTTTGGTTGGTTAATTTTCCATATCGAGGTAGAATTACCAAAAGTTGACGAACATGTCCATTTTCATATTCATATCTTTCTTCCAATTAAATATCACATTTTTTTGTTTTTGTAAAAAACCAATCCAGATATTTATCACTTTCATTTTTATTTCGTTCGGATTCGGATATTTATCATTTCCATTTTCAATTTTTTGAAACTTGGTTTCCACCCTTAGTGCCGTGGGACGCAAATTTGTTTCTCGCCTCATCGGTGTATGTATGTCACGGCGTGTCCGGCACTATGACCGGCGGAGCGCACGTACTTGTAACCGGAAAAACGCCGAGCAGAAAGAAATAAATGACCAGAGCCCAAACGTGAACGGGCAGAGATACTCTACTGTCTCCGTGACGCTGCATTATGTTATTTATGTAGCACGGTGGACGATTCGCATGCGCGAAGATAAGCGTTTCTCCGTTATGTAGCATCAGGGTGCAAGTGGGATCGTTGGCGGGAGACCCGCACCCACCCCACATGTGCCGCATAGCTTAAATGGGACACCCACTTAAGCTCACATAATATTATGTGGGATATGTGGGCTTCGTGGGATGCCCACAAAATACTCCAGATTTATCGTGATGTTGTAGCTGGAGGCGACGCTGCTTGTTAGGATATACTGTATCTGTACTGTAGCGCGTGTGTATATTGTAGCTGTACCAGGTCAAACACCACGCACCCCATTCACCCACGTCTAGCAGTTAGAGAGATAGGTAGAGGAGAACATGGGCATCACACGATGACCATCGGTCAGGGCAAAAGCTGTATATAAACACTACCCCAGACTGAATACAAGTGTGTTGAATCCTCTTCCCCGTTCTACTTCTACACTGCTGAAGTCGTTGCCCACCATCTTGCTCTTCTCGTCATCCCGCACCTGCTTGTATCCTGAGAGGAAACGAAACAGCAAATTGTCAATCTTTGTCTTGGGGAGTACGGGGCAGTCAGCGCTCAGCGGGCGACGAGAGAGAGGGGCAAGGACGGGGACGGGCGTACCGAAGATGGTGGGCGGTGGCGTGGAAGTGGAGGAAGGCCGTGGGGTTGGCGGTGGCGGGCGAGAGGAGCGTCGCCGGGAGGAGGTGGCGGCGGCGGAGGCTGGACGAGGCTAGCCTTCCGACGGCCGCTCGCAGAGCCACGCCTTTCCTTGAGGAGACGATATGGTCGATCTGGGATTCTCGGACCGATCCCGACCGACGAGGAAGAGAAGGGATGGTTCGATCTGGATATTGCGGTGTGGGCTGAGGGGATGCGAGCGAGACGGCGGAGACATCGAACTTTGCGCTGGGACGGTTCGATGTGGGCTCGACATGGGCCACGTGGGGAGTCCCACGAACCCCACATCATTTTGCTTCTTACCCGTGGGTGTCCATTATGTTATTACGTGGGCTTGGGTACTGGCTCCGTGGGCAACCCACTCCCACCTGCACCCTTAATGTAGCACCGTGTTTTTTTTTTTTGCGACGAAGCCGTATACAAACATCAAAGGACGACCATCACAGATAGGAACCCAAGAAAGATGAAAATTACAACGCAGTCCTTCTGCAACACAGTGTCGCCGGCACCGTGTTAGCTAGCCTAGTTGCTGGAGTTGATCAGTACCACGCGCGCGCGCCGCAACGGGACGAGACACGGATCCGTTCTCGGCCAACTTGCTTGGGCGTTATTCTGGTGTGGGGGTGGGGGCGTACGCACTTACTACTTTCCACCACTCCCCTGCGTGGACGGCCAGTCTTTAAATCAGGCCGCCGTGCCGTGGTACCTATCCGTCCATCCCTCCACAGTGGGCCTCACCTCGTGGCGACCCGGTGTTTTGTCATGACGCTAGGCCCAGGCCCAGCCGCGTCGCCCCGCTCTTGCCGTCGGTTGCCTGCCGCCGAGCTAGTAATTGATGACGCACGCGCCGACTGGATGAAAATGAAAGCCGTACCACGGAACGGGACGGAAAACTCCGCCTCTGTTGCTTGCTCACTCACACACTAGAGCTAGACAGTCCTTGGGACCGGGGTGGGGTCCGTCGTCCTCCTCCGGACAATGGACCCGATTAACCCTTCCTTACCCCACACGCATCGTACTGGTTCATCCCGTAATTAAGAGAAGAAAAGGTCTTGTTACATTACAAATAAGATCGCCGTACACCACCGCAACTACTCTATAAAAATCAAGGAGCTTGCCCCGATTTGACGCACGCGGCCTAAACGTCCCCGTCGCCGCGCGCCACCTAATTTTGCTCGGCTGCTACGCGCCAAATTAAGCGATTAGCGACGACTAATGAACCAACCGCTAATTAAATATGCTGCCACTGTAGGAGGGCCACTTGTGTTACCCACATCATTTTTGGGTTACTTATTTGTGTGTGGATCTGTCCGTGAAAAATGAGGTTTGGAGGCACGTTGTGCATCTCGATTGTCCACAAAGTGTTAGGCAGACTCAATCCGCATGAATCTGAGATTCTAAGCATACACGTATGGTGTACATTTATGTTTCATGTACAACCTCCGATCCATATTAATGAACTCAACTTTATCTAGATACGGATGTATCTAGTTAAAGTATTTAGATTAAATGTATCGGTACCTAGACAATGTTGAGTCCATTAATATGGATCGGAGGGAGTACTATTATCTACGTGCCGAACTTATCTCATACCATCTCTACTGCTAGTGACGCAATACGGCGTGGGGGCCATGCGGCGGCTGAGGTTGTGGTGAAGGTTAAAAGCGCATGTACATCAACCACAACCTAGAACAATCATGTATGGGTTTGCACCTGAGATTGCACTAGCCGCATTCTAAACATGTACATACCTAGAACAATCTTTACTCGTATATGATGTCGCAATGGAAAAATCACAACACTCAAGTTGTACGAAACTTTGAGATTAACCTCCTCATCAAAAAATATTTCAGACGGTCAACCGAGTGCGATAAATTTGATAAATTTTGTCTAAAAAGTTCTAAACATCGGTTCAAAATTGAGAAGTTACAGTCCGCGAAACTCAAAACCGAGTACAAAAATGGATCCTTGACACGGCTTCAATCAGCTCGTTGGGAAACCCCAAGAGAAAGGTTTGATACAACGTAGCAGAAGTTTTCTCTTGATACAAAACCATGGTTATTGAACCAGTATAACTTGGAGAAGGTTTCGGCTTGGTGTCCCCGGCGCCTGAAAAGTGCTAGCGTGTGACGGAAGACTTGGACCTGCACACAACACAAACAAACCACTTTGCCTCAACGAAACAATAAGTTTGTCAATCTCCCCGGCTTGCTGAACACAAAGAATTAAACGTATGTTTGTAAAATAATATGAGACCAAAAATGACCAGTGAGCAAATGACTAGGAAAAGTTATGAAAACGGTTGTAAACAATATAGCAAATTGGACCTGTCCCCCCCCCCCCCCCCCCACTGGGGGAGGGGGGGTCCCCTGGTGCTCTCCTTGGTTCATTCGTAAAAATAAATCCCGTAAATTTTCAGATCTTTTGGAGAATATTTTCTGACTAGGATTTGTGAAACAAAAAGACAGCAGAAAATAGGAACTTGCGCTGGGCATCTTGTTAATAGGTTAGTTCCATAAAACATATTAAAATGATATAAAAACATTATAAAAACATGTGGTACTAATATATAAACAATCATGAAATACAAAAAATTATAGATATTTTTGAGACGTATCAATCCTATCTTGGATGCGCATATTTTTCGTGTACATTTTATTTTGAATCAAAATATATTTGTGTTAATTAGAGAGACACTTACTAGAAGAGGACAAAACTTGGGCCTAAAAACGAGAGGAGATTTTGTGCTCCCGAGCTCCGGTGATCCTGTTGGTTTAAAAAAATCAAAAAATATATTTATGAGTTTCAAAAAAATCTGAAAAAAACTTGGATGTAGCCAAATGTTTATCCAACGAACGTGCAAATAATAACATTCAAATACTTTGTATTTTGAGCTACACAAAAGACAAAAGTGTGGATCTGAATATGCTTGTTTTCAAATCTCCAAATTTATCAGATTTTGTCATTTTTGTGGAGTCTAGAATACATAATATTTGAAGGTGAAATATGGCACGTTCATTGAATACGCTATTAGCTATCTCCAGAATTTTTTCAGTTTTTTTGGAACTTATAAATATATTTTTCGATCTTGTTAAACTGCCAGGTTCACTGGAGCCCAGGAGCACAAAACACTTTCCGCTAAAAAATAATCAATTCAGCCGTTTCTACCCGGTCAGACACAAAGCTGATTTAAACTTTTGTGCCATACAAGATTTATATGCGACCCCCCTACCAAACCGGTCATCCAACACTGCGAAAGGAAACTTACAAGCAACTAAACACACTATGAAGAATATGAACGCTCGGTTCGGTGGTCCTACTAGGCCACCTACTATGTGTAAAATCACACCATAACCTAAAATGTATAACACTACATTTTATATGTAGGTAAGAAGCAATTAAGTAATACTATCTAGTATGCACTGTAACGGAAAATGTCGTGGTGGGATCACGGCAGATGCCATAGGTATGGCTAAGATGGGGCCGAATGGTAGTTGGGGGAATCCGGGGAGGGTTTATGCACTCAAGAAGTGCACACGCAAGAATACGCCAAAACCGCAAGAACACGAACGAGAAACCAAGAAAGCAAGACAAAACACACCACGATGTACCCTGCTTCGGGGCCCTCTTGCGGAGGTAACACCCCTACTGCAGCACTATCCTACTCAGTGTATAGCTCAAAGTGACATGTACAAGCTGCTCCTCGAGCTGTATGATACTACAATGGTAAGAACTTGAGGTAAAAGATGGAGCTACACGGGAGGAAGCAGGCACTCCTAACTAGATCCGAGGTGTTTCCGGGGTGTTCCGAGATTCCTTTCTCTCTTTCTTTCTCTCTTGATCGATCAGTCCGTCGGGGGGCAAGCAGGAGGGGGGTGAAGCCCTCTATATAGGACAGCCGAGTTACCGATGTGCCCCTCACTGAACACTGTAGCCATGCCTCTGCTTTAGTCATCATTGTACTCCTGTCAGGGACAAGACATGGCATGCCCATCCCCTGCATTACCACAGTAGAGCTAGGATGTCTCCTCTGACAGAGACAGGACATAGCCACGCAGTGCTACCTCGTAGCCTTTTCCCCGGATCTCACGCGGTCAGCGGTCAGAGGCATGCAGCCCCGCCGAACCCGGGGCACGCCTCTGCCATGCTCCGTGACAGACGCTTCCGTGCCAGGCGTGAAGTGACAGGAGCATTGACTCCTGCCCGAGCTACGGCCTCCTGCCGTGGTTAGCCCGGGTCCTGCGCTTACGATCTTTTACCAGGTCGGACTTCACTTCCTTCCAATAGCATCTCCTGTACTCACAACACAAACCATAGCACCGAGGTATTAGGTCGGCTGACCATAGCTCGGACAGTGAACCTCGGCCCAGGCTGACGGGATACCTCGGATCCCTCTGGGCCAAGATAGGTCGGCCTTTGTATCCTCCAGGTCAAGATTAAGCTCGGACACTCCCAGGCCCAAACAGGTCGGCCCTTTCCGTACCTCGGCATATCTTTAAACTCATCTTTATGCCAAGCCTTGACCCTACCCGGGTAGCCCCCGACATTAGTCCCCGAAGCTGGTGCGGTCCTACGACCTCGGATGGAGGGCCGTAGCAGGTTCAAATAACCAAGGCACCACCTCTAAACCGACCTCCAACATAGCTCCGCCAGGTACTTCCCACAGACCTTAATCTCATTCGAGGTTGATCTGCAATCTAACTTTCCGAGCTATGTGACTCAGCACAATCTTGCCTCAAGATTTTCCGAGGTACGTGGCGAAGAATCTCTGCCCGGACCTCGAAACCCGGACCTCTGAAAGACAGGTCCTGACCACACGCCGCCCTCGTCAGCGGACCCACCAAACAGCGCACCTGCGCACTCAAGTGCGAGACCAACTTGACCGCCCGCGACTCCTCGATTCTCGCGCTGACTGGCACAGGAAATCCGAGGCTGGCGGTTGCCACTCTGCGGCCCACGATGTGGCCGATCGTGCGGCCACCAACCGCGCAACCGCTCCGCCGCCCGCACACGATCCCACGATCCCACGTTCCCCGGTAACCGCGCGGTAGTGCGCCGTTACCGCGTGCAGTTACCGCACGCGGCTATAAATAGGGGCCCAGGGCAGGACTTCTCTTCTTCTTCCCCACTTCACCGCTTCGTGCCCTCTGCCTCCAGCGCCGCCGTCGAGCGCCTCGCCGCACCGGAGTACGCGCCCGTTCTGCAACACCGTCCGCACCGCCGTCAAGCGCCTCGCCGCACCGGAGCACGCGCGCTGCGCCTGGCGCCATCGACTCGCCGCCGATCCCTCGCGTTCCTCCACGGTGAGTTCCTTGCTTCCCTCCATTGCCGTGGATGAGTTCATCCTCCGATGAACTCGAGGATCCTGATGAACCCTAAGATCTGATGAACTAGATGATCCCCTCGAGCCCTTTTAGCACATTTTAGATCTCGCTTAGATTTGCACCAGACGCATCCGTAGCACTGTCCTTTTAGTTTTGCCCCTGGATGAACTCGATTTTATTTCCCTTTTTAGCTCACCGGTAGATCTTTGCTAGTATCTCGCCACGGTAGAAACATGTTTCCCGCCTAAATCTTTAGCTCGGCTGTTTTGACTGATCCGAGGTATTTTACCCCGGCTATCCTGAACTGTCCGAGGTACTTACCCCGGTTGAACCTCCCTCTTCTGCAGGAAAGCGTCAACATGTCTTCTGCCTCGGATCCCGCCGAGGAAGGAGCACAGGAAACGAGGTAGCTGGGAGGGATCCGACGTCACGGAGGTCGACATCAAATGGCTCCGAGATTCACGGCGGATCCCGGCTAAACTCATCTGCCGGATTCCGAAGAAAGGAGACATCGAACCCGAGGTGGAATCCGGGGAGAGGGTCGTCTTCCTGGACCACTTTGAACGTGGCTTCGGGCTCCCGGCCGGGAAATTCTTCCGGGATTTCTTGGACAAATTCGGGCTACAACCACACCACCTGCCCGCCAATGCCATCCTCCAACTTTCGGCCTACGCGACCTTTTCCGAGGGTTACCTCGGATTATGGCCAAGCATCGAGTCCTGGGCCAAGTACTTCCAGCTGAAGAAGCAAAGTGTCCCGAACAAGAAGGTCGTGGACAAGGAGATGACTGCTTGCGGGGCGGCCTCGATTTCACCTCGGCGCCAATCTGAGTTTCCTCGGATCAGGGCCTGGACTCCTGCCGCAAATGGCAACGCTCCTTCTTCTATGTGAAGAACCCGGGCCGAAGACCTCATCAACTTGCCGGAGTTCACCATTGGAACCCCCACTGCCCAACTCAACTGGGATTATGAGCCTGCACCCGACGCTCCCGAGGTTCTTCTGATCCACCAGACCATGATGTCTCCAGGAGAAAAGCTGGGGAGCAGATGACATCTTGCGTACCATGATCACCCGCCGAGTTAGCCCTTTACAAGAGCGGGCCCATAAGATCTGCCATATGAGTGGCCGCTACGACCCCACTCGCCACAGCACCTTTGAACTTGATGACTCCGAGGTGAAGAGGCGCATCCGGGCCATCGCCAAGACCACCATGCCCGACAAGTGGAAATGGGGTGTCAAGCCCTATGACCGAGATCACCTTCCAGCTCAAGTAAGTGTACTTTACCCGACAAAATATTCCTCGGTTTCATTTTCACCCCGGCCTTGTATTGATTCTTGTGCTAACTCGGTTTTACCTTGCCACCTCTGCAGAAGTTCACTCGACAGGAAATCGAGGATGGCCCCCTTTCTTCTAAGGAGTGGACTCCCGACCTGCCTGTCCCGGGCCGCCGAGGTTGAAGATCCGGACAATGAGGATCACCTCCCCATTCCCAAGGCCACCTCGGGTAAGACTCGTGGTTTCACCTCGCACCGCCCACCAGTTCGATCGTCTATCCAGGATTGGCCCGATGACGATGATGATTGCCAAATTCTGGAACCTGTCAACGTTATTCCCATTTCATATGCTCCTCCAACATATAAGAACTTTCATCCAGCGTCTGCAGCTTCCCGGAAGCGCTCAGGACCTGGTACCTCGGATGCCGAGGCTTCCAAGACCTCGGAGACTGCGGCGCCCAAAGCCAAGCGTGCCAAGAAGACCTCGGCGAGGCACAAGAAGCGAGGCCCCGTGGAGGAAGATGCGTAAGTCACCTTGCTCCTTTTTACCTTTCACGCTGTTCCGAGGTTAAGTTTTTATTCTTAACTTAATCTTTTCTTTTTCGTCTAGCCCGGCTCGGCAGATCAAACAGAGCCATAGCTCGATACACTCACCACTGCCTCCAGTGGTTGAAGCTCAGACACCGAGGTCGAGGTTAACCTCGGCAGCCCCGCCAGAGCCTCTCCTCCAGAACGGTCCATTGACCTCACCAGCCCGGAGAAGACCATCTCCTCCCCGTGCGTGTCTCCTCCGCCGAACTTCCACCGCCGAGCTCTGACTCCGGCCTGGGGCACTCTGCTCCCCGCCGAGATCAGACTCCTCCGCCTCCTCAGAAGGATGCGGAGACAGATCGCGCCAAGACTCCGGCTAAGACCGTGCAGGAGCCTCGGCTCTCCCCCAAGTCTCAAGCTGCGCGCAACCAGCAGCAACAGCAGCAGAAGAAGCAGAAGAAGAAAGATTCAGCTCCAGTTGTTGAGCCCCCCAAACAGCCACAGCAAACTCCAATGCCGCCACCGCCACCGGGCCCCAAGGCTGCGAGCACCCAACTGGTGCCGCACGCTGCCGCGCCGAGTCCACCTGACCAAGACCGCGCCCTCGAGCTCTCAGGTCGCCACCTCCCGAGCTCTTCGCTGCTACCATCCAGCCGAACATCAGCAGCTGGGAGGTCGGGCAACTCCGGACCAAGAGCGGGAACAGCTTAGGCTCGGAGAAGCACTACGATATGGACTGGAACTCGGCTGACACTGCCGAGGTCTCCTCAACCCGAGCTCTGAGCATCCAGTTGGACCTAGCGCCGTGCTCCATCATCTACAACATGCAGACTGCGGTCCTGATTGCAGCAAGAAGGCCTCGGTAAGTTTCTTTACGCAACTCTCTTTCTTCCTTTGAAACCAAATGACAAACATACACTATTCCCAGTCCCCGAGATTCGGGTTGAGCAATTGACACTCCACCGAGTTAAAATTGCTCGGCTTGAATCTCAAAAACTTGTCATTTCTCCCATGCTGAGTCCCCGAGGCCAATGCCAAGTCCCCGGGACTCAATTGGGCCTCGGGTGCTAAAATACCTCGGATTTTCGAACTGATCTCTCTATTTTTTCAGGAGTGCAACAATGCTCGGACAAGATCTTCAAGAACCTCCTGCTGGATCACAACACGATTGAAGAAGTCTCACCGGACTCTTCTATCCGCAAGGAGCAGAGCGACAAAGATTACGCCTCCAAGTTGAAGACAGCCGAGATGAAATAGCTCGGCTGCAACAAGAGCTGAACCGGGCTAACGAAGCCAAAACTGCTGTGGAGGACGCTATGAAGGTCAAGGACAGGGCCGCCGAACAGCAGCAAGAGCTTGCCAAGACCCTGGAGAGCCGCGCCACCTCGGCCGAAGCCGAACTTATCGCCCTCCGAGCTATATCGAAAAGCTGGTTGTCCGAGCTCGCTCGGATTAATCACCAAATGGACAGTAAGTTTCTTTTCCCCTTTTCCTTATTTTCTGCCGACCTACACCCGTGCCACCGTATGCCTTATTTCAGCGACAGCCTTTTTGTCTTCTTCAGAGAACTTGAGCACTCCAAGGACAAGGCTATCCGCGAAGTTCAAGCAGCTCGGGCAAAGAGGGCTGAGACAGAAACCTCAGCGAAAGCTGGGATATCCAGGACCACCTTGTTGCCCTTAATGCTCGGATCAGGCCGCTCCGGCCATTGGAACCAAGCTGGTTGATGCTGCCATCGAGGTCCACCGTGCCCTCTGGCCCAAGGTCAAGACTCCCACTTGCATCGACGAGCTCGCCACGAAGCTGAAAGGAGCCGAGGCTAGACTTCGGGAGTGGAGATGCTCATCAGCTCGGGCTGGAGCGGACAAGGCCCTGGTGTTCGTGCTGTCTGGTATGAAGATGTTGAGATCCACACGGTTACCTCCCTGCGCAGGGGCTCTCCTTGGAACTCCACCCCTGATGGCATTGCGAAACGCCAAGCAGCAGCCGACCGCTTTGCTAGTTATGCAAACACCCGGACCTTTGATGACGGGCGCCTCTACTCTGAGGAGAAGAGAGCTCGGACGAGGAAGCAGAGTCCGGTGAAGAAAGTTCTGACGGCGAGGAAATTGACTTTGACGAGCCTGAGAGCTCCAAGGGCAAGGCCGGCAAAACAACCGAGGTGGCTGAAGGCTCTGATGATGACTTCAGCTTCGACGAACCTCCGAACTCCAAGGGCAAGTCCGGCAAAGCCGTAGCCACCGAGGTGATCTCCCCCGACGTGACGGACACCCCGGCATCCACTCCAACAACCGAGGTTGCTTCCGCGACCGAGGTGGTTCCTGCGCCCGAGGTTGTTCCTGCGCCCGAGGCTCCTGCCCGAGGTCCTGCGCCCAATCCTGCGACCGAGGTCTCTTCCGAGGCCTGAACTTGTCTCAAAACATTAAATCCCCGGTATGCCGGGTGCAGATGTAACAGACCTTAAGTAGTTTGCCTTGCTACCAGTACTATTATCTTGCTATCCGAACCATGCTTTTCTAAAATTTATGCCGAACCCTTTTGGAACGAGTCCCCGAGTTCACTTTCGTGTTTACTATACTTGGCATTCTTTGCTCTTGTCTACCATTTTGGCGTTCGACAGTCGAGTCACAAGATTGTTGTTTATAGCATACAGTACTTAGCAAATGTCGAGGTGTGTTTCAAAATCATCCGACATAAACGAAAGGTAAAGACAGGGGTTAGTAAACGACACATGCCGAACTATATTTTTGGACCGAGTCCCCGAGTCCATTTTCATGTTTCCCACGTTTTTTCATCTTTGCTCTTGACTACCATTTGGCGTTCGTCAGTCGAGTCACAAGATTAGTTACACAGCATACATTACTTGAAGTTTGAGACGAGGTTCAAAATAGTTCGGTCATATGAACAATTGACAAACAGAAATAAAACACAAGCACAAGAGCGAGGCAGTCCCCGAGCTTCAACCTCGGAGTGCCGACATTTCATTAAGGATTAACCGAGGTACATACATTGCGCCCTTCATGAGTAGAAAGGTCGGAGTAGAGCTATATTCCATGGTCGCCTGACCTCTGATCCGGGGTTGTCCAGCCCATCTTCCCTTGGTTCCTGCGCATCTATTAGATAGTACGAATCATTGAGCAGAGCTCGGCTCACAATGAACGGTCCCTCCCATGGAGGTGACAACTTGTGCCGACCTTTCTTGCGCTGCACCAACCTCAGCACCAAATCTCCCTCGTGAAACACACGAGGGTTGACATCCGGCTATGATAACGTCGGAGACCTTGCTGGTATATTGCTGACCGAGATGAGGCCAACTCTCTAGCTTCCTCAAGCAGATCTACTGCATCCTCCCGAGCCTCTTTTGCCTCGGCTTCAGTGTACATTGCCACTCTGGGCGCATCATATTCGATGTCAGTGGGTAGCATAGCTTCTGCCCCATAGACCATAAAAAATGGCGTATAGCCAGTTGATCGATTTGGCGTGGTCCTTAGACCCCACAGTACTGCTGGTATCTCATCTATCCAACACCCCGGCGTTTTCAGCAGTGGTTCAATGAGCCGAGCCTTGATGCCGGCCAACACTAGAGCATTTGATCTTTCCACTTGTCCATTAGACTCCGGGTGTGCCACCGAGGCTATGTCCAGCCGGATTCCCTTGTTCATGCAAAACCGAGCAAATTCTCCAACAGCAAAGTTCGTGCCGTTGTCCGAGATAATGCTATGGGGGTACCCATATCGCAGAATGATCTCCTTCAAAAAAGTCACTGCTGAATGACCATCCAACTTCCGGATTGGTTTCACCTCGATCCACTTGGTGAACTTGTCCACCATCACCAGTATGTGCGTCATGTTACCTCGGGCTGGTTTGAACTCTCCCACCATATCCAAACACCATACCGCAAACGGCCAAGTGATAGGAATTGTTTTGAGCGCCGAGGCTGGCATATGCGTTTGCTTGGCAAACCTTTGGCATCCTTCACATCTCCGGACTATGGCCTCTGCATCAGCAAGAGCAGTGGGCCAATAGAACCCATGCCTGAACACCTTGGCCACCAGAGCTCTTTGTGCTGCAATGATGACCACACTCTCCTTGGTGGATCTCCAAAAGCATCTCCTTGCCTTCAGCTGGCTCGACACCGTTGCAACACCTCGGTTACGCTTCTTTTATAGAGCTCCTTGTTGATGATGGTGTACGCCTTTGCCCTCCTTTGGATTCTCCTAGCCTCGGTTGTGTCACTTGGCAAGCTTCCCTCCGTTATGAACTTCATGATTTGCTCCGCCCACTCCGGCACTGGGTGCAAAGGAAAAATTCTCGTCCACCTCCATTGGTTCGGCCACCATAATCTCCTCCATTATTTCCTCCACCATCCTGCGACCAGTCCCCGAGTCTTGATGAGCAGTCCCCGAGGTTCGGTGCGCAGTCCCCGAGCTCTGCCACGCAGTCCCCGGGTCCGACCAAACGCACCCGACGTCTACCTCCATTGGAACAGGTCCGGGCTCTTGCTCCGCCGGGATGAAAATAGATTCGGATTCAGGAGAAGGTTTGATTGAAGGAGTTCTCAAGTGATTCAGGGCTACCCTGGTGGTACTGCCTCTTTCGATGAACCGAGCTTTGACAACACGTCGGCAGCATATTTTCTGCCGAGGTATATGCCTGTACTCACACCCTTCAAAGAACCCGGATATCTTTTGCACATGGAACCGATATAACGCCATGTTGGCATCCAGAGCATCCCAAGTTCCAGAAGATTGTTGCACCACCAGGTCGGAATCGCCGAAGCACTCTACACGCCGGATACCGATCTCCTTCGCCACATTGAGGCCATGGATTAAGGCCTCATACTCCGCCACATTGTTTGATGCTGAGAAATGAATCTGCAGCACGTATTTCAGCTGATCTCGCTTCGGCGAGGTGAGGACTATTCCAGCCCCCAGCCCGATCTTTGTCTTGGACCCATCAAAATGCATTTTCCAATAATTATAGTCCGGCCTGGGTGGCTCATACTGCATCTCGGCCCAATCACAAAAGAAGTCCGGCAACGCCTGGGATTTAATTGCATCTCTTCTCTCATAATGTGGTGCATATGGAGACACCTCAATCGCCCATTTGGCAACTCGGCCAGTTGCATCTTTGCACCCGATGATCTCCGAGATTGGAGCTTCGCACACCACCGTCATGGGATGCTCCTGGAAATAATGCTTCAACTTCTTGACCGCCAGGTAGACACCATACGTCATCTTCTGGTAGTGAGGGTAATTCTGCTTCGAGGTAGAGATCACCTCGCTCAAGTAATACACCGGTCTCTGCACCGACCTGCCACCTTCTTCGCGCTCCACCACCACTGCCACACTTACAACTCGGTTTGTGGCCGCAATGTAAAGTAACATCGGCTCATTGTGCAATGGTGACGCCAACACCGGGGCAGTGGACAACTTTTTTAGCTCATTGAACGCCACGTCGGCCTGCGGGGTCCATGTAAACCCGGTACTTTTCTTCATGAGTTGGTACAAAGGTAAGGCTTTTTCTCCCAGCCGACCTACAAATCGGCTCAACGAGGCTAGGCACCCTGTGAATTTCTGCACATCTTTCAAACACTTCGGTAACTTCATGTTCTCAATAGCTCGGATCTTGGCCGGGTTAACCTCGATACCTCGGCTAGACACCAGGAATCCGAGCAACTTTCCAGCCGGGACACCAAAGGTGCACTTGTCCGGGTTAAGCTTCAACCGATATTTTCTCAAATTCACAAATGTCTCCTCGAGATCCTCGAGGAGAGTACGTTTCTCCTTAGTTTTGATGACGATATCATCGACATACACTTGCACATTTTTGCCCATTTGAGAGTGCAGGCATTTCTGCATACACCTCTGATAAGTTGCCCCGGCATTTCTCAGACCAAAACACATGACACGATAGCAATACGCCCCATACGGGGTAATAAAAGCAGTCTTTATTTGATCCTTCGGGTTCAGTGGTATCTGGTGAAAACCAGAGTACGCATCGATAAAAGACAACAGTTCACAACCAGCAGTGGAATCAATCACTTGATCAATCCGAGGTAATGGAAATGGATCTTTCGGGCACGCCTTGTTGAGGTTAGTGAAGTCAATGCACATGCGCCACACCTTGACCACGGCTGGCTCGTCTTTCTTCTTTTCACCAAGACCGGATTGGATATCCAGTCCGGTGCAGCACCTCCATAATGAACCCGGCTGCAAGCAACTTAGCCAGCTCGTCCAGCACCACTTGTCTTCGGTCGTCTGAGAGACGACGGGTCGGTTGCCTCACCGGTTTCACCTCGGCCTGACAAATAAAGAGTGCTCTGCCAACTCCCTCGGAACACCAGGCAGGTCCTTAGCCGACCATGCAAAGATATCCCGATTCTCACGGAGGAAGTGACAGAGCTCGCTTTCCTATTTCTCGCCCAGCCCGGTCCCAATGATGGCCATATGCTCTGGGTGCTCCGGGTCAATGGGGATCTTCTTGGTCTCCTTGGGCACCTCAAATGCTGCAGTTGAGTCCGGGCTCATCAGTCCGGACGCCGAGCTGTGTTGACTGCGCCATTGCCACCACTTGATGCAGCTTCTTCTTCTCAGCTGCGATCACCAAAGACTCGGCCAGATTAGACCCCGCCGAGGCACACTGAATGGCTCGCTTGTAGTCACCCGAGATGGATATGATCCCATTAGGCCCTGGCATTTTCATCTTCAGGTATGCAACATGGGTGGAAATCATGAACTTGGCCAGAGCCGGCCTTCCAAGCAATGCATGGTATGCACTCTCCAAGTCCACCACCTCGAACTCGATACTCTCAACTCGGCAGTTATCCTTGGTTCCAAATGCTACATCCACCCATATCTTGCCCATGGGTGCACAGGAAACGCCAGGCACAATCCCATGAAAAGTACAACTGCTTGGCATCAACTGATTTGGCGATATGCCCAATTTCACCATTGTGTCTCGGTACATGATGTTGATGGCACTGCCATTGTCCACCAGAACTCGGGTAAACCTCACATTGTTAGTAGGCCCACACAACGTCGGATCTACCACCAGGGCATACTTTCCAGGGCTCGGCATGATCCGAGGTGTGTCTTTCCTGCTCCAAGTGATCTCCTGCTCAGACCAGTTCATATAGGTCGGCACCACCGGCATTACTGCATTCACCTCCATGGCACGCCTCTGCACGCTCTTCTTGTCAGTTGGCTCGGTCACAAAGACCACATAGCTCGCATGAGCCTCTCTATAGTCATTTCCGGGGTATTCATACTGCTGACTTGGTCCGGCACCCCATTGTTGTTATTACCTCGGACATTCACAACATTCACGGCCTTGCTGCTGCAGGCCTCGGAGGAGGTGCAGTGGTTATGGGGTAACATTTGCTCCGGACAGATTGGGTTAGACCTCGGCTGAAATCTCTGAGGTGGTCCCTCTGTTTCCTCCGGCCTTCGCCCCTTCTTCCTGATTCTGCGGTTCCAGCTGCACTGCCGGGTTGAATGGTTGGCTGGCTTGCGGGTCGGTCGTATGGTAACAGCAAGGACCATCTATCATTGATTCATAAGTCAAGGGTGGCTCCGGGTTCGGACTAAATGCCGGACCATTGATTTTCGGCCTCTGGACACCTCCAGCTCCGGGCTGATCCGGGTTCACCGCTGCAACTTGGTTCGAGGTGTATGGGTAGTCCGGCTCCCTCCTCTTTGTCCGAACTCTTGGCGGTCATTACACCTTGGTCCGAGCCGGTTGTTTATTGGCTCCCTCCTTCTGTTACGTGCCACTGCCTCTGCTGCTGGCTGCATCGGATCACCCAGAGCATAAGAATCTGCAATCCGGATTGTTTCTGCTAGGGATTTCGGCATATCTCTTGGAGCCTCTGCCACAGCATGCTGCCATGTCGACAACCATCTGCAAACCAGGAAATGGCCTGTGCCTCTACAACTCCTTCACAGGAATTCCGAACATTGCTCCACCGAGTTAAGAATTCTCGGTCAGTTTCATGATCATCTTGCTTACATGCTGCCAGGAGCTGAGGTCGGTTTGGCCTCTTGTATGTACTAGCAAAGTTGCTGTTAAACGCCAGCTCCAAGTCTATCCAGGAGTTGATACTATACTCCGGCAAATTATTCAGCCAGATCCGAGCTGGACCTTCCAACATGTGCGGGAGATACCGGACCGCCCATCGGCGATTGCCCCCGCTATGTGCACCGAGGATACATAATCTGTCAGCCAATCTTGCGGCTTGGTGCTCCCGTTGTATGGCTTGGTGTTCCGACCTAACTGGAACTGAGATACTGGCGGTGGTGGCTCCTTCATGATCCGAGGTCCAAAACACGCCGGACCAGGAGGGCCTTCCTCCTCCAGTTGCTCGGACAAGTAGATTCTATCCAGCTTGTTACGAACATCGCCTGGAGCTAACATCCGACCTCCTATCCGAGGTCCCAACGCCCCATCCACTCTGTGGTATCCAGCTCGCGCCATGGCCGAGTCTCCATCATCATATCGGTCATCGCCTTGACCGACATTCTGAGGTTGCTGAACATACTCCGGCTCTCGCTGATATTGCCCTGCGGCCGGGGTTGTTGCTGATACCTCGGGGGCGGAGGTGGTTTACCTCGGCCAGCCGACGCTGCTTGCCCGCCATTCTGATTTCCCTGACCGGAGTTACCCTTAGCTCGGCTTGCATTACCTGGGCCGGGGTTTCCCTTAGCTCGGCTAGCATTGCCCTGGCCCACCTTCTGCTTTGCTGCTAACCGGATCATACATCTGCAGCTGCTTGTTCTGACCCGAGGTGACACTCCGGGCTCGATCGGCTCCTCCGACGAGTGGAGACGAGGCTTGCCCCTTGGACACCTGACTAACTGGCCTAGCTGAATAAACCATCTCGAATCACCAGCCCCGCTCTGCGGAGAGCCTCATTCTGCTGGTTAGCTACATACTACTCATTGACTCGCTTCTGCTGCGCACGCCATGCATCTCCAGTCAACCCGGATAGCTCGGCCCTGCCTGCCTCGGCAGCTCTGAGGTTCTTAGCAGGGGAACTATACCGGCCTTCCAGTCGACACGCGACTCTCACTCCTAGCCGAGGTGGTAGGTCGAGCCTCCCTGTCCATCTCATCATTGAGCCCCTTGCCCTCTGCCGCACCTCGGCTCCCCTTGTATCAACTGCTACCGGGGTGAAGCCATTCGCTGCATTGTACTCACGCAGATCTCTATTGAACTCATCTCTAGCTGTATCATTGCTAGCCTCCTTTTGCAACAGGACACGCTTTGCCTCTAGGTCGGCCACAGTCACCACTACATCCACTCCTGGATTTACTGGGTCTGCCAGTGTCTCCACTATCTCTACCAGGGTCGCACCTCGGCCCTGCACCTCGGGGGTACCAGGCAACTCTTTCTCTAGCCTGGGCTTTGCAGATCTCACCTTAGCAACCTCGGGCTTGGATTTGCTGGCATCCTTTGCCAGCGGCATCAACCGGACCGGTCATCATCACCTCCACGCAGCTCTCGGGGCGAGTGATACGCCGACCTAAAGCCGCGAGGAGAGGAGTTTCGTCGTCCACGAGCACCTGCTCCGGGTACGCGAACAACCTCGACAAACGTATGTGACGAAGCTGCCGAGCATCATGGTGAAGCCATGCTCGGGGAAGGGCTTGCCGGCGAAACACCCCGCATTGTCGATGAGGTGAACTCCGATCTTGGCGATAAGCCCGGAAAGAACACGCTCGCCTGAGCCCGTCCGGATGTAAACTCCCTCCAACGCCTCAATCTGCCCCACGGTGGGCGCCAACTGTCGTGGTGGGATCACGGCAGATGCCATAGGTATGGCTAAGATGGGGCCGAATGGTCGTTGGGGGAATCCGGGGAGGGTTTATGCACTCAAGAAGTGCACACGCAAGAAACAACGCAAGAACACGAACAGAAACAAGAAACCAAGAACACAAAGCACACCACGATGTACCCTGCTTCGGGGCCCTCTTGCGGAGGTAACACCCCTACTGCACTATCCTACTCAGTGTATAGCTCAAAGTGACAAGTACAAGCTGCTCCTCGAGCTGTATGATGATACAATGGTGAGAACTTGAGGTAAAAGATGGAGCTACACGGGAGGAAGAAGGCACTCCGAGCTAGATCCGAGGTGTTTCCGGGGTGTTCCGAGGTTCCTTTCTCTCTTTCTTTCTCTCTTGATCGATTCCTCGGGGGTCAAGCAGCAGGGGGTGTGAAGCCCCTATATAGGCCAGCCGAGTTACCGTTGTGCCCCTCGCTGAACACTGTAGCCATGCCTCTGCTTTGGTCATCATTGTACTCCTGTCAGGGACAAGACATGGCCTGCCCATCCCCTGCATCAACAGTAGAGCTAGGATGTCTCCTCTGACAGAGACAGGACATAGCCACGCGTGCTACCTCGTAGCCTTTTCCCCGGATCTCACGCGGTCAGCGGTCAGAGGCGTGCAGCCCCGCCGAACCCGGGGCACGCCTCTGCCATGCTCCGTGACAGACGCTTCCGTGTCAGGCGTGAAGTGACAGGAGCATTGACTCCTGCCCGAGCTACGGCCTCCTGCCGTGGTTAGCCCGGGTTCCTGCGCTTCGTCTTTTACCAGTCGGACTTCACTTCCTTCAATAGCTTCTCCTGTACTCACATACAAACCATAGCACCGAGGTATTAGGTCGGCTGACATAGCTCGGACAGTGAACCTCGGCCCAGGCTGACGGGATACCTCGGATCCCTCTGGGCCAAGATAGGTCGGCCTTTGTATCCTCCAGGTCAAGATTAAGCTCGGACACTCCCAGGCCCAAACAGGTCGGCCCTTTCCGTACCTCGGCATATCTTTAAACTCATCTTTATGCCAAGCCTTGACCCTACCGGGGGTAGCCCCCGACAGAAACGAATTTCATCATTACAATTTTGAGTTCGTGTGTTCTTGTGGGCCTGGACAATGGACATGTTTGACTACATACATTGGTGTAATAACTTATAAGTGGTCGCTATATTGAAAATAAATCTACCATAAATAGGTGATGCCCTAGAATAGGGGTGCAAATGGATCGAATAGCACCTCGTCATTTCTGTTTTGTATTTTCAGAAACGATACAATTAAAACTACATATATTGTCGAAATAAGGAGAGGATGTCACTGACATATAAGTTGGATTTACTAAAATAGAATAACATAATTATTCGAATATAGATAGTCTATTTCTATATCCACGTTAATAGCTGGTTCGTATTTGTAACATCCGGCTAATTTTCTCACGAATTTCCATTTTATCCCCATGCGTTTTTTGACTTTTCCCACGTGATCCATGGGATCGATTTCCATTACATATTGGCAATGGAAATACATAAGTTCAGCACAGCATCCACGTGCGACATATTTACATACCCGTGAAAATGCCCGGCACAACACAGATATCTGCAACGTCACAATAGTCCAAACTATAGTAGTGGCGAAGGACCACCCAAAATTTAGGTATGATGGAGTCAAAAAAAAATATCTATCATTTTTTAATTAGAATCGTGGGTGTGTGTGGGGAGAGGGGGGGGGGGGGGGGCAATCGCCCCCACCCCTCATGGTAAGATGATAAGAAGTTGATTACCATGTCCACTGACACGACAAACATGACCCCGGATCACAAGGTTTTCCTTACCGAGAAGGTCGCTGGGCATCATGAAGGAGAGGAGAGAAAGAGCATGGATGCTGAGACCCAAGAGTGATGTATATGCATTATCGATGATGGCTTGATGTGGTCGGACTTGGTTGCATTTTGGTTGCTTGCTGTTGGCCGAGCCTTTGTTGGTCCAACATGATTTATACTATATTTGGTATTCGGTTTATTCGTTGGAATTGATTATTTTGTTGCAAATACAAAGAATAAAAAATATGGCCGTATGGGGGTGCCGTTGTGGGTAGCACCCTGCATTGTGCGGGACACTGTGTCCGGCTGACCGGCACCCCAAAACAAAACACAATTTAGAGGGTGCCAAACAAAATCCCAGGATGTGGTGGAGGTGCCCTTAGCTTCCAAATTATCCGACCAAGGCTGAGGCTCCTCACGCACGCGCAGGCATGAGCGCATCCTTGTAGAGAGTTCTCCTCATTCCAAAAGAGTTAATTAATTTGCCACATGTGGATGTATCTAGACATGTTACAAGTATAGATACATCCACATTTGGCTAATGGAAGTCATCTAATTTAGAACGGAGGGAGTACATGGCGCTCGCTGCGGCTGCCGCTGCTTTATGGTAGTACA